>JALRMC010000025.1:0-589019 GCA_026120085.1 Cadophora luteo-olivacea
GAGGTGTGTTTGAAGCACGAGATAGGGTGGATTACTGAAATGCACTCGCTGGTTGGAAGGCCGAGCTGGAATTCCCATGTACTTTCGTGAATGGTTTGGAACTTGCTGGCAAGGGGGGGACTCTTTTTTTCCTTTGGCGTTCAAGTCTTCTCTCTGTGGCTCCATTTTCCGATATGTGTAGGTGGCTGATGACCGTTATGCTTTTTACTTTGTGTGTCTACCGATGTCGTACTTTTGGCATATCCCACAGTATTTTCTAGGGCTTGCTCAGATCGTGCTTGTGAAGCACAGTCCCAATGCTAAGATGTATATCTTGAACCTATATTTTCGTCTGACACCAAAAGCATCCCATGAACACAGGGAGACGTTGAATCACGGATTTTACCACGGACAAACACATACACGTAGGCTGGCTAAGCAAACTGCGAGTGAAGACTAATGATAGGCTTAAATTTAATATTCATGTACGTGAAGTCGTTTATTATGCATACATATTTATTTTGCCTGTGCCATCTCCGGTTTCTTAGCAGGTGTAGCTGCGACCCTAGCCGCCCTCATCTCGCTCTGGCTCAACCTCAGGTCCTCACTGTAGTCGCCAAACGCGTTGACCAATTCATTCAGTCCGGTCTTCAATGCGTTAAGCACAATATCAACTTCGGGACATTCCTGTTTCCTCTCAACATCCGTCCAGTGGAAGCCCAAGTTGTCCTTTAACGCTTCCAATTTCACCACCGTCGTCGTAAGAGTCTGAATAATCGTCTTTACATCTCTTTGGACGTGACCATATTCATCCTCCGCTAGACTGCACACTGAGAATCGGGTGACAGCATCGATGGCATCCACGATCACGCCAACATCGCCATATGGCTGGCCCAGCACGATGGCTGAGATTCTCCTTCTGTAATCTTGTCTGAAAGGCCAGCCGACTTGGTACTTTAAGAGAAGAAGCGACCACTCTTTTACTAGTGCCATGAGACTTTGGTCTTGCTGCTCCTTAGGAACGACTGCCTGCTCTGCCTTCTCCATCAACTTCTTTGCTCGTGGCGATATTGGAGCGACAGGTGATTGGCCATGATCCTTTGCGATCTGACCAACTTTCTCCCCCACGCCGCGCTTCTTTGGCTGAAGCTTAGTGAAAATATCGTCTTGCTTGATAGGTCGCGCCATGCGGGGAAGGCCTGCAATTGGAGGTTCTGGAATCTTCGTAGGATCTGGCCCTGCTGCACTTGGTGGTCGCTCGTGATCGGCTATCCGCGTGTGGATACCGTTGATGACATCCAGACATACTGTTAGAATCTGTGACCATGTCGACCCGCCTGCTCTGTCAATATCTTTGTATATCTCTTTTCGGCGTCCTTGGAAGCGCTCTCCTATCAAAACAAGCTCCCAGAATGCAAAAGCCTGATGCAATGTCAGCTAGGTATCGAGGAACATGAGCCGAAATGACTTACTCTGGTTTGCAGCTTCTTGCCCCTCAAGCCAGTCAACAAAGTGCCATTCGGATCTCGAGACTCATGTGTGATTGGCCGTTCGCTCTTGAGTGGTTCCTGCGCCACGTATGCGGAGAATGCAGCATTTGTGACCTCCCACATCATTATCAGGAAAAATCCGGATGTTACTGAGTTTTTAAGAACGCTCCAGTGAAACGGCTTGATGCTGGGAACGGAGGTTGATTTGGAAAGAGTCCAGAACATTGTTGCCCACTGCCTTGTGAAGCCCCACGCCATACGCCGAATTGAGGGTAGAAGTCCTAGATCAACTAAATAGATGACGGGGAAAACTGCAGCGGCAATGACAGAGCGTTTAAGAGCGCTGATAGCAAGAGACGGAAGCTTCTCCTGGAACTTTAAAGCTGGCGGAATCACGACTTCCTTAGTCTCCTTAGGGGCGCCTATTGGCTTCGTTTTTATAGCGGGCATATCGATACGATCATAGTCGTAGAAGAGGTGGAAGCTTGCTTGGACAACGGCGAGGAACAGCAGGAAGCTGGTAAGGTAGATCGGCTTCTCGTTGAGCATTGTGCGATCAGTCCTGGGTATCAACTTGATCCTATTCAAATCCTGATCCTTCGATGCCGACCAGACGTATACCTCGCTGAAGAACCATGCGGAGAAGACGTACCACCCCACAGTTTGGGGAACCGCAAATGTCGTGGCATATTTCTGGAAGGTATCCAGTGGGGAGTATGATGTTCGCAGACCAACATGTAACTGTCCAATTCGCGGAATGAATATCATAAAACCAGGTATGAAGAGAAGAAGGGCTCGTATGCCAGCTCGTCCCAGCGGGAACCACGACCAGAAGACTGAAGGTCATAATTAGAAGAGTACACATAAGCGCATGGGCCAAAGATACTCACAAGAATTCTTCTCTCCTATAAGAAATGATTCGATATAGCAAAGCGCGAAAAGTATCGCCGAGGCCATCGAGAACCATTTGTGCAAGGCTGGGGTCAAGAAGTCCTTGTACGGACGAATTCGCGGCGCAGGCGGCATATTGTGAGTTGTTGAGGGTTTGCCTCCTTTATACCGTAAGGACTGTGGTTATGTATTTGATTCGATCTATGATATGGGTATCATCAGATCATCATGGGTCGCGAAGCAGCTGGAAGTCGGTTGTATGTTGACATTGGTTGCTCGCGCAAAATAAAACAGAAGCTTTGACGCGGGCCAGCCTCGCCAAGGCCAAGCCTCCCCAAATCAAGGCTACCTGGGCGGGATTCGTAACGTTCATCACGAGCCATCTCTTATCGACAGGCAACGAAGATCGAACTTGTACATAAACAACCACCATATTATCGACTTTCGGATCGACAAAGTACCTACCTCACGATGTCGTTTGATCAATTATCGTCTTTGGAGTCGCAGCCTACCACTATGCGGAGGCAAGATGATCCGCAATACTCAGACGACCCCGAGTTCCAGCGGCTGTCGCAAGAGCTCATGACGAAGTTGTTCACATTAACTGGCAACATATCAAGGCTTTCAAATGAGGTTGCTTTGCTGGGCACGAGGAGAGATACCGAGAGAGTTAGGGAGAGAGTGCACGATCTCTTGGAGGAGTCGAAGGATACATTCAAAGAGGTCGGGGAGGGGGTGAAGACCATACAATCATGGGAAGATGTCAGCGTGAGTGCCCCAATCCATCGGAAACAACAATACAAGTCTAACAATACTTCAGCCGTCCCAAAAATACACACAACAGAAGCTTGCCCGCGAGTTCCAGAACAACCTCTCCGAGTTTCAGTCTGTACAGCGACAAGCGCTGGAGAAGCAACGATCCTCAGCAACAGCGGCGCGAACTGCATTAGAGGAAGGCTCATCACCTGGGGCTGAAGGGAGCGGTCAATTTGGACAGCAACAGCAGCAATCTCAGCAAGAGTTGAGACTCGCATCGCAGGATGAAGTCGACTTCCAGGACTCGTTGATCGTTGAGCGGGAGGCAGAGATCCGGAATATCGAGCAGGGTGTCACGGAGTTAAACGAGCTGTTCAGAGACGTTGCGCACATCGTCAACGAGCAAGGCGAGCTTCTTGATAATATCCATGAAAACGTTGAGAATACCAGAACGGATACACGGGGAGCAGATCTGGAGTTGAGAAGCGCGGCAAGATACCAAAGAAATGCTCGATCGAAGGCTTGCTGTTTACTGTTGATTCTGGCCGTCATTCTGACCGTAGTTATTCTGGCAGCAACCCTGGGATAGAGTGGTATGTGGACGTCATTGGGGGAATGTATAGTATTCTGTTGGAGTTTGGAGTCTGATGATGAGCATGCCTATACCTGGTTTACATTCATTTGGTGCATTTGTATCATTCAAGAAGGAGAGATGGAGATAATTGACCGAGTTTTGGTCCTGTGATGGACTTTCCAGCCGAACATAGGAGACCAGGGAAACAATGTCTTCCGTCCTTTTGTTGAACTTGACTTGATAGATGTCTCAAATATGAAATCTCATTATGAAAACCACAATCAATTCGAAGGATCGAGCTGTCAACTCAAATCGCGGGGTTTTAAATACAGCCGACGGTAAATTGTTTGGCTCCGACTCGAGCTGTGGCTTGAGCTTGTACAAGTCTCCCAAAGGTTATCAACTTCCGCCAGTCGTGGAGCCACGAAGCAGCATGTTAGTGATGCAGTCCCATCAGATAATCACAGCCACCCGATGCAGCTCAGCTCATCGGCAGCCAGTCAATAGCCGAAAGCTGCGATTACGGAGAATGGACACCCCTGGGCCGAAACACTGATTGTGATGTCAGTTGGCGGGGCCGAGAAGCGAGTACATAATAAAGCTATGCTGCAGCATCATACGACTTTTGTCTTCTGGCGTTTTTCTATGGCTTTATAGCTCCGTCCTTCCTTCTCATCTTTTAGCCTGTGCAATTGAACCCTCTTTTTCAACATGACTGGTCTACTAACAGCTTCAGCTGCGCTGAAGTCTCGCGTCAAGAGACCTTCTATGCTCAAGAAGCTTGCCCATCCTGAGGATCTGATAAAGCATTTCCCTGATGGAGCTTACATTGGGTGGTCCGGATTTACGGGTGTTGGGTATCCTAAGTAAGTCCCAATACGAACTTGTCTTTCTCATAGCTATCCCTTCTTTTACACTCCAAGTGGGCGATTTGGGGGCCGCTTCAATTGTACTTAGCTGACTTTTCTGCAGAAAGATCCCAACAATGCTCGCAGACCATGTCGAAAATAACAGCTTACAGGGAAAGCTGAAGTACTCCCTCTTTGTGGGCGCGAGTTCTGGAGCCGAAACTGAGAATCGATGGGCGGCATTGAACATGATCGAGAGACGAGCACCACATCAGGTCGGGAAGGCCATCGCGAAGGGAATAAACAATGGGGATATAAAGTTCTTTGACAAGCATTTGTCAATGTTTCCGTCGGACTTGGTATACGTGAGTGCTACCATTCCCTAGCTTGCCTGTCAGGCACTTAGTAGGACTTGGCGGGGGAAGACACGAAGAAAACAGTGCACTTAAGTGTTGGGTATGGCTTGGGGACCTTAGGCGGTACAGGGAAGACTATGGTCTGAAAAGTGTGGTAGAATGGAACAATTGGTTGCCCTCAATTGCTTCTCTTTGAACGTTTGGTGGCTGCCAATTGAGTTCTCCTTGAGGACACGGGAAGATCTGGAGAGGGAGCTGCTTGGATTTTGAGAAGTAAAATGTGAATGAATACTGACTGATCTAAATAGGGCTTTTACACTAAAGATAAGCCGAACAATAAGTTGGATGTGGTTGTAGTTGAAGCGTCAGCAATTCTTGAGGACGGTGGCATTGTGCCTGGAGCCTCTGTTGGGGCGTCTCCAGAACTTATCCAGATGGCGGACAAGGTCAGTCAAGACTGATGTTATCGACGCATTTTCTATATCAATTACTGACAACTGCAAGATCATCATCGAAGTCAACACCGCAATTCCTTCAATGGAAGGACTCCATGACATTACCATGTCTCAAATCCCACCACATCGGAAGCCGTACTTGATAATGGCTCCAGAAGATCGCATTGGCACAACTTCTATTCCTATTGACACAGAGAAGGTTGTTGCAATCATTGAGTCGGATTATCAGGATCAGACGTTGCCAAATACTCCAGCCGACGCCTCTTCAGCAGCAATTGCAAGACATCTGATCGAATTTCTCGAACATGAAGTCTCACATGGAAGGCTGCCAGCCAACCTCCTACCTTTACAATCCGGAATTGGAAACATTGCGAATGCAGTCATTGGAGGACTTGCAGAGTCCAAGTTTGAGAACCTCAAAGTATGGACGGAAGTGCTACAAGATACTTTCCTCGACCTGTTTGACAGTGGAAAACTGGAGTTCGCAACTGCAACTTCCATCCGCTTCTCGCCAGATGGCTTCAAGAGATTTTATGATAACTGGGATCAATATCACAACAAGCTCCTTTTGCGATCCCAGCAAGTCTCGAACTCGCCCGAAATCATTCGACGTCTGGGTGTTATCGGCATGAACACCCCAGTCGAGGTTGATATCTACGCTCACGCAAACTCCACTTGTGTCATGGGCTCCCGCATGCTGAACGGACTTGGTGGCTCTGCAGACTTCCTGCGCTCAGCCAAGTACAGTATCATGCACACACCTTCCACACGACCTTCAAAGACCGACCCCCACGGATTGAGTTGTATCGTGCCTATGTGCACACACGTTGACCAGACTGAACACGATCTTGACGTCATTGTCACTGAGCAGGGATTGGCGGATGTCCGTGGATTGAGTCCAAAAGAGCGTGCAAAGGTCATCATTGAGAAGTGTGCTCATCCTGATTACAAGCCCATCTTGGAGGACTACTTCAAGAAGGCAGAGTTCGAGTGTATGCGAAGAGGATGGGGACATGAGCCTCATCTTTTGTGGAACAGCTTCGATATGCACAAGGCTCTTGATCAGGAAGGAAGTATGAAGAAGATCAAGACATGGGGTTGAGAGAAAGACCTAATTAATATTAGAGATCGATTTATGCATAGCTAGCGATGGGATATGATAGTATATAGATCGTGCTTATTTGGAGTAGGGACATTTGTATAAATTCGAACCTATGGGATAGGATAGATTTCTGATAGCGATCGATCGATCGCCTTTTGCTCTTTCAGGTCCTTGTGACTCCAAGCATTCGGGTTTTCTGCCTGTGTAGATGTAATGAGCTACAATGTCTCCAAACTTTCGTACGAAATGGTGCTGCTCTGCTCTAAAAGCGGTGGCTTAACAATGTCCTCACTTTTTCTTGACATTTCGAGATGACTTTCTCCATCTATCCGGACCGAATTTCCACATGGAATTCGAAGTTCAGCCTCTTGAAGATCTCCAACTACAGTAGGCTTAGGTTGCCGTCTCGGTCTCGTTACTACCCCTGAATATAGCTCGCTAATTTTCCCCTCCTGAATTTTCTAGGCGAACATTCTGTCTAGGCACCCGTACCAAATGGAAAATAGCCCTCTATGCGCCGGCACACAATTGAATTGTTATGAATGTAGAATTTTGCGACTGAACCATGGAACCCCTATCCTGTTTTGTTTGTGAGCTCATGACCAGGTAAGAAACACAAGCGAAGCTCGGCAGAAGTTGCTGACCACCAAGAAGAGAAGAGTAACTGACTGGTCGGTCCCTGACAGCTTGATAGCTTGATGGCCAGGAGGGGGTGAGGTGTTCGCAGCGTTGATTGGGCCCGAACGTACCTGCGTGTTTTGTGGGCTGCCCAACTCGACCGGGCCTGGCTAGCAAACGGCTAAAGCGTGCTTCAGAAAGAAGCGACGCTTCACTTCAAGGGCGGGCCTGCGGGCGGGCTTGGACTTCTTCCAAGGTTCTCCACAGGGATATCGCGACCACACCTCGCTCCTCTCCAACGACATTCAAGTTCCACATCACTCCATCATCTACTCCATACCAGCCCCCAAAGCCGACAGCTCCAGACAGATACGGTAGGGCGACCGGCCATGGTGCGAAACCTTACTCCTAGCGATGCTACCAGCTCCTCCTGACCGCCTACCCTTCAGCCTCCCACTCGACTTGACTAAATTTCGTCAGCCTTTGCGCTTCACGCCGGTTTGTGTTGCTTTTCGCGGCAGAAAAAGTTGAAGCAGTATCTGGCCCCGACTCGCAAGCACGACTACAATCATCATTAGGGCCATAGGAAAGTGAAGGCATCGAGATGGACCGGCCTTCTGGACCGTTAGGGGCAGCGACACAGTCAACAGGCAGGCCGATGGTAGATAATGGGGTCCCGAGGCCTGCCGTCCCTATCACCCTGAGCAACACCGTTCGAAGAATTCCGAATAATACCGTACGACATGAGGCATCAAGCTCCTCCCTCTCTTCGCAGATCCCGATATCTGCGGGGCAAGTGGTGGCACTCGCTCAAGAGGCTATGAAGAATGCCATCGAGGAGAATCGGACGAAGGCTGCCGAGGCCAGTGGAGTCAGTAATGAATTGAAGCCAGGGGTTACGATCGATTTGAGTCACAAGCAGATCCAGAGGTTCCCCGAGGAGGTTGTTGATATCATAAAGAATGAGCTTGAACGGTATTGTCTATCTTGTCCAACGTAACTCATTGATGCCGCCAGCTGACGTCTGTATGTGTTAGACTTGCATTGTCGCACAATATGATTTCCACGTTCCCCTCGAGGTTTTCCGAATGTACTTCTCTTCGATACTTGAATGTTCGCAACAATGTCATCCGAGAATTTCCACAATCTGTAGGTTCGCACAAGGGAGAGCATGAGCTAGGCTAACAAGGGATCAGATATGCCAATTGACGTCCCTCGAGATTCTAGATCTTGGCCGGAATAAACTCAAGATATTACCACCTGAATTGGCTAAGTTGACTTCGCTGAAAGTTCTCTCTGTTCAAAAGAACCGCATCGAGGCTTTGCCCCTTTGCCTCGCCGAGATGGCGTCTTTACAAGTTCTCAAACTCGATGGAAACCCTGTACGGTTCCCACCCAAGGAAGTGCTACAGCCGCAAGCTACGACTCCTCCCAACGGTGGATTCCAGGAAAGCGAAATGGACGACATCGCCGTCACATCACAAATCAAGAGGTTTTTGAGGCAGAAGGCTATATCGGATCGCTCTGAGACTGAATCTGGCGGAGAGGAATCAAGTGAAGGGACCGAGACCCCTCGGCCTATGAAGCGCGTCATGAGCGGCAGATTTCCCATCAAGGTCAACGGCACAGATGTACCTGATCTACGATCACCAGCTCTGCCTCGACCACCTCCGATTCCTTCTCGTTCACATTACAGAGGACTGTCACAACAGAATACGGCGCTTCGTAGACCAGGTGTGATGCCTCTCACGATCGGCAATACGAATGAGCGACTTCGAAGTAATAGTGAAAGCTTGTTACAAGCGACTCGAGATCGTTCGTCAGACCGCTCAAGAAGGATGGGGATCGTATCCAAAAAAGCGGCCGAACTGGATACTGTTGACGAAACGAAAACAAATCGCTACAGTCATTATAGAGGGCTCAGTCATGGATCTGCGATGCAAGGTCCCAACGGTGCGAATGGAGCTGTCAATTCCAGGAGTCCGGCAAGTCCGGCAGATTCTTCAATTCAGCGGGCGACCTATGTTCGACGTCTCTCGAGCCTGCCAGAGCGCAAGCGAGAGTCACTTTCCCCTGATCCTGTAGTGGAAGCTGCGAAAGGAATTTTGTATGCGCTATTCCAGGTACACCCGCTTATTCAAAGTCTTCTTGGTGTTACACGGGATGGCACGAACAAGCGCACAAGTTTGGAAAGAGTCTTTTACAATGCAACAACACATGTCGAAGAATTGGATCGGCACATTCAGGACTACATCACGTATTCCGAAGAAGATGAAGATGCACCTCCCCGATCGAATGAGAACGTCCATCGGGCATGTGTGACTTGTGTCAGTGCATATATGCACGTTTGCAGTCTCCTCCAGAGGAATGTGGAAACGTTACTTGAAAATGGAGATCCTCGATACATACGCACACTTCTATTGCTCGTATATGGCAGTACTGCAGAGATTCGGAACGCGGGCGTTGACTTTTTGAAGAGCCAATCACAGCTATCCAGAGTCACGGAACTGGAAGAAGAAACAGAGACAATGAGGTTCCAGCCACGAGACAAATCAGTCACCCCAACGCGTGAGAGGCCTGGGACGAGCTCGCGGATAAGGAGTGCAACTGTTGTTCAACACTCGAACCTTCGAGTTGCCACGAGCGGTCCTCCGCCTCCCTTCCTCAATGGCACTGGGAGATCGGCCACTATGACTAGTGCCACGCCTCGCTCTGGGGAGTCGTTTGCCTCCTCAACCACGTCCAGCGGTAGAATTGGTGGTGACTTCACAGAAGAGGACAGGATATTTGAGAAGATTTTCCTGCGGCTACAGGATGCTTCAGAAATGACCATCAGGGCATTACCACACGTCAATGCCCATTTTGTTATGGCAATGGAGGCCGGTATTCAACAAAACAAACCAGATCAGCCGAGACAATTCTGGCAAGCATTGATTCTAAAATGCAACACTGCTCTGCAGACTGCCGAGGCTCTCAAATCCAGACTATCACTCATCAGGCTCAAGGATCCAGGGATTCGGACCCAGAACACGTTCTGGGAGTTGTGTAACTCTTTTATCCAGGTAAGTACATTTTGTAGAGTGTGTATACTGTGATAGAAACTGATTCATTACAGACATACACAGACCTCGTAATGAAGGTGAAGGAGGCCAAAAGTCTCTCAGCCGCATTACCCACCGATGTTATCATTCTTCTCCGGCCACTTCAAAAGGCGATCAAGGAGACCAGTCAGCTTATTCAGACATCGCCTTGGGCTTTCTTAGCCACGCCCCAGGTGAACGGCATGTCCAATGGAAATTACTCCACACAGTCGCCAGCATCTCAAGTACCTCTGCCAATGACACCTCAGAGTGCAGCACTTGGCCCGGCTGTGCAGGCAACTGTCCCATCAACACCTCAAAGTGCTTCGTATAACGGAATATTCAACGGCAATGTCTTTGACCGTGCCGACACTTTACTCTCTATGAACGGAAGTTCCGTCTCATCATCACGAACGGGTACCATGACATCCGCATTTGGCTCCAACGACGGAACCATGACACCTGCGTCGATACTCAGCCCTATGAACTCATTTGGATCACGGTTTAATGGTAATAACAAAGTAGCGTTCTGATCAACACGCACTGTATCTTTCTCTCTTTTGGCCGGTCGAAATCTTTTACTACTCACAATCATGTTTGCTTCATCTGAAATTTCCCTGTTCTGCATGTATCACACTACACTGTCATTAGCGGTAATTGAACGAGCGATGTTATAGATGTTTGCAAAGGAATGGATCAGGAGTTTTGGGGTGTGGATCACCATGGCATTGCGGTTGGCGTTATCTTTTTTTAGGAGGGTTTGAGTCGAATACGAAGATGGGGAAAAAGGTGGAGAGGAGAGGAGAAGGAGACCGGAAAGAGGTGGTCAATCAGATGGACAATTATAAATCCTTTGCCATATATAGTTGTGCTGTCTGCGAGCAAGACAGAGAAGGCAAGCGAGCGACGGCGGCGGGTTCGCCCTCGGGCTGCCGAGCTGGAAAGTACTATGTATGGTGTTACGATATGATATCGGACGTGCAATAGATAATGAAGTACGAATATTGTAAAATGATATGGAAGTCAATCGTAGATTCTCGTTTGTGATTGACAAAGTTATTTACCTACCATTGGGAGGTTAGTCGCAGTGACGAAGTTTAAGACCTCACAGCAGGACGTCAAACATAGGCAATCATGGAAGTATCACAAAAATTCAGAAGTGCAAGATGATCAGTCAATCTAGTCGCTGACTATTGGTTATTCAATTTCTCTCTACTGAATAAATACCTTGCATATCAAAGCTCCTCGCCAAATCATTGCCGAGCAAAGGAGCCTCCCCTAAACTTCTAATGGTCTTTCTGACTTCTCTCCCATTCAATCGCCCAGGCCGAGCTTTAGGTCGAATACAGACAAGGCCCCCCATCTAAATAAAAAAATCCCGCTCGCTATTACAAAGGAAAGGGTCGACGCCATGTAATGCGGTCAGTCAAAATAAACGCAGGCTAAACCTAAACCCCCAAAGGATCAATATCAACGCATGAATCAAGACTGTAGGAATGAAATGTAAACCCCGCGAGTACTTTCCAAACACCGATGATTATCCATGCAAATTTTGGAACCCAAACACGCCGAGCCAAATGATGAAGAGCAGCGCAGGAGGGAGAAAATGAAGTTTCTAAATTACAAGTGGGAGTCCCTCGCGCTTAGTACTGTTCGGAGGGTTGTGGGTATCAAGAAAAGGAAAATAAGATGAAAGGAGCAAGATCGAGAGGAAAAGAAAAACAAAAGCTCAGTCATGGGCTGCAGGAGTCCTCGTCTACTCGCATCGCCAAGTTTCTTCTTAATCCGAGTCGATGCTCGTTCTCTCTCTCGCGCTCTCCTCGGCCATGGCCATGATGCGATGATGCGATGATACTATTGACAGTTGTTTCCTATCAATGATACGTGAAGACGATGGCACTGAAGCATTTCGGTGTGAGATATATTGAAGGTTGGCGTCTCGCCCTTCCATCGTCCTCGGCTCGGCTTCAGTCATCAACTTGGTAGTTGTTGCAGTGTCTGTTGCTGTTGGTCTCAATTCGAAGCTGGTGATATTCAAGGCATGCTCTTGGCCCGTTCAGAGTTCGATGATTGCTCCTCCTCTGCATCAGGATCGACGAGATATGCCAACGGCGCCCAGACTCTCCAGTGTAGGATACCAATGTGAGCCATCCTAGTGGCCATCTCAGAGACTTCCTCTTTGAAGCCATTCCCCGGTGAGGCTGCACTTGTCGAAGCGACTCTGGGAGCTGTAGCAGCCTCGAAAATTTGCAGACTTGACAAAGGGGTATAAGTTTCAACAAGCTTTTTCAGTTCGGTATAAAGATGGGTTAGAACGTGGTCCTCTGCATCCTGGTAAAGCTTGGACCGAGGGTTGGAGACGTGGAAAGCTAGATGAGTTTCGAATTGTGGAAGTCGGGTGAGCGATGTGCTCGTGTGACGCAGTATCTGAAGCGCAAGATCAGGCGAAAGAGCTTCCCACTTATTGGAAGATGTCGATGAGGCTAAAATAGCGAGAAGTGAAGTTCGGAGCTGGGACGTCGAAGCGGAATCTGACGCTACAGGTGTCAAATACAGAGGGGTAGGTGGAAGTGTGTCCGGAGTAGAAGCTGTTGATGAAGGTGATGACCGTGGGCTGCAAGCCAACGAGCCGGCACGACTTCCCTCGATCTCCGGAACCCACGACTGCTTTCCGAGGGGATGTCGAAGGGGGTGGCGATGATCCGGACGGCTAGACCGAGACATATCGAAGTGATGTAGAGATGGAATTGTGGGTAGCGAATACATGAGATCATCCGCTGGAGAGTCAGCTCGATCACAGGACGTCACTGAAGTAGCGGGAGTGTCGTCCCGATAGGTCCTGCTCTGAACCTCCAGATTGCGATAGAGTTGCATACAGATCTCGAGGTTGACCATATCCAGCATATCCGTACGTAGCTTTATCAGCCGCTCTTCGTCAAAAAGGAAGGTGTGCGGAAACAGCTCGGCCTTCGAAGGAAGTGTAAGATTCACCATTGCCTTCATAAAGTCCCAAGTTTGAGAATTCATCGCAGTGGTACTTGATCCTGCTTCTGGCAGGCTGCTTGCTCGCCGAAACCACGAATGAGCACCTCCAATGTCAACTCTACCCAGTGCTATTTTCTTCATGAAGAACTTTTGTTCAAAGTGAACTGTATCATCAATCAAAAGGGGTCTGAGACACCGGATTTGATGATTCGCAACATCCTAAAACTGTATTAGTATTGTATTTGAGAACTCTTGAAGGTATGCTCACCAGCTTCATAGCCTCTAAAACACCGAGCAAGTTCTTCATGCCAGCCACTAGCATAGAGACATCACCGGTTTGGTTTCCCTTGCTGAGTTGCGTGACCATATCATCAACCCAATTATCCCTCATTGGAGCACAATGACATTTGAGCAGTTGAGATAGCCACAAGGCCAGTTTGACCAAATCAGCGACTCCCATTCTGAATTGCTGCATGAGAAGCTCAACATTGAATGTCTCTTCGACAGAGGCCTTGTCTCGCTGAGGGACCAGAGTTTCCAAGATGCCACGAATAGCATTCAAGGTGGCAGGTAAACACCATTCCGAGTCTCCGAGTTCTCTTTCAAAGTGCTCCTGGTCTGTAAGGAAGGCCTGCAGTTGCACTCGCATCGTTTCCCAAAAATAATTGGCTTTCTCGGTTTTCCTTCTTCCCTTGTCGCCATCCAAATTCGGTCTGAAGTGGAGTTCAGGATCGAAATTAATATCATGTCGCAGTTTTGGGTTGTTTACGATCTTGGTCACGTCTAACTCACTCAAAGTTCCTTTTGTCACCGGCGGTTCTATGGAGATCGGCTGAGGCCGGGTTGCGACTCTCGTTTGTCTCTCCATTATCTTTGAGGCGACTTTCGTGTGACCTGATCTTGAATTCCTCTCTGCCTGGCTTGGAGCATAGTTCGGGTGGCTTGGTCTTGAAGTCTTTTCTGCTTCACTCGGCTGGTAATTAAGTTGATTCCTCGGCGAAGGGCTGCCTCCCGACTTGCTTCCTTGGGCGATGTCAAAACTCTCGTCAACGACATGTATCTCGAGGGCGCCTTGAGACCTCGATTCCTGCGTTTGCTGGGAGGCCATAGATCCTTCGTTATTGGAAGAGGCATTTGGATGATCGTTCGCCGCAGCAATGCTGTTGGTTCTGCCCCTCTTGTGTGCGTCTGACGCCATTATTATTATATCCTCCCAGTCCAGCTGCGGAACCTCCTGCGTCAAGCTTTGTATCGAGTGGTGCTTCGGATACGTTTTAGGATGATATCCAAAAGCGGATTTTGCTCGAGTTCGATGACTCCGCGAAGAGGGTGAACCTGCAGGCCATTGATATCAGTAAACATCTTCCAGCAAACAAAAGAAGCCTGGGCTGTGTGAGGATCCAATGGTCCTCGTGGAGTTCAGGATGCGGCTAGCCACAGACGGTACCACAGCATCCTCCAAGCTACGAGTAGACGTCTCGAGGCAGCACGGATAGGTGCCAGTGACGAAAGCAAGCTGGAGTGTTTGTGTTTCTGCAAAGTCGGCAGGCGACGTACCTTTGTGTCTCGCGATAGATACCCTATCCAAAACCCGGACTTCGTCTACGTTCTACAACCAATTGCCTCCGACGAGTACAGAAAAGACTGGAAGGGTCGAATATGCTCGTCGCCCACGATGTGGAGGTGCAAATCAATGGCTAGGAAGGAAAGTGACAAAGAGCCGCCCAAGAAGTTGGAAATGAAGGAGAAGTTGACGAAAACAGAATTGAAGGAAAGCAAAGGAAAGAAAAGAATCTATGGACTGAAAAGGGCTGGTATGTACAAAGGGCCGGGCGATGTGAACGAGTAGGAGCGAGCGTTCCAGGGAGCGTGAGACAGGGAGGAATGGACTGGAGCGGAAGGAACAAGGGGCGAGGGCGAGGGAGTGCGAGCAAGCCTTGACCACCCAATACACCGGCTCCTAAGGTATGGATCTGATATGACCAGTATAATCCCTCTAGACCGCAAGATTGAGCAACATGCGACGTGGAAGGTCGGGTTTGGATCTGTTATTGCTGTTGCTGTGGCTCTCGTTGTCGTTGTCGTGCTCGTCAGAATAAATTGACCGGAAATGTACAAGTGTGAATAATAGTAAGTATAGTGAAGTAAGGTAAAAAGTATTGATGGGTATTAAAACTGTAACAGAGGCTGCCACAAGTATACAGGCAAAGCAGTAAACAAAGGGTTAAAAATGTAAGGGGGAAATGCGAAATCTAAAGTAGGTTCCGACCGATATACTGACAGGGCGAATTTTAAATGACGATGTCGTCTTAAATCCCGAGTCCATCGAGGCGGGACAACACGACCAACCTTACCAAGGCAAGTGCAGTAAATTACTTTTCCAAGATAACGATAGTCACAAATGGCCACCGCCATATTTATTTCGCCCCCCATGATGCAGTAGAATAGACGTGGCTATGACTTGAAGTGCCTGTCGGTGTCGGTGGCATCCAGATGCAATTCGTCATGCTTGGATTAGTGGTGCTCTGATGATAGCTGACTTTTTCGCCTCCCTCCTTTCCCTTCGATCGTGGAATGATAGTATAAGCAAGCAAGGCCAGGTTAGCCAGCCAAAGTCAACAAAAACTATCGCCAAGTAGGTCCGTCAGCCCTTTCTCACCAGAACATTCAAAAGAAAACATGTGTATTTGCCCAGGGCCATGCATGCGCGACGCCACGGCGGAAGGTCAAGGTAGAGTAAGGTTATCTATCCTTCCACACAACACATTTTGGGCACAGCGCGAATCATTCTTGCCTGCGTAATTTTCTTCTTCTACTATAGTATCCCGCTCTCCTACCTACCCTACCTACCTCCACGTCTCCTCTGTGAAGCCCCTCCCTCGCTTTTACATACAACACATTATTTACTCCTTGCCCTACACCGTCCCCTACACCGCATCGTCAGTTCGCAACACTATCCACTTGACGCACACACCAGTGCATGAGCTTCACTTTCATATTCATGCCATCGGGAAAGCCGGCAGCACGAGCTGACCACACTGACTGACTGCCTGACTGACTGACCGACAGACCGACAGACCGACCACGGAGACCTGTGCAGCGATGCGCAGCGCAGCGCAGTGCATTGAGGCCTCTGCACACGATGAGGCCTGAATTACCAAAGCAAGAAGAGTCAGTCAAGTTCCAACGGCTTTCCGCGAGTAACGGCACTGAGGCAAAGTATATCCTTGATGCTTGTGGTCAGGCCCCAGGCCCCATGCAGCAAGTCGACTCACCTCACGACGTCGCCGACCGAGTGGCTACGCCAAGTTCACGGCATGTCCTGTCCAGGTGGTCGATCCCAGCTGGAAAAGACTCCATACCATATTCCAAGAGGCAAAGAGAGGCATGTAAAGCCCCATCGCTACCGAACAAGTGACACCACTGCACCTGCACCCGTCCCCCCCTATCCTTGTCCAATTCCGGCTGAACGTTTGTAAGCGTCCAGTCTCAAGCTGTAGTGGCGGACTGTAGGTCTCAACGATGCAGCTTCATATCTATACCTACTTGACAAGACATATATGTATATTTTCACCCCCCCAATGATGCAACGCTTTTCATGGGCTTCACGCCATTCATTCTCACGCCTCACAGCAGCGACAGCGATCTCCTACGATGATCGGCAACAAATCTCCTACAAGAGAATGCACTTCTTTGGCTCACAATTGCAGAACAGAGTATGCACTTACACGATGGTTTCTGCACGATCCCTCGCGAATGCAGCTTCACGAGACTCGACCACAGCTTTTAGACACCAGCACCACGCTGACCGGGCGCACTTCCAAGTCATAGCCGTGGGTATTTTCTGTTTGAGATTATCCCCGCACCTCAGGACAAGCTCGGCGAGTTTTGGTTTTGGGGGTCAGATATGGCGTACCCGTGGGGTTCAAGCGCCTCGTGATGCCATGAGGAACCTCGATTTACCATCCATCCCGCCTATCGAACACATTCGGCTGCAAGGTAACTTCGTACGCCATCATGACTTTTGGCAGGTCAAACAAACTTCGACTGCACCCGACAAATTGAGTACTTCGGATCTCTTCGTTCCATGTCTGATTCTATTATCAGCGGTCCTCGCCCAGAAGTCGAATTCCGAGTCGACCTTTTTCATTCCTCAAAATGGGCCGGTAGCATTTGCGCTTGTCGCCCGGTTTATACTGTGCCATGGGATTTTGAGGTGCTCTGGCTCGGGAATGAGACCGGAAACGGGTCGACACTCTAGATGGCGCTCCCAAAGCTTCAAGCTATTGGCTTATGATATGCACCCAAAGTTGCGCTGGCTTGCTGCAACCCAATTCTAGGTAATTGGCAGCTCAAGCCTTTGATTGCCTTACCGTGAACGCTATGTAACGCAAGTATCATAAATGGTCCCAACATATGCCGTCTCACAAGAAAAGTGAGGCGGACGAAGATGCTGAGCTTCGGATTGGCCACGTGACACAACGTGGTTGTCTGCATTTAGACAAGATAATTATCGTCTTCACAGCAAGGATTGAGAGACAACTCACCATGCCATCGTGCAGATCGTCAGATTGGAATTAGATTCAGCCTTGCTCGGGAAACGAAAATTGGGGCATTTCGTCCCAAACCTCGGGAATCCACAAACCGTTCGCAAGCGAGCTTCCCCTATTTTTACCAGGGACTTCTCAAATCTCGAAACAGGAGACGATTTGTTGCAACAACGAAGCAAATCATGGCGATGCTTAGCAATGCGTTGCATTCTCGCATTGGCACGTTTCGCATTGACTCTTACATTATTCTTTCCTTCGAACTTGCCACTATTCTAGGTTTGATCAAACATCCCATGGGCGACCAGGTACATCCTCGAAGCGGCTTACACGAGGCGAGAGATCAACAGTGCTTCCTTGGCCAACTGTTCATCGCAACAAAATAGAGCATGGTAACCTTCAGCAGACTTTCATATTCTCATTTCATGGCCCTTGGTCAGATACGAGGCTTGCGATATCACAAGAATGATCCTTGGTGCGAAGGTCAGCAGAACACTATGGCCATCTGGACGAAATTACACCGCCTCGCACAAAAGCTTCTTGTTTATTTGCTCATGCGAATGTTTCTAATTCGTCTGATTTTTCGATTTTCGCGTTTTCTGTAACTTTTTAGACGACTTCTTTTCTTAACCCCCTCCTGCCTCTTGGTATTCTCTAGCAACCGCCTTGTATCCTCTGTATATAAGCTTCTGATTCCCTATACATGTCAAGTACTCGCGACGTGGCCATCTGACAGCCTCAGTTGCTTCCTAGTAGAGAGCGTTGCAGATGCTTCACGGGCAATCGACCTGACAAGGCGACCGATGCTCAGCTCTTGAAGTTTTCCACGTTCCCGATCACCAACACTAGCTCATTGCTTTTGGCAGACTTGCTGCAGCACTACCATCGACCGGCAGCTCGAATATCCTCCTTACCTGAGCACATCTCCGTGTTCTGCTTCCAGGGGCATAAAAGATATACGATTCTAGTTTTACTCTTTCATCTTCAGTGCCACCTCGCCCGAACAATATCTAGAGAATGGTGAGGTCTATCTCCTGTTTACGTGGTTGCTCCTCGAACCCGTAGCTCAGTTCTCCGAAGAAGTCCGAGTCTCGAGCGAGGCCGTCTTTCTGGCAGCACAGAAGCACCCCCGTCCAGTTGAATTAGGGAAGCCTCAAGGAATCGCGCAGAGGCAAGGACATCATGAGATCACAAGACAGGAAAGTACGATTTTCGAGTCATTAGTGGGGCGGATGCCGTTCGATCATTGTTGGATGTTCGTCGTACCACCTTCACATTGCCGAGATTGAATTGCGCGCCCACATTGCTCCAAATTGCCTGAAGGCCATGCTCGGACGAATTGAGATCCTCGGCTGATCGCTAAAGAAGTGTCGATGAATCGGCTTGTATATTTTTCTTGTTGTTTTCCGGAGCGTTCCCCTTTTCGCTAAAGGGGTTTCCCTGCTCGGGATCATTCATTGCCAAAACCTGTGGTAGCTGCCCCGATTTCCAACCCAAAACCTCAGCTTACAGCCAACATTGTATTAGTGAAACTTTTCTCTTAATTGTGAACAATTAGAGACGCTAAAGTGAGACCATCGTCTTTCTGGTCTTTGTGAAGCGAATTTTCGACAACTAAACATCTATGCCTCTTGCGCTGCAGCAATGATTATCTCAAAGTCTTCAGAACGAAACCAAGTCACACGTCTACATATTCTGGATATGTGGCTTAGAAGTCTAAGTAAGCAAGTCCTGAAGCCTCGTGTGGGCTGGATTGTTGAAGCACATTGGGCTATATCTGCAGGTCGAAACATCGTGATGTTTTCCGCTGAGTTTCAGCCGATGATTGGCAAAGGTGCCTTGACACCAGGTCAGTTTTCTCTCGTTTGCATTCTAAGCGTTGAGGCATTTGATTCAAGTTTCATCTTGTCCCAAAGTGCAACATCTCTCCCACACGTTCCTGTATCCGAGACAATCGTCGTTCTTCCCCAAATCTCGATGTCATTGCCTTCTCAAACCACCTACGCCAATTGCTACCAAAGACGCAATGGCTCTCACCGAGTAAAGTATGCGTACTCGTCTTCAGAAGCGAGCCATTGCAAAAGCAATGTTCTTCGTGGGGTAAACAGCAAAAGCCAGGGAGAAGACCTTGACTTTCAAAGTCAAGCATAACCAGGATAACAAATAGAGGTCAAAAGTGCATCTATTTCTATGGCTCTCCCAAAGCCCAAATTGAACCCCCGTAGTATTTATCGTGTTCAATTATCCCAGTTATTCCTTTGACTCCGCTTGATATGCTTACTGCCGACCCAGGCACCAGCCCATAAAATGCCTCAACCCCCATCCTCATGCAAGGCTGCGGAAGGCGTCAAACTATGCACTTAGGCAACCAGAGCGGGCCGCGGAGGGACATTTTGCTCAGGAAGGAGGTGCATCTGCCTCACGCCCTGCTTCTACTACACCTTTAATTCTAGCATTTTGAATTTCAGATTCAAACTCAATTGCTTCTTCTTCTTCATCCACACCCCCACCAAGCATAGCCATCTCCTCCTCCGGTCTGCCACTCTCGCCCCTCCCCAACATCTCAACATCCAATCCCCTCTCACCAGCACCACCCCCCTCACTCTGTCCTTGCGCTTGACCTTTCTTGACAGCAACGAAAATTGCACTCCCCAAAATAAGGCCACTCCCCGCCAAACTCCACCACCCAGGACTCTGCCCGAAAACCAGCTTATCCAACCCCAACGCAAAAAGCATATTCGTATAAATCATATTCGTCGCCCTCGCACCATTGCCTCTCCCTCCAGCCGCCAAACCCTTCGTCAACAAATACTGCATGACGAAACCGCAGACGCCGAGGAAGATCAACATGCTCCATTGGCGTAAACCCGCGGGGAGGGCGAATTGTAATGTGTCTGAGAGGTGGAGGGGCCGGGCGAGGGAGAGCGCGAGGGTGGAGATGACGGTGCAGAATATGGAGAAGTAGTTTACTGAGAGCAGGGGATGTGCCCTATTGCCTATCCAGCGTATGGAGGTGAATGCTCCTGCGGAACCGAGCACGCCGATCATGGCTATTGCGACAGCGGACAGGCGTTGAGAGGACGTTGGGATGGGAAAAGAGGATGGATCTGTAGGGTCTGTGGTTGTTGCTGCTGATGTTGTGTTGGAGGACGTGGTGAAGTCTGTGGTGGAACTAGAATCGGATGTAAAGAATGATGTTGGGCGAGCGATGAGTACAACCCCGAGGAGGGAGATCAATGAAGCGTATTGTGCTGAGCGAGGGAATGGTTCGCGGAGGAAGACGTAGCAGCCATAACTTGCTACGGAGGGAGCCAGGAAAGTAATCACCACGGCATCCGCCACAGGTAAGTATTGTAAGGAACTGACGACATATTAGACCATCATCAGAAGCGACACGGCAATCGGTTGAAATGGACTCACTAATACATCCCAAAAATCCCAAAGAACCCTGTCAAACTTCTCACAACCAGCAATCCACGAAGGCCCTTCGCACCAAGTGGGAAATCAGGCACTTTACCATACCACATCCATATAGTACAGAAGATAGCCGTAAGTCCCTGTCTTGCAAACAGGATCTGGAAGGGATCCATTCCTTCCCCCTCGAGCTCTAGTAGTCTCGTAGTGACATTCATCAGGGCTCCAAATAGCTGGGAGAATGTGACTAAGAAGAGACCTTGGTTCTGATCCCAGAAATTCCATAGAGATTCTCTCCACGTTCTTGGCTGGGATGAATGGTTTGGATACGGAGATACACTTCGATCTCTTCCTCTGCCTATCGATGAGATGGTGCTCATGGATAGCCTCCTGAACGCATCTGGTTCCAACAGCGAGGCATCTGCTCCCTTCGCAGGATGAGGCGAAAGATAATTTCTGTTTGGTCCATTGTTCCCATTGCCATTACCATTGAGGGCCAGGTCGAAATTAGACGGGATGTTCTGGAGTGACTCTAGATAATCATCATGTTCATCGTAATTGGTCGTGGAAGTCTGATTGAGAGGAGCGTATCGTTGTGACATGATCACTGGGATTCATTGCAGAAGCCAGAACGGCCAATAGAGAAACCCCAAATATGTATGGTTTGCTTATTTAAGTCTCATACAGATAGCTGTGCTAATCTTAGAGGAATAAAGGAAATGAAACGACTGCAGTATAGCGAAAGGAACGTTAACTGTGCAAATTGTGAGAAGGCGAATTGTCAGCCTCGAAGATGGGGGGAGCTCGAAAGACAGGGTGTGGGCGGCAGGCTGGGGTAAAAAAGGATCGGACACGAGTTTTCAGTTAGTGAGGACGGGGAGCATCTGGACTAACAAATGAGCTACGAAAGGAAAGTGGGCCTTGGATGCTACTCGTGGATATGTAAGCTTCGATGCTAGTGAGAAATGAGAAGGCCGGATCATCCAGAGATTCGGTACAATAATAGAACGCCTGGCGGCCTGGTCTTTGTGTCATGACTTATGGACATTGTCTAAATATGCTTCAAAGGGAAAAGCAAGAGCAGAAATAGAATGAGTGCTTGTGATCGTGAAACTGCACCTCAATACTGAACAATGAGAAGAGTCTGGGCTGGACGGATAGTAATTGAAATGATGAAATTGGTTATGAATTTGGTGGGGGTTCCAAGGATGATGTGAGGGGTAATCATCATTGGCGCGGAAGTTGTAGTTGGAAGCCGGAGGCTGGATTCTGCTCCGGTTTCGCTGCTTCCTGGTTTCTGAAAGCGGTGAATGGTCACTGTAAGTGTTGTCTTGTTGCATTTGGTCTTGAAAGAGGATATATTTCCAAGCGAGGCGAGGTTTCATTGCAGCGCCATGTGACAACTCAACTTGCTGTCACTCATCCTAAACTCCAATCACAAGGGGTACGAAGTTTTAAGTTTTAAAAACTCCATTTTTGTACAGTCATTCTGTAAAGGAAACAGTGGCTCCTTGCCGGGTATTTTCCCATACGCCTCAAATGCTGCCCTCAAACGCCAATGTAAATGCATGCCAGGAACTTGAAGTCCATCATCCAAACCAGTTCAATCGAGATCGTAGCAAGGGGACACACGGCAGACCATGTATCGAGAAGAAATTCGTAGGTCGAGTCGATATAGCTGGGCCATCATGTCAAGCCAAAATCTCATCTCCCTGCACCAGTACCAGTGCTTCTTCCACCAACTGTACGAGAATCAAGATCCATGTCATCATCTGCATCTCCCAAAGGTTCCTCTTCCAAGGCCTTCACGTTCGATTTCGTAATCTTGTCATCGTTCTGATCGAGCAGTTTCCGAGCTTCCTCTATTGCCGTCTTCTTGTTGAACGTCTCATTAATCTTGCCCAGATATTCCGGATTTTTTCGACAAGCGAACTTGATGTCGTCTGGCTTGATTTTTTGTCTTCCTGATAGCTGAGCAGATCGATGGGCTTCGAAGCAGAGTTCGGTAATGAAGTCGGTGAGAAGTTCGTCGAGGACTCGCTTGGTTGTTTCGAGGGAATTTGGGACGTCTCCGTGTGCGAAGAGGAAGTGTTGGACTAAGGATGACTTAGAGATGGACTCAAAAATGCATGATGACAACTCACGATCTTGGTCAGCAAAATTCTGCTGGCCTCTATTCTTTCCAACACGCGCTCTGGGTTCCATGGTGGCACGTATTCCTGGGGTGATACTCGCTTGATCTCGTTCCCTGCTGAATTTCCCTGCTTTTCACCTTCTACACTTGGTCCTGAACTTGGGGATTGATCCGTATGCGTGAAGCTGGACTGTACAGATTCTTCCACTGGGCGATCAGCTGGCCGACGGAGTGTCTTATCGTAATCTGGAATCTTGAGATGCCTTCGTTCCTCTCGGTAAAGTGGGTTCTTCAGCCGGATGTCTGGCTTACTTTCCTCCTCGGTCCAATCAATCTCTACCACCTCGATACTCTCTCCTTCATTCACAGGAGTTGTAAGTGCGTATATTCCTGTCGGAATTCCTGTAGGAAATCTGCTGATAGCCTGGAGGGGATTGATGGGTCTGGTCGAGTCGAGGGTGTTGACTTGAGTTGAGGCGTTGACGTTGTGCAAGTGTGAATCGCTGGACTGAGAGGTAGAGCTGTTGGTGATACCGGCGAGAGAGGCGTCGTTGACAGTTGTCGTAGCAGCAGCTTCCCCAGCAATCACAGAGTCGATAACGGAATGCTGCTCGTATCTTGGTCGAATTCTCTGCGCAGCGATATAGTTGAAGATGATTTTGGTCTGCGCGAAAGTCACCATCGGACGCTTGCTCGAGCTCGGACCATCTGGAGGCTCGAGAGCCTGGTACGCCATTGCGCCCAAGTGTCCTATCTCGTCTCGTTCAGGACATCCAAGTGGCCCTCGTCAAGAGAAACTGGCAGTGGTCGCGAACACATTGTTGCAACACCACAGCACTCTTGTTGACCGAACGCAAAGATGGTATGTAAAGGAAAAAGTGCGAAAGGTCAAAGCTTTGACCATCATTGACTTCACTTTCGCTAACGCCAAGCAAATTTAGACTGCTCTCTTCAACTTCCAGTCTGCACTCCTTGTGCTCCTGCTCTTCATCTGTACGGCCGCCTACTGCCACCAGCTCTTCCCCGCCTTTATGGATAGGAAGAAGGATTCGTATGTACCCAATATGATTCAATAATTCAGGAAGAGGGATCTAATACATGGTAGACCGGTCGTAGGAGTTGCCTGGAAATGCGCGAGGATAGGAGAACGATTAAGTCCATACATAAGCGTGTGCTGTGTGATATTTGCAGTAAGCAAGACAACGATCGTGCCATGGGTTCATCTGACAGATACAGGTTCGTTTGTTCATTGGCGCATAAGGGAAGGGAATACACAAATTGGCGTTCTAGGGGTTAAGGCTGGTTTGACACTCAAAAGGCATGTGAGAGAACGGCCATGGTTGCATCACGAGCATCAGTGTTATTATATTAGAGGGGAAGCCGAAGACTACAGTACTTCCAAAATCATGTAATTCGAAGAATTCGACCTCGATCAACTCCGTTCCCTTCAAACGCCGTCGCTATGCTCAAAGCAAATCAGATTCCTCATTCATGAAGACTTGTCCTGGCACTGTCATTCTCTCCCCAGATATCCCTGCTCTCCTGCTCAACTGCTTTCATGGCGTTGGCAACTTCTTCCAGTTTCGCGACCACATCCAGCACACCCTCGTTGACCCTCTGGAAATACCGATCGTTGGCCTCTCTCCTCTTTCTTGCTAACAAGATGTCTGCTTCAGTCTCCTCTTCCATCTTGCTACCCATTGAATGCGCTGTGCCCACAGCAATACCACTGCTACCTGGTCTGCCACTTGCACTGGGAACCGTACTCCCAAGAGTATCTAGCGCACTCCTACCTTCACTCCCAAGTGCCAGACCCTTGCCTCCAACCGACTTACTGCCCTTGTCTGTACTTTCGATAGCTTCATCAGCTTCACTCCTAGCCCAAGCTTGCGCCAGTTCTATCTGTGCAGCTCTTAACCCCTCCAAAGCCTTGCTATGTTCAGCGCCGAACACATGTGTGCCACTGACAGCATTTAACTCCACCTCCTCCAATGTAGTCTGCATCTCTGCCCAAAGAGCATCTGTTCTATCCGCTTGCTTCTTGCCCTCTGATATCTGCTGCTGCCGAGGAAGAGCTGGACGAGGTAGTGCCGCAACAGAAGCTGTGTCTTGAGAGCCATCGAGATTGGTCCTTCCCGGCATACGCTGAGAGCGTTGGCGGACGAGGGGTGCCCGAGAGGGGTTCAAGGAGGAGGGGTTAGGAGGCTGAACTGCTGTGACCCCTGGAAGGGATACATGGGATGCATTTTGGGATGGGGGTCCTAGGAATAGTGATGGAGGAGGCTCGCGCAGCTGTTTTGCCTTCGTCTTTGGTGATTGCGACATTGTTACATGGTAGCATGAAGTCATATGGAAGGTCGAAGCTGAGACTGGGTGAAGCTGGCTGGGAGCTTCAAAAAGCGGCGTTGGACAGGAAGTCTGGCTGGCTAGAAGATCACCTCAAAAGTCCCAGTTGCTGTATTGACCACTAGACTAATGATTGGGGTTGAGATTGATCTAATGACAAGAAAATCGATTCTGTTTTGAGCGTTCTTTAGGATTACTCAAATCCTACTTAAATTATTTATCGGAGCTGTTACTGACGTTGCTGCTCTTATTCTTGAGCTTCCACACTTTCGGAACGGCGTTTCTTTTCGCCGTCACACCCACACTAAGTTTCTGAAAATTAAGCGAACGCACTTTGCAGCCCATTGTCGGAAACTTCACCAGATCTCGACGACACGACAACCAACAACTCAACTACTAACCTCCCATCATCGCCATAAACCGGTACGGCTCACCATATCCCTATGCAGCGTCTGCGAACCTCTGATCTCCAATTCTAACATCTACAATAGCAATCATGGGTAAAGGAAAGCCTCGTGGTCTCAACGCCGCCCGCAAGCTCCACAACCACCGACGTGAGCAAAAATGGGCAGATCTTTCATACAAGAAGCGTGCTCTCGGAACCGCTTTCAAGTCATCGCCATTCGGAGGATCCTCCCACGCCAAGGGCATAGTTCTCGAGAAGGTTGGTGTTGAGGCCAAACAACCCAACTCCGCCATCCGAAAGTGTGTCAGAGTCCAATTGATCAAGAACGGAAAGAAGGTCACTGCATTCGGTACGTTCTGGGCTACTTCTACATACTTCTGGAAGAGGGGGGAGATAGAGGACGATTGAGATGGCTAGGAAAGGGCAACGAATTTTGTTGAAGATGATTAGGGTGGGCAAGAACAAATGGCTGATTGGTAATTTTAGTCCCCAACGATGGTTGTCTCAACTTCGTCGACGAGAACGATGAAGTCCTTCTTGCTGGTTTCGGTCGTAAGGGAAAGGCGAAGGGAGATATTCCCGGTGTTCGATTCAAGGTCGTGAAGGTCTCTGGTGTTGGTCTGTCTGCTCTGTGGAAGGAGAAGAAGGAGAAGCCCCGTTCGTAGAGGAACAGGTTGTTTTCCGAATCGAATCGATGGGTTTTGCGCAATACGGGACAACATTGGGAAATGGGGGGTGTTACTCTTTTGCGATTTGCGAATGCATGGCTCGTCAAGTGTCTGATACGGATGGATGGGCCGGGCAAGCATATGACAGATGATGAATAGAATCATCAATCACCTACCACCACCTTCGAAATACCAAAGTTGTTCCCGACATGACGTGCTGGGCAATCGTGATATACCGAAATCGAACGAGATGCCGGAAAGAATTCCGATGGGATCCTAATCAGGCAGATTTATCCACTGTTCCACAGTGTTTTCCGACCCACAACAATGCATTCTTTGACTGCAACAGGGTCACAGATGCCTTCTTGCAAGGTCACTTCGCAATCACTTTCCTAAGCATCTCATCTTGGCGTGGAGCAGAACATGTCACTATCCACTGGCTATTGGCTAAGTCCCACTCCTTTTATTTGTGACAAGTGTCGCGTAAGAGAGGCCGAAGCTGCATCTTGGTGCCACTTTTTGGATCGGTTAGTCACACCCCGGAGTATCTCATCCCGTCGGCCTTCATCACCATCTCCAACACGCGATATTTGAGTATCATTGCTCTTCTCATCTGATTCGCCTATGTACTCTATGGTCTTCGTGTTCTCTATGAAAACATTACACATTTTCCACTCCAAGCCATTTATACTGTTTTAATAAGTCTCCAAAGCGAATGACAAGAAAAGAATCACCGCTGCATCAAATGATCCTACGGCATCAGCCGACCCCCACCTCTATCATCATATGCCATCACCTTGCACGAGCAATTGCTCAGGCGCCCCAGCCCCCCTTCCGATAGCTGCCTTGGGACTCACGACACCCTTGACGAACTGTGGCTTCCCAGTATTCTTGACAGGCACCTTGTAGCTTCGGACTTCACTGCCAACCAGACTCTCAAAATCCCGCACAACGGTGGAGTTGACAGCCTCCACATTCCGGTAATAAAGCTCTTTGTCCACCACAGCTCCACTTGCGTCCACACCCCTAAATGTGAATTCCTGGGCGGTGCTTCCAAACCCACTGCTTACGCCGACGGAGGGGGCGCCGAAATAGAATGCTGTGCCATTCTGTCTGGTGCTCAGAGAAGTCCCTGAGAAGCCAGACACGAGAGATGCGGTGCGAGGTAATTGAGCGAATGGCTGAAGTCCAGTTGGAAAGACAGGTTTGCCTTGGAAGGATAGATCGAGGCCCAACATGAGGTCTGCTTCTATGGTAAAGTTACCGCTAGGCTGTACAATGTAACTGCTGTTGGCGTAAAGCGGATACATGTAGGAGGATTTGTAATATGTTCCTCCTGCAGATTGATCAAGCCCTGTTGTTGTATGGTTGTTCTGCTGAACCGCGCCAAATGCAATGAATTTGCCGTAATTGGCAACAGAGAGCGATTGCGTCCATGTCGAAAGGAAAGTCTTGTTCTGTGTAGTGACATGAGATGATATTGAAATGGATCGTTTGACGTCCGTAGTGTAGGCCAAAGTCTCGTTTGCACCAGTAGAGTTCTGGATAAGTGCCTGTGAAAGACTAATGGCTGGTTCCGGGAGATTTGTAGTCGGCGCGCTTCCGGTTGTTATTGACTTCGAATCGCTGTCAAGCCATAGAAAGATCTTTCCCGTCACTAGCCAGCTGCTACCGACGGACTCGGATAATGAGCCGCCACTTTTTCCGTCGTCAACAATGCCAACCACCCGAATCTCAAAAGTATGCTCTCTGCCATCCGAGAGTACAGGTAGCCAAGGTGTGATATCGATCTCATGTTCCCTCAGGTCGAAAGCATCAATTCCAACGATGGGCCGCCACAAACCTGCGGAATGAGTTAGTAAACATGCGCTAATGTCTCAAGTAGCTCTTCAGAAATAGCATCCAGAGACCAAGCCGCTAGTATGAACGGTTCTACTTACCAGGAACAACGCCTCCGGTAAATATGACAGGAAAAGGCCAGTGTACACCGGCAAGCTGGCCGTCGATCAAAACTTGGACCTCGCGGAACGGAGAATATCCATACAATGTACCAACAACCGGCACAAATGTGTTGACATTCGATTGCAGAACGTTACTCCACCAGAACTCTTCAGTCGCTTGTCCGCATGCTGAGACCGAGAATACTGCGCGATTTGCATTTCTTGGGAATGCGACAGTGTTGGTTGCATTCTCAGCGGGCAATGTAAACACACTTGCTGCATTTGAAGCGCCCTTCCTTGCCGAGACGGGGATAATCATCGAAGCTGCATCAACAGTATCCTGGCTCGTGAAGAAAGTCGCAGAAAGCGTTGTGTTGAATGCACCTGTATAGGTATCGTCTATCAGATTTCCAAGGTCAAATATGATGGTTTGAGGCGAGTTCCAGAAGTACAAGTACTCGGACATGTCCTTTATGTATTCCCAGCGAATGCCATTAGCTGTGGGCTCTGCCGTGGACGTCCGCCACACTTCAGTGTCGCCAAAATACATGAGGGCGAGCCTGTCAAACTGACGTCCTCTAGATGTGACCGTAAAGTTCATACTAACGCGATTGAATTTGCACTTTGGAGGTGTATAGTTTCCTGTCTTGTTAGGGCTTGTTCGCAGAGTTTTCGGAAGACTATTCTCACCAACGAAGGGAATGCCGTAGCTGAAGCCAAATGAATGCTCCATGAGAAGAGTCTCGCAGCCCCCAGGAGCTACTGTCTGGGCGACAGTAGCCGCGCTCTCTGACCCATCTTCGAGAACAGTCTCATCAACTAATCCTGTGGGTGTGAGGACAGGTTGGTATACTTGGAAGACTTCGAGGACGCTTGATGGCGATGCTGTTGCCGAGGGAGCAGGGACTGCATCTTTGACGAGCGCGAATGCTGGGGAAGAAACCACAGTCTGCCACTCGATAGCTGGCACACATTCGGCAAGTAGCCACACTAGAATTGCGCAAGATGCCAGTAGGGCCAGAAAGAAGGCTTTGAAGGAGTGCACTGGGTAGAGAAAGTTACGAGTAGTTGCCGTCTCTTGCGCGAAGGTAAGGCTTTTTGCTGTCTTCGGATCGACGAAGGCCTCGGGGTTTGCGGGCTTGTCGAAACGTGTGGCGCAAGAGTCACTGCTCATATTCCTTTTTGATGAGAGCATGGCGGGACAAACTTGGTCCTTCCGGAGCAATAGGGCACTGGGGAGACGAGTGTTTGCAGCGGCTTTGATTGGGAGGCCCCCACTATGCTCCATTGGTGAGTTCCAAGTGATCCCAGTATCGTCTTCTTGCTGCTGCTGCAAGTTGTTGTCCAGCAAAGCGACTCTGAAAGTAATTGAACACGGCAAATTCGTCTCTTGTCATCACATAAGAAGCTGGTTGGGCTTCAATCTTTCTCCAAATATCTGTCAGCGCAGATTCAAGGATGCTCACAACCGCCGGATCTTGTGCTCCCTCTGGTGTATCTCTTGCGACCTCAAGAGCTTGTGCAACTGTCGTTATTGTTTGCTGTCTGGAAGCTCCATGGTTACTACCGCTATTACTCATTGACGAAAAAGTTGAAGTGCTGTATGTGATGCTTGTAGTGTCGACAGCGGCAAATTGAAAAGGAAACGAGATAGGAAGGTCTGTACTGCCTTTGAGATGCATCGTGGGGGATGGGTGCTTGTTATGAGGCGAACAATGTATAAGTGATGCAAGTATATATAAGCAGGTAAATTACAGTGGAGGGGATTCGTATGGGAGCTCGATAGAGAGTACCGATGGCTTCAGCTGCTGCGTGACCTTGAAATAGGGCTACAAGAAACGCGACTGGGCAAGTTGTATTGGGCACGCCTCTTATTTGTTCTTTTTGTTGCAACGCAGCGGGTAGAGTACCCATGGAGAAGAGACGAGCAAGGGCACAGAAAATGACAACTCACAATAAGCGTTATGCAGCGTGCTCGAAACTGGTAATTAACAGAAGCCTGTTACTTTCTTTAGAGCCAGAACCCGGTATGGATCGATAGGAGCAGCCACGTCCGCCCGGCGGAAAGAGGAAGTGGCTTGACTGAGGTCAGGTCTCGGGAATAGCGTGTAAGACGCTTGGGCAGTGGAGCATAACAGACGCGGGCTAGGATTTGAGTGTAAACGATCAAACGATTTGTGGAGGCATCTATCTGGACTGGACTGGACTGGAGTGGAGTGGAGTGAGGCTGGCGTTGAAGGCTGCAACAGTTCTGTCAAGAGTCTTGACTGTGGATAATGAGGATACCCTGGGAGGGTCTCGTCTCGGCGATAACCTGGAAAGGAGGGCCCGGCAAATACAGAGGCAGCTGGAAAGCCTGAATAGGAGGCGCTGGGAGGCTCGGAGGGTCGAGGAGCAAAGGCTCCAGCAATAATCCAGTGTTGCGAGGCCTTCGTTCGATCTCGATACCGATTCCGATGCCCTGTGTAGTGTCACGAACACGGCTGGGCATCACAGACGGAACTTGAATTGACGGCACAGTAGCGAGCGCCGATAGTTCAGGGGGCCAAAGGCCAAAGGCCAGAGGCCAGTGCAGAGACAGGGCATGGCTGCATGGGTAAGGTAAAGTAGGGATTAGGGAAGTCTAGGGCATGACAAGGTTGGGGCGGACCCGGCGAACATGCCGCTTCCGCTGGCTAAAGTCGTTTCTCAACCACCACTCACTCTCTATGGTAAAGTACAGGTAGGTACAGGTAGGTACGTAGAATGTAACGAGATAACTGGCCGAACACAACGGCTGTAGTGCTACTACAGGTAAGTCTGACCCAGGTCAAACGAAAGGTCTAGGGACATTGTGCAGGCCTGTCCTTGCGGTCCTGAGCTGACCAGCTCCACCTCAAAGTGTTTACTTCACCAGACGAGCTTGAGGCCAGGCACGCACCGGGGAGGGACAAGGAAGAGAGACTGTTTTTCGTCTCCACGTTTTGTCCCCGTTTCTTGAATAATGTGCCAAACCTACAGCGCCGGGGCTGACTTGCAGTGAAAAGCTAGTACAGCAGTCCCTGCGCAGCAACTGTCAAGACGCTGTGGAGTATAGCAGTGGGCGCGCGTGGGAGGGCTCGATAGGGAAGACTTACAAAGATGTGACTTACGAGAGCAAGCGCCAGGAAGAGTCGGGAACAACACACTTTCAGAACTCAGGCCATCCTCGTCGCCTGAAGACAATAATTTCAAGCAAGGAAGCTGAGTTCGGGTGGCCTTCCGACTGGCTGGACGCAGCCATCAAGCCTAGCTCGTATGTCCATGCCCACCATCGTTCGTTTCCAACTTCACATCCATCAGCAAAATGCTTGAGTTGCATTACTACAATCTCGCACTCTCAAGCTCTTGATGCCTCGGCTCTGGAGTTACAAACTCAAAGTTGGGACGGATCTCCGTCCTGCTGATCCACTGATGTTCAGCTGTCGTCCTTGCCTTGCAGTGCATCGTTTCCGCACTTCATGCAAACAATATATTAGACTTTCTCGAGCGTGGAGGCTCAAAATCTGACAGCGGTACCAGTGTACCGGCCTCGAAGACGGCAGTCCAAAGTTTACCAAGAAACCTAAACTTCCCAGTGGAAACTAAGGGTCCAGTAAAGTTTCATTTGCCTCTCCTGCACACCACTTTTCATGTCATGCTTTGGAAATACTTTTCTCTGTTGCTCGACAGCAATCGACGGGCTTCACCCCTCAGTGGCTCTGTAAGATGCGCCAATATTCCGCGCTATCAGTCCACTCTGGTAAGGTTCAGTAGCGTGCCGAGCTGCGACTCTAGAAGAGCTTGAACGGGATCTGTCCATATGTATTCGGGATGATTCAGTAAGTGTAGCTCTGTGCGTTGGCATGCTATTCACGCATTTGGAACTTGGTGCGGCAGAAAGGTTCTGCTCATCAACTTCTGAAATAAACATGTCAAAAGCGTTACTTCCAAGTGTTCCCGGCCTTCCTTGCAGTGTCAGAGAGGGAGCCGAGATCTGCTCTAACGCCACGATCTACATTTGAGTTCCCTGCACCCCCCTCGCACCCACTATTCGTCATTTCCCATCACGAACTTCTTCAGTATCGTAGCAGGACTCCGCTGTTCCACATACTTTTGACTTTTCGCCTCCGGAAACCACTTCATGGAAAAATTGACCACCTCGCGGCCCGAAACCGAAAGGAGCAACTGTTTCGCCCATGAGCAAGTTGAGTTGCAGGCGGTTGTGGCTCTCAAGGATTTCCATGATTGCTTCTCATGCAATTCTCCGACTCGGAGCCCCGCGCATGCACGGCCCTTTGAGTTGATGATAAGCCACAGCTATGCTCAAAACTGACATATCTCCGGTCCCAAGGAACTCAAGAACAAATGAATTTGTTTGAGGACGACGACGGTTGCAGGCTGAAGCCCTAAGCTTCTGGAAAGCGTGTCTCAGACCATCGGTCAAGAGATCATGGGGATAAACGAGAAACCTCACTGCCGTTAGAGGTATCGAGATTCGTAACTCCACGGCGCATCGGAAATTTCAAGTCTTATTTATATCGGTTTATATCATGCGAAGGATGATGTGCCGTGCTGTGCCACTCTCGGATCAGCAATTGGTACCTACCTGGACAGGCATCTTGGACGTTCAGAGGTCAAGCTGTCAAGACACGCAGTCCTGGTGTGCTAAAGTCGATATCGAATGGAACATCGCCAAATTTAATTCGCCCCAGAACTGAGGAAGAGAGCATCCGTCCCAGCTTTCCGACTTAGTTCTTGACTGACTCTAGAAGATGGATGTCCTGAGATTTCGGGTTCGATTGGATGAGACCAACGCGTCAAAGCAACTATTCCCAAGAATCACTTACAGGGGTGTCGGCAGAGATATCCGAGTTGGTGTCCGAATCACTGGGTCCCAAGGAAACGTCGATTCAAACGTCCTACACCACGAATCCGGTGGTTCCAAATCGCTTGACTCGATCGTCAGAAAAGCTTACAGTCGCATGCCCATCGTACCATCTATGCCTGTCCTAATACCGCCGAGAACCACGCCGCTGAATATATTGTACCGCCATCTCATTGAATTATGAACTTGAGGCTGGCTTGATGGATTAGGAAAATGTTAGCGAGGTCTGCAATTGAGTTTGATACTCCAACATGAGCTTACGAATAGTTGTAGGTCAATTTAAAGGTACTAAGGCGTAGGGCTAGGGTCTATTCTAAGACCATGGGTGAATCGATAAAGCCATGAGAGCACTTTAAGGCTTGGACGGGAGAAGACAAGCTTGAACCTTGTTGTCGGGGACATGTACATGCACGAATTCGGCTGATTTAGCGCGCAGACATACAAATTAAGGTTTTCTCCAAGGCGAGTTCTCATCAGCCGATGTTTTCACCATGCGGACTGAAGCGATAGAGAAAAAGTCAAAATCAAGAGCCAAGTCCCACTCTCGAGGATTTTTTTTAGTGGAGGATCGTCCCGTTCTGGTGATACAGGATCTGAAGTGATCCGGCGCCGCGAGTCAAGTCATTCCGCACCCGCAGCCGCAATACCCACTAAGCGATGTTGACAATTCCCTCCCCTATCCTGACGCCGAGCCTATTCTGACGCTAAAAAGGTGATGGATGCTTGGAATTTGTCGCTTCGTCGGATGACCGGTTATCAGGATCAAAGTAGTCTGTTTGGTCATTCGACTCTGCTACCCTGGCGAACCTGGATATCGTCACTTCTCTGTTTTCATGAAGTTCAAGGTGGCGGTGGAGCCTGTTCGAGATCGCATCATATGTGGATTTTGTTTGGAAATTCGAAGCTAAAGACTTATTTGGGGATTTCCATCAGCCGGCAGCTCCAAAAATCTGGGAGTTCTTACTCCGGAACTTGCGCCCTTCGTTTTGAAATTGATCTACATCTACTTCGAGCTCTTCATGGCAAGTTCCGTGTGGTGTGAGTCTCAGTCTTGAAGGAAAGTCACCTTGACGTAATGTCTTATTATTCTTTTTAGTCACCCTTGTTCACGAGAATCCACGCAAGTACCAAGCACACAAATTAGTGGATGATCTTTAGCTTTTGAGCAACGAATCCAATCTCAAAATAAATTTCAATATTGCTCATCCAAAGCGGGCTGGGCCGCACACAGTAAGCTTCGACTTACAGGAAATTCAAGTCTTGCACATCCTTCATCAGAAACATGGATCTGGGATAATCCCATTTGTAATAAGACTTCCACGAGTGCGAATCCCTGTGAGAATACATACTAGTATTGTGAGATCCAAAGACCAGGTAAGTGCTCACTGCTTCGCTTCACCCTAGGGTTTACTCCGTAGTCCTTGCGCATACAGATTGGCTCGAGAACCAAGAGAAAACATGCGAAGCGAGCTCAGCCCCTGAAATAAGCGAGACCACAATCTAGTCAACAAACATGAAGCGCTGTTGTGGTGTAGCAGTAAGTGGTTGAAAACTGTATGTATCTCCCGACGTAATGTTAGCTATCAGTAGTGCTGCTAGCGAATACATCAGATTGTGTAGGTCCGATGGTTCAGAAGTCGGATCGTCATGATGAAATACGGTAGCGAGGATTAGAAACTGAACTGGCTAGCGAATTGGCAACTGGACTGGCGCAAAGGAATATTATAAATTTCGCAGTACTTCAAAATTTCTCATCTTTTACTTTACACAAGCGTAAGTAAACGATCAATTATCTTCACAAATATTTGATTTCAGTCTTTTCCATCTTCTTACCATCCGGATACCAGTCGTATTTTCATCGCGCAAGCAATTCACCCGACCTCTCGGTAAACACCCAGGACACAACATCAAATATACTCCCAGAATCATCAAAATGCGCTCCAGCATTTTAAGCTCGAGCGTACTCCTCTGCCTCCTCTCGGGTGTCTCGCTCGTCCTCGCCGGTCCAGGCGGCTACGTCGAACTCGCCAACCTCACACCATACGATTGGAAGCTCAAATATACCCACAGCTACCACATGGACTGGAAATTCCCGCTCACCATCTCAGCCGGCACCACCCAAGAGCAGTACATCGAATGGTGGTATGACCACGGTCCAAATGGTGACTGCGGTGCTGAAGCGACATACGAATTAGTCGGCTCTCCTGAACCTGCTTCTTTTACAGTGCAAGCGCGCCAAAATAACGGAAAGAGGATTGAGATACAGTACCGCGATGAACTTTCTTCAGTCGGTAACCCTATCGGCTCACTCATCACCCTCGGATACAAGCGCGATGGAACCGTGCTCTTTGTGTTAGCTGGCAACGAGACCGGCTCATATGTCTCCAGCAATGCTCCTGTCGCATGGCACCAAGCTACACTGTCCACCATCGGAAAGAAGTCTTTGCGCGACATTGCAATTCCAGCTTCTCACAATGCCGGCATGTCGCAACTGACTCGCTACTACGGCGGTGTTGCCCACAACACGCAAACACAATCGGTACATGTCTACCAACAGCTCGTGTACGGTGCCAGATGGTTTGACATCCGACCCGTCCTTCGAAAGGGAAAGTGGTATACCAATCATCTCTCTGCGGTATCAGGACTTGGCTACCAAGGTGCTTTCGGTCGGACTATTTCGAACATCATCAGGGATATCAATCGCTTCACAGCCGAGAATCCCGGGGAGCTCATTATCCTCGAAATATCGCATGAGATGAACCGCTTGAAGTGGAAGCCCAGACTAACGAATGAACAGTGGCAACAGTTGTACGATTTGCTATATAGGGGGATCGATGATCTCTGGATGGCGGATCTGGCGAGGCTGCCAGATGATTTGTCGACTGTTCCAATTGAGACGTTCATCCAGCCTGGGTCGAGGTCTGCGGTTTTGATCAGGGTGCCGGATCATGCTCCTGTCTATAATGCGACAATTACAAAGAGAGAAGTGGCTATTGATGACATTCCTGCCGGAGATGCGACAGGAGACAACAACACCACAACAGACGAGCCTCTAGATACCAGCGTACCCAGTATTGTACCCGGTAATTCCACTCTAGATGGTGACGACGACAATACTCCAGATTCACCAGATACGCCAAATGCTCCAGACAGCCCCGACGACTCCAGCTCCAACACCACTCTCCCCAAGCTTCCCGAGCTCCCCTCCCACAGAAAACCTACAATACTCACACCCGCTTTCATCCCCGCCCATCGCATCCCAACCTCCGGATCCTATTCCAACACCGATTCACCAACCTACCTCGAAACCGACCAACTCGCCAAACTCAGCACGCACCGCTCTTCCCCAAATGACCGCATGCACCAAAGCACCTGGACCATAACCCAACGCATCGGCCACATTCTCGATGTCTGGAACCCCTCCACAAGCATCATCGCCGATGCCGTACCCGCACATCGCAAACTGTTTAGCAAGATCTGGACGGGTCTGAGCAGCAAGACGTATCCGAATCTGATTGAGGTGGACGATATACATAATGACCAGATCGCGACGCTGTGTATGGCTATCAACCAGTATTTCGCTATGGGGAAGGACTTGCAGGCACCACCGACTGCGAAGAAATTGGCGAAGAGGAAGATGATGCCGATGATACGTGGAAGGCCGGCTGATGCAGTGATGGACAGGAATGAGTGGGTGGGAAGGAGAGTGGAGTGGTTCATGAAGGCGGTTTGGTGTTCCTTGAAGATAGAGGGAAAACCTTGCTGGACTGGTCCGAACCTGGGGACGACTGACAAGCTCATGGACCACTCAGTCGCATGATGGAAAATTGACGTCGAATATCCATGTTCTAGGCCTTACCTGCTGTCAATGGCTGACCGAATTCCTCGAAAGGTAGACAAGAGTTTCGGAAGTACAGTCTCGAGAAACGAATTCGACCGAGGATGGCTATATGTCTACTGGAAAGACCAATCCAACGTATGCTTATTCTCGGACCGCTCCAGATTCCGGGAAAGGATCACACTCTGCACGACACATCGAGAAATTATCCCTTAACAAATCTGGCAAGATGCAGCAATTTAGCAACTGGAGCATTGATACAAAGAACTGTGTCAATCACCACACCAGCGAAGGCGTCACTAAGCACTCATCCGATCTACAGAGCGGCACTTGCTTGAAGTAGAACGACAGATCTTCAGCTAACATTTCTAGTTTGTGACAGAAACGGCTGATAACCAAAGATCAAGTAAACCAAAGAGTCTACAGGAAGCGGCAGCAACAAAGCCAGACAACCTCGTGAACAAAACTGAAATTCAAGTACCCGGCGGTTTCCTGAGTGTTTCTGAAAGAATTACCTACCTGTTTACACGTCGGACCAAAATTACGAACAAATATCAATAAAACACTCAGGTGTCCGACGAATAGTGCTCGATCATCAAGAAAGTTGAGTGGAAAGCAGAATTGGGTGCCGGAATCTGGCTCAAAGCAGTATAGTGGGCTGAAAGCTCGTTGTTAAAAGAGCAAAATGTTTGGATAGACTAGATGATTACGGAAATAGAAAGAGCTTTTGAAATACAAGAGTTTGGTAGCTGCCCTATCAGATACTATAATCGCTCTGTGTCTGTGACTTGGAGAAGAGGGTGTACGATAATTTGTGAAGTGGTTGCAGTTGACCTGGCACAGAAAATACGAATGGATTCGGACAATGTTGAAGGAGCACTTGCAGTCCCCAAGGAGATGTTATGCCTGGCTCGTACCAGTGAAGTTGCATGATCTGAACGGAAGACTGTGTAGCTGACAATAACTTTGGACAGCATGTGAGAGAGACAATACCTGGAACGACGTGAACTCACAGGGCTACTTCAAATGCTCAATTCGTGTTTCATGCTAGTGAAATGTAGATAATGCAAGACCAGTATCCAACCCACGCTCAAAATGCATCGCTGTCCCAAGTCTTCAGAACGCCTCTACCCAATTTTTCCAGCACGTCAATGTTATATCAACACTATTTACAGTCTCCCCTCCTCGCCAAACCCTACATCTAGACGACCTCTCCACTCGTCCTCCTGCGCATAAACTTGGGCATCTTCCTCCACTGCCTCCCATTCAATGGCCTCTTCTTCTCATCACTCCCCGCATCACCATACGCACTCATCCTCCCCTTCCTCCTTCCCGTCCTTACATCCCTCCTACTAGCACAGCAACAGCTCATACCAAGATGAATCAAGAACCCGAAAATGCTAAATGCAGACCCAGTCCACATAAAGCCAAACATCTGCTCACCGATACTAGCACTAATGTTCAAGTCAGGCTGCGAGGTCGCTACGTTGCGGAAGATAACCGCCATGACGGTTGCAATGATGGTCGCGGCTGTGGTGAGCAGGGCAGCGATGAACGTCCAGATCGCGAAGGGGAAGGACCACCATCTTGATTTCAGAGTGATGGGAGCGATGAATATCGAGAGGAAGTTCATGCATATGCCGGTCAGGTAGAAGCCGAACATGACGTGGGAAGCAATCCTAATCAATTTCAAGATATCCGTAATCTCTGCGGGGAGAGCGATGGTGGCGCCTGCCAGGAGCTCGTTGAGCAGGATCTCCACCGGGTTGAACCAGTAGAGTGGTTTGGAGTTGGAGCAGTATGTAATTCCCTCATCGTTGTAGCCTTCGCAGAAGTTCCAGAGGCCGACTTGGTAGAAATCGTGGAGGCCGAGGGAGCGGGCGAGGGAATTGACGAGTTGGATGTCATTTGCAGAGGAGGGGATGATGTTGGTGAGGTCGAGGGAGTAGAAGTAGGTGTCGCGGATGACGGGCTTGTTGTTGATGTTGCCGATGATGGTCTGGGGTAAAGATTAGCACTGGTTGGTCGAGTTAAGATTATTTTGTGTAGGTTTGGGACTTACCAGAATTAGGAATATGACAGAGATGAAGAAAAAGAGGCAGGAAACTATGATTGAGATCTTTCTTGTCTTGGTGGCTTCCTTCACGTCAACTCCGGGCGTATACGTGGGTGTCAGTGTCCGCTCTGAATTCTGCTCTGGTCCTGATGCTGGACCATCAACAACTCCATTTTCCTGCACAGATTTCTCCTTCTGTCTGCGAGCAGCGAGCGATCGAAAGGTTGGAAGAGCCATGGTAGATTAATCGGCGTCAAGCCAGAGCCAGAGGGAAGGGTCTGAATGAGGTCGAGGATGGGTATCACGACCTGGTAACAGCGAACATTACACGCAAAAGAAGGAGTAGATGGAAACGAGGAGGTCAGTAGTGTATATCAACAGACTGCTAAACTGCAAAACGACATCATCACAGGCCAAGGGTAGGGCAGGGCAGGGGGTATCAGCCCCCATTGCGCGTCTCGACAAGTCCACTGGAGTGGAGTCCTTGGCCGTGAATAGCGCCCTAGGGAAAAGGTTATCAGCCACTGATGTGTGAGATCCACAGCACAACCATGGGTTCTGGACTGCCGTCAAGAAGTGTCAAATAGCCGCATTAAAGGCCGTGACCCGAGTCAAGAACCGATATGATTTGAACTTTGTTGTGGTTGGCCATTACTAGTCGTAGAATGTTTGCTGGCAAAAAGTTACCATTTTTCTCCTTCTTGTTTCAACGTCATCTGAAGCTTAGAGAGCATTGGTGGTGATTCAGTGGACGGGAAGGCTTGAAGTGGCTGAGCTAATAGCGTATTAGGCTTGACGCTATAGGCATCTTCGGAAGCGACTCAGTGGATTCAGGCTTTAAAGGCTTCTATGACCAATTGGATTCCAGGGTACTGGGTCCTGTACCGGCTTCTTCTTATTATTTCCGTGTTATCCTTGGGTCGATCTTGGTAGTCTTCAACGGCAAACAAACACAGCGAGGCTGTAACTCCAAACAACCTTTTTCCTCTTCAAACATGATTGAGACGAGCATATGGGTCCGACATCAAGCAAAAAAGCAGAACAAGCGCTCTGTTTCCTTGATTGAGGTCTCTGCTTCACCCAGAGTTCGCAGTTCTTGGCCAGATATCATCCCATCCCATCCCATCTCTTTTCTTTTGTCTTGACGCTCGTGGCAGAGTGACAGCAAGGTCTCGTACCCATTTGCCGGGATAAAATGCTCAGCCACCAGCACCCCAAACCAGTATTGTAGCCCTCTCGGAACCTCGGATCCTAGACCTTTGAAAGAAAGAATTAGCAAGAAGACCAACCAACCTCTTCATCTGAATAGTCTGGAACTTCCTCTATTTGTCAATCTTTGCAACTATTCTCAAGTGTCTCTCGTTCTCGCATTTCTTCATCTCTTGGCCCCAAATCTAGAATATCTAGGAACAGCTCTAGCCTGATACTAGTGTACCGGCCAGCATCTCCCGCCGGCCTGCCGAAGCCTGAATCGACGTCATTGATCGGATATTTTAATCCACTCTGTTGAGACGACGAGGCAGCGGCTGGGCTTGTGGTCGTGCGCGGTTTTTAGCTTTTTGGGACGTGTTGACGTGGACGAGGCTTTCTTTTACCTCTGGATATTATTTGTCGACCATCCCCTCTTTCAATGCTCCTTGGACGACTTTAATAGCATTTGCTTGGTGGATTTTGTGTTGGAAACTGCCTCCATTCTGGAGATTCCGAGACCGTCCCCTGGCGTCTGCCATTGAGGTTGGATCAGCTCACAACAGCCATGTTCTTCTCACGCATAGTTCCCTATGGCTCCCTGTTTGCTCTTGCGGCATCTCAAGATGTCCTCACATTGAGTGGAACATCCCTAGGCACATCTTCAGCAGCTCTCCCAACCGGAAACTACCTCTCATACTCTTCGACTTCGACGAGGCCCTCGACATCAGCAATCACCACATCTGCTATCGTCTCAACAATAAGTAGCGGGTCTACAACTCGCACAACGACCTTGGGATCGACAACATTATTCGGAGTGGATGGGAGCATAATAACTGCTAGCAATGGGACGGCAACGGCAACTTCTACGAGCGAAGACTCCCAGCTCTTCCTCACTGGACGACCACAAACAACACTCTCCGTAAACGGGACTATGAATGGCACTGCGACTGCGAGCACCTCTACTGCACCGCAGCCTACAAACACTACACCATGCAACAACTACGTCGAATTCTGCGGTCGAAGTTATGGAAATATCACAGAGGTAGCAGCCCACAATTCACCATTCATCAGACCTGGAAATGCAGCATCCAACCAGGCTCTGGATGTAACTACACAACTGAACGACGGAGTTCGTCTGCTACAAGGACAAATGCATTTCGTAGGAGACGTACCGCATTTCTGCCACAACTCCTGCGACATGCTTGACGCAGGTCCTATCGCAGACTACCTTTCGACAGTCTATGACTGGGTACACTCACACCCATACGACGTTATTACCATCCTGCTCGGAAACGGTGCCTACAACGCCGTAACGACCTACCAACCATTCATCGAACAGAGCAACCTCCAAAACTACGCCTACGTCCCCCCTAAGATCCCCATGGGCCTCAATGATTGGCCAACGCTTGCCTCGATGATCCTTTCAGCTAAGCGTGTAGTCTTCTTCATGGATTACGAGGCAAACCAAACGGCCGTTCCCTGGATCCTCGATGAGTTTTCGCAGATGTGGGAGACACCATTCGATCCCGTCAACCGCGACTTCCCCTGCACTGTTCAACGTCCCCCGGATCTCGCTGAAGAACAAGCCAAGAACCGCTTGTATCTCATGAACCACAATCTCAACTACGACATCAATCTTCTCGGAAACTCGATCCTGGTTCCCAATATCCCGCTCTTGAACGTCACGAATAACGTTACCGGGTTTGGTAGTCTGGGAAATGCAACTGCGGATTGTAATTCCACTTGGAATTTTCCGCCGAAGTTCTTGAATGTGGATTATTATAATGTGGGCAATGGGACGGTGTTTGAGGTTGCGGCGAAGTACAATAATGTGACGTATACCAGGGAGTGTTGTGGTTTGCCTGCTAGTGCTGCCATGAGCATGTATGAGAGGACGACATGGTTGGCGATGGTATTTGCCGTTGGGGTGGGATACCTGCTGCTGTGATGAGATGCATGAGCCGCACAGAATGCTTTTGGGATAGATCATGGTTGGATTGGTGCATTGGCCTAGGCGTTTTGGAGATATCGTACCTTTTGGTAGTACATCAGCGACACGAATAGTTCAATTGTATATGACCAATGCTCACTTGCGAGCTTCATACTCGGTCGTCGTTTCCATTTTGTTTGGAACGCTGCCCAAGCTGCACGTTATCCCTGAACGTTGTAGTGGCTAGTGATATGCACAGTGCTATTCCTCCTCGTCTCTACACACGAACGTCGGTGGCTAACATTAACTGCGTTCCGTTTATTACTACCCTGAATTACAGAAAAGCAAAATGGTGCGAAGAAGACAAGGACTTCCAATGCCACAGAAGACTGCACACGATTCCTTACTTTACTAAATTGAGCCTCAGAACAGCCTGTGTTGCTCCATATCAGGAGTCTGGCAATGGAGTAAAACAATGATTCTGGAGGCACTATAAACGCCTTTGCCAAAGGACATTAATGTTGTTGCAAAAGCTTCGCGAATCATAGTGAGGCTCTGCCTGCTCATCCACAAAAACCTCTTCTCATGTTCATACCTCTTCTCCTTGAAGTTCCTCTCTTAACTCCACAATGCAAACTTCTGGCTTAGTGACTGCGAAGCTTTTCCGCTCCCTCCAGTAAGAATCATCATTGAGAATCTCCAAGCCTTTCTCCGTCTCCCACTCACTATCGTTATCATCCCAAGGGTAATCTTCTCCCCAGCGAAAGTACTTCCGGGGCCCATGCAACATGAGCTTGAACTTCTCCAGATTTCTAAGCTGCTTGATAGCAGAGTGAAAGTCCTCTTGCGGCTGCTTCCCTTCATCGTTAGGATCCTCCTTGTCGCTTTCCCAATACCAGCTATACTGGTACTCTCCCTCAAACGGCCAATCCTTAAAAAAACGCATGGTTATCAGTACAAAGCAGCATACTCAGCAAGTCGTTGCCTTGACTAGAAATCCCAACTTACATTCCACAACATCTTACAAACACCCACAACCCTGATTCTATCCGAGATAGTCTCCGAGAAAGGGAAATACAGCGGCGGCGCTACACGCGGTTCATCGCCCTCAAACGTATGCGGAATAGCATTCGTAGTAAACCACACCTCTCCGTTCCTGAAATTGAACCATCTGCGCTGCGTCACATCTCTCGCTAGATGCACACGCTCATACCCATTTTCCTCCGCTATGCATCTCGATTCCTGGCACGTAGACAGCAAAGGCGAGATCTTAGCTGTCAGTCTCCAGGTGCCCATGTAGTCGCCGCCGTGGGGATTGTAGAATGGATCGGTGGTGTCGCCGTTGCGGAAGTGTTGCGTGTAGGCGTCGTAGTTGGCGCGGAGGATCGATGGGGGTGAGGAAATGAGGAAGAGAGTCCAGATTTGGATGCGGAGCTCGGCGGGGAGGAGAGGAAAGTAGTAGAATGTGCTGAAGGATTTTGCTGGGGCTATCGGAGCTGGTGTTGCGGTGGAGGTCTTGATAGAAAGGGAGGTTTGGGGCGTTGGTGCCGGGATATGCTTCCCTGGCTGGCCCGCTACGGGACCAAATGTCTTTTCGAGATCTGAGAGAGTGATCGTGCTCAAAGATGAACCAGATGCGGCTTCATCCTTTGTAGTCTCGACTTGAAGAGAGGCAGTCTCTACTGCTGCGGTATCGGTGCTGATTCTGAGGTCACCAAACAGCGAAGTTACGTATCTTCTTTCGGAATCCACGTCTTGGTTGTTTTCTGCCAAAGGACTTTCTTTGGATAGTCCGATGATGTAGTAAGAGTGGTTATATGTAAGGGATGTAGGACATGGCTCAGCTCGAGGAAAATTCAATTATGAGTCGCAGCTCTACTATCGAAACCCTGTCCTCGTCTTCTAGGATTGACTGTCAGCTTGCCATAAACAATCTCTGAATACAATGTATGGCTCATATGCTGTTTAATATGTAATTAATGGTCGCGTTCGGTCATGTTTACTAAACTCCTTTAAGCGAGGATCTCTTGCCCTAATTCATAGCTAACGAATGACGACTACTGACCAGTGCAGCTTCTTGAATCACAATTGTACATTGCATGAATGAGTGGGTCTATGGTCGATATTCTCGGTCGAGTGGCTGCAGTAGGGACTTCACCATGCCTATGGCTCGAGGTTCATGGCGAATAAAGCCCGCTGATTCACACCTAACGACTGGAAACAATGTTTTGTGGCTCAGACGAAGAACTCCCTACCTATTTATAGAGAGTGTATTCTTGCTGAAACTGAATTCACTCCAGCCGATGGTCTTTTCTTTTGAAGCCCGGATGCAATCTCGAATCATACCTGATACGCAGAGTACTGTCCTATTTCCACCTTCGGAAGCCACCAATCTACACCACCGAGACGAAAAAACTCGCACGTACCGCATTTATCCTCAAAAGAGAAAGAAAAAACCAGAGCAGTCTACCCAGGGTTCATTCCACAGGAGGCTATGCCTACATTTGAAAAAGCTGCGCCTTGTGGGCGACCAGTGGATGAGGAACACCCGGCAGGGTTCCACTTCTGTCCTGGTATGCCACTCGAGCTCCGCTCGAAGATTCTGAGAATCGCCAACGTATCAGAGGACACCACAGATATCGAACATGAAGATGACCCTGGCATGGACGATGTCACGGGAGCGACGCCCATAGCTCGGAAGGACCATGCCAGCACGACTCGGACACCGAAGCCCAAGCAGTTGTCGATATTGCGAACAAACAAGAAGTCAACGCTTCAATAGAGCCAACTGATTCTGTTGCGATCGAAGCAGCCGAGAAGAGATCAAAGTACCTACAGTCAAAGATTAAAGCAGACCAGACAGAGGCGAGAGCTGCGTTCCTAGCCAAATTTAGAGACTTTCATCTGCCCGGATGGGTCGTCCCGGAGCCACCTCCGCGACCAAGTCCTTGTGCTCCTATTCCAGTCACTCCCATCACTGCTCAAAATGGAATGTACTCCCAAGATGAGTGCTCAGCATCTCCTATAAAGTTCGATATCTTTACCTATCTGTTCAAGACGCCGCATCCGCGACCAATTCCTCAAGCTCCCGCCCCAGTCCCTTTGGATGTTATTCCTCTCACTGCCCAAAAGGAGCGGTACTGTCACCATGAAGACTCAGAACTAATTACAGGATTCCACTTCTTCCCATACCTACCCAAGAATGTCCGTTATCGGATTTGGAAGTATGCCGCAACTCTTTGGCAAGAACCTCATACTCTCCGGATACATTACAAAATCAGCGTCAGCTACAGTGTCGATGTGTACGGAGAACCTAGTGGGGCCTGGAAATTCAAACTTGGACCCAAGGAGAACCGCATTTCAGTCAAAGCACCTCTACTGCACGTGTGCCGCGAATCTCGGATCTGGATCATGGACGATGGCTGGGAGATGGTGCCAATCAAGGATCCCTACGATGCTCTGGATGAATTTGTAGTCCCCGAGCGACGACTGTTCAATCTCGAGACTGGGAAAATGATTTGGGATTCCAACGCCCCGCAAATGAATAAAGAACTGAAGTTTGGGAAGAAGAAAGCACCGCATCCTCTGTATCTGCCTTTTTCGTGGAGATCAGACATTTTGAAAAGAATCCGAAGATTGGTAGTTGATCATTCGCTGTGGGGTGTAAGTGTCTACTTTGGGTTTGGAAGTAGGGCTAAAATAATGAGATGTAGGACTGGCACTTTGGTCCCAACAAGGATGTCGGACTCTCAGAGGGAAATTTCGCCTCTCACTCTGACTGGAAAGGAGCTGTCAAGTGTTTGCCACAATTGAAGACTCTGCAAGTACTAGTAAGGAAAACTGGACGCACCAGTCATTCGAAGTCAAAGCCTGTAGAGATGTTGGAGATCAATATTCCACTTGGTAGTGGGGCATGAATTAGGTTGTTCGTGCGAGAGACTTTACTGATTAGAGGTAAGAGAAACGAATGATGGATGAGTAGATCAGATTCGGTCAGATTCTCGTGCTTCTATCGTTGGTTTCTAGCTGCAGGATTAGTGGACAATTTCCCAATTTTAGGTAGTCTTAACATGTCAATAAAAGCGACGGCGTAAGCGACAATCAAGTATTGATCACCTCGACGCCATTATTCTGTCTAAAGAGAGGTGACTCGTTTCACTATAAGCTCTATCATTGAGATACTGCTAACAGATGCTATTCACAATTCAAAGGTAAGCCATTCTGCTGGTGTGTGTGTCTGGTAGAGAGCATTCATAGAGCCATGTCCCCTTGGTTATGGCACACACTAAATTCGAATCATTAGCTGGCAGCAGGATCCTCTTGAAATTAGAAACAGTTCCTGACAAGACTTGAAAATGCCGTTTCTACCACATTCACGATTACTTGACGGAAGGAAGGGCCAAGACTCTGTCCATTATGGTGGGAAGAAGCCTCCAGTGAAATGAATCTTAATTAGTTTTTCGCTGGCTGATTCGAGTATGTCAAGAATGTACTTAAAGAGGTTCGATCAGAAGTCTAGTGGCTTAGTAGCTCTATTTCGCACAGCAAGTAAACCCCTCACACACAGTTCCACAAGCAATCCGACATTTTACCAGATTCACTTGACTCAGGACTCTCCTCCTGACGTCCACGGCGCTGCTCGCCTCTTTCGTGGCAGTCGACTCACCCACCTCAACAGCCTTTCCGTTATCCACAGCCACTTCAATCTCATCTCCCCGCTTCCCACTTACACCACTCCTTCTTCCTTCCATTTCTTGCTCGCTTACCAGCTCGGGCTGTAAAGTCGTTGAATGAATACCATATGCGTGGAGACATTCATTGATGCGTTTGGCCTGCACCATGAAATTGCTCAGCGAGTCGTCGGATGTTAGGACGTGAGCTGATGCGAGAGCTTTGTGCTGCGAGAGTCTCCAAACATGCAATTCATGGATGGAGAGAACATTGGAGACTTTCTCGAGATCGTGTTGGATGTCGTCGGGATTTACGCCGAGTGGGACTGACTCAAGGAGGATCGAGCCACTGTTCTTCACTGTCTTTTGTTAGTCTTTGAAACTACTAATGAAAGTCCCACTGCGAAGGGCAGAGCGTAAAAATCGTGGTCTTACCTAACGGAATGGCACTCGCGAAAATCATGATTGCAATGCCCAGACTCACGCCAGGATCAGCGTAGAATCGTGCCTCGTACTTGGCTTTCCAGATCACTGCCGCAGCTATTATGACGCCGATGTTGTTGAGAGCATCGCCGATGACATGGACGAGAACACCCATCATGCCAAGATCATGTCCATGTCCGGCCTTACTCGAATCAACCTTGTGTCTGTGATCTTTGTGGGAGTTGCGGGACTGCGAATGTTAGTCAAAGTTTTCAATAACAGAGATAGAAACTACATGCATCCGTCAGTCCGATACTTGCGCTGTCTGTTTCCTCCACGTTGGGCAGTGAGGAGGGACCATGGTCATGCTCTGTATCTATCAGTAATGGTCTGAGGCATGATTTGGCCAAAAGAGGATGCATACCGTGAAGGAACACAGCGCTGATGATGTTCAACGTAAGACCGACACAGCCCATTATGAGGACAAGCATGGGATTCTCAACTCCTAAATGCAAGATCAGATTACGTGCGTCAAGCATAAGCGAGCTGATATTTACTTTCAAGTGACACAAATCGTTCGATAGATTGTAGGAAGATACTGACGCCGAGTGCCTGTAATAGCAACGTCAGTCCATCTTATACCCAATACTAAATCACAGAAGATGGGGAAGGGGGCCGTACCAAGAGGAATACACCGTTGAAGAATGCTCCCAGTAGCTGTGCTCGCTGCCACCCAAAGGATAGACCTTTTGGTGTCTTCTCTTTCATTGAGATCTATTTCAAAAATAGTTAACAACTATACCGAGAGACATCCTAGTGGCACAAGATAACTCACTCTAACAGCTACTAGAGCAACAATGAACCCAACCAGGTCGTTCATCTACGTATACCAACATTAGCCAAACTTCCTTGTACAGTCCAGACACAGTGACTCAATACATACATAGTGAAATGCATCAGCTACCAGAGCCAATGAATGTGTGTAAAAGCCAACTGCAGTATTAATAGTCAGCCAAAGTCGTCGCATACTATAGAGAGAGGGACGGTGAAAAATCTCCACGAAATATCGAAGATTATGGGCAATTACCAGAGATCTCTGCAATAAAGAAAGAGAATGAGATGCCAATAATGATCGTCAAGCGTGTCGACTTGCTCAAGCCTTTGGAGTGCGAATGGTCATGGTCGTGGCCTTCTCCGTGGCCATGCTCGTCAGAGGCGCTATGTTCATGGTTATGTAGCGCCATTGTTGATTCTCGATATTGGAGTAATTCTTCGGGAAGAATAATTAAGATAGCATTAAATGTTAAAGAAGAAGAGGGGAGAGAAGAAATAATTATATGGCAGACAAAAATAGAAGAGGAAGACCGAGGCTTGATAATGCTTGATTTATGAGTTGGCGATCAAGTCTTGGAGGCGTATCAGACGTGTTTGGTGGGTCAGAGCGATTAGCCAAGACCTGCCACAGGGCCCTGCGAATTCAAGAATGGAGAAGCCTGGGGAAGGCAGAGCCGAACTTACGAAGCGAAGATAGTGTGACGTGCGTGGGCTGGCGCCTTGGATTTAGGCTGGGGAGTTGCTTGTTTTTCTTGTGTCTTGGGAGATGTAAAATAAGGTCGTGGCTGGCTCATTTTGAAGTTAGATGGAATGCATGTACCTAGCTATGACTGATTACCTTACCTGCTAGCATTGCTTCTAATGTTCCTAAGGAAGAGGAGACAATGGCATGGTTCGGGTTCAGAGCGAATCACGTGTATTGTTTCGCCACTTCTTTCCAGCGTGCCATTTCTCACAATTGATTGGAAGTCAAGCCGTCAAAACAACGAGAGTCGATTGAAAGAGTATGCAGATCCGAGATCAGAGAGAAATACTTGTTGCCCAAGCGGCTCCTTAGCTCTCCAGCATGGAAGGGACTACATCTGAATTGTATCTCCTCTTTGATTTCTTTACTAACCCCAGCTTCAAAAGCCCGCTCTATGTTATCGACCACTCTGAACCAACCGCACTTCACTTACTGATTTATAACTTTCGTAAGACATGTTCTCATGACATGAACTTGAGAAGCGACCCATCAATTGTCTCTGCGAAGCCAGCTCCGAAAACACTTGCGGGTGTCTGAAAACCTGCCTGAATCTCTCCTCCCATAACTCGCCTAGCAGCTTCTACCGAAGCACGGCTTGTGAATGTGTAGCCGTTCACAGTATGTAGAACCGCTCGCTGGACAGTTCTATCCTCGGCCGTTACAACAATAGAAACCTGATACGGATTTGCCTCCCTCTCCTCAGATGTCGGCCCGTCTGGTAACAAAGCCATATCTCCCGTTGGAAATCCCCCAGAAGCATGGGCGAATATCCTGATATTTGGCACTCCTGTAGACTTCCATAGCGTAGCCAGATCTGGCAATGTCACCGGGAACGAATCGACGGGTCCCTTCCCATCGTCGAAGTCGAATGGGACAAGATCGCTGGATTTCAGGTTCACCAGTTCACCCCCAAAGCGCTCAAGAGTCCCACCTGTCGCAGTCTCAGATGCGCTGATTGCAGACCCACGAGACATAGGTCCGGCTACTGCTATGGCGATATCGATTGACTTGATCGGTTGACCTGGCTGTATCACACGACCAGCCAGAGAACCAAACATCGCTACGCTGCCGCCAGCACCCGGCAGAAGCATGACGCCTGCCTTCTTTGCTTCTTCGTCTCGAGTGTCGGCTAGAAGGTAACTGTCAAGTTCCGCCGAGATGTCGAGATAGTGTACGCCATTTCGTATGCATGCATCTATCAAGTGCTTTGCAGTGTGCAGAAAGGGGCCTGAACAATTGAGGAGCACCTTGGTGCCTTTTAAGGCTGAGTCGACGACGTGGCAGTCATCGACATTGAAGACGAGGAAAGGTACGTCGAGTGTGGAGGCGAAATCTTTGACCTTATTCTGGCTTCTCCCAGCTATCGTGAAATTGAGTCCGAGGTCTTTCGCATATGAGGCGATGAGACCGCCAGTGTACCCGGTAGCACCGTATATGATAAAGTCAGGCATGCTTATATGAGGGATTACGTAAAGTGAGTTCAGGGTAATAGAGGGTCGAGGTGGACAGAAGTGTTGAGTTCTGCTCAAGCAAATTCGAGTTCACAGATGTAGTGAACAGAAACTTATATGTACAAATTGATACCTGCAAAGTCCACAATTGCTGAGTAAGTCTACGATTCTGTGCAAATTCCGCAATACATATGTTGGTATTAGAGACTCGGATTACGCAATCGCAATTTCCAAAAATTGGATATGCATGAGTAGGGCCAACTCTGCTGGACACAATCAAAGTCTACCCGGAACTCCGAGATCCTGTCGAGACGGTGACAGGCAGGAAAGAGAAAACCAACTTGCCTTGTTAATAAATAGCTAGTCCGACATATCACGTCAAAGTATGGAGAGACTACCTGAAGTGGCTTGTTTTTAGCTGAGGGAGATATGAATCATGGGGGGGGGAGAGGCAGAAAATTAAAAATGGCCAACCAGATAAATGATAGCGCAAGCTGTAATTTATTTGCATCGTAGCTTGAAATCAAAGATATTACTTAAGCAGACGCCAGTGTTGAAGGCTACGATGCATCAAAATATTCAAGTTTGATATCCTTTATACTGTACGGTAAGCTTTTCGGCTTACAGCGAGTGTCGATGTTTACATTCTCGCTAACCTCAGTCGCTTGTTTCTCCCCCATCATCATCTTTCCTTCCCCCAAACCGCACTCCTCTTCCTCACCCCGCCCGTATTCGGCACACCCGGCGAAGTCAAAGCGAGCATCTTCCCAAAATCTGGCGTCCCGATACCCGATACTGGATCCCAACCGTCAGTCGCATTCCAACTCGCACCAGGGACAACCGGACTCCCATTTGGACGAGCATTGAAGCGTGTAAGTCCATTGCAGCCCGTTGATGCACCAGTCGTAACATCATTCATGGCTGAAGTAGCGTTGGAGTAGAGCCACTATGTGTTTTGTTAGCCGCTCCATTCTTACAACACTTTAAAAAGGATCTGGTCTACTCACCGGATTCATAAACCCCATAGTCGGCATTCCCTGACTAACCCTCGCCGAATTCAACATCGCAACAACCCCCGCAAACACCGGCGCAGCAGCCGAAGTCCCCCTCGAGAACCCCAAAACTCCCTTATCAACCACAGCAAAATTATTACTCTGCGCCGAGACATCGGGAAACGCTCGCCCACTAGCATTAAACAACCCTTTATTCTTGTCCCCAATCTTAGATAGGTAAGATGTGACAGCAGCGTCTTGATATGCTGGTCTGGGCCACACGTCCGAGAAGCCACCCGAGGAGAAAAACACTGCTTTTTCAGGCGCGACAGATGCCGTTCCACCTACAGACGTGACGTATGGACACGAAGATGGGAACTGCGCATTGAAAGTTGTTCTATTCGAGCCATCGTTCGACAAACAGAAATCGCCTACACCCGAATCTCCAGAAGCGAAAAGAACAGTCTTGCCTCTCGCTCCAAGCTGCGCAAACATATTGCACACTTGCATCGCGTACGGGCGTGGGATCTCCTGCTCATTCTCGCCGTAGGAGATGGAGATTACGTTGGGGATTTGCTCGTTTGGGAGTGCCATGAGCGATACGAGGAAGTCGAGGTACGGCTCGTTTTGGCTGGTTGCTGCTGGGTCTGGTTGGTCGCCGTCTGGGACGAAGGGGCCGCGACCGCCGACGGAGAATTCAGTCACGGGTGTTGGGGAGCTGATACCGATGATGTATTGGTTGTCGAGGTTGGCTTCGCCGCTGTCGTTGGCGCTGTTTTGGTCATTGAGGCCGCCGTTGAATTGAACGACTTTGAACTGTGTGTAAAATTCAGATGAGTACTTTTGTACTAGAGAGAAGACAGGGAAATGAGAAAGAATATGGGGAGATATACACTTTGGTTCATGGCGTACGGAGCTAACGCCTGCTCAAACTGTACCGTATCCGCGTTCCTCGCATACTCCTCCAAGAACGAAGCATAGCCCACCGTATTCCCGTTATTCGGATCTGCCTTATAGTGTACATTGTATAGGTCCAGCAAGCATGTCGGCGTCACCATGTTGGCACATGAAGCATTGACTTGAGTGGCTGCCCACTTCGCTGGACTCATGTCGGTTTGGTATTTAATTTGGGAGCTGGTGTACCGTGGCTGTAAAGAGCTGAATCTTGTTGTTGGTTGTACGAAATTGATGTGAGGCGCTATCGCTTCTGGGACAGTGTAGGAGAGCGTTCGGAGGATTGGTTTAGAGGTATCGTGGTTGGTGTACCAGTTAAAAGTCGTGCCAAGGAGGGTGTTGGCTTTTGCTACGGTGGTAGAGAATAGGATATATTCGCCCTCATGGTTGATGGCTGTGATATTGTTATCGTGAAGCCAAGATATAGCTGTGTCTGAGGCCTCTTCTGTGGGCTGTAGCAAACTCCTGAGTTCTAGTCCGGAATAGTGGTTGCCATATTGCGGATGGTCTGGGGTGGACACTTCCAAGAGTTTGTCGTAGAAAGTGTCGAGATTTTGCTGCTTGAGCGACAATCGAAGCTTGATATTCTCCTCACCAGTAGCAGTTTTGACCTGCATCCATCCTCTTGGTACGCTTTTCAGTGATTCGAAAGTATTAGTTGCTTGAGCGAGGCCCAGTAATGAGATCAAGAATATTAGTTTATAAGAAAGCATGTTCAATTAGAGAGGCCTGCTCTTGTTAACAACAAGTGACTGGAGATGGAGACGAAGATCGAGACTGTGCGAATCTCGACTTAGCGGCTGATCAACTGGTTGCTACGATATATGGATCGGACAAGCTTCATATGTTGGTGGTATATCCTGGCGCCCGCATTGATCATCGGCCCCGAAAAAGGCTGTTTGCCGTTGTTTCAAACAACGGGTATGAGAATCCGATCTACCGAACAGCGTACTACCGTCAGACGAAACATGGAATGTAGGGTTTTGGAGATTGTGAACGGAAAACCTTGACAGCTTTGAGGGCAAACCGTATCCGTATCTGTAGCTCTGTAAGTTAAAGCTGATACTCATCAAGCAACATCTTTGCTCCGATCAGTAAACGCCCGCGATCGGGCTACAGATCTACCAATTTAAGCTCAATTGAAGAAACGTGTTAGAGAAAACAAGCGGCGACGAACCTTGAAACTTGGGCCGAGTCGACATGCATAGAAAGCTTCATCTCTTCTTGGCACACGGTGACTGACTCATACTCAGAAGTACATCTTTCCTATCCAGTCACATCAAAAACAATATCGATTAAGAGAAGCAGTAAACACCATCCATTAAAGCCTAAGGTATATGCATTTTTAATCATCGCTCTCTCCACAGCATCAAGCTCTCCGCTCATCGCCTCCAGATTTTGTGATCGATCAAGCAAAGAAGAAAAATCGTTATAGGTCGTCGTGTCATCGTCAAAAGCCACCGCATCTGCCCTTTCTCGTACTCCCCTCCCCTATCAGTACCTCGCTGCAGTTTAAACTCCAGCTTCCGCTCACTATCCTGACAATCCCACACGAATCGGCTGATCAGGCCCGATCCATGATCCATTTCTATATGTCTGCAAATAGACACAGTGAAAACAAAAATGTGAAGAACCCCGCGCGTATGTGCAAACAATCCACCCAGAGAAGGTGAGATGCTATCCAGTAACACTCATAATGGGGTATGGTTGTTGAGCGGAATATATTCCGTTATCGTGAGATATTATGCCGAAGTCTATTTTTCTCAGAAGGTTTCGGATTCGCCGCTTTGATTACTCGCTATCGTGCCAAATGTGTCTAGAAGTTGTCAGTCTTGACTTGTCTCGAGAGAAGAGAGTCTATGTACCTCTGTTCTTATTTCGACGAATGACTGTCTCGTCTCTGTCAAGTTCGCCGCTCTTTGACGCCGAACTCATACTTCTTGGGCCAGTTGGCTTTCTGGCAGGGACGCCCGTGGGCATTGATCTGGGAGCGGACCTTGGTGAACTTGCTGGATCGTAATCCATGGGCAGATGCTCGTTGCTGAGAGGGCTTGGCTTTTGAAGCTTCCCTGTTCGGATCTTTGGTGGTCGTTCTGGCGCTAGCGGCTCCTTTGGAGGACGTTGGGGAGGCTGATTCGATGCAGAGCCATTGGAGTATCCGCCATCGGAAACGGGTGACATGTTCCCAGTGTTATTTGTGCCATTGCTGTATCGGTTTGTGTGTTGAGGCGGCAGGCGATTGAGACTTGTCTGAGAGCCCCAATCGAGGGATCTGGGAGACATAGGCGAATCGAAGTTATCGGCTTGCGATTCCAGAGCTGTCTGGTAGCGATGAGTTGGTCCAACCCGTGGTTGGGGATGTTGCAAGTTAAGCGAGTTGCGATGAGCCTTGTATTTTGGATCCTCGGGTGGTAGAAGCGACACAGGAGGCTCATTCTCATTCTCATTGTAATGCTGGTCTATCTGATCTTGCGAGAATCCAGAATGGAGTTTGTCATCGCCGTAAGGGTCATTATCAGCATAGTTCCCTAGATCGGAACCAGATCGCGACGGTGGATCTTGGTACTGTTCTTCCCCTTTGCGTCCGCTGTTGCGCCCACTACTCCTGAACCCACGGAGGACAGTAGAAGCTGTTGTCTCAGACCAACGAGATACTTTCGGTATCCAGCCAGAAGAGCTACTTGACTTATGCTTCTTGCTTTTGTCAGTTCTAGGAGTATTCTCGTTGCTCAAGGATGCGGGCGCAACGTATTGTTGGGGCGGAGTGCCGAGAGGAGCAGACCCTCCACGAGAGATTTCCCGAGTAGGAGTGAGTAGCTGTTCGTTGTTCTCGAATTGGTTGTCTAGGACAACTTGCTCATGATGATCGAGTTCTTCTTCATCGCCCTCTGGTACAGTGCTGATGCGGTGATCGGAGAACTTTCGGTTATCGAACAGTCTCGTGGCACTTGTGCCACGTGAATGGGGAATCGAGAGATGGCCGGATTGGCTGGCATGACTGGCAGTCGAAGTTCCTGCGTTTCCTTCGGGCTCATATCCTCGGTCGTCGTAATTGCCTTCTTGTCCAAGATCATCGTAGGACTCTCCAGGGTGGCTGTCGATCTTCAGACCTTGGGCGACCTTGAGTCCCTCAACCTCGCCCAAGAGCTGCACCAACATCTCTTCGATCTTTCCGAGGTCATTGGAGCTCTTCATGCTCAGTCCCTTGAGTGCCCTCCTGAACACATTTCTCTTCTTGTTGGGAATGTCATCGAACATCTCATCTTGTGAGCCCTGTCGAATGGATCTTGGACCGCTCTGCGGCTGAGGTCTTGGGCCGTTTATGGCCTTTTGAACAGACTTGTCAGTGTTGCTCTGGACCTCAGTGATGATAACATCTTCTGTATCAGCAAGAAGACGCTTCATGTCCTCGAAGGAATTGCGCATGTCTGCTGCAGCACGCACGAGCGTAACGAGAATCTCGGTGTCTCGGGCGCTTCTTTGGGCATCGCGAACAGTAAGCTGCGAGGAATTAGCGAAACCTTCTTAGCAGGCTCAGAAGCAACTTACATGATCCATCAAAGCTACAATGTCCTTTGACTGGATTCGGTCGATGCCGTTTCCAGTAGCACTATCGTAAATCGGTGATCCCATTCCATGAGACATCCCACTGAGGTGCCGAGCATGCTTAGGGGTGTAAAATGGATCTTCTCCCACCATATTGTCAGGTCCACCCTCAGCATCTTGGTCCAGAAAGCCAACTCCTTTGATACGTGGTTCAGGTGTAGCGGCACCGGGAGAGCGAGCATTCGGTGCTGATGAGATGTAGCCCTCATCTTTGGGAGAAGTGACCCTAGCAGATTGGTAGTCTAGTTTGGCAGGAGTGAAATTGTTGCCGAGACCTTGAAATCCTGCTTGGCCTAAAAGATCGCGGTCAAGATCACCACCGATCGCTGCAATGGGACTCGTTCCCTCGTATGGGTTCGTGATGAGGGTGTCACGTTTTCTTTCTCCTGATGTTCGCTGCCACTCATCATCGTGATCTCCACTGACTTCTCGATTGTGTTGGGTAATCGCAGCCGCTCCGCCAGCACCTACAGCAGCACCGATCAGAGCTGCTTCAGCAGCCTTCAGGTTTGAATCGGATCTATGGCCGTGGCTCGAGGCAGTGTCCAAGTGTGCTTGAGGTGTTCCTCTTCCAGACCAGCGATCTCTGGTGGTCTCCTGAGCTCCACCGGGTCCCTGAATGATGGAAGGATTAGTATCCACTTCTGATTCTCCATCGCCATACCCAATCTCGGGCATTGGGTCATGTATGTCCGGGAGCCCGCTAGCACCCAACTTGAGCTGCTCGTGGCTCGCAGCTTCGCTCAAAGGAACGTCAATGCTGTGTCGAGGAGATGGGATCTGTCCCTGGCCTTCCATCGCTCGTTCTTTGAAGGACATGTGCAATGGTGCGCCGGTGTGTTCCAGTCTATCTTCATATTTGATCTGATCGGCATCAGAGTGCTTCTTGCTTCGACTTGCCAAGACAGCAGCTGCCACACCTGCAGCAATTGCCTGCTCTGCCTTGTGGCTTTTGTATTTTGGCATTGCAATCTTCCTGCCTTGCTCATCGATGTCATACTCTTCCGCGTACTTTGATGGGCTGTTGCGTTGACTCGAAGTCCCACGATCTGAATCATCATACTCGAGGTCTCGGGAGGCGTCGTGCTTGGTCGGACTATTTCCACGACTTGTGAAATGCCTTTCGGAGCCATCTTCGAAAGAAGCATATGAGCCTCTGCGGTGGTACTGGCCATCGTTCGAAAATCCAGAATCTCTAGTAAGTTCAGATTCGTTCACCAGCGAGGCAACTGCGGATTCGACAGCAATAGGAGTGTGAACATAATCCGGGATTGCCCCAAGACCACGGACATTCTGACCTGTAGCAACACGATCCAATCGAGGCCGATCCTCGCTATCGTCGGTGTAGTTGGAATTGTGCTTGTAATCCAATCCGGAGCTGCGATAGCTTCCTGGAGAGCCAAGATCACGATTACGGTCGTTCTCGCGGTGTTGCTCCTCCCAGTACTCGGCATCTTGAGTAAGCTCGGAGTCAGTGAGACCTCCTTGTCGTACTTCTGCAAAGTCGTGACGGTTACCATGTACATTGCCGAGGGAGTCGAGAGACTTCATGGACCTGCCAGATCGGGGATGTTGGGGTGACTTATTCAAGGAAGAGTAAGAACCCGTGCTGTGAGTCAATCTTGAATCCCTGTGCTGGACATCTGGGTCTCCTTCGGTGTAGCCAGAGACGCTTTGAATTGGACTGAGTCCGCGACGCTCCTGGGCATAGGGAACATATTTCAGAGGCGGAGGAACTTCCTGGTTGTTCTGGTAGTAGTCGTAATGGCCATCCTCAAGGAGCTCAGGGTCATGGTGATCGTCGCTGTCGTTGCGGTGATGCATAGCAGCAGCTCCCGGACCGGCACCAAGAGCAGCACCACCGAGACCAGCTGCCAATGCTCGGCCCTTGCCTCCACTGTGCTCCTCTTCCACAAAGGAGTCCTCACGGTCAGAATACTGCATTGGAACCTTCCGTCCATGTTCATCCAGTTCATACTCCTCTTCATGGACTTGCTGACTTGAGAGGTCATGGAGACTCAGATTTCCACGCGAGTAATTAGAGTGTTGAGTTCCGAGACCTTTTTGAAGTTGCAATGGAGTTCTCGTAGGGGTACTGGATGCTGGTGATACGACACCTCGGGACACCTCGCGGACCTGGGTGACTCTTTCTTGGCTTGCTGATTGAGGTCTCTCCGTTTCTGCTGACAAGATGGAGCTTCTGGTGATCTCTGAAGCATTGATGTCGCTCATGAGCGGCATTGGCGGGGGAAGTGTTTCGTAATTACGCTCCTCATAACTTTCAGCAAGACTGTCGCTCCTGCTGCGACTTTTGGTCCTTCTTCGTCTTCGTTCTTTTCGTTCTTCTTCGAGCGACTCCTCGGACTGATGCTTGTGCAATGCGGCTGCCGTCAAGGCACCAAGTCCAGCTCCAGCGGCTGCCATTTTGAGACCTTTGTGCCCATCGCTGCTGCGCTTCTTGTGGATCTTCTCTCCATCTCTAACAACAGTCTCCTCTGATGTCTCTCGCTCAAAGCTCCTTGGGGAATCGTCCATCACACGACTGATATTCCTGTCTTTACGACCCTTGATGGTATTTCCAGACAAAACTTCGGAGTCATTGAGGACGACCTTCGGTCTGCCAGAAGTATCGCTGCCTCTGTCTGAAAGTCGTCGAGTACTTGAAGTCTCCTCCCTGGAATCTCTTGAAATACCACTACCTGAAGTGATAGATCCTCTGCGGTCACGGTCCCGATCACGAGTTTGGTGTTTACTTTGCTCTCGCTTGAGTGCGGTGAGCTCAGGAAGAATGAGTCGACGAATAGCATCTTCGACCGTCTCAAGAAGTTTCGGATTGTTGATGGAAGATTTTGAGGTACCGGACCGGAACGAATATGCATCGCCAGACTTTCCACTCAGATGAGAGTTGAGCAAGCTTGAGTCTGCCCCTGAAACCATAGACTCCTCATGGTGGGTCCGACTGGATCGTCTTCGAGGAGATTTTACACTCTCTGTTGTATGTTCTCCGCTTACACTCCGACTTCTGCTACTGTGCTTGCGCCGCCTTTCTGACTTGTCTCCTCGAACTTTCTCCACAGCCTTCTGGGCTACTATCCGCTCACGGCTGAGACTTCGACTCCGTCTGCGCGAGGGTGTTCTCAACTTATCAGTAGCTGCGCCAGCGACCAGGCCAGCACCAGCTCCGGCAGCCAATGCCTCGCCCCGAGACAGACTTCGACTGCGCTTTCTTTCTGGTTCTCGAGACTTGCCATCGAGGAAGCTGTCAGCCGGCATCGATGAGATGTCGGATGTGTTCTGTTGTATATATTTGGACGAGCTCTCGCCCGTAGGAATCAACGGACTTCCATGTCTTCTAGGCATTATCTCCACCTCAATTGGACCCCCTCCTCGAGATGTAACGTTCGACTCCTCGGTAGCTGATCGATATGAGTGGAGACTGTGGTCGTCACCTTCTCCTTCTAGGACTAACGACTTGTCGCTCTTGACGTTCGGCGATAGTTGGATTCGTTTCGTGTAAGAAGCTTTGCGATTGCTTCCACGTTCAGTGATTTGAATGTGGTCATTCGATGATTTGCTTCTGCTCTTCGAGGATGGTCGCACTTTCACTCGTACAGAAGGTCGTCGAGAGTCAGCCTGACTGCCTTTTCCACCTTCAAAATATTCAATCAACAGAGATGTCTGCGACTTGTTCGTACTGAGGCCGTGCCCGTCCTTGTCGCCCTTCTTGCGCCGTGTAGATATCGTAACAGGGCTTCCGTCCTCTGGCAGTGTATACTGGCTTTTCTCCGTGATCCTCGATCCAAGCTCCGTCCCTCCAGTGGTGCTGTCAGTCTCCGTTGGCGCAGGTAACGGAGGACCTTTCCTATCGGCACCCATTCTGGCAACTCAAAGGTCAGCCGAACGGTGGAGAGGATGCATGAGAAGTATTAAAGGCCGTTTGCTGGCGACGAGGCTGTGGAACAAGGTATTGTTGAGAGAGGCTGGTGACTTCTGGGGGGAATCTCGAGAGGTAGGCCGAGTCACTAGGATTCGCCCAGCTGAGGCAACCCGGTCGTCGTACAGATGCGGGAAAAGAAAATACACAGCTTTGAGGGAAGATCCAAGATCCAGTCTATTCGAAATAGGAAACCCAATGGACGTTGACGAAGTCGAATGGTCGGAAGCGAACAAGGTTGAAGTGTAGCAGTAATAGCAGCTGTGTTATGTGCAGAGGTTGCGAAGAGAGAGAGCTGCTTGCTGCTTGGTAGTATTTGGTGGGCTGGGTTAGAACGGCCGGGGAAACAGGATGATGCGCTGGTCGTTGTGTTGATTGACCGACGTCTCAGCGAATCACTGGTCTGGGAGCTTGGACGGCACTATCGGTTTGGGGGTTTGGGGACCTTTGCCTGATTTGGCGATTATTTTGCATGGAGCTGCAGAATAACGAGGCCCAATCGTCCGGCCGAATGGCTGGATGAGTGAGTGAATGAATCTTCTCTGTCTCTCTTTCTCTATTTCTCTATCAATGGTAGAGGCTTGGATTTCCAAACAAACATTCTCTTCGGCCATTTGCCTTGATCTTACGAGGAGCGATTTCGTGGCGGTGTTATATTCGCCCCCTCGAAACGCACTTTCGTCCAATGGGTGGGAAGAGCTCATCAGGTGCAGCAACTCGACTGCGCTTTACTGCAGGACTAATGTACTCCTGCATCTTCAGAACTTGTGATCTTCGCTGAACTCTACTGTATTGAGGACAGCCCTGGACTCGAACTCCCTCACACAGCTACAAAGGTGAATTATACAGCATCATTGGAGCACTCTCTTCTCAAGTCGAGCCTCGTTTGTTTGTTCTCGACAGGCTACACACGTTTGGCTGGCTTCAGGGCGGGCGGTGACAGGGCATGCCGGGAACCTTTCCCTCTGGAGCTTGGGGCGACAGATGGTGCTGCCGCTCAGTGGGACAGTGGGCCGTTTTATCTATCATCAGCCTCGTTGCCATGGAGATATGAGTTTTTGTTTAGGGATCGTGCAACTTCGTGGAGCACAAGAGCTTTGATGAAAGTTTTTCAAAGTGGAAATTGTGATGGTTATAATGAAAGCTTGAGACATCATGAGCGCGGCGTGGAGTTGAGACACTCGATATAGTGTGGGATGGAAAGGAGGCGATAAATGGGTGCATAAAACCGGCTTTTGTGAAAGATGTGCAGCCGGTGCTTCCTTCATACCGAATTTGAGGACGGATAATCCCCAACTTGTCCAAATGGGGATGGCCGCGACAATAACTAAGACTTTGATAACAGGTATCTGGATCACTGAAGAAGATAGCGAATGGAATGTTCTCCACCTGAAGCCTCAATGTCTCAGCCTCGGCTTTTTAGTGTTAAGTATTTCACAGAGATGTTCGGTTGCTCTACGTAATTCATGCTCGCTGTCAGCTTGTCTATGCTATCACTCCAACAGCCGCAGCCGACAATACAGCTAGCTGTCCACAGCTGAAGCCCAGAAAGCATAGCCATCGGGCGGAAGGACTTCAGCAGACAGCCTCGGCGGCTAATCACCTCGTTCCATGTGATATCTCCTGAGCCTGACAGGCTGCATCGAAGTACCATTGTATCTAGGGCTCTGCCCCTCAGCCGCATTGCATGGTTGGTTGTACACACAATTCACTTTTCGAAAAGGATAAAATTGAGATTTCAACATGTTATGATTCTGACATATTGATGCAGTCTTCTATTGCTTGACTACACGGTATAATAGCTGTCCGAATGTGAATGCCCCAATACCAATACCAATACCAATACCATACTATGCCTCAAAGATGCCAAAACGTAGACTAGGGTATTTTTTGTGTCCTCCAAAATAAACAGAAATATTTCGTAGATGCGCATTCCAATTTTTTGATCCCCTGACTCCAGTTGCAACCAACGCCAATTTTGAAACCCATGACTTCTCTTCTGATCTGTCCGACTCTCTATGATGCCGAGATCATGATAGGTAAACTATCAAACACGACCTCGTTGTTCTCGTAGTGGACTACGAATCCTCCTCCGAGAACTCTTCTAAGTGCTTGCAGTCTATGCAACTTCCACCATGCGTCTATCTTCATGGTGCCGGTCTTGTGTATGCGGACCACCATTCTGGAGCCATATCTGCGGCCTGTCTCTTCGTTGATAGCGTTCTGGTATCTCGGTCCCCGTGAGGGGTACTCTACTGTATTAAGAATGTCGCTGAAGTTCGTATGGAGCACTTTTCGATCTTTCTTGGCGATACGGCGCGACGATTCGGATGCAAGTTTAGAGAGTGTGTGCTTTAGCTGGTCTTTCTGGCGGTAAACGTCATAGCGCTTGACGAAGCTGGTGTCGATAGGTAGTCCTTCCTCGTCCTCTTCGTCGCTTGCTGGTCCATCATCCGTTTCTCGTGCTGTGTAACTCTTCTCAAATAAAAGTGCAATGTTCTCTCCAGCTGCGACTTGTACGGAGACATCACTGCTTTCCAGTTGTTCCACAAATGCATCCATAGCCGCTTCTGTCTTTTCCTCCATATCGTCTATTGATGTTGCCAGAAATCCCCATGCTTCACAAGCTGCTGTGACAACCTCACCATTGTCCGCTGCTTCGATAGAACTACCATCTGACTCCACAATCTCAAGCAAATCATCCATGATTTCTTCGAGCTCTGAGTCAGATGCGCCGCCAAAGACTGCTGCTGCGCTGAGGGTGTGGATCGCCACTGCCTTCACGGCGAGAGACTCGGAGTCGGAGTATGTGCGCTTGAGCGTCTGGAATATGGAATCGTATACGGTTTCGGAAGGGACTGTAATTATTGAAAGAGCAATAGCTACGAATATGTTAGTAGTTGTGGCTAATCTGGAACGCGAAATATGACAAACCTCGGAGCGCAAGAGATGCTTCCTTCTCGCTCTCCGATTTGACACTCTTCAGCAATGCTGGGAAAAGCTCCGAGGTTTTGGAATGTATCTGATCATAAGCATAGTGTCCCATGAGGATGTGCACATATGTTGCAAGTGCCGATTCTCTGCCCTGGACGCTGCTCCTCTTTCTGTCGATGATCTCTTCTACGCGATCACCAAGATCTTGCATCCATAGGTCGGTTGTATCTTCAGGAAGGGTTGCCGAGAGCATATCGTCTATTGAATTAACACTACAAGAGCCATGGGTTACTTTTGATGCTTTGCAACATTCTCGATACTTTTACTCACCTCCAATTTGTGCTATCACTCAGATTCCCGTCCTCATCATCAGAAACATTTCGAGAGACGGTTCGAGAGTTTGAGCGCGAATTTGCTGCTGAGGACGCCCTGGAGGAAATGCGCGACTGGGCTTTTTTGGAGACAGTCTTATGCGACTCGAGCGCCTGGCGTCTTAGATCGTGCATTTTGGATATTGGACTGCAGGCGTTGCAACTGCAAAGGAAGTATAGCTATCCGGGGTCGTCGAACGCGATACGTGTGCGGGGTTTCTCTGCGGTCAATAAATTAGTTGATCGGGAGGCAGGCGTGGTACGTTATTGCCAGGTTTTGTGGAATGGTGTTTGTGGCGTGGTGTGAAATAATTCCTCCATGTAAGAATCTCTATGAGTCACAAATTATCGAGCTGGATAGACTGGGCAAGGCAGAGCAGAGCGGTAATAAACAGTAGGCCGACTTTGGTGAGTTGGATGGGAGGAGAAAAGAGAGAGCGAAAGTGGGTACATTGTGAAGGGATGGATGGATGGCTAAGTTAAATCCGCACACAGCACTCGCCTCGCTGGCATCCATGCTTGGGAGTGGAGAAGCGGCTAAGATAAGAGACCGGGAGGGCACGGCGGGGGGAAAGCTAAATCCGGCTGCAGAAATGTGGATAGAATGATTACATGATGTACTTACCGGTGAGCTTCCAGTCAATGACACGACAAAGATATTGTGAGATATTTCACTTAGATGTTTGTTGATTTCTGCGGGCATTTGCGTCAGTGATGAAAGATTCGACGGAGTGCATATCGCAATCAAGCCGGGCTTTCCTTAAGGTAAGGTAGACAGAGAAGAGGCTGCATTTGGAGAAAGGACCTGACGACCCTGGCCCGCCCCAGGGCTCGATAGGTAGTCGCTTCCTTTCTTATCGTACGGCCTGCCCCAGCTTGCTAATCTATTGGGTACAGCGTGGCTTTTGGCTCCACAATTGCAGCTGCTGCCTCATACCTGCCCTACCACGACAACCCCTCGTTCGTCTTTCGAACTTCAACCTCACCATCTCAGAGTAAACCAACCAACATCTGCCTCGGACCTCCACGCTCGCTTTGAAGGTGAGGTCTGACTTCGAACAACAAGATAAGTCTGCTCGAGGCTTCAACTCGTTCTTCCGAGCAGTTTCCCTCGACGTTTCACATCCGCTGGCTGGCTCGTACACCTCACCTCGACCCCACCAACATCACCTCAACACGTCGGGCACTCCACGCCTCTCCACCCTATTCACCTGCTGCCCCATCATCAGTCTATCTACACTTGGTATTGAGAGTCTGTGGACTATCAAGATGGATCATCAAGGTATGTTGTATTTCATTCAACTTCGAGGCTGTGAAGTCGAGAGTGGAGATAGGCAGCGGATGGGCGGCAGCCTAGGTTTTGAAGCTTCGATATCTTTCCGAGAATTCGAGAACTCGAGAACTCTGGCATGGCATATGATCATCAGCATCACCAGCTACAAGATCTGCGAGCCGCTCTAGCAACTTCAAAACTTCTTACGATATGCCATACACCTGCTGACAAGAGTGTAGCCAAAGTCACCCTCACAGCCTTGAATGGCGACCTCTCCATCGCTGAGCGAACTCTTACTCTTACTGCCAAAGACAGCGCCATTCCAGTCGGCAGAGCATCAAAGAGCGTCACCAAGGGAATACTCGGTGCAGTTGACAACGCCTGGTTTGACAGCCCAGTTATGTCCCGCAACCACGCAACCATCGAGTTCGACTCTGAGAATAGGGTATGTCTCACTTCCCTCATACCCGGCCGAAGCTCAGCTAATAGCTCATAGATGGTTACGATCCAGGATATTGGATCCATGCACGGAACTTGGTTGAATGACATCGAGCTTCCCAAAGATACACCGACAGTGATCAACGACGGTGATGTCGTTGTATTTGGGGCCGAGGTTAGACGTGGTCCTGAGACCTTTCCGGCCTGTTCTTTCATGGTCAATCACAAGATCGTCTCTAACAGGTAAGCTAATCTATCACTACCATATCCTTGCTCTAGCTAACTTATGGTGAACTAGGGCTGCCAGCACGTTCGCATTTCCAGAATCCTCTGATGTTGAAGAAGATGGGGAAGAGAACTACGATGCATTTAGTGAAGATGACCTGGAAATGGAGGAACGGGAGCAAATATATAGTAGTGAAGATGGCGTGTCGGTCGAATCGGCTCCTAGAAAGTCATTCCAGGCTTCCAGCGCCATTGATCTCACAGGAGATGACTTCTCCAGCAGCTCTGTATCCGACCAAGTCGATCTGACCGGCGAGACGGATGCCGAACAACGCATGATGAACGTTATGTCTGGCCGGCCTAGTGACATAGATGAGACTGCGGATCCTATCAGTATTGGTGTATACGCTGGAAATGATCCGATCATTCTCGATTCGGATGAGGAGGGAGAAGACGAGGATGCTGACTTCTCGTCAGACTTAGATGAGCAATCGGAGGACGATGTCTCGAGAAACTCCGATCGGGTTAGAATTCATGCCATCTTTGAAGATGATTCGGAGGAGATTGAGGATTCAGAGAACGAGGGCTCCATAGAGGACTCGGATATGGATAGTGACGCCGGATTGGAAGACGAGAAGCCGATGTCTGCACCCAAGCCAACTGTGATCAGCAACCTCACTCGCTACGCGGTTGCGACCGACGATAACCCAGTTATACGCCTTTCGGACGTTCGCACACGCGTCGAGCTGCCAACTAGCGATAATGATGACGACGATGATGATGAGAGTGACTTTGGCTTGAGTGAAGCCGGCGCTGAAGGTATGAAGGCTCTCTACGGTGTCAGCTCTATCATCCCTGACCATGATGCAAACGAAGTCGAGAGAGAGAATGAAGACCAGAGCGAGATCGAGGGAGCACCTCCACAGATTCTCTTCCCTTCGACTCAAGATATGGATTTTCCAGCCCAGGCATTCTCCTCGTCGGTCGGCGAGCCCAACAACCACGCAAGTCTTCTCAGACCATTCTCAATCGTTCGACATCCAAGCCCATCAGACGCTGCTATGGTCAAGAGTGCTACGTTGACAAATAAAGCCGGTATCTGTGATCTAGGAGCGTCCGGTGACTACTCGCCTCAGGCCCTTGGTGAAAAGAGTGGCAAGCCGGCGTTCTTTGCTGCGAGAGAGATCAATAAGGCGAAGTTTGGATCTAGTGAGTCGGGCCAGCCTCTGAGTGCCTTTCAAGCATCGAACAGAACCATTGATGCTTCCCTTGGCCCGTCCAACTCTCGAAATATTCCAGAAGCTCCGGCCATGCCTGAAGCAGGTGCTGGTCACACCAACCGATGGAATGAGCCAGCTGTCGGTCAGAGTCCATTAGCTGGTGCTAACACATTGTTCGGCAACATTGACTCCAAGCCATCCATGCCAACCTTTGTAGGTTCAGGCAATGCTGGTAAGTTCTTTGGGGGCAACACTATTAGAACGAGTCTAAGAAGAGTAGTCTCGAGCATTCCCACCCGCGACTATTGTTCCTTCCTGGACAAGCCGGATGAGTCCCCTATTGTGGAGCGTACTCCCAGTCCGCTGCCTGATATGACGAGTTCTTTCAGCTACAACACAAGCAAGGACACTATGAAGTTGACCACAGACACGCAACGTAACGCCCGATCTGCTATTAAGATTACAGATATCGTCGAGTCAACAACCCCAACCATCCGCACGAACAGCTTGAAGCGGAAGTCGGAAAACATCTCAAACGTTACCGAAAAGGAGCTGAGAAATTGGGCAAACTCGAATGTTTCGAGTGACTTCGCGGCAGCTTCCGTTCCAGCCACTATTCATGGAGAGAGATCGAATGATCTGTCCAATGTTGTCGAAGCCCCACCAGCCAAGCGGTTCAAGAAGCTGTTGGCGAATGCGGGTTATGTTGCTCTTGGAGGAGCAACACTTTTCGCTGCTCTTGTTGCAACCGCTCCAGACTTGATGTGAGACTGATGTCTCGGACTGTGTCCGCCTGATGGGCTTTTTACTCTCTTTTGGTAGCGTTTTTTCGGAACTTATGTCGTAGTCAAGGATGGGGGGATCGGGGTTTTCTACGGAATCGGGAAGTCATCAACGGCGACGGTGTTTGTCAGGCTGGCCATTGTGTTTTCTTCTTGCATTTCGGCGCTATTCAGGCGCTATGGTTTCCTGTGCAACGGCCTTATTATCAGTCTGCTGGTCTCTGTAGGCAACTAGTTGCATCAATTCAACACACTCATGAACTGAAGCTACTGTGTCGCAGAATCATACGATGCTCTGGGGGCAACTCCGTGGCTCACGTTGTGAAATCATGCCGCCAAATTTCCAAACCTTCATTATCGCTAAAGCACTGAATGTGAATAGCTCAAAAGTGTGAGCGAACTTGTTTGACACTTAGATATTTTGATCGAGCCAATTCCAAAAAGCTTCAAGCGCATCGATCGCCTTCGGTTTTCTTTTACTTCTCGCTCTACCCCGCCGGCCCTTCACACTGAAGTGAGTAGTTCTCGGTACCATTGCACGAGCCGGCTGCATCAACACATCACGCCCCTCGAGGGCAATCGTCCGCCAGCGTGACGCCCACCACCTCGAAGATCCCTCCTTGTCTTCTGTATTATGTTACCTTATCCATGTGGTTATCGTTTCACATGCTTCTGTCTCTGTGGCTTACCAGAAAGCCTCCAGTAACGGTAGTGGTGAGGTAACCATTGCTAGCTAGGGATGTCGGAGAGAGGAGAAGAGCTTGAGCAAGTTATCAGCTTTTGACGCCTACGAGAAAGAACATGGAAGATTGAAGTTGCTTCTCTTTGAATCCCGATGTTGCTAGGCAGCGGCAAATTCGGCACGAACAGATAATTCTTTTCCTTTCCTTGACACGAATAAACCATTTCCTTGATTTTTGGCTCCTGCACCAGAAGTCTCAGCTGTGTAGGCTCGCTTGCATTCACCTCACTCGCTCGCTCACTCAAGTCATCGCTGTAGATTCTGCACGCGTACATTAGTGCGACTATCAAGGGCGCCATCGAAGACGCCTCGAGCGTGGAAGCATGCTATGGCTGGACTCTGTCTGATTGTGCCTGCGTTTTCGGAATCAGCGATATTGTGACAGAATTTCCGCGGGTTCGAGAAGGTGTGTGTGCTATGTTTAACCCGAAGCTTTCCTACCTGCTGCCCAAGAATACACAAGGGATTCCTGTGGTCTTCAGCTCGGGTTGGGATGGGATGAGTTCGAGTCACTCAGTCGGCTCGAGCGCTGCCGAAGAAGGAAAGATAGGTGTGTCTCCTGATGGTCATCTGTTGTCGTCGTCGTTATCGGCACGGAGGCTTACTCGTCGTCGATCCCACGGGTGGTGGTGGGCAGCGGGTTCAACAAACGGGGAAATGTCGATCTTGGAGACCTCCAGACTTCGACGATCCTGCCAGATTTTCTTCTGCGGTGCAATCGCGCAGGTCCCTACACTTCTGCCAGCGAATACAGCTCTCTATCCAATTGCCTCTTAGTGTCGCAGCTGAAATGTCCACTGGCAGTCCCTGAATAGTCTGGCGTGCTGGTCGCACAGCATGTTTTGGCAACACAACATAAGCTCGCTTAATTTTCGTGCTACCCAGACAGCGAATGCGCGACCCCTTTTCTGCATGGCATCCACTCGTAAGGCTTCTGCTCGACGGCAACGTGCAGGATGTCTCGACACATTACCATGATTTTTACATCGAATCTGTGCCGCGAATCAGCAGCTTTCTGCTTTTCTGTTGGAAGTGTCAGAGAGCAGGGACAAAGCCGGCGAGCTCGGGACATCGGCCACGCGCTGATAGGGAGGAGGTCTCTGCCATTGTCTTGGGTCCAGTCACAAAAAGGGGAAATGATGCCATCCTTGAACATCGTCAAGTCGAGTCAACGAGGGTCTTTGTATCTCCGAAGCACAAGAAGTGGACCCCTCTCTCCTCTTCGTCTCGTCCCATTGATCGTCCAACGTTCGCTCTCCCCACGACGCCATGGCCGATGCACACAAGCACATGCTATCCTCCAATAGCAATAGCTATCAGACCCTCGGGACACACCAGAATACTTTCCTGTTGAGACATGCTAGCGTCACTAGGGCCCTCGGCCGTATATCATGCTCTCTCCACGAATAGCACGCCGCTGCACCCACACCTAACGTATGTTCCTTCTCTTCGTCTCCATTGCATTGGGACTCCCGAGCGAGTAGACAGCACGGCCGTGGCGTCTGCATGCAAGCAGTGAGATGACGATGAGCAGATCAGCAGACCATTGTGCGATACAGATTTAAACTTAGTTCAGATCTGCGTGTCTATCCGTTATGTTGACATCCCGCACTCTATATCTCGAGAGGATGGCAGGGATGGTGAGGTATACCCTAGTCAATTTTCTCCAATCGTTCAGAGACAGCCCTGAGGGTGGGCAATTGCGATCCTTCTACTTTGACTTTGGCTCCAGAGGCCGTAAGACACCTGTTCCTCCCTTTTTCAATACATTCCTTGTATGGAGTGGAGTGGAGCGGGGGATCGCTGGCTGAGCTTGTGCCTGAGCCTAACGTCTTATCTCGGAGGGAGTGATGGATCACTCGCCCGCCTACGCCCAATGATCAGATCCAGATCGATATCACGATGGAGGCATGAAGCAAAGTCAGCCCATGGGTGCGGGATTAGACATATATATGTGAGTGCTAATTCAGCTGTGAGCTATGCCGTGAGCTGTGTGCTGGTCTGTGAGAGGGTGGTGAAGTATAAGAAGAGCTTGATATCCCTTCATTGATGCAATTATTGGAATCCGTAAAGACAGCAAGTCCTTCTTCAGAAATCAAACTCCAGCCACCTTCACTCTTCTCCAGAAGACCTCCATCCTCATCTCCCCTTATATCCAAACTCCATCCTCATTGCCAACACTTCTCAAGCTTCCCAAAGCTGAGACACACCATCACTGCAATGGCTCCATGCATTTCTTCCGCTCAACTTCATGATTGCACCTGCGTCGGAGGTTATGTTATTGAAAAGTGTGAATCTTGCGGAGGTAATCCACGCGAGTACGTATCTTTTACTCCTCTAAAACCCGTACCACTGAGCATCTCACCAGATCTCAGATTAATCAAAGAAGTATGAACGCACCAAGTACCTCACTGACTATCACTCTAGTGTTGTTGAATGTGAAACCTGTGCTGGTACTGGTACGGTACAGGTCGCTTGCCCAAATCACTTCAAATCCGACGCGATTGTGTTTAGAAATACTACAATCATTACAAGGCATGAGACAATGGAAGGCAATCCTTACGAAGATGAATGGCAAACTTGCCCAGATTGCGCTGGTGGCCGAAGGTAAGCCAGCCGTATCGCGCTTTGAGATAAGACCACTGAGCTGATTTTCATCTAGCTGCCCTTCATGTGGTACTTGTGGCGGAACTGGAGTCATCAACAGCTGCGAGGACTCTCACTCTTTGGTGTATCACTATCCTGTCTCTGGTGCCGCCACACTTGCTAGCATCATTGGCTATGGACACTTGCAGAGCGCTGCCAACCTCGGGCATTGAGGTTGGACCACTTGCCCTGGCACGCAACTACCATGAGCTGCTCCTTGATTTCCATTTCCTCTCATAGTGGTGGCATCATTGGAGATCCCGGCGAGAAGGAATAAGAGAGGGGAAGAATGGTGGAGTGAAGCGTCAGCCGGCATTAATCAGGGGTCGTCGTTCGCTTGAATTCTCGCTTCGCTTGTTTGTTGTCCCCTGTCTTCTTGTATTTCTTTGCATGCATGCATCTTTACTGGTTGCTTTTCTGCTTTGACTTCCCGAACTGCAGTATGGCAGGCTTATTAGAGCAATCTTCGATCTCGGTATCATGGCTGGTTGTGGTTGGTGCTGTGATACCGAGTTCGAAAGGACTGGGAGAGCATGAGGGATTCCTGGGCAGAGCTACCTAGGTAGGGTACTGATCGAGAAGCGTCATCACGCGGGCTGTCCTTTATCGGTAGTGTTGTCATCTCCAGGTATCTGCAGCCTTAGTAAATAGTCAATCGCTACTCCCTTGTATACAAATACAATTATAGGTGAAATATACTTCCGCCATATCTAGCTCCTCGAAAGGGCAAAAGCTTATTGATTGGTCAACGTTACGAGTGCAACTCGTGCTTGGATGTGCAACTGGCAACTCATCTCCGAAGAGCTACCCCTATAGCAATCCATGACGCTCAGAATGCGCCACGTGCGAGATAACCAAGCTGGGCTTGCAGGTCTGCTGCAGACCGCATGAATTTCCATCACACATATCATTCTGGAATGTTGCATCTTCTTTTAGTGCGACACTCCAACTCCTAGATATCTGCCTCCAATCTCCTCGGCAGAATCCCTCAGCCAGATTAGATATGCTTAAACATTATCTTGATGTTGGTGTTCCTTTTAGCTGGTGGGATTGGATGGATATGGTTTACGTGCTGCAGCCCGTCAGCCGCGTTGCATGAGGTTCACGGACATAGCTCCGTTCCTTCATGCTTGGTACATGGCCGACTACAGTGGGGTGTGGACTGAGACACAACATTGGATCTTAGCGATAAGAGGTGGAATACCTGCAAAAGAAAATATTGTAATAGTTAAACTTAAAGCTAGGACGGGATTTATATTAAAATATCCTTTAAGTTGGAAGATGTTTAGGTTGTAAGTTCAAATCTTATCTCGAGCAATTTAAAGGGCTCTCCTTCCATATCTCCTTTGGTTCTTGAGCCACTGCTGGTGGCATTACTACAACAGATATCGCCCAGAACGGTCCTGCCAATCTGCCAACTATCCATAATGTAGTCTGCGGATCTAATTTCAATTCTCCCCTCTGTTTGATGATGTATTTGAATCATCCTTGAAGGATACATAGAGTTTCACAACGTCCGTTGAAGGAAACGGTAAGCTTTTTTGCAACTTCTGTAGCTAGCCTGCCTGTTCGGCCAGACCATCCAAGGAAAATTGCATGTTAACATCTCCATCTGCGAGGCATAATCTTCGATGACGGGCCAGACGTTGGTGGTCTGGATAGCTTTACTGTTGTGTAAGGTGGTACGGATGATGAGATTCGGCACGTCGTTGCGTTGACATCCAGTATCGTGTATATCTTTGCAGCTGTGCAGGTGATCGATTTGTATCCCAGCACTGGATCCTCACGGGCATGTCGTCATGTCGTGTTGCCGTGGGGTAGTGTCCGGAGTCTGGTTATTTCCTTCAACGAGGTTGTATTCATGGATTTCCTTTTCGATGTTGGTGCTTCATGAATGCGGTGTGCCCATTGTTAGGATCGCACCATGGGGATTCGCTCATTAAAGAGGCACGTCTCTTTGCCAGAAGTAAGATCATGTGGCCGTCTCGGTACAGTTGTCGTCGTACAAGATAATGCCGGCTTGAACCGTCGGAGCTTGACTGGCGGACTTGCCTCACGAATTCTGGTTGACGATGGGTATCTCGAGTCTGCATCGTGTGAAGTGGCTGGGACGATGCTGTGGCTTGCATATAGTCAGATAGGTATGCTGATATATGCGTGTGCTTACTGAGCAAGCGAACGAATGGAATAGCGATTTCTCGATAGCTAGATCTCGGGAATAGAGTTGCAAGCGGTGTATTCAACCCCTCCCCAAAAAAGCCATTCATCGGATCTAGAGCTTGCTTTTCCTGTAAAGGCAGCCTTCGACACATCATAAGTGTTGTCGTGGCGCTGATTTGCGAGAACTTTGGACGAATCTCCGGTGGGCTGCATCTCGATAATACCGGCACACTGAACCCCCACATCCGATCTTCAGACGGAATACCATTACTCCATAGATGATTTCGGTCCGGCGATTTCCTTTGTATCGTTGTGAAAACCTTCGAGGACTTTGCTTCTATGACACTGAGACACCGAGCAACCAGGACTTCGTCTCTCGGCCCAGCATGGACTCAAAGAATTTCCAGTTCGTACTTCGCCTGTTGATCAACGAAGCTGGCACGACTCCACCAGTAGTAAGCTAGTTGTCTGTCACCATGACGCCGGGTTATTGTCTACCTCTACCTCTTTGTGATACTTTGGGCAGCAAGAAAGCTTCTGCCAAATGCCGAGCTTAGTGGGAATTTTGGAAATTTTCAGTTGTCGTTCATCGAAATTAGGTCTGCTCAAAATAGCTAGTAGCTGAACAGGCTCTTGTTATCAAGCATGGCGTGAGTCGAATTGGCTAAGTCACTTCTCCTCTAACATTAATGGTCGGTGTGCCGGATAGAGCAGCATTTCTTCACTCGCCGTACAACCCTTGTTGTCGTATGATTTTTGCATCGAGTCCTTGACTCATCGGGCATCAACAGAGACAAATAGTCCTTTGGTGGTGCTGTGAGATTTCGCGTGAGATCAAAGGGAACTTCATTCCATCTTGCATTGCATACTGTTTCCGAGCCAGGCTTGATCGGCCATTCGACAAGGAGGGAGTATCGGAGTATCGGAGTATCGGAGGGAAACTGGAAACAATGGTTGTCTGACCACAGTGTAATCCCTTCCATTCTGCTGGGAGCTCAAAACCTGAGCTTCTGTGGCCTTGTACTTTGCGAATCCCGAATCGGCTCGGCCAGCGGCGATGGATCATCGATACCGTGTTCGATGACTTCGGAGAATGAGCGTTCAACGGTGATACTTGGTAACGCTTTTTTGATCTCTCTTGGATGTGCCAGCAGGGGCGTGGCCGTTTTGACGTCACATGCGGCTGCTCGAGTGCCGATATGCTGAATGTTGTTGCCTAACGTTGTGAAGCCTCCAAAATACCCTTGCTTGAAGTAGGAAGGACTGAGTAACCAGCAGATATTCAATTGCTGCAAAGATAATTCACTGGCGGCGACACATCAGAGTTACTTGCGGCGACACATCAGAGTTGCTTGCGCAAGATCTCTGTGCACGTTTCCGGGGGGTATGCTTCGAGGATTACCGCTGGGAGGCTCGACAAGTGCCGGATGCAATGAATTGACGGAGCATTTGCTTTCCTCCTCTACCTAACATTGGACGCAATACCGCCTTGTGGATAAATGGCGGATGCTTGGTCAGAACGACGAGGCGCAAGATGATTGTATTGAAGACTGAAGAGGTTGCAGACAGAGCTTACTGGACCTTTTCGGGTTCAAAGATGGCGGGGAGTTCAAAACGTCTGAATAATTCTTGCTTAAAGTGCTCTGCGATCGATTGGTGCTGAAGCACAAGATTGAGGGTCAGCAAGAGAAGTCTGAATCCGAGGGGGGGGTGGGGGTTATACTTGGAGCTAAGCCGAATTCATTGACGTCCTTCCCATCGTTGCTCCTTCCCATCGTTGCTGCTGCATCTCATCGTCAAAGTTGCAATCAGTGACTTTGAGGAATGAGCGACTGCCCTATTTAATAATGTGCTAACTTGACCTTCCCTCAACAAGTCATCGCCTCACCAAGTGAAGTTACCACGCGCAAGGAACAGCTGTTCTACTGTGCCATCGCTCTTCCCTTCGTCTACCAGCTGACGAGATGGTCAAGATGCTGATTCGATTCGATTAGGACTCGGACCTACCTGGTGCAGCCTACAATGCGCCAAGTGCTTTCCTGGGCTTGCGGGCCACACAGGCAGGAAGAAGAGATTACCTCTACAAACATAAAATGGACGGTGCTGAATCTGAGTCCTTTGAAGTGGCATTAATTATTTAGCAGCACGTCATTGAGAGTCGATCTGCTGTTCATCAGCGCTTGAGCGACTCACGACATGTCAACCTGATGGTGTTAATATGCTCGACGTGTTCTGCAGCCGAGTCTATTGTGTAACTTGACAACATCGTACGTCCACTCGGCCTATCTGAGCCTGACTCTGAAGCAGTCCTTTGGGCTGGCAGTCAAAGGCGCGCCGTGAGATAGTTGACCAACTACATGCTGCTAACTTAGTGCTCTTCGATGGAAAGCCAGAAGGCGCAAAGTGATTGGGAAGCGGGATGAATCTCATTTAAACATAGTTTTGTGGCCAGAAACTTGTGGTACGTACCTATTTGGATCAGCTTCCTTCCCCAAGCCAGAGTACGAGATATAGGGTGGTCCAGCCACGCGTCCTCAGCGAGCGCGGCGATAAAATTTCTTCTTCGCGACCTTGAATAATCAAAGTATGCAATGAAAAAAACAAAATGACTGCTCAGACATCCATCGAGACCCACCCATTCCTCATGGCCGAAGCACACAAGGAAAGGGTCGAGATCATCACCACTTTCTATACAATCGCCAGCAAGCTGGAACCGCCGTCTTTGCAGACAGTACGAAAGTGAACGGCTTCACTCTTGGGCATCGAGGAGATGGCTCATCGTCGCAGGTGCGAGTCTGAAGCAACTGTAAGGAGCTCAGAAGAGGACGCAAACTGGATGATTAGTTAGCCATGGCTGATGATAGGTGTTGTTGCTAGTACGAACCTTTAGAAATGATTCATTGAAGTGTGGTCTGCGGACAGAAGAGTTCCCAAAGCACGCGAAGCTTTTATGGCGAGAAATTCGCGATCTGCGCTAGTGTGCACTAATTCAAGCGAGACACACGTGATACATTCAGTGCTCCAAGGTGCTGCTGCAAACCTAAGCTTCTCGTTTGTCCTCGCAGCAGCAAACTCTAGACAAACAGAAAGAGAGAAAAAATAGAACCTTACTCTCATTCCCCACCGAATTCTGACAACAGTTTGAATACTATTACAGGCTCGCCAAGTAATGCTAGACGAGCGTAAACAGTTGTTCCATTAGTAGGATTATTTCTCTTTGGCCTCTTTCTTCGTTGTTCAGAAACTTGACTGCGAGCCTGCCAATTGAAAGCCGCTCTTCAGAGTCTGGCCAAGTCTTCTGACCTTTTCACGAAATAACAACAAAGTATTTGACGCTACCAGTGTCACACAAGGATATCGTCACCGCCTCCCGAGCATTCAGCTACATTCCAGTGCGAAAGCTCCTTGTGACCTCGTACCAGTACAGCATCACACGTACCTGAAATCCGCAGCGAGCGGCAACGCGGATCTTGCATTGACAACGAGCCAGGTGGTCTTTGTACAACTAACCTCATGACCTCAGTTGATTACTTCCAGACTCCTTCCAGACCACTCATCGCTCCTCATCGCTCCTCATCGCTCGGCTCCGAATGTTCCTTACCGCCAGGTTATGCATGGAAGCCGGACTCGAAGACTTGTTTGGCTTGTTTGGCTTGTTTGGCCTCCTTCAGCTTCAGCACTGCTTCCCCGCATTTCAAGTCAAACAAAGCCAACAGAGTCCAAGCCCTACGAAGATTTTCTCTTAGCGCTCTTATTTTAATTCCCGGATCCATCTCACTATGCCAAGTTGGTCGCTGGCTGGGCGTGAAAATTTGCCCTTCCTTACCCTTGCTTGCCCTGGCCCTGTGGCCCTCTTCCCCAGAAAATTACATCACCGTTAGCCAGGTGCTAGTTTCTCTACTGGCGGATCCATCTCCGCTTACAGGCGGGTATGCGTGTCACCTGCACTTCAATCGTACCTGAAAATCATAGCGATTTATTTTAGGCTCCTCAGAGTTTTCACTGGTTGGTGGGCCAAATTATGGGGAGCTGGATCCCAGATGCCATGCACTTTTGAACTTTTCGGTGCTGGACTGGACTGCCGGGTGCTGGCTGGTTCAGACACCCTGATGGGGCAGATCCGATCATAGCTCTGAGGCGATTATTGTGCAGCAGCAGAGGCTTGAAGGCAAAGTAGGTGTTGTTGACATTGGAAAGTAATCAGACGTCAATGACAGCCTCTTGATGATCAAGACTCTCATTATTGTTATGTCTGGGAATCGTCAGGAGCACATCATGAGTGAGCAAATTATTGCCTGTCAAATGATGTCTTCCATCGCCCTGAGCACGTTGCCATATCCTGGATGGAATGTGGCCGTCCGGGCTTGGTCATGCCATAATTTGCACTCCCTCTTCACCGCAGGGCAGGGCAGACAAAGGGCGAGGCAGCCGAGAAAGCAGCAAGCAGAAACGCTGACGAAATCTCACGATGCTCTAAGGACATCCCTGGGCCCTCCAGTCAGGAGTTTTGAGGGGGTAATATTTATCAAATCAAACATCACGCGCAACGTTCTGTTACGAAATCGCCCCGCCAAGCGAGCCAGTCAATGGGACCGCCTGGTACTAGCCCCTGCGCCGAGGACCCGACGACCAATTTTGGGAGGCAAGCTGTCCAGGCGTCGAAACATCGTGAAAGAAGTGAAAGCTTTTTCAGCAATGACTCGATGAGGCGAGGGGAAGCCCAGGTAGGGTATAAGAGCCTTCGTCCGCTTTGCTACCAAACATTCTTGCACTACTCATCACACAGTAAACAGTCACTCCAAAGTCACATACTCACATCAAGACTTATTTACAGCTTCACTCTCAAGCTACATCAGACAGTTCAGACAGTTCAGACACTTTGTCAATCTTACCAAATAACTACCTACCTTTACCTCCCTTCACCTCCAAAAAATCCAAAATGCCATCCAACTTCCAACTTGTTGAGCCTCACCCAAGCGTGAACCACTACGCACACGCAGGTCGCGGTGGAGCTGGCAACTACTTCAAGGCCCCAAAGACCTCCAACGGCAGCACTGCTCGCGGCCCTGCCTCTCTCTTCGAGAACGGTCTCCCAAAGAGCAAGTCCAAGTTCAGCAGTGGACGAGGCGGAGCAGGCAACATCCACAGCCCATCTGAGCGCGCCATCTTCTCTTTCGATGAGGAGCTGCAACTCCAGAAGACTCGCGAGGAGAAGATGAAGGACGGAGCTGTCAAGTACAGCATCGGCCGTGGAGGAGCTGGCAACTGGTCTACTCCTCGCCCAGAGGCATCTCGCAAGGACTCCTCCAGCTCTTCAGATAGCAATGGCAGCGTACGAAGTGGATTCTTCGGCCGTTTGAGCCACACCCTCGAGCGCCACTAGATCATTTACTCTTGACCCGGTACATCTTTCTACGGTTCAGCAAACGGCGCTCGGCTTTCATCATCATGGGCGGCGGGCTGGTTCTGATTCCCGCATCATTTCATAGCGACATCTCTTCTTCACGGCGCAATATCGAAACATCAGAAAAAAGCGACAGGCGTATGCATCATCATCAATACGGCGTTCATCTTTGATTATGGTTCTGCATTTGGATATTGCATTGGGGTTTGGGTTTGCGGAACGGAAAACGAAAAAAGCTTGGGACCTCAGGACGGAAGACATACTGGCTGGCATGACTCCAGATGTACTTGTCCTGGTGATTTTTATTGAATCTCTTCCTTTGTCAGCGGCGACACAGCGACAGCGATGGATATACCCCAACTCTTTTTATATACCCGACAACTTTATTGTCATTGTACTGTATTTTCGGGCGACCTTGTCTGCTTGATTCAGGGACGAGTTTTGGTCTCTGGATGGGCATAGGATAGCAAATAGTAATGAAAGATCAAAATATCTTCAAACCATCATTTTTTCAACCATGTTGTTCCCTACTTCGCTATGAAATTGCAATCGACTTGACATTCTTCCGGCCTTGTGGTGACACATATGACACATTGGACACGTCCACCCAACAGGAATCAAACAACATCTCATTTCCCAGCCTAATGTCGCAATTCCCCCGGGCTTCTTCGAAATAACCGCTCCAGTCTGCCATCTCCTTCCGCGGAAGTTTCTGAAGTGCAAAAATAAGACGTGCAACAAAACGGTTTCGCTCAGTGGACTATTGGCTGTTCAGTAGCGCTGGTGCACCTGTGCCTCTAGACCTGGAGACACGACACATGCGGCCAAACGACCACTGCGTAACTAGGACTCGCTGAAACCCTGGAAAAGGGCAGAGCGTAAGGTAAAATTACTGACGAATGTGTTCGATCCCTTGCTCAGACATGACACGAACCTCTCAAATTCCCTCTGCAAATCCCAAGCAAGAAAAAAGGGACAGGACACACACCGACTCTCCCAACGCTCACCCGATCATCAAGTCCTTACTCTCGTTACCTCTTCTTCTTCCAAGCCAGTAATAAGCTGACGAGCAACTCCAAACTCCCCAAAAGACCAACAGCTAGCACACATGCCAACGCCGGAAACTAGTACTGGCTCCCTTAACCCTTCTGTAGATCTGCAAAAATGCTAGCCTTGCATCCACGATGCCGTAACAGAAACTGAGCTGCTTGCTGCATTGGGGCGTATGCGGGGAAGCGAGGCCTGTGTTACCTTTGCCCTTTTGAGGTGGAGACCCCGGAGTCCTGGGCCGCGGGCTTTAACGTAATGGGGAGGTTTGGGCTTGCTTGGTGAGGAGGGACGTTTGGTAGATCTAGCTTTGTTAGGTGAGAGGAGAGGAAGTATCACGGGGAGGAAAGAGGAGGCTGGAAATTGTTGCTATCTTCGTGAAAGATATCTGAAGCCAAGAGAAGCTTCTTATGAAGAAAAAAATAATGACTACTCGTGTCATATGGTCATTCAAGGGGTTCAGTGTAGGTATTGTTCGCTGGTTTATCAGTATTCGTCGTCATGGATATCTTGTTCCGTGTCCAAGAGGTGTCTTGTCAACACGAATAGAGGGCAGACTGGGCCTTATTGCAAGCACGGGTATGCGGGCGAGATCTAACCTGTGATTAAAGAATTGGTCTTTTACCATCTCGTTATTTTGGTGCTGTTCTTGCTGTCCCTTCTTCTAGCTGCCACATACTAGAAGACATGCTTTCGATGAACATTTACGCAGCACTGCAATCATGTCTGCCTCTATTCAGGGGCTCGGCAAGATTGTTACGTCCCGATTATGGACTTTGGAAAGATACATTTTCAGTGGCAGAACCTCAAGGTTAGAGGTGCGATATATCGAAGATTCATTTAGGACTTACAGACCCATGAGGAAAGTTCAAACTTGCATTGATCAGTCTTCGCATCGCGTGTGCTAGAATTCTGTTGTTGATGTTAAGATCAAGTTAAGTACCGATATGCCAAGAAGTCGCCTAATCAAGCTCCCCTGTAATTCAATCAACCATCGCGTACCTGAGATTTTGGCAGACGCGAACCTCTCCAACAACAGGAGGTCGCAAACCGCCCAACAAATACCATCCAACATCTCTCACCCTTTCTCCAAGGACACTACCAAATCGCACTTCTCGACTCCGCCATAGCCCTCAAAAAGACCACACTACCGCGCAATTCCAGCCTTGCCCTGAGCTCCAAAAGGCCAGCCAAGCAGCCACACCGGGCACCCTCCCTCCAAAGCTCACCATGGCCGACCTCCTCCACAACGCCCCCATAGTCCTGGACAACGGATCTGGCACAATCCGCGCAGGATTCGCCGGCGATGATCTCCCCAAATGCTATTTCCCATCCTTCGTAGGCCGGCCGAAGCATCTGCGGGTGCTGGCAGGCGCATTAGAAGGCGACGTGTTTATAGGGCAGCGGGCACAGGAATTGAGAGGGCTGTTGAAGATCAGGTATCCACTGGAGCATGGCATTGTGACTGACTGGGATGATATGGAGAGGATCTGGGAATGGGTGTACGGGGAGGGGTTGAAGACTCTGAGTGAGGAGGTAAGTTTAGGATTGGGACAGCACTGCCCCATAGAGAGCTGCGCGAGAAGCTCATACTGAGTGATTGGGGATATTGGCTAATGGATGGACCCTGCAGCATCCAGTCTTATTAACAGAACCGCCTCTCAATCCACGAAGTAATCGCGACACGGCCGCCCAAATCCTCTTCGAGACCTTCAATGTTCCAGCACTTTACACCTCCATCCAAGCAGTCCTATCCTTATACGCATCCGGCCGAACAACGGGCATAGTGCTCGATGCCGGCGATGGCGTATCTCATGCTGTTCCCGTGTACGAAGGGTTCGCTATGCCGAGCTCGATACGGAGGATAGACGTCGCTGGACGAGATGTCACAGAGTATATGCAACTACTGTTACGGAAATCTGGTTATGTCTTTCACACAAGCGCTGAGAAAGAGGTGGTGAGAATGATTAAGGAGAAGGTCAGCTACGTAGCGGCAGATCCCAAGAAAGAAGAGAAGGACTGGGCCGCATCGTCAGGGAAGATGGGTGGGGATTCGAGAGTGGTGGAGTATGCCTTGCCAGACGGTAACAAGATCAAGGTATGTCCGCCTCTTTCTTACAAAATCCTACACATGCTAATACCTTCAAGATCGGCCAAGAAAGATTCCGCGCCCCAGAAATCCTCTTCGACCCCGAGATCATCGGCCTCGAATACCCTGGCATTCATCAAATCGTCGTCGATGCCATCAACCGCACCGATCTAGACCTGCGAAAATCTCTCTTTGGCAATATTGTGCTCTCTGGAGGCAGCACATTGACGAAAGGCTTTGGAGACAGGTTATTGCATGAAGTGCAGAGGCTAGCTGTAAAGGATATGCGGATCAAGATCTTTGCGCCGCCAGAAAGGAAATACTCGACTTGGATCGGCGGAAGTATTCTGGCTGGGCTGAGCACGTTTAGAAAGGTACGTTTGCTTGTTCTGCTGTTTGCGACTAAGAATTGCTTGGAGAAGTCGGCTAATGGTAAGTACAGATGTGGGTCAGCATCGACGACTGGCACGAGAATCCGGATATCATCCACACCAAATTCACATAGTCCCCACGCCATTGCTAGCGTCGGGTCGAGTCGAGCGCTCTCGACATAGAAATCGCCATCTCGTGTCTGAAAGCCAAACCAGCAAGCCTACAAACCCCAACAGATATAGCACTAATGAAACTTGCTCCATTTTACTCGGACAAGCCGTCGATACCACACCACTGGCACGAGGGTCGTAAAGCAAGGCGATTCTGTATGTGTGTGTGTGTGAAGGAAGAGAATCAGATATGAAGAGCAGGCGCAAGAAGGATTTCGGAGCGCCTACTGGTTGAAGGAAGGATAGAGAAATATTCTGGATGCCCCGGAGCTTTCTCCCTACCTACAGGTCTACTTGTCCATAATGTATGTGTCTGTGTACACTACCTAGCTACCTACCTAACCTACTTTTCCTCAATGATACCCACCAAATCAACCACTTTGATGCTGTTCAATACCAGGTGGATGCTCACAGGTTCTATTTTGATCAACCGTTCTAGTCGCAACAGCGTTACATCTCGGTGTTTTCATTTAGACAAGTGATGAGCTGTTTTGTTATGAATTTCCAGAACGAATTTCGTTGGTCTTAACGCGATCTCAAGCCTTGGTCGACTTCGAGATCACGAAGTATTACCGATCGTGAACACCAAACACATAAAGGCAAAGGTAAGCACGATATATGAAAGCATGTTTACCAAAGCCAGAGAAATCAATCGTATGTGATTGTAATGCCACAAGGCAAAGCGTGTATCTCATTCTCAGTCTCCACTCTATATGAAATACAACCTCTGTAGATATGCAGCCAAATACTAATTTGAACCCCATCCCATACCATACCAATCCTTCATACAGACTAACGAGCCGACCCAAGGACCAGATCGAAATGAATGAGCAATAAAGGAGAGTCGTAATCATCATGAAGTACCCAAACCCCTCCTCTTGCCTCCCACTACTCCCGTCCATCCACTGACCCATTCATACCATTAACTCCATCCTACAGCCTGATACCATCCCAAGCAGCAATATCGTAGCATCTCATCTCGTCTCAGCTCAGAAACAAACATCCGACCCGGTCCAATAACGCCTGTCAACCCGACCCAACCCAACCCAATGCTCCAATCTGGCAATCAAAAATCAAGATCCATGCATCCCAGACTCCGAAGACCATAAACTCCTAGACCATCGTATACAGCCTCTCGTCTCATTCCATCTCATCATCTTTCAAATCATCTCACGCAGCCATAGCAGCGAGGTCGCCCTCCTCAACCCTCTTGGCAATTTCCTCATACCAAATCCCATGACTCTCCCTATCCAACACCCCAACCCTCGACATCTCCTCCACGATCGCCCCAATCCTATGCACGAACTCGGGCAAGCCCAAACTAGCAAGCCGCTCACTCGCCGTGCTCGCGCTCTTGACCTTCTCCTTCTCCGTATTCGCAGCAAGTCTGCTGAGAATATGGCCTCTCAATCTCGTCATGAGCAGTCTAGTGACAGGATCCCGGAGCTCGGTGGCTCCCGAAACGGAGGACGCGGAAGTGGTGACGATGCGGAGGACGAGGTCTTTGATGTGGTTCTTCGTTGCGGCGGGCATGCTACGTGAGGACTCAAGGGCTGCTTGAATACCTTGGCTTGCTTGTTCGGGCGTCTTGGCGTTCTCGAGGACGGAGAAGATGCGTGTTGCTTCTGTTTTCCACTGGCTGCGGACGTCTCGCTTGAGCAGGTTCTTGCATTGGAGTAGGATTGCGCCAGAGGTGACGATGCGGAGGACATCGGCTCGGATGCGAGTGATGCGCTTCAGATCTAACTCCAGAGTCTCTGGGATAGGAACTGAGTAGTCGAGGGAAGTGAAGACGTCCACAAGCATTTGTGCATACATCTTATCTGGCGTAGGTCGAGCTCTTGCCAAATTAACCATTTCTGGATCTCTTTTAGCGTGTTCGGCCACGACCTTGGTTCTGGCTTCTCTCCAAGCATTCTCAGTCGCCGGTAGGTCACTGGCTGTCTCTTCTATGATCTGGCCAAAAATCGAAGTTTCGTATTCCGTAGCATTCTTAACCAGAGCCGGAGCGGCCTGTTGCAACATGAAGTTGGCGTAATCGAGCTGCATAAGATCAATGCCATGCATCAATGCTTGTAGACGCTCGACGACGTCTCCATTCTGCATCTTGTTCTCGACAATATCTTTGATCTCCGCATCACGGAAAGGCGCACAGAGTTTCGGAAGAAGAGAAGCCATGAATGAGAAGAACTTCTCATATGAGAAAGATCCAGCTTGGAGCTCGCGAGCTACGACTTCGTTGTCGAGTGCTTCGCCAATCATCTGATGTGTCGAGTTTCCTTCCTTGAGGAGTTGCTGGAGTCTCGTTCTGATATTCTCGGCCATGGCGAGAACCCAAATGTCACTATTGCCCGAAGCAGTCTCTTGACGCATCTTCTCGAACACGGCTTGCATGATGGTAGTTCTCTCTTCGAGGGCGTCTTCATCGATACGATACTCTCGATTGATTGCAATTTCGTGGGTAACGATCCTATTTGGAGGCAGTATTGGCCTGGCGATCCGTAGCTCATCGGCATGCGATTTCTGGTGCCTTTGTGGTGTAGGCGGAGGCGTCAAAGTCTGCAGTTGGGAGTCGACTGCTTTCTCTGATGCCGCCAGATCCGCCAATGGAGGTTGTTCAGGCTCGACAGACTCGGCAGCTCGAGGCCGCGAGTCTCCGATGGGCTTCTTCACTGTCTTGACCTTTCGTGCTTCCCGGATGGCATTCGTGATCAACTTCTTACCTTGCTGAGCCCCAGCAAGTCTCTTGATTCTCACCATGAGTTTCAATTGGTTTTCTCGAATGCCATCTCGGTAAGAATCAGTCACAGCTTCTTCGGTACTGTCCTTGACAGACTGCCAGATAGAGTCCAATTCCACGAATTGTAGGACCATCATATCTATGAGTGTAGTTGAGTCTCTAGCTTTCCATGCAATGAAAGCATTGAAGAAAGTAGCGTAGACTTCCGACAACGTAGACAGCTGCGCCGGAGGAGGCGTGTAGTTGTTTGCAGAGTTCAACCGCGACAAAACATTCTCGAAAGAAATGAGCAAATCTCGAGCCTTTGCTACGAGGTCCTGCAACTGTGGATTAGCCAGATCATCTCTTCGCATTGGTAACACTCCCACCTGCTCCTGCTCTTGAATGTCGACTTTGCCACTAAGGACTTGGGTTGGGTGCCCAAGAATGAGGAAAGCGCTGAGGAAAGTTCGGACTGCAGTCATCTCGTTGACTGAGCCAGTTTCTCCCTCCTTCAATCCGCAAATCCTTAGGATCTGTGCCGTCCCGACCAGGACTTTCTCTTGCGCCAATAGATCGACCACATCCTCGAACGAAGTCTCGCGGACACTGTCGATCGTGAGACCAAGAGCTGCAAAGTCCTTGAGAGCCTTAGCTCTTCGGTGTACCCTCCACTTCTGCTGAATCCTCAAAGCCGCGGTCTCCTCGCTGATAGACTCGCGAACAGAGGGCAGTGGTGAGGTGCTCTTTCGCGGCTGACTCAGAGACCGTCCTCTCTTCGAGGAGTGCCCTCTGCTAAGAATCTCCTCCCTCCTCCTCTCCGCCTCCGCAAGTCTCTCTTCCATTTCCCTCCTCAACTTCTTGCCCTCCGCTTCCCTCTTCTCCTTCATACTTTCTGCAATCCCCTTCGCTCTCTTCACTTCCTCCGCACAAGCCGCCACGATCTCCGCGAGGTTCTTCTCCCTCGCATGTTGAGCAGCCAAAGCTCTCTCCTCGCTATTCGTCGTGCTTCTGGGCGCAGCTTTCGCAACGGCTGCCCTCAATCGTACTTTCTCCGCATGCGCAGCTCTGTCCGCCAATCTAGCCTTCCTATCCTCGATGATCGATGCGCGGCGCAAGTGCTGCGCAATGTAGTTACTCTGCGAACCTCCATGACGACTTGAGAGCTGACTCTGGTGTGAATGTGCGGAAGAAACTGAATTGCGACGGGAAGATGCGGCAGAGGACTTGCGACGATTGGTTGTAGGTCGATAGAAGCGTGCAGCTATTCGCGGTGGAGGAGTATGTATTCGATGATCGTTCGATTCTTCGTTGATCAGGTCGAGGTCTTCGGGGATGTCCTCCGGGATATCGGATGGGCCTGTTGACTCGGCCAGGTTGCGATCGGGGTCGCTGAGGTTCTCTGAGGCGCGACGCATCATGAATGTTGTGTTAGTCTGAAAGGTAGGTGTCGCTTTAGAATAGAGGAACTCGTCGCTCTCCACAGGTGTCTCTTGCCAATGCTGTCGTACGTGTACCGCAATGTTGGGTCGAAGTGAATGTATTTGGTGGCTGGTGAGAAGAGAAGCACGAGGTGGGGTATGGAAGTCAATATAACGATGACGGTCGCAGAACAAGCTATGCCCAAACAAGAGTACAGAGAAGAGAACGAATGCAAGAAGGCAGTCAGTTAGTGGGCAGTGCAGGCGCAGGTCGAGAGAGGGGAGAAGATGAAAAAGAAGGAGGCTGGTTGAAAGTTGGAGATGGATGGATGTCGTAAGAGGCCTCGACCGAGTCTTTGCCTTGCCTTGCTGGATCCGACCCTCCAAACAGAAAGCAAGGTGCGCTTGAGCAGCTGGTTGCGGGCGGGATGGTGAGTACTAGGCTGTTTCCGTCTCTAGCCACGACGATTACCGAGCAGCAAGCATCAATCAGAAGCAACGAGAAGCATCAATTCATTGGAATTCTCTCCTTCTTTTCTTTCCTCTTTTCTGTCATTTATAAGAGCTCAGCTGAGCTTCACATAACATTCGGGTCCGTGATGCTTGATGCTTGATGCTTAGTTGAAACAATCCATGTGATAGTAATGATGCGGAAATGTGACGAGATGTCTTGTAATGCCCATGCCCATGCCCGGATCTCGAGGGATGTTTCTAGCACTTTGACCGCCTTCCGCTTGCAGCTGATTTCTGGTCCTGGGTATTTGTCCGGCGTGAGTTCGTTTGGTTTGGTTTGGATCCTTCGTCATCACAGGGCTGCGTAGCGTTCGACAAGCTCGAAATAGAAGCCGAGTTAATCAATTATGGGATTTGGATTGATCATGTGCAATTGAGATCAACTACACATACACATTCCCACACATAGCGATTCGAAGTGTAAGCTCGACATCTAAAATAGAAGAGAAGCCGTTTCAAAATATCGCGTGGCACCATCGTATTCCCATCAGCCACAATCGGCAGCCATCCCTGTCTCACCACCATGCTCCTTCATCTCGGAGCTTCATCTGAAGTCCATGTTCGAGATGAAACGACCTAGAATGAAATGATCATCAGCACAGAAGCATCTCTGCATCATCGCAACATCAGATCATCACATCATCGCACATTGATCTCCAAAGCTAAGAACAACTGAGCGTTACTCAAAAGACGATCACGAGATTTATACCTAGTAGCTCATTCGCGAGAGAGTGACTCGGGTTGCATTTCACGATCGCTCACAAGGTAGACAAGACATTCAAGTATAATCGAAAATTTTCCATACCCTACGTATCTAGCATAAGGTAGGTTAGGTTACCAGCCTATCTATACCAGAATCAAGAATCTACCACCAAAACAATCATTCAAAAAACGCCCTTCCAAGCCAGCTGGTGATGCATCCATCATCTCATCACTTCGCCCTTCCTCTTCCTGCCACAAGTCCCTCGACCTCGAGCCAAAAAGACATTGCACACAAGTATCAAGCAGCAACAGCACCAGGAGACAAGACAGTAAGGTGCACAATATATACACTAAAGTATATACACTACGCCCTCCTGGCAAATCGTATTCAACGCAGAATTTCCAACTCATCGTCCACACCCCTCTCTCTATCACAACGTCAAGAAATCAGGCAGGCAAAAGGACATGCGTATACAAAACACAAGAAAAACGGGAGTCTAATATAGCGCAAGAATCATAATTTTCCCTTCCCTTGACCTCCCATTCTCAAAACTCCTCCTTCAGGTCAAAACGAAATGAGTCGGAAATGAGGCGCTTAGTAGGTTGGGTAGGCGTTGACTGGGTATCCAGCTGGAGCAGAGGAGCTGACGGCACCCTCGGCGGTGGAGGTGGTGCTTGGGGCAGCAGACTCAGACTCGGACTTGACTGGGTATCCGGCTGGGGTGGTGGCTGGTCCCTCGGCGGTAGAGCTGGAGGCAGCTGGGTAGGCACCGGTTGGGCTGGCGACACCTGCTGGCTTGGAGGACTCAACTGGCTTGACTGGGTAGCTGCCGGTTGGGATGGCGGCTCCGGATGGGACGCCGGTGCTGTAGCCGGAGGGGAAGACGGAAGAGCACTTCTTCTTGGTCTTGGTGGACATGGTGGCGTTACCGTATGGGGCACCAGTGGACTGTGTGATCATTAGTATATATTTCCCAGATGGATTATTTTTGGTGGGAACATACGTATGGGACTGGGACAACGGTAGCGGTGCTCAAGGAGACAATCTCGCTGTTGGGAGCAGACTCAGTTGGGACGCTCTCTGCACCTGGGGCAGTGGTAACATCGCCAGAGTTGGCACCGGTGCTTGTTGGGTAAGCTGGGGCGGTGACAGTGACAGTCGCGGTGGCTTGGGTCTACAAAATGGTCAATATTGTGCAAGTGATGCTCGCTTAGAAAATACTTACGACAGTGACAGTGACTGGGACACACTCAGAGGAGCCGGCAATACCCTGGGATCCGCTGGCAGATGGGGCTGGGACAACGGTAATGTAACGGGTGCTGGTGGAGGTTCCTATCGAAATACGTTAGTGAGACCTTTGTGGGCGATAAGCATCGTTGGAATGCATGTTTCATCTCTAGGCGAATTTGCCGAGATCCAACTATCAATCAATAAAATAAAGAAACTCGCTTACCGGTGATGGTGGTGGTCAGCTCATCGGTGGAAGTTGGGACACCAGCAGTAAGGGATCCAGACTCCTCTGGGGATCCTGGCTTGGTAGCGTAGACGGTAGCGGTCTGAGTGTGCTTGATGGTGGTGGTGACAACAGTGGTGGAAGTTCCTGATCCAAGGGTGTAGGTCAAAACAACGCTCTCAGATCCGCTGGCAGTTGGGTAGACAACTTCGCCCTTGGTGGTGAATCCAGTTCCGATAGGGGCACTTGGGGTGGTCTCAGTCTCGCCAGTTGGGTATGGCTTGGTTGGGTATCCAGTTCCAACGGGGGTCGAAACGGGGCCCTTTGCTGTGCTGGAAACTTGAGCAGAGTAGGAAGAGAGGAGAGCGGAGCTGGCGGATGCGGCCTCGGCAACTGGGCAAACAGTCTAAAGTGATGTCAACAGTCATTCCTCCCCCATTAGATTCAAATCATTCTTACGGTGTACGCAGAGACGGTGCTGGTGATGACCTGCTCAGAGGTAGATTGATCAGCTGGGCAGTCAGTGACGGTGGCGGCACAGCTGGTGATTGTGAACACCTCAGTTGCGAAGACGGTCAAAGTAGTGGATGGGACACTGGTGTTGTATTGGCGGCGGTGGTGGAAGTGTTGGGGAACATGTTGGCTGGCAGAGGCCAAGGCGGCGAAAAGGCCGAGGGATGCTACAGTCGTGAACTGCATTGTGAAATATGGATATTCGAAAAGGTATCAAAAATTCCTCCTATTGCCTCCTTTCAGAGTTTGTACGGTCGTTGAACGTCGTGGATGGATTGGCAGATTTTCTCGGTTATAGACAGTGGGTTAAATGAGTGTAAGTCGACTTGACAAAGGTCTCTTGAGAAAGAATGACTGAAGTTGAGAACGAAAGAGAACTATTGCAAAGAATGACTGTAAGGACTGTAGTGGTCAAGAGAAATCTTGGTGGAGAGGAAAGAGAGAAAGGTCGAGAACGAAAACGACGGGGCGTCGAGGGACAAAAGGGAAGCGCGGGATTGCGGTAAGCAGGGGAAGAGAGCTAGAGGGAGATTTGTGTGCAGGCGCCAGGGCACTCCCATGACGCTGGCAGGGCTTGCAGACACCATAAAGGGGATCGACGAGGTTGGGAAGACGGCCAGTGAAGGCTTGGATGGTGGTGCATCGTGCAGAAGCCAGGAGAGCGAAGATGCAGAGGAGGTCGTCCAGGGCCCATGAGAGGTTGAAAAGGGGGCGGACAAGAAGAACAAGTGGGCCGTCCGTGGACTACCCGGTCAAGCTAAAATTGAGCCTGGGTGCTAGGGACCCTTAGGAGGGCTGATTGGCGATTTGATTGGCGAGTAAACAGGCGCAGCAGCTCGCTTGGCTGCGAGGAGGATTCTAAAGTTGGGACCACCAGGGACCACCAGGGACCATCTTCAGGGGCATTCAGGTCCCCAAGGCCGCTGATTCGTTGTGGCTACAGTATGAAACGCATTGGGATGAACACACGGCATCCAAGCAGACAACCAAGCAGCAGCCTCACACGGCCTCAACTGAACGCAACTTTAACTTCGTTGACAACGGCTGGCGGATAAGATTGGAACAACTTCTTCCTCGGTCTGGTGACAGTCGAAGGAGTGGTACAAAGCAGCCTCCTTTCCTACTCTCAATCACAGCCATTGTCATAAACACTTCATACTCGAAGTTACTCGTAGCTAATGCTGACTGTCTAATACTGGCCGTCTCCATCCAGTGTCCAGGCCTCATCACCCTCCTCGTGTTAAATCTTATTAAGATCAACGCCCCCGCTGCATGAGGGCCCACCGGAGATTATTTACGAGCGTATTCGTGGACGCCGCAACCGTGGCCGATGGCCGTCGGTTACATAAGAAAGAGGTCTGTCTGGACGCTGGTCGGTACGATGATGAACGAGTGAGCACTGAGCAGAGCAGAGCATCGCATCGCATGCGCGAGTTGCGTGCTGCATAAAACTAGCGTAGCTGCATCTGCATCTTCCATTCACGATCCACCGGCACCTTCCCACTTCCAAGTTCCCGTCAAGAGTGGATTGATAGTCATCGGCAGTCCTGGAATAGCATCAAATGATCCGCGAAGCCAGAGGAGCCGGGACTGCCAAGGTGCACCGATTTGAAGTCGGTTGTTGCTTGATTTCCTCGTCTCTCGGTGCGTATTGTTCTTATCTTTCGACTTCTTCATTATTTTGTCGTGATGTTGATGGGATCGATCGAAATTCTCTCATCCCAGATCACTCTCATCCCGTCTGCTCGAACATGGAGCAGGGTGCAATCTTGAAACGACGCCACTGCAAGGAGAGAAATGCTTCCCATTGGTCAGCTCAGGCGTCACTCAGCCAAGCTTTTGAACCCCTGAGAAACAACGACATTGACAGTCCCAGAGCCTGTCAAGCCTCAAGGAACACACAACTTCTTGCTTCGTTCTTCCATGCCCGGCCTCTTGCATTGCCAGCTGGCTCATGACGTTATTCAGACCATTTGACAGGCTCTCGAACATCATTGTACCACTGAAACGGGCCGAAAACGGACTGAGAGTCGAACAGTTGCAGGTGAGTAGACAATCCAAAGCGAACACTGTCCGTGCCGTTGCACAAACAAACAATCCTTCCGCTCCCTTTCCATCTCTCAAATAACCATCATTTCTCCATCATTCCATCACTTCATCCCTCCATTTTATCGGAACTTCGTGAAACGACAAGACATTTCCCAGGACATCTCCGTCTTCCTCCCCTCCCCTTATCACATCCCCCAGACCTCCCGAGCCGCGATCCCGCGACGGCTAAAATACCTCCCTCCTTCCCTCAATATTCCAGCCGTGAGTCCAGAGTCCAGACAATCGGTAGGCATGAATCGCGATAACAATGGAGGGGTTGAATTAGAGTTTCCGACGAGTCTTATCGAAATTTCTTTTTTCCCTGCTGGCGAAATCACACACACTCCACTTCTGCCAACGTCTCACAAGGTTGATCGTGGACAAACAGCCTTGTCGATGAGGTGTGGCCAGGCGAATTGCGAATTTGTGACGTTTGTAATGTGGCAAGCGAAGCGAGAGGGGAGGATGACCGCGGAAATGATCCAAGAATCTCGGCAGACTCTCATTGATGAGACCAAGCCAGCCTTCTGCGAAGGATGATGTTGTCATTACCGATGAAGCCGCTCATTTCTCCTGCGGAAATATCTTTACAGGGAAACATATTGACAAAGCAAGCAAGTGCTTCCTTCGCTCATCCGCTGTTCGCTTCCTAGAGATGGATGTGTGCCTGTCCATAAGTCGTCGCTTCCCGGCATCCATTCGAGTTGGCAACATTGAGGAGAGGGTCTCCAATCATTCAATCTAAGATATCACACTGAATTATCTTTCAAAGCTTTCCATCTTAAATATATTTGTGGGTGCCATCAATGTTTGGCTGGGTAACTCCTAGACTAGGTCTACTAGCCGGCTAGTATTACTTTCAACCTCAAATCTCGTCCGGCCTTTGCCCTTTCGGCTACAAAGCTTCCAACTCATATGCCCGAATTATTTTGTGTTCACCCGCCTCAGGTCGAAATGGTCGCAAAAGTTTCTCTCACTTTATTCTTCTCATCTCTGCAAATAACTATTACATCATGAGTCGGACAGTTTTTTGTATTTCTCTCATGTGTCAATGTGTCATGTTATGTCACGCGGTAGCTAACCACCTAGCCATTTTAGTCTCGCACCACCACCAATCATTCTAGCTCTTTCTTCAAAGATCTGATCTTGCAGCTGTTCCTTTCCTCTCTCTTGTTCTCGGGAAGTTTCGCTCCCTCCACTCTCCTACCACTTGAAGCAAGACGGGAGTCATAAGTGTGCAGAGCGCATATCGGCCGCGTGTTACTTCAAGCTATCAATAGCTATACAAGCATCATGTAGAGCATGACCTGCTGGCCGCTTGAGATAAGTGTATTAGGTGAGGATGAGAAGGTCCTTATGGGAAATCTTTGGATATAACGCAGAGGGCTGCCAGACGGTCACTCGCGACCTAACCCTGTGTTGGTGCAGACGGGCCCGACTTTTCGCGATTTGCAGAGTACCTCGTGCATGAGCAGTCCATACCTATGTAGTATTTGTCGACGAGCACGAGTTTACGAGGACAGCCATTGTGAATAGCAATGGTGCGATCAAATATACGCTTCCGACAAGTCGTCTCAAGCGATATTCTACTTTGTTCATCCGTCGGCTTGTTTTTCTTTTTTTGCTTTCCGAGTCGTTGTGCATAGTCAAGTGGCTACTTGTGAGTGAAGGAGACGGAGGGAGATGTTCGTGCTTTAGAACCCAAAAGCAGATTGATCTCATCGCATTGCTTTCATTCCATTGCACAGATACAACGCGTCGAATCTAGACAAGCGGCAACCAAATCCTTCATCCCTTTTTACCACGCGATCAATGACGAATCACCCCAACCATTCACCCAGAGTTCTAGCGAACAATACGAATTCTTCGCAGGAAATTCTCGACTGGTGCTTCTGAGATTATAGGTCCCCAACAGTCAGCATCACTTTCCACGACGTAAAGAAGATCACATCGCGAAAGAGGGAAATCAGTGGCATGCGTGCACGCATGCTTCAGAAAAGCTCAACTTCCCATAACTCCAATTGGAGTCTAAGGGGTTGTTCACTCTTGGCACAGCGCATCATCATTGAAAACGAAGAGCGGACAAAAAAAGGGGGACAGAGATGCTCTTAGGAGCTGTGGTTCAGCTCCCGTCATTCTTCCCTCCAGCATCTTCTCGATCTATTATGATACCACTTAGAGCCGAGTGATATTCTTCCATCCAATACGTTTCAATGCAGGCAGTTCGCTTACTCGTTCGCATGCAATGAAAGGTCAGTCGCCAGCTCTCGAGTTCAGTATTTGAGATCCGAGTCCGACTCAGTCTAAAGCCCTACAAATGGTGCCATCTGGTACTTACCAACCACCCTTGCAATGATATCTGTCAGATAGTGTCTGTCAGACCAGGGCTCACAACGAACAATGGAGAATATCGGAGGGCTTAATTCATGCTTATCCGCACTCCTTGGCGGAGCTAGGAGTAGTCATATGCAGAGTACTTGATCATCATTCACGAAAGGAGAAAGAGCCTAACGATGGAGAGGCAACGACAACAATCGGTGACGAATATAATCGTGAGTAAGGCAATGCAGTATTTGACGCATCGTTGAGTACTGCTGTGCCTTGGAATCCGAATGCTGAGATTGATAATGAAGCTCTGCGTATTCATATATACAGGCTTCAGCAAACGTGCTGGATTCTTGGTGTGGTGACATTCCACAGAGGATCAATTGAAAGTGGGCACGTTTGCAAATGAAACTTAGAAGAAAGAGGTCAGTCGAGACTCGAGAGCAAGTCACCGCACTTGTATATGCAGTCTTCATCGAGGCTATTGACCGTCGTGGTTCCTTGTTGTGGTAAAATATCGAAGAGGATTTACTAGGAGGCGCACACGTTATGAAAAATGTTTATTAAGCGGATACGACCCAATCTATGATGATTCGCTTGCGAACATTCGACTCTCTCGCTGTTGGGTCCGGTTATCTGGGCTTATTTCTAGGGATGTGGATGTTTGTGTATTGCGTTTTCTGAGATTCGGGTGGTTTTGCAATGAGCCTGTTTACCCACCCGTGCTTGATGCAAACTCTACTTTGGGAAGCATTGCTTAAACTGAGTAGGTTAATGCATGGGGACATACTTGTCACAGCAGTCTTACTGATATCTTTGGCGGGTGTTGCTCGTATTGTGACATTCTCTCCGGTTTGATCGCTAAACTTCGAAATGCGCGTTTTAAGAAATCTGCATCAGACTTCTGTTGTCCATTCGTGACCAGAGTATAGGCCGGACTGTGCAGCGATAAATGCGGATATCTTGATTGTACAGTCTATGTCAGATCCTTGCAAGTCTAAAAACTATTCGATGGCTGGTCCGCGCAGTCGATCACTATTGTATCCTACAGAACGACCCTGTATCCAATAGATAGGTCTCCTAGACTTCATACCCTCCCAGCTCCAGATCTTACAGTGAACGCATCTAGATCACTCAGAGCTTTACCCAAGATCTTCTTCTTCTTCTGTAACTCGGCTCGCTCTGTGACAGTAGTGTCATCTTCAGAGCCAAGGTACTCCACTTGGTCATCCGACAGCTCCCAGGCAACATCGGGACAGAACCTTAGATTTTGTGAGCCAGATATTCATCGTACGAGAACATTTCGGACTTTGAAGGAGCGGGGTATCCGAGAAGAAAAGACTTACACTTTTGGTAGGTTCTGGACAAGACAAGCCTCTACAGCATTTACGCTGACATCGTCAATGAACTTCTTGAGTGCGACCTGAAGAGCAATGAGTATGCTTGGTCAAGCACGGACGAAATACCGAGGATCAGGTACCTTGTAATAAGCAGCGGCTACATCAGCAGCAAGCGAGACAGAATACTCTTCCACATTGGGCCGAGTGCCATCTTTCAACACGCGAAGAGTACTCAGTAGAATGGAGAGCGCGACACTCGTCGCTGTAGCTTCGGATTGGGCAGTATAGCCACAGGCATTTGTTGACAGAGCATCAAATGCTCTGTCATGGCGGGCACCTTGGATCTTTTGCACATGCTCAGTGAGATAGTCGTTATACGTAATCGGATGGATCGACAAATGGGGTTCAAGTAGCTCGTCCAGCTTCCCCTTCAGGTTCTTTCGAAGCTTGTGCAACGAAGGCTGGATGAGCCCCTTCATCAAGCGAGTTCTGGTATTTTCGTCGCATGTCTCGGATAAGGTCTTGTTGAACGTGATCGCTGCAGCCTCGTGGACCTGCTCTGCTAGATTCTGAGTGATGTGCTCCCACGGCTTGCACTGTCGACTGAAGAGATCTCCAACGACGAGAGGGTTGAATGTGCCGGGGAGCTCACGACCTTTACATTCTTCCATGAGGATCTTGACTATATCCAAGTAGTCGCTTCGCATGATGTACTTCGAAGGCGTCCGACGTATGGGCGTCTGGTCATCTTCGACCACCTCTAGGGCATGACCATGGAGAACCATCTTCCCAGCATAGACAGTCAGCATCTTCTGCATGCTGGCTCGAAGTCGTCTCTCCAATGCGTCTTGCTGACCCGGATAGGACGCAAAGAAAGGATCTGCATAAACTCCGTCGATCGCTGCTTGAACCATGGTAGATACTTTGCTACTGATCTGGTGGAGGTATGTATGCTTCTCCCTGGCTGTACTTCGTGCTTTCCCCAATTGATGTAGCTTGGACGTACAATCCTTGATACCCAATTGTACGTCATACTTGACACCGGAAATCGATCCGTTGATCTGGTTCCAAAGAACTTCACGAAGACGGTCTCTCAAATTTGAAATGCCGAGTTGCGATGGTTTGAGAGCTTGCTTCCAGTCGGACTCTGCGAAGAAAGCTGCCTCTCGCTCATCTCGCTGCTTGTTGGTATCGTCTGAAGTAGCACTACGAATAGATTGTGTAGTTAGTATTACTCGCTCAAAACGGATTCCTCGGATCATTCCTGCAATGCTCCTTTATAGAGATCTGACGCCCCCTAGTGAGCCTCCAGATTGGCGGACGGTCACTTACTGGCTTTTGTTACGGAGAACATGCCAGCCTAGGCTGAGCTTGACATTCTCATTCTGAGCAAGCTCAACTGCGAGAAATGTTAGAAGCAGCTGCGACAAAGTATACGTTCCGAAGCGAGAATGTGAACCGCGGTAGCACATAAATCAAAGCACTTGCTTGGACTTTGACAAATTGAACATTCTCTGTAGTACTTCTCGGCGTCTGAACCTCTGTCGATCTTATCTGGCTTCGTGATCAAACCCAATGTCCTGGTTCCGGCATCGTCAATCTTTCTGGCAAACTGGGTGACTGGTTGGTTTGCAAAAGCACTGTCTGCTGCGACAACCGCCAAGATAATACTTCGCTTCTGCTTCATGTACGAAACAACTAAGTCTCGCACCATGTCCACATCACTTTCCGACCTGGAGAATGTGGTCAACCAATATATCTTCTCTCAGCAGACACAATCACGTCAAAACCCGGGGTAGAGCAAGTGGAGATCGCTTACTGGTTCTTATCTGAGGCACTGAATAGCCCAGGAAGATCCACCAAAGTCAGATTGGGAGCAGTAGGCGAAGTACTCTCAATCCTCAACACATCAGTACTGAAGACCTTAGCATCCGGGCCGGTCCCAGTGAGACCCATCTCGACCTTGGCCGACTCGATGATCTTAGTAAAGTTCTTCTGCTCACTCTCCTTCTCATGGAACTTCAGAAGCTTGACACGCTCCTCTTCAGTCCTACTAGCAGAAGGTTGGATTTGGACTTTGACCTCAGACTTCTCGCTTCGGCGTAGAATCAATTCAGTAGCGAAGCGGGTGCAGAGACCTTCGGCGGTCGGGAAGGCAATGCCTGAGAGTGACTCCAGGGTGGATGACTTGCCAGAAGACTGAGAACCACAGACGATGATTTGGGGAAGGTCGACACTGCAGTGGCCGGTCAGTGTTGCAACCCAACGGGAAAGGATGGTCGAGCGTGACTGACTAATGACTGACTCCGTTGGAACGAAGTGCATCGACGATGTCTAGGAGGTCACGATGATTGCTAGAATGAATGAAACCCGATGTTTTCTGGGAGATCTGCTCCGCGAGCCCGATCACCGTGGTGGTTGCTTCTCCCATTTGGACCCGTTTGTTACGTTTGCTGGTCTTCATTCGACACCTGAAGTCGATGGTCAGATAAGCCCCAAGATTGGGTCTGACAGAAGCAAGAACGACAACTCGAGTGAAGCTTTTCGAATGAGTTCTCTCTACCTTGAAGAAGTAGATCTTGTGGAAGTCAGTGTGAGTACTTAAGTATCCAGGAAGCTCTTTGGAGCTTTGGGTCAAAGCTTTGCGGAGCTGGCGGTTTCATGCAGGGATGATTACCTTAAAGGAAGGCGCCGTCCTGAGTACACTGACCTTAAACAAGCAAATCAGAAGTAGGTAACAGGCAACAATTACCCAGAGAAGTCTTGACAGTCCACTGACGGTGACTTAATTATCTGTTGCTCAACAATTCCGGCCATAATAGTGTACTCAGGCCTGCGTTCCCCTTCAAGGTAGACAAAGCGTTGAAAGATAAGGAAAGGGTCCAAAAAACAATAAAATTGATATCACAGTGAAGGACAGTCGAGACGTCACACTTGTGATACGTTTGTTCAATTGGAAAGCTTTCAATGATGCTGGCTACCAAACCACTGCCCTTCACGGCACCTACTCAAATTCACAATGAAAGCCATACGGACCTTTTGTGTCTCATATAGGAGGACTTTTACGCTAAATGCTTGCTTATCAGGAAGAACCTAACGGAAAATGAAGTCTGTATTTGTAGACTCACTAAGTCATTCATGAACATGCAACAGTTCTTTGCGCATAAACTCCTTGCTTCACAATCATCAAAGATCACTCTTTATACAACCCTTCCCTCAGTATCCAATCTTTCACGCCCGTCGTGACAAGCTTCCCCAGAGCTTCCTCATCACCATCCACAACCGCTTTCCTCACCTTCGTACTACTAATCACTTCCTCGTTCGCCTTCCGTCCCTCAACCATCACAATCCTCTTCTCCGTAACCCACTTACCCAAGCCCCCAATATCTTCTCTCTTCCCCTCACCCAAACCACTCAAATATCGATCCTGCGCCTCCCGATCACCCCACTCATCATCAGCACGATACGTCACCCTCAATCTATGTTCTTCCAGAAATGGCTGGATAGGCTTGAGTGTATGTGACGGCGGGTAGTATTTCGTATCGAGCAGTCTGACTAGCGTATCATAGCCTACTAAATGCACTTGTTCCGTTTCTGGCAGAGGATATGCTTCTGATGGGGATATATGCGGGTATTTATCTGCAAAGTACGGGAGGGTCGTGACGGCAATGTCTACCGCAACTTCGCTCTGCTCGGGCTGGGTTTCGGAAGATGGCTTGAAGTTCGCCAGTAAATCCTGAGCGAATATCTCCATCATCGCCAACCTCTCTTCAAAAGATGCGGGCTTGGGAGCTTTGTCTGCATTTTGTATCGCGAGGAGAAGAAGGACTCGGTGCGGGGTTGCTGCGGAGGTGGAGGATTTAAGGGCGGAAAGTATTATGCGGGCGTGTGCAAGGGTTGGTGGGTTGAAGGAGGAGTCGAGAATATAGAGGGTCTTGGGAGGTGGAGGTGGAGGGAGTGATGTTGAGCTGAGGGGTTTAGGTATCGAGGAGAGGATACGGAAGGGTGCGTTCGAGGTGCGGAAGCTTTGGAGGGCTTGCCTGAAATGAGTGAGCATTTGTTCTGAATCTGAGGAGGGAGATGTGCTCATTGTGATTAAAGATAGTACGATGGAGTGTTTTCAGACGTTCAAATGCTTGAAGCTGTGGATGATGTCCAATCGGACAATTGAAATGCAAGGCTGACGAGGTGGAGCGACGTGGGGGATCGCATCCCTCCATTCAGGGGTCGAGCCGAGGCGAGGCTGGCATCCATGTTTGCTCGGTTTGCTCCTGCACACCCATGTCCTACAAAGTACTGACGACATTGAAGTTATCCAAAGTCACCACAATTTGCTTGCAATTGCACACCTCCATTGCAATCAGCTAAACATAATGGCGATCATCCAGAACTGGATGCCCCCCTCGAAGGAGAATTACGAGTTGATTGTCTATCTCTTCCAGTTCTTTCCACTCGTAAGGCTTACGTCAAGACTCAGTTCCACTCAAGATGGATCAGTACTGATTAGTAGAACAGGTAACAATCTTTCAATGGGTCCAACCGTGGTATGGAGCGGGAAAGACGTCGACGAAGAGTCGATTTAACATTCCGGGAAAGATTGCTTGGATCACAATGGAGACTCCAGGACTTCTGACACTGTTGTATGTTATGAGCACCCTGCCTGCTCAAGTTGGTATGGCACAGATTCCATGGGAGAACAAAGTCATGGCTGGACTTTATGTAAGTATTTGTGGCCTCCAATGGATATCTGTTTGCTTGATGACTGATTCTATTTATGTAGACGATTCATTACCTTTACCGGGCAATTCTTTGCCCCATCATTGCACCTTCTATGTCCCCAATTCATCCCTTGGTATGGCTTTTCGCTCTGAGTTTCCAGATCACCAACGGACTTTCCATCGGGTCCTGGCTAGGAGGCCATGGACCAACCTCCCGCCTAGACTGGCAAAGCTACGGCAATACCTACAAAGCAGGCGGCCGAATCGAATTCGGCATGTTCCTCTGGGCATTTGGCTTGATGGGAAACGCCTTCCATGATGACGAGCTACGCGAAATCCGTCGAGCAGCCAGAAGGAACCAAGAAGCAGCATCCAAAGAAGCCGAGCTGAGTACGGGAAAAGGTAAGGCGGCAAAGAAGGGGGTTGATAAGGTTTACATGATCCCTGAGAATGGGCTCTTTCGCTGGATCTTCTATCCCCATTACTTGTGTGAGTGGATTGAGTGGACCGGGTTTTGGATCGTTGGGGGATGGAATTGCGTCCCTGCTAGGAGCTTCCTCCTTAACGAGATCGCAGCGATGTTGCCGAGAGCGTTGCAGGGAAAGAAGTGGTATGAAGAGCGGTTCGGCAAGGAGCAGACTGCGGGTAGGAAGGCGATCATACCGGGAATTCTATGAGTCGGGGAAGTGTACTGTGGAGAAGTGCTGTTCTTGGAGTGGCGGGCGTTTCACGGGTAACGAAGTGATGGAAGCGTGGGAGTCTTGACATTTTCATCTTCATTATTTTGCCTGCATCAATAGGTACTGTTTAACTAGCTCAAACCATCAGACGTAAAGCATAGCAATCATAATATCCATTACCCCTTCAGATACCAATTCAAGCGCCACAAACATAGTGATAGGAAACAAGAGAGACATCAAGTCGTGTTCGTGTGCTCGTCTGTCGTTGTATCATGATATCACTGAGATCTGGCATATCGTTTCTGCTCTCTTCTCTGCATGATCTCGGCCTTCTTCTCCTCATTCTGAGTAGGATCATTCTTGGCATCACCATCCTGACCTGGATTGGCCATCTCATACTCAAGCATCTTGATGAACTTATAGAAGAAGACAGCAATGAACGTGCCGACCATCGGTCCGACCCCTATCATCTGATTAGCATAATTTCTCTAGATAAAATGTGTATGAAAACTTACAGTAGATCCAATGCTCCTTGTCAAATACACCAGTGACAACACAAGGTCCGAAGCTACGAGCGGGGTTGAGCGAGCCACCAGTATAGTAAACACCGACCATCTCCGAGATGAACAAAGCAAGTCCGATTCCTACTGGCGCAATGAAAGTAGCCTTGTGCTTCTCCTTTGCCAACATGAAGATAGTGAAGACCAACTCGGCAGTCAGGATAGCCTCGATGAAGACACCTTGCACCAGACTTGCACCACCAGCCAGGGTAGTTCTGACGTTCAATTTGGTAGGGAAAAGTCCAAGCACCATTGCAGAGGCGGCGATACCACCAGCAATCTGAGCAAAGAATAGGCAGATCGCTCTGACGACAGGCACGGCTCCAACCATGACCATTCCAAGAGTGACGGCTGGATTGAACAGTCCTCCGGAGATACGGAAAAAGATCCACACGTTGACCATGAGCGAGAAGCCAAAGATGACTGAGATGTACAAATAGACCGAGACGTTGAAACCAGTTGCACCACCAGATGTGGTATTGGTTGTTGAAGAGTTATCAGTGGAAGCTTCTGATTGGATATTGGCAACCTGCGTTCCGGCGAAAGCGAAGAAGAGGAACATGGTCGTCCCTACAAACTCGCCAATAGTGGCTACAAAGTCTGGTAGACAGATTAGTTGAAGTCTGGCAGATACTTCTATGACACTTACGATTCTTCACGTCACTGTTCATCCATTGTGTCCAAGGAAGTCTCATAACCTCCGCCTTCTCCTCTGCACTCAGACTCTTGAAGTTGAGCGATGGTCGAGCATTCCTGTGAGCGTCGTAGTTGTAGCCATCGATGCTCTCCTCATCGCTGATCCTCTTCCTATCTGGATGCCATCCTTGACCAGCCTCCAGATCTCGGTCATATCTACTCTCCTCGAAATATGGCTTTGAGGCTGAACCCGGAGCTCTCTCCCATGCATCGACGTTTCGGTATGTACGCGGGGGTCTTGAGCGTTCGATAGAGTCGGGGTGATACTCGTCCCTCCGCGAATGTCCTCGATCATCATCACGGTAAAAGCCATCGTCCCTGGATCTCAATGGTCTTCTTGATCCTCCGTCCTGGGAGAACGAAGGACGCTCACGGTCGTACTCGCCGCCAGAGTGTCGTCTGAATGGTGCTTGATTGCTTGGTCTGCGTCTGAGGCCGCCTCTAAGATCCTCGGATGAGAAGGGTTGCTCGATGGGTGTTCTCTCAGGTGAGTAGCCGATTCGGGGTTGATGGTATGCTCGCATGGGCGAGCTTGGAGGAATTGGTGGTGATGTGGGACGCTTAATGAGTTCTCCGTCGGTCGTCTTCCCGCCATAGTGAACGGGAAGCTCGCTTGAGCCTTCGCCAGGCATGTTGACAACGAAGTATGGGAGGAGGATGGGTGCTATGAAGCAGATTAGTACTAAATTACTGTAGATGTTGAGACCAGAAGTCGTGAGGATATGTCGTCTCTAGACCAAACACCTTTCGATGAAGGGCGGGGTGAGAGATATATATATACTAACCTGGTATCCAAGTGTTGGATGGTCTTCGTCTAAGTGCCTTCTCAATCGTGACTGAGTTCTGATCGAGGGCCTATATTTGTAAATTGCTCTTTGAAATAGGAGAAAGGTTTAATGAGATTTGACAGATGAAGGAAATGGGACCTGTCAAAGTAATATAGACGTTTCATGCTTCCGAATCCTGCTCGCCCACCTGCACACCTACCCACTCATCCAGCCACCAGAATCTGAGATGAGACCTGCCAGACGTGCTTCCAACCTTCCCTGCTTCCATAAACCTTCGCCCGCCACCGACGTACTGCGAGCCACCGCCATTTCACAGCCTCGAGGTTCAGCATGCCCTGCATGCCTGTAATACAAGCATGTAATATTGAATGCATTGCAGAATAAAGAAGTCAAATTTTCAACAACATGAGTCCGAATGGCTGGGGACCGGGACTCAAGACCGGAGTTCAGGGGAATCCCCCGCGAAGATCAATGCAAGTCAACGTGGACCCGGGGATACGATGCTTGGTCGTGGTCTCGCCAGACAGCGGCAGATCAACAAAAGGTATCGCACAGACATAATTCGGGTAGAAAGTCATTAGAAGTCAAGGAAACGTGACCTGACTGACGTCAACTGAAAGTTCAGATCGGGCATCCATACAAGAATGTATGCGAGTGAGATGGTGAAACGCAGCTGGCGAGTGGTGGTTTCTGGATCTATAATTCATCTCATAAGGGGCTCTGCGCCGGGATGAACCTCGAAGCGAGACTTCGCTGCCACGCCTCTTACAGCTCTGTATCAAGCACTGCCAACCTCTTCTGCAACACGACCCTGGGATGGCACCCCGATAAAAAGCAGATAACAGATAAAAAACACTGATCTTGGGACTCATCCTGGCAGAGGAGCAGCCTCATGACGATCGAATTGATCAATGGCCGGACTTCCCGACTTCGGATGCCTGTACATTGTGTTCGCAGTGGAAGGACTATCCTTTACCTATAGTTTCGAAGGATTAATGCAATTGTATGAGGTATCACGACGAGAGTCATGTTCCGTGCCGTCTTTGAATAGAAATAGTTGGACAGATCCTGCCTCGTCGTCGTCGTCGCTGATGTCCGGAAGCAAGATCTTGGAAAGGTTCGACGTGGCCCACTAGGCTCGTTTGAGGATCGGATTGCTCAGGGTCGTCACGTGTGGCTCGGATTTCTTCCTTTTTACCTTGATTCCTCGAACAGATCCGGAGGACCAACGCATATGTTCGTGTTCCCGAGCAACAAAAAGGAATGTTGCCACATCTTCAGCTGGCAATGTGGGTGCCAACAGTTGGGGTCAGGCGAACCACTGTCTAATCTAAACCCTGAAAATATTCGACATCATGACGCGTTGAAAGGAAGGATCCGAGACCTTTGATATGCACTGCATAGCAATATATTCCGAATCAAACAGAAGCATTCAGATATGTAGATGTGAAAGTTGAGTAGATGTGCGGTCCAGCTCGAATAGCCGATCATCAATATCGACTGCTTCGATAAGCTTGGTCAATGGATCATCTTCGGACAGGAAGAAGGAGTCGGGAAGGACTATTCTTTTGGCATTAGAGGAGGAAAAAATTATACCAGTTGACAAGGGGAAATAATCAGAAAGAGCAAATATTGCCCCTAGTTTCGAGGAAGAACATGTTCGATTCTTGGGACCGCAGAAGAAAACAATAGGTGGACCCCTTTTTCACCGCCCAGAGCAGAGCTCGCCAATTGCGGAATCGACAAATATGAACCCTTTCTCAAGTTTCAAACTGACTCGACAATAACCTCAGTCTACCACACCGTTCGTCCAGCAGATCCACTCTGTAGACAGGCGACCAGCCCCCCTATTCTGAAGTGGGGCCAGAGCCCAACCGAAGCGAGATCAACAACCCGAATCCTTGATACCGCCTGCCTCTTCGAACTCAAGAACTTCACGGAAAGAACAGAAGCATACAGCCATCTTTTATTTGCGTGATAGACGTCAGAATCTGCAGGTTGTAAGTCCCATCAATAGTCATGGACAGCCCTGCAGAAAACCGTCTCCGGGACTGAATTGACTCTTACTTTCCACTTTTATAGCCTCACCTACCTCTCACCGCATCGAGGACCCATATAAACTGTGCAGACGTGAACAACACCACACGCAGCAAGACGAAGGTTGAGATAAACGTTTTATGGCTGGCAGGTCTACTGGTCAACTCGACTTCGAAGCCGAACATGTTCCCACTACTTTCCCAGCCTTTTCCGAACAAAGCACATACTGTTTGCATTGTGGATAGATATACAAGATTCTGTTTGGCGTGTGATACACCAAGCAAAAGAGCAGCCTGCTGTGATTCGATGAAGGCAAGTGGATTGTTAGTTGACCCGCCGAACCAGTTCATACCACAGTCGAGCTTGTCCTTACCATGCACATTTATATCAGCCCTATAGCAAAGATAGACCACAGAGCTACACAAGGAGTTCAGTTGCTGCAACGTGACGTGGAAATCTTTGAGGCCTGATTTATATCTGATCGCCCAACCTTCTACCACCACTTTTGCGATACAGTCCCAGTCAACGACATGACTCGTTGTTCCTCCGACGCACCGGTCATCATTCGCTAAGACGAGATCTGGGATCGAGAATTACTAGTGACTACCTAAACTATCAATACAATGAAGCTCGTGACCCATAATATCAGAGTCAATTTCTAGCCAGCCGAGCGGCCGCTTGCCAAACCATTCATACTCCGCCAACACCACCAAAGTAGTAATACCAAGAATAATATGCCTGAAAGTATACCTGTTTTCCAACACCCTCGAATACCGCATGTGTAGGAATTACTGTCCATAGTCAAGCAAAACGCGCCTGACTAGTTGTAACAGTATTCAGTGTCCACGACCCCAAGCCACTTCAGCGACACTCAGAACTCTCTCCTTCTCCCTTCTTTCCATGCTTTCAAACTCCTTGAAATGGTCGTCTGGACTCTTCCTTAAGACCATCGTACCCATACTGGCATATCTACTTCTTCGGCTGCTCCCAAGGCCACCAGCTGCATCACGGTATCCCTGCCACTCCTTTCCGCTCCAAGTTCGATGCTTATTCTTCTTCTCTGCGACAGTTACCTTCATTGTTTGAGATCGCACCATTCTTTCCTTTTGAGTCATTTCCAAGATCGGGTGGATGACACAATCATCATAGAATCTTGGATCAGCAATACTGACTTCGGTTTCGCTGACGAGCGTCTCATCCATATCCATAGATCCATCATTAGCCTTGTGCCTGTGTCTGATTACTAACTTTGGGATGTGTAGTTTCGTCTCGGATTCCTCCTTCTCCTGTTCTATTCTTTCCGCCTCTTTCTCCGCGTGGATCTCCGCTTCCATCTGTTCCGTCGTCCTGAGCGTGAAAGGCAAGACCTCTAGCTCGGGATACTCCAGCTCGCCGGCAACGGTCAGACTTCCTCTGCGTCCGCCAGTCTGCTGAGACTGCTCATCGCCAGTGTCAAATTTATACGCCTTATGCTTGATCATATCTCCGACTTTGTCTCGGAAGCCTTTTCGTATTTCATCTATCTCAGCATGATGACCGTCATCGTCATGCTCAAGACACCAGATAATGTCTCCATCCTCCTTGTGTCCCCGAACAGCGAAATCCTTTACCTCGATCTCGTCTCCAGCTCCAGCACTGATACATCGTTCACCGCGAGTTTCTGAATTGTAGCGTGACCAAGTAAGTGGATACCTCTTGTCGGGCATCTTTGACTTTTTGGACCTCTTGATAATAGTCTTGCTCTTGGCTTTAGCTTTGGCTGCTGTAGCAGCCATTTCATCTTCCCAAGAGTCCATTACTAGTTCCTTCACAGCTAGACGCTCCTGGAAACGCTCCTTATACTCCTCTGCAGTAATTTTGTGGTCATCGATGCCGTTCTTCTTTCTCTTGCTCTTTGTCAGACCAATCAAGGTTCCGAATGCGCTCTTTGGTACTTCTTCTTCAACGGCACTTTTTTGTCTTACAACAGTCTTCTGTCGACCCGGGATGTGTAGATTATCCGCTACCTGCTCGGCTTTGCCATCTTTCTTTATTGCTCTTTCCCACATCTGCGCGGAGTCATCGAGTTCTGCCAATTGACTCTTAAGAGTGACAGAGCCACCTGGAGTCAGTAGGGCACTACCAGCGGTTCTCGGCGTGCGAAGCTCCTCGGCATTGAACGTCGGAATTGGAATATCCAATAAATCTTCCATCTTGGAAGATCCATCATAGCTCTTGACTGCAAGCTTTGCCAGCCTGTTGAAGACGGAAAGTTTGCGTGGTTCAGGTTCGCTGATCTCAGGATCGACGTTGAATTCTTCAGTAAACTTGCTTGATACTGGAGTGGTTCGACTGCGTATGAATCCAGAAGAAGCAAAACGCGTTGCAACAATGCTGAGTTCTGCCTCGCGCTCGCGAAACGATTCGGTCTCAGAAGCGACAAGCGAGCTGTCATCGAGGGTTGCGCGTGGGAACCGAGTCAGAGGGGCTGCAAGACTGGCAGAAGAAAGATTAGCTGTAGGCGATCTTGTCAGACTGAGTAGAGATTGAGAGGCTTCCGCTTCTGCCGAAGGAGAGTCAGCGAGCTGAAATTGAAGAGGGGAAGGATGCTAACCTGCGACTACTTGAGACTTTCGAGTCTTGGAGCTAGGAAATAGAGACAGGATATCCATAAACGAGCTCTGGCGAGAATGTTGGATGCTGCTTGTAGCTGATGGATAGATGGATGAAGTGCGATGCTCTACAACCGTGCCCCACGACTGAGGAATACGCTCACTCAATGGAGCGGAATCTGATGTACCACGCAAGTAGCGAGCTCGTTCGTTCATTGCAGTTTGAGAAGTGTTGCTGACAGCCGAGATGCCGCGTTGATGGGATCCCCAACTCGATAGTTGGGGACTCGAGGCAGAACTATGTAGACCTTTTGAAGCAAGACGCTTTGAAATCTGCATCTCATACAGATGAACAGCTGCAGACGGATCTTTAACACCGTCTACACCGCCCAAATCTTGGTTAATATCAGCGTCTCCGGGTGGAGCTGCACATTCGAGGGCCTTGGAGTCCTTCAATTCCACGGGAGGTTGTGATGGTGATCTAAGTCCTTGACTATGAAGCCACCGATTGGAAGGAGAGGCCGCTCTTTGAAGCTCTGTGTCTATAGTAGCTGGAACCGTATGTCCTTGGCTGAGTTTTCGTAGATGCTGACCTCGGTTATTTGTAGAGAATGATAGACGCCATGGCGATGTGAGTGGATCTGTAAGACTTGGAAGGCGTTGGGCCAGTATTATTGGCGCAGGGGGCATCTGAGGAATAGAGCTGCGCTTCCGGGAAGGCACATAGACAAGAGGCTCGTGGAGATTCCGAGTAAGATCCCACTCGGAGAGGACTGGGGAGCTATGGCGTCGAGATATTGATGCGGTGGAATTGACCATAGTTGTGCTTGGAGTTACAGGGTGCGTCTGGCGTTTGGGCGTCTTTAAAGATGACGAATCGCTCTCTAGTAGTAGCTTATGTGCACTTGAGTACATCAGTATGGATTCAGCCTCTCACATATCCAAAACTCACGCTTCAAGAGGATCCAGCTCAGGCATAGGCAATGCAAGTGGAGAGAGCGCCGGCATGGGTACAGAGTCTTCAAGATTCCAACCTGTAGAACGATCATTCTTGAGGGGTGTACCTGGAGGTGAAGCCACTGACTTTGCATCGACGTCGTAAATACCTTCGTTGCTAAGCTCCTCCCTAATTCTTCGCTCTCTAATCCTCCTCAACTCTGCTCTTCGCTCAATTTCTTCCTCGCTTGTGCCAATGCTATTTCTTGAATGTCGTTTCGACAGGCCATCGTCCTTCGAAAGATGCTTCTTCAGCTTCTGCGTTACCGCCTTCAGAGTACTGGAGCTCTTCTTCGTCGTAATCTTCTCGGACTCTGAATCGGTAACGAACTTGTCGCATTCGAGGAGCTCCCTGAATTTGGCGCTGTCCTTGTGGGAAATGTGTTTGGCACGGCAAGGGTCGATCGGCTCCGCTTCTTCGAATCTTGCTCGAAGCTCTGTTGTATCGACGGTGACCCATGATGGAATGTGATCTTTGGACACTCGATTGCTTTTTTTGGGAGCTGTGACTGCCAGTCGAGCAGGAACGGCGTCGGGAGATGGAGGTGTTTGGCTGCCGCAGCAGCTTGATTTGATGCGGAGGACAGGCATTGTGTACAAATACTCGACGGATGAAATGTGTGTTCCAGCGGGCGAACCAGTGCCGCAATGCTCGGAACTCTGTTCTCGAGTTGTGTATGATGGTGAAGAGCTGAAACCATGGTTGTGACTGGGGCAGGAGAGGATGTCTACAGAAAGGGAAAGTACGACCTGAGAGACTCGTTACGATACTCGCATTTCAACATTATGATGAAGACGAAGCGACCTTTAAGAAGATTGAGAACAAATACAGAACACGTGTCACTTTCTATTTTGTCGGATCTGTCAGACGTATCGCAACTTGTTGGAGTTCGAAAGCAGAGCCATTTGTTATGGCTACTCTGAGGAGCATTTATCGAGAGTGACTCGTTACAGGAAAGAGCCCTGGAGTTGAGCTTGCGTCAAAACATATGATGGTTACCCTTTGAGAAGCAGTGGAGAATGATCCGTGATAATCCGAGAAGAAGTCGAAAGCAACAGGAAATGAACCACATATACTGACTCGCGGCTTGAAGCTCCGTAGCCTCTTTTCTGATTCATGCCTTGGATTGTATGAGGAACAGTCAAGTCATTTTAGACAAGGAAGGACAATGGCGCTGAGAAAATCAAAGCTCATCTGGATATATCTCGACTCACCATCTCACTTACAGCATTTCATATTTCGATCAACGTATGCAAACGAAGGAGAAAAGATACATCCTCATCGATGTTGGAACGGCCATGACAACAGCCTAGATTTCTCACAAAATGCCGGCTCGTCAAACCACGATCCATCTGAAATCGCTTTCAGAAACTAACATTTATAGATCGACAGAACCTAACAGATTCGCGCCTCTTCGTCCCCGAGGCGGACTTGAACAGAAAGCACAGAAAAGACAATTGCGAGCAGAATACTCATATAGCAACCAAAGGGAAAGACAAGTACGATTTTCAAGGACCCGATCGCATGTTGTTTCTTGGTTGTCTCAACACTTGATAATGATCAAATTGGCGTATGGGCATGCGAAGAACTTCCATTGATGCTGAGGTTAAGAGAGATCCAGGATTCGAGATCCACTGCGCAAATCCACCACCACGAATAGGCAGGTTGAATTCTGCTCATACACCGCTCACTCGATTTTCGTATCGTGATCCAATTCCGGATAGTAAATCCTCTCGGATCGGTAATCTGTTTGGCTTCATCACCAACCCGTTGATTCAGTCGTCAGCTCACCTCAAAGACAATATCCATCCGAAACTTCGGTACTTTTGCATCTAGGTATTTCCATCCGTAGAACATTCCAGCCAGCCTCGCATCGCCTTCCCTTTACAGGCCACGACAAGACGGGAGCTTAACATGGACATCTTGCATCCGCAATGCTCGGCGCCAAACTCTCGGCAGCGGCAAAAGCAGCCTCAAGAAGAAGGAGCTTAATCTCACACCAACAGAGACACACCGTGCCACAGTGTACACACCGTATCTGCAACCGACTGGCGGTATCGGAAGAGCGCAGGTCCAGTCATCTCATCCATCATCTTGCTCACTCGACATCTGGGGAAATGAACCAACAAACGAACGATGCACGCTGTATCTGATCAGATAACAATTGCCGCCCTGACTTCGAAAGGCTGAAATCGGACAGTGACACCACAGCAAACGAACCTCGGTGAAACCACCTGGATGGATACAGCAGCCAAGCAGGAATTCCATGGAGAAAACACACGACGATAACGTAAAGTATTGAAGAGATTTATCTGAAGAACGAGCTTCTATAAACACCTCAAGAGAAAAACGGCCACGTTGGGCCCACAACCAGGTCTTATCCAAAGTACCAAAAGCGCATTGCATCGGCACAAAAGGCACTTACCTGCGGCCCAGAAACAGAAAATACACGCTTGAAACGACACACCGTTCAAACATCGCGTAACAGGAACCTCGTTTCCAAAGCTATGAACAATATCAATGAGAATTTCTGCCCCACTGAGAGATTCCTAGCACGGCCACGGCACGATGATGTTGCTGTTCTAACTTCTCCTTTACGTTAGGAAAAAGTGGGTTGTTCGGGCTTTTTCAGCTTATGGCCCACACGATCCACAGAACCTGAGTCTTGTGTATGTCATCTCTTCGCATCTGCGCTTGCATGTCCTCCTTCCCGTTCCTCACAAGGCTGGATGTCAAAACGGGGCACGCTTCGTTTGTTCTACAGGCACGTGTAGAGCAAGCCGCTTCCATTTGTTTGCTCCCCCAAGCCAAGCACGCACGCAAGCAAGTCATCCATCGATCGTATGCTGCTTGCGTCCGGGATCGGATATTTTTTGCCCTTTGCCTCGGCGTTTTGTCTTGTCTGTTGACTATCTGACTACGGAGAAAGTTGAGGACGACTTCATCATTGGAGTGATAATTAAAATTGTACTGTAAATAATTGGCCCCAAAGCCAGCACTCAAAGCAAGCAAATAAGCTTTGAGTAAAAAAGGTCACAATCTAATCCCATGATCAACGGACACGCCGGATCCTCTCATTCCATGGCATCCTTCTCCTATGATTATCTCTCCTCACCTCCTGTCCTCCTTCCTTCCTTCCTCAACCTCACCTCTTCCTCCGAAGCCCAAAAGCAAAACCGCCTCCATCCCTTCCGGGCCCAGCCCAGAGTGGATAGATATCAAAGCAGGTAGGGGGTGGGGTCGGTCCCCAGGGTAAAAAAGATGCCCACGGTTCTGGCTGAACTCGAATCGGAAGACAGGGCCCGCACGCAGGCTTGCAGTCGCGTTGCAGCGAAGCCAAAAGCCAAAAGCCAAAAAGGCCAAAGACAGGTGGGATGGACGCTGTGGTCCTCCTCGTGATGCTAATGGGTTGGGCTGGTGGAATTGGAAATGCAGACGGGGACGGGGATGAATGCAAGCAAACGCACCTAGAGTACTACTGTAGATAGATGCATGCACGCATACCCTGCAAGGATGCTGTGGGCAAGGAAGGAGACATGTATCCGCTGATTACGGCAATGTTCTAGAAGAGCGCCACGCGTTCTACCCGGTGTTCTAGCGTCTTTCTGGAAGGAGACTAGGTGGCGAAAAAGAAGGTTGGGATTCTTGGGAAAAGGGATGACTGCACTTGGCGGCGCACCAGTGGAGAACATGGCGTTGTCTGAGCATGTCTGTGCTGGGATTGCTGTGAATGTTGGTGATGGCGGTGAGGTGATGTGAGGTAAGGGTGGAGATTACATTTGTTGCCATTCCTGACTGTTTGAGGCTCTTGGGCTTGTCTTCGGGGAGTTTTCCTTCAGCTGTTTAATTTAAATGGGGATGTTGGGAGTCAGAACCGGGATTGGAGAGTGATCGACGGGAATGCCATTGTTTCCAGAAAAAAATTATATGGAGACATGTTTCTAGAAGATTGCGTGGAAGGTTTCTTGCCGTGGATCAGATCATCCATGGATGGGCTGACGCCTAGAAGCTGTGAGTTTTGGATATCAAATTTCTACTTGCTAAAGGTTGGAGCAGTTAATAATGTCCCTGTATTTTCGTGCTCTACGGCAACTTAACTCGTGCCATAGCTTGCTTGCTCGATTATTGAGCTCATGTGCGTGACTGACGCCTTCGTCCCAGATATCGGGTAGTTACAGTGTGTGCTTACTTTCCAGGTACGGGATACTGCACTTATTCGGACTCCTGATATGACATGACATGCGAGCCCAAACCCGGACAACACCTCAGACGGGAAAGAAAGCAAACAGGTGACATGGCAGGCAAATAGAACAAGCGCCAACACCCAACGCCAATGCCCTCCCATCTTCCTCCCCATGAAACACACCCAAGAAACCTCAATCCCACCCGGAGCCGCGCGCAAAAGTGCTTGATTGCATGCCACCCCGATTGGCATGCCGAAGTTTGGACTGTTGGTTATCCGAGATTGACGCCCGACGGCTCTAGCTTGCTGTTTCTCGGTACGAGAGGAATGAAGGAATGGTACAGTCAGGCTCAGACTGGCACGTAGCCTGTAATAGGCTTAGGGAGGGATCGAAGAGGCGTGAAAAAATCTCACTAAAAGCTGACACTTGTGATGGACTTGTCTCGCTTGTTTGATACCATGAGAGAGTAAGAAAAGAGGGCATGGGATGGAATGGGAGAGGTGTAAAAGTCCGACTTCACCAGCATTCATCAAAGCCCAACACCGTGGATGATCGCCGAAGCTGATCACTGGCAATAGTCCGTAGATGGTGCTTATTATTCTCCAATCGATCATCATCATCAGCATCATCAAATTTCATCGATCCTATCCCGAAATGCTTATCTCGCCTACCAATCCGTGAACCATAATCTTACGAACTGGGGTCCGGTCTGAAGGCGGCTGGATACAACCTCAGCCAGGGGACATATTCGTTTAGCAGATCTAGATTTCTAACACGCAGCAGTGAGAAAACGCCCATGCTTGTTCTGTTCCCGTTTATTGATTGGGGCTTCGTGTAACATGTATGCTCGTGACCTTGAAGGGAAGTTCAAGATCTCACTGTGGAAGCAAGGGGAGGGCAGCGGCACGACCGGATGAGTTGGGAATGAGATTTCTTTCTCGGAAAACTTTGATGATTGATGAGTGAACCCCTCACTATGAGGTGAGATTATGGTTTTGTTAGGGCGGCGAGAGACGCCCAAGACTTCAAAGTAAACCAAGAGACGAGAAAGAGAAAGAACGAGCAGATAAATCGAACTTAACCCTAGACAGCCTACAATATCAATGATACTATTCTCATCATCAATTTAGATATCTTGAAGCAGACATCTGATTGGTAGATAGAGGCCTATTTCGGTTAAATGAGCGTATCACATCAATCGTTTATTGGTACATTCCTCTCTCCACGAACGAGAGGAGACTCAAGGTGTGATTTGACAGCCAGATAATCACAACCAGATAAGCTTTCTCCCCCAAGATGTTAGTTGGTTGGTCTACCAGATGGCCAGATGTGCGGTATGTAAGATTAAATGATACCATCCCATAACAACCTTCCGGAATCGCACCAGCGCGAGTCTTGGGTGCCGGAGACGTCGGCCAATAATAGCCTCAAAGACCGAGGAGAGGAATGGCGTATCCGGGGAAGATAGCAGTTGCAGTAGTGGATAGCGGGGATGATTCGTGGGTGCGCGAGCACGCTGGCGAGCTGGGGAGATAGATGATTGATGAGAGAGACGAGGAGAGCCTCTGGATTTCATTCAGCTGCTTGTTTTCGCTGCTTGGCTGGCTGGATATCAAACGCTGCATAGGCTGATCTACTACGATATATCCGGAAGGGGGCAGCCTCTTCCACCTTCTCACAGTGGCGTAGCTCGTTAATGTGTAAACAGGCATGCATGTTTGATTTGATTGCTCGAACGATAGGAGACGAAGAGGAAGGGAATCAATCAGGTGCGCTGGATGAAATGTCGCGCATGAGGATCGACGGGAACGCGCCTATATTTGAAGGGCGATATGATGCCACAATTAATGGAAATCACGCTGTGGACCTGTGGTGTTGACGATGGTGGTGGTTGAGGTCTTCGTCGCGTTTCTTGGTGGCGTGCTTGAGTGAGGGGTCGCAAGAAAGCCCAGAAAGCTTGAGTGCCGTGATACCCAGAGAAGCTGAGTGGTCTGGATTGGCTCCTCATCGCGCATCGCATCGTCGAATGAAAAAGGCGACGCATCATCGACTGTGGGAACTGAAACTCAGAACATGTGAGGTTCTTGATAACTTTTCTCGGCACTTGACGTTGACAGCGTCGCGCGCAAGCTGGTGTACGGCAGATGCGCGATGTGGGGTATCGCTGAGGGGGATTTGCTCCTATGCTAAGAGCTAGGAAAAACGATCTTCATACGGACTAAGATAGGCTTTAGATGAATTATTCCGAAAGAAGATATCATCGACATCGCATGCCGTGGCGGTGATTGAGGGGAAAGATGAGATGAGAAAGATAAGAAAAAGAAGACAAGCAAGCTCATCATCATCAACACCCAATTTGCTTGGAACTCGCACAGGACAAAAAGCAGCGAGCGATCCCAGGATTAGGATCTCGATATTGCAATATCGGGAGATAGATTGCTCTGCAGAGGTACAGCCAGGCACAGCGAACAGGAGATTCGAGAGATATCTCTGATGGTGTTGAGACGGCCTGACGGTGCCGGATAGTGAGGGTGTTGATGCTTCAGGTGGAAAGTTTGGTACCCCTATGGCATTGGACTTCTGAAGTTCTGGAAGGCTGCAGGAGGCTGCTTCATATGGCACTCCTGAGGGGCGAACAGGGCATCGCATTCACACAATCTTTATCATGCAGCGGCTCCAGAGGTTTGGAGAGCATGAATGGGAGGGTTTGAGATTGCTGTACGCTTGGCCTGGGACTTCACTGTACCACAGGTTCAGTCTGCTGGAGGTCGCTTCTCTGAGTAGATATCAATCTGCTGTACTGTATGGCGTCGGCACTGTATTTTCTTATTAATTATACGATGATTGATATCACGTTCCCACAAACAAAGCTGAAGCTCACCCCTTGCATAGAACACCAGTTAAGGTTTCGTCCAGTACGAAGTGTTCGATGGCAAGTGCCGATATACCTTGACCTCGCATTTCATACTGTACTGTACGTGAGTTTTGTGTAAGTTTTAGAAGCTCTTCTTGTTCTCCTCCATACTTTCAACTCAAGCCGTCTCTATCATTGAGCTTTCTGATATCACTCACTTCCTTCTCCTTCCTTCTTGTTTGCATGGCCGCCCCAACGCGCCCTTCGATGCCTTGGAATTAAGACCCATTATTCCCGTCCCTCTTGAAAGTCACATTGCCATCATCCAGCTGCCCTGTCCCTTGTCCCTTGCTCCCCCTGCCTTCCCCCTGGTCATCATATCGTACGGGACCAAGACTCGCGATCGGCCACATTTTACTCCGGAGGCACGCCAAGTCCAGGGCCAAAGGCGCGAAAGGGAAGCTTGGGAAGAGCGCCCAGTGGGCTAGTCTGTTTTGTGTGGTCAAGACCGGCTGGGACTCCCTGTCGCTTCTGCTCTTCTGCTCTTCTGGCCTGTTCGAAGAAGCCAATAGCGCCGCCTTTGTCAATCGGCATGGACTATCCCTGTGTGTAGCTGATTATCCCGGCTACAGAAGCAATCCTTTGCTTCGATGCTAGGCCGTGTTGGACAGTGGTGCCACTCTGCCTGGCTTTGATTGGGGGGAGACTGCGGGCTATTTTGTAGGCCATGTCTGCCACGATGCAAATCTGCTCCCAATTCGCCCCTTTTGCCTTGCCGAGAGGTCAGTCTTCTAGCGTGCCTTCTAGCGCGCCCCACACTATTCGCCGCCCTTCTGTGATTGTTCCATTATGGATCCATGATCCATCGTCTCTGCTCTCCTTGGCTTCCATTGGTCTGTTTCTCTTGCTGCTGCTCTTTTCCCCTCCCCTCCCATTGCTCCCCTCCCGTCTCAGGTCTTGCTGGCGTCGCATTTTGCTGGAGCAGCTTCGAGTTAGAGAGTGAGTGAGTGGGTGAGTGAGCACCACACTGACTGAGCAGGAGAGACGTTTCCTCACATAACACAACCGTAGTCCGTCTGCATCGCCGTACCCGTACCGACTGTCTACCCTGCCCTGCCTCTTTCTCGGGCTAGGCGTGTCCGTTTGCCTCCTCCTCCTCTTCCCTCTTCCTCTTCACTTCCATCCTCTCCTCTCAACTCCCAAACAATCTGCATCAACACCACTGACACACAAGTGCTGCTTGTCCTTCCCATCCCATCGCAGCTTTTTACCTCCGTACACAGCACAAACCACAAACCACAAACCACAAAACACTTCGCTGCACCTCCGGGCTGCCCTTCGTCACTTCGCACCACTAGCTGGCCGCTAGGCCTCACAGACGGACGCTACTTTAGTTCTTACTGGGCGCCCTAGCAGGGGTTGAAGACAGCCTATCCAGCCTAGGCCCGCCGCTCAAACGCTACTAGGCTCTCATCGACAAGGTCGATGCTTGAACGCCCGCACTCACGCCCATTCCATCATGCCAATCCGCAGATCCACCATCCACCATCCACAACCACCTGCCTGTCTCGATTATCCTCATTCTCTGGGCTTGGTCTTAGTCCCTCTCACTACACACTACTAATCACTTTCCCTGCCTGGTCTTCTCCCTGTCCTTGTCCTTGTCCTCCTTCCTGGCTACCTACCTTTTCCCTGGCTCCTCCTTTCTGTCCGATTATCCACTCAACGCCGCTGAGTCTGCATCGTAAAGTCGCCCAAAATCATCCACCAAGACCGCTAAAGTAAAGCATCACTCACCACTGTCTCTGCCTGCCCGCTGCCCTCTCCCTGCCGACGACTCATGCATGGCTTGCTTTACTCTGGCACCTTGCTGGCCCCTTCGCCTCTGCCTCTGCCTTTGCCTTTGAAACAAACGGCCTCACGCATTCTTCTTTGTTCTCGACGTCCCGACAAAAATAAGAACGAACGAAGCAAAAGCCACTCACGAGACACCACACCACTCAACAACACCGACAAAACAAAACGAACAAACAAAAGTCAGACCAGGCCAGCATACCACCGCTGCCACCACACCCGCCAACCTAGCCATTAATCATACCCAAACATTTTCGTCCATTGGAAACAAAAAAGCCCACTCGCACCCACAACGCCCTCCGTCATAATTGGCCTCTCGCGCCTGTCATCGACCCTTTAAGCTTTGCACCAAGTCTGCACTGCCCTCCTTCTCTCGCCCTTCGAACCTTACCAATCCGTTATTCTCCTCACTACATCCACCACAACCACACCACGATACGATCAACATCACCACGAGACTCGAATTTCGACTGATCACGGATTGAACGGACCACGATACCATTTTTCACAAATTCACATCCTAGGACTATTTGTGCTGTCGCTGTTTCCTTTCTTAGAGATACCCGAAGCTCTGTTACAGACTTCAGCCGCTCCTTGAAAACCTTCGTCCTGTTTCAATAAAAGGTCTTGCTTGTCCTTGTCTCCCAGCCTGGTCTTGGTCTGGCAGGTCACACCGCAGTACACCGAACTCGCAGACACACTCAGCACAAGGATTTGCCTACCGGCACACGCATTCTTTGCCACTGTAACCATAGATTACACGTTCCCGTCGCTCGGAGACGCCAGTTCCAGAAGAATTTCACCCGACATCACCAGCTGTTGATACCCGTTTGTGTTCAGCAAGAGACCACCAGTCATTGGACTTGAATCTGCGACGACTCGGCATCTGACGGATACCTGCATACAACGACGTTACGACATTTCTTTGTTTCTCGCATCGGCGGCAGGCTCTCCAACGCATCTCCTCCGAGCAAACGCGAACCTACACTCGAAGGTCTTGTACAAGTATTTGCAGTTCTCGACGACCAATGTGTTCGAAACCATAGCAATCAGTTTCTGTCTCTTTACGACCACTGCATAACACACAAGGCACTGCGTGCGAGAATTTGGGGACTGTACTATTTGACTGGTATAATATTCCGTTCAAGGCGGACGGAAGAGAGGACAGGACTCCTCGTGTGCCCATGAAATATCTTCGAAGCGCAATGCGAAGGTCGAAAAGCCGAAAGCCTCCTTCGCTCCATTTGAAAATAGAACCATCCAGAGAAACATCACCGCGCTGCTCGTCGGTCCTCTCGGACTGGGACGCCGACGACGAAGGCTTCATGTCTTCTGGAGATTTCTTGCCTTCGAGGCCACTGAGTCTAGCGATACCCTCCGGTCCATACTGCCCTCGCAGACCAACATTACAAGAAGTTCTATCGAACACCGCACCGCCACCATGGACACTCACTGCATTCATGCAGTACCTGTCGCAGAATCATTGCCTGGAAACTTTGGAATTTACTATGGACGCCAAGAGATACGAGAAGCATTATCGAGATATGGTGGATAAAGACCCCCTTACCCCAGTATCACCGCAAAGTCCAGAGTGTGAGTATGTGCGAATGTTATGGCAAAAGCTATTAGACGCGTACATTGCACCCAATGGACCAAGAGAAGTCAACCTTCCTTCCAACATCCGAGACCACCTGTTATCACAACCTTGTGAGCACTCGCCCCCAGATCCAGCAGTACTCGATCCCGCTGTAAAGATCATCTACGAGCTCATGGATGAGTCGGTCCTTGTCCCCTTCCTCAACTCCGTTGCACCATCACGTGGTCCAGAAACTTACTCAAGTCCCTGGACATCGGACGAGTCAATGACAGATGCCTATATGTCCGGTTCGTTGGATGAGCGGTCACTGTCACCCGCAAAGTCTCGGAACAGAAGAGATGGAAGCCCACCTTCCGGAAGCGACGTTGTCGCCCAATCACAAAACGGACCCTCACCCCGACATTCGCACCAGTCACATTTGACTGCAGCTCTCGTCGGACGGGCTGGAGTTGCTCGCCTTTCAACATACCTTTCTGGATCCTCTGGAACGTCTTCAGGAGAAGGTCCTGAAAATATGACGGATGACAGCACTGATTCACCATCTCCTTCAACCACAGCCCTGGAGCCGATGACGCCGCCCAACACCCCACCGACGTCAAACATCGCATTTGACGTGTCGCCTGGGACTAGTCCAAAAACGTCTCGAGAAGGCAACAGTAGCTGGAAGAAAATGGGTGCTAAGCTAGGATGGAAGAAGAGTCGATCAGGTCACGGTTCAGGCTCCAGCAGTTCAAGGTACCCAATGGGAAGAGAGGGCGAAGATGGGTCAAGTGGGTTATGAGGGCGACAGGTCACGTCGTCACCGAATGATATTTTTTCTATTATCCCCATTCCTGTCATTGCTCCGATGGAGCATCCCGTCGCGGGATATTCGAATCATCGAGAAGCTCGCCAGAAAGCACCTATGGTACATGGGGGAACCAGTTTGAGGCTTAGTGAAGGTAGCGAGTCTCCGGTGCTCGAAGCTCATCCTGGATCCCCTGTGGATTTGACTGGCCGGCGTCCGTCTTTGACGGCTGCAATGGCAGTCCAACGTCTGTACCATGGAAGCGAAGAGGAGTTTTCGAAGTTTGAGAGATCGACAAAAGCAGCAGGGAGAACAGAAGAAGCTATCACGAGGAACGGCATGGCCGCAAAAGGATATCCGAATGGCGTAAATGGGGGAGAAAGGGATGAACTGAAGATTCCGAAGAGGAGAGTCACGGGCTTGCAGCCGTTCTACATTCCAGCCAAGGTACCGGAGCAAGAAGAGATCCATCAAGTCACCATTCCTGGAGACAGCAAGATGGCTCTGGACACATCGGTCGAAACGACAGCAATGGATTTCGACTTTGAGGAAGACAATGGAACTTGGATTTCAGCGCACCCAATAGGTCATGAATCGAGGACTAGCTTGGCCACCACAACCACAGCCGCAAGCACCCTTGTTGATGATCGTTATAGTAATGGTGCGTTGACCTTGGACACCAGCGTTGCAAGCTCTGCAGCAAGCATGATGTCCTCGGCCGCCAGCATCCAATCCGCTTCAACCACAACTTCATCCGACATTTATGGCTGGGAAGAGGAATTGGATCGCAAGACCAGTATCGAAGGTCACCACGCTTGGGAGCGAGAAGTTGCTCGAAGATTACCCAGTGGTGGCCGCACTTTGGGACCTCGACATCGAGGGGGTGGCTTATACGCCGCAAGTAAGAGAAAGAGTTTGCTCTATAGAGTTTTGAATATCTCGAGTTCGCGAGAACGACGAAGCTCGGCTGATGAGATTGCCGAGCCGGGGATTGTGATGAGTCCCGCCAGTGAATACCCCACTTCTGCAATTTGAGCGTTTTATTGTTTGGCATTGCGGGCGTTGGGATCGAATTTTTATTTCTGTTCATCAAGGAGGCATTCATTCTTCGGTGCCGCGCGCATTCCCGGATGGGATGGGGTACAACATTCATGATACGAGCTGAGACGGCTTGTCACAATACCATGGGATTATTGGACAGAAACGGGAAACGGGGGTTTCGCATGCATGCATATACATTCATCATCCACGAAATAATCCAACTCTCAACAACACACTACACGCACACAAAAAATCGGAGGCAAAATTGCGAGAGAGGTCTTCTGCTACATATGTTTTGATGCAACTTTTTGGATTGAATGGAGCGCTACTATTCTTGTTTGGCGCTGGGGGTGTTGGAGAGACGATTGACTCGTGTGTACGTTCCTTCGGGGGCAGGATACCAAACATTATACATTGGAACGGCGTTGGGGCAGCTGCTTGATTTGGTACTGGGATATCTTCGGTTAGGTGGGACGGAATGGATGGTGCATTGCATATGTGCATGTGTGTGGGTTGTTCGTTGATCTGATCGATCGATGATAAAGAGACCCTCTTCAAAGATTGAATGGCGTGTGTGTGCATAGGGTACGATGATATATGAAGAATAATATTTAGTACCTCCACCTTACTCTTCTCTCTGTTTCGTGCACGCTTGTTTCCTTCGTGATCTTCCAAGGAACTTCATGACCCCTCTTACACTCGCTTCACGTCGTACGTGTCAACAGAAACTAGCCCGGTGTTGGGGTCCGTTCTGATGTTGCCGATCTACTGACTCTCCCAGCTTTCCTAGCGAGATGCCTCCACGTTAAGATTACTTGTTCCTACAAGCCAAAAATTCTCTCGTACATACACTACTTCAATCTCGAGGCAACACGGTACAGGACCTTCTCTCTAACAGGTCAGCAACTAATTTCATCATGAAAAGCCCGCCCAAGATTCTCCTCCGGAATATCGCCACCCGACAATAAACCAGCCCAAACCCTTACTCCTGTACCCTCCATACCCACCACCACTTTCTCACATTGCACTTCACCCATACACTCCTTCCTATTTCCTTTCCCCTTAAGAGTCCCAAGCTCAAACCCCTTTCCCCCTTCCACCTCCCGACCACTCCCCAGACATCCTCTCCCCATTCCAACCTGGCATGCATGAACGCAGTCACCATCCCGGTCCCCAACCCAAGAGCCACACATCTCCCAAACCGCAACGCACCTTCGCTATAATCACGAGAACGATACGGAAAACGGTGGTTTGTGACGAGATGACAAGCACTGATCGTCCTACAGCGGCGCCAGAAGTATAGATGGATGTCGTGCGAAGGATATTCTGGATCTGAGCTTGGACTTGAGTCAAACAAAGCTTAGAATGCTGTACTTGAGTACATTTCCGAGGTATCTGAGTGTTCGGTGACGAAGAGGCTGAGATTGGAATGTGAAGGCAGGCGAGGAGGAGCATGAAGATAAACTGTATGTGATTGAGGAGCTGTATTGACGGGTGATGAAGATGGGACGATCTCGATCTGTTGATTTCTCGGGCCTGGAAGGATGGCAGGACAGTCAATAGAACGGGCTTGGAAATGGTATAGATGGTGTTGACAGGGTATGGTCTTGTAGAGTGATGGTGATGATGTTCTTGTGGTTCTCCCATATGTCGGTCATTCTACGCCGCGAGATCGTGGCGCATGCGTTTCATGTCGACCAGCGTGCTTAGCGAAGTAAACACAACACCTTCATAGCGAAGATCAACGAGACAGTATCGGCATAAAGATCCCATGATTCATAACAGCACAATATAGATCAATGTGAAGAGCTATGCTTGAAAGCTCTGTGGCATAGGGTCAAAGATTGCTTGACCTTCCATCAGCTCCGCCTGGGAATGGCAAGACATGCAAGTGATAGCTTTCCGCACCAGTTCACGGAGGAGTTGCTGGCGAAAGGTTGATTGTGTCAAACTGCACAGCTTGTAAGTGTGATATAAAGACCTTGAAAAATTCCCAAGTTTCGCAAGTCTAGAAGCTCTCTGAACGTGTCTCTAGCGCAGATAATGATTCGTAAGCTATGTGGGTGCAGCTTCAATACTGACTTAAGATGAATAGGCATAAATTTCTAGGCCAAGTATCGTCAGAGCTCACTGGCTAATACTGACTGACTGAAGTATCGGTTGAAGCTGAGTATCTTGTAGAGAGCCAAGTCATTGTGGTGGTAGATGGAGTTCGAGAAACAGCCACATTGTATTTTCCTAGGTTACGAATGACTGGCCGCTAACCTCATGATCGCCAAGGTCCCAGAATCATGCTTAATTCCTTCGTCAAGTTGCCAATTCAAGGCCCCGAGCTGACAGCCCGTAGGCTTGCTGCCTGGTGAGAATACGTATGCAACAATTCCGAGATTCTTCGAGGGAGCCTTGCGACACCTCCATTGATCGATAAACACGCAAGCATGTTTCTTTCCAAGTATAGCACATTCAATTGAGCTGTGCGTACGGCTGTGGGGAAGACTGCCTAGTCTATTGCGATTCAGCATAGCCGAAGTGTTGAGTGGGCGTCGACAGAGCGTAGGCAGCAGAGCAAAGGGAAACAGGCTAGGAAACATACTCATAGGGTACGTAGGCAGGCGGAGTCGGCTGCTCAGCGCTGGTGATCATTTCACTCTGAGACGGCCTTTCTTGAATATTTCATTAAAGTAAGCTTGCTGCCTTGAAAAGTGTTCCCGTAGAGTTGATCTTTGCTCGCCTATTTCAATGGAGATCTGGTTTTGAGAGGACGCGCCTCCATCTACCTCTTTATCTACCTGTAACTCGCAGAAAGACATTTCCGGTACGCCATTCGCTATGCATCATACCCCGCGTTGGATTTACGTTCAACACCATCCCGACCTTGCCATCCGGATCCACCTCGTGCCTAACCACCATACCCAGATGCAGCCTATACATTGATTTTTGACCTTCTCAGTCCGATCCACTTCCATTATTTGAGTGTAGTATTAAGGGGTAATCGTGAGGAGTTTCGCCTCGGGAGCAGTCACATCATCCAAAGCCCATGCTCTCACAACGCCATCGTCACCACTCGAGATGACCATTTCTTCACCCGCATCCTTCCTCCCCACATCGAACCGCTGACACCACGCTGCGTGATTGATCTCATACGGACCGTGACCTCCTTCCAGCACACCAAGAACTACCCACTCCTTCTCTATAGCACCGCCCACACTCGTTCTGCCTTTCTCGCGTTCTTCATAAATAGCGATTTTGCCGTCTCCGCCAGTAGATACCACTCGGCCCGACTTGGTGCTCCAGTTCACGGCGTATATAGGTAGAGTGTGAACTTTTGGAAGAGTAGCCGTGCATTCCCAAACTTCATTTGAAGGCGGAGGTCGCATGGTTGAAGGAATGCCGGTATTGAAGTAAGATGGCTTATTTGGTGGTGGAGGTGCAGGAGCTTGAGTCCATACACGAATAGTGCAATCTGCGGAAGCAGATATAAGACGTGGTATCCGAGGGCTGTAGTCGTCTGGCTTTGGGGAGGATTCGGAGTCGAACTTCTTCTGGCTGACTTCTGGTTCCCAGTCCAGACTCCAAACAGTGCCTTCATGCCCCTCTAAAACAGCTACACAGCTCCACTCGCCCTCGTCGTCTCCCCGCCAGAAGCGTATCGTATCATCGTAGCTGGCGCTCGCTAGGACTTCCCCGTTACCATCGTCTTTCCGCCAACACACATATTTCACGTCTGCTGTATGCTCCTGCAACACAGCCACTGTCTCGAATTCATCCTCGCCCTCCTCCCCAATCTCCTCCCACACCCAAATACTTTTATCCCTCGAACAACTCGCAAGCCATTGCCCTGAAGGCGAGTATGCAACCGTCTTGACCTCAGAATCGTGTCCCTCCAGCACAATTGCAAACTCCCAATCATCCTCCGTCTCCGACTCGTCGCCTTGTATCAACCTCGGAACTGGCTTCGCAGCACCATCGCTCGTAATCTCGACCTCTATAGCATCATCATCTTCCGTTGCAGTATGAATTTGTTTCTCCTCTTCCCTCGCAGCGAAGCTCTCTTCGCTCCTCCTCCAAATGCCCATTGTAGCATCAAAACTGCCCGTCGCGAGACATAATGTACCCGTATTCTTCGTCACTGGCTTCCATGCCACCGATCGCACAGAGCGGGCATGTCCTCCCTCCAACGTCGAATGTAGAGTGAAATTCTTCAGCGAGTATACGCGTGCTGTCTTGTCGGAGGTGGCGGTTGCGATGAGTGGGAGGCCATTGGGATTCGGTATCGACACCCAAGCGCGCGACGACGAAATGGGCTTGAAGTCTGCGAGAGGGAGGATACGGACATGTGTAGAGGATGCCATTGTTGCTGTCTGCGTATTCATTTGCTATCGCACACAGGTTGAAGAGCAGGAGAGACAGACTTCTCCCCGCCAGCGGAAATCGCTGTGTCGAGGCGGGGCAGATTTGTTTTTTGATCGATAAGATCAGGGCACGGTCCAGGTAATGATGAATCGATGACGTTTCATTGGCTCGCTAACTCCCTCGATTCCTCTCTGAAGTGTAAACAGTGCTCTCCTACTAAGGTATCTTCCACGATCTTTGGAGCCGGAAGTCGTACTAAGGATTAGACCACACAGAGCGCAACCAGGTAAAGCAGAAATTGGGGAGAAATGCCTGGGCACATAATATTTTGGAAATTGTAAAGTCTTTTATCTAGTCCTCAATTTTTCCAACGAAAACCTTCCAATCATAAACTTTCAGCACATACTTCTTTCTTCACCAAGAAACCAATTTATCATTTTATTCCCTTGTACCACTTAAGAATCATGGGGCTACCATTATTTGGCCGTTCCCAGGAAAAAGATATACGCCCGGTCCCTGGGGACGATCAATCGGCACAGACTACGAGAGATAGAGCAAATCTTCAACGACGACGAAGATTGAGAGAGATAGAAGTCCAAAGACAGCAACTCATGTCAGGAGACGACGAGCAGATGCCCCCCCTCAGCCGCATGACTTCCCCAGCTAGAGCTACGATCTTCAGTAGCGGTTTTGAGGAGGCCATGTATTCATGGCCTTCGATCTCCGGTTCCGTAATGCAAATTTCTCAGGCATTGGGTGCACCACAACCACAGCCACCGGCCCGAAACATGACTGGCCAGATAACAAGACAACCACAGGGTCGTACAGTAGTCTCGCCTTATCCTGGCGCACAATTAGCTGAGACAAATCCTCTGAGACCCACTGGAGGCATTGCAAGCACTTGGAGAGAAGGAATAACCGATCAAGAAGCAGTTGTACTTGCAAACCAAAGAGATTATGAGTACAGACTGGCAGTCGATATAGCCAATCTTGGAAGCCACAGACATCTGCAAATGATGGGCTACCAAATGAATCTCGCGCAAACTGGACGGGGTTCCATGTGGGGCAGGCACCCAATTATTCCTCAATTCTCCGAAAATTCACAGTCCTCAAATACACTCTCCCATCATACGCCTGCTCCTGTCAACGTCGAGCATTTACGAGAAAGATGTATATCACTCTGCGAAGAGTATGGCCTATATGTGGAAGACCACTGCCGATCACTCCAATGGAAAGTGAATGATACTGTTTTGCGGGACCCTTCAAGGGCTCGACCTAGTCTGGAACCTTTACGGAAGATCGGAGCTTACATGCTCTCTAAGGACATCAGTCTCCTTAACACAGCAGCTCGACTCTATGCCGAGGTCATAGAATCGTACTATGAAGACTTTAGATGGCATGAGCCTCCATCTGCATTTCCCATTACCCAAAATCAAGCAGAGATTCCGATGTTAGGGGAATTCTGCTCGGTTCTAAAACATTTAGGAAATTTGGCTTGGGGAAGGTGTATTGGAGTTCACACTGGACACAACACAGAAGAAATTTTGGCAGTCAGGGGAATTACCATGCAGCAAACTTTCTGATATCCAGGAACCTTGGAGGATGCATATCCTAAGAGGTGGTGTTGAAGTGTTGAAGTATTGAAGTGTTGCAATTACAGCACAAAACAGTTAGCATAGTGAACTTTGGGACGAACCAGAAAAGTGTTAATGCAGCTTTGACTATTATTAGTTCTGGAGTATCGGGAGAGATTTTGTAGTAATTTAGGATATGTATCTATTTTGCACTGTGACGTGAAAGTCACCTTGAGAGTTCCATATAATGGCACGTTAGTTCACGGCTAGGGCTCTTTTGCAAGATATCAGAGTGTCTGGGGTATACTGAGTGCAGATATAAATTTAAAGCTGAATCACCGAAAATATCAGGGGCTAGGAACAGCGAAGAAATTTTGCGTTCACGGGCATTGGATTATGGAACAATTTGAAGAGTCTGAAGAGCGCAGTGAATATAAACGTTATCAATTCCAGGAGTACAAGATGCTATTCTCATTTACAGTAGCCGATTTCATCGAGTGAGTTGTTACACCTAGCAAGCCCTGATAGGCTTGATACAAGAAGTGGGAGACAGTCTTGATCCAATTGCGGCGGCTTGGACCACTATCCTGTGTCCTAGAAGTTGACTAGTCCCTCATTCATGACATACAACAATGTCCGAGAACAGACATCTATTGTAGCGACTTATTGTACCACGGTCCTTCATACATTCCTTTTGGCGACAATTAATGCAAACATCTCATCTATGTATATTGCTGACTCTTCGTCCGGGCCCATGGGTGTTTTCAGCGGTGAACTCGGTGCCTCCTCACTTGAATTCATATTTCGCATTTCCGTGCCTGGCTTCAATAACCTGTTAGGCGTGATCACTGGCAGCATAGGACTCAGCGGTCTTCCTGGGCTGCGTTGTGAGCTTCCTAAGCTGGATCGCCTTTGTGAAGTCGAGTTGTCGCCTGCTATGGCTTGCTGGCCTACGATGAGGTGACCATTATCTTTCATGTCAATATTGTCCGAAATTTTCTCGGAAGAGTTCTCGCCTCCGCACTTCGACACAGATCGTGGCCTGTCCCAGAACCTGATTTTCGACGGTCCCCGGTATGGCTGCGAAGACGGTTCTGGCAGCAAATCTCCGTACATGTCGATATGTTCTCCGATCACGACATCATTGCGACTGTTTCGTGTAGCATTAGAGCCTCTTCCACTTGTAGGCGCAACAGAATTGTGTTCAGTATTGAAGTAGTCAGGAGTATTGGACTGCGCCATATCAAAGAGCGGTACGAACTCCCGATACACGCTTTTACCAAAGTAAGCGTGATCTGGAGAGTTATCGTAGACACGCTGCTGCGTTTTGAAAAGAGAGAGAGGCGTAAAGCTTAGCTTTCTTCCGGGAGCGCGACTGTGAAGTGGCAGTATGATTCTGAATGCAATCAGTGAAGCAATCCCTGGGGGCGAATTGCTGTCCTTTCCGCGGCATGGAACGTCAAATGGCCGAGATATTAGCAAAGCGTCGTTGATCAATGGGTCTCCGATCTCTTCCTTGAGGCCTTCCAAAGTCTTGAGCAAGTCTCTTGCCAAATTTCGCTCCTTGAAATTCTTGTTACTTGGCTTCGATTCCTTATAAAGTTGCTTGCCAATCATCGAGACAGACATTGAATCCATCGTTTTTAGATATTTTACTTGCCATGGTTCTAGAGTGTCAAAAGGAGCTCGCATGGTGGGCATTTGGTTCTTGGCGTCTCGTCGAACAAGTATGTCAAATCCACGCCTGCCAACTGCGAGGGATGCACGAATGCCAAAGCATCCCAGATGGACACCAGGATCCAGGATGTGATGGTCAGTGTAGTATGTGCGCATAACTTCCAGACGACGGGCAAGACTGCGAGGTCCCATTCTTAGACTATTCGCAATAATCGTGATGACATTTTCTGGTTGAGCAAATCGAAATCCAGCAGCTTCTAGGTTACCTACCTCAACTCTCCCGGCTCTGCTTACAAGAAATAGAAGCTGGCCCTTGCCAAGAGAGAATCCTTCTCTTCCTTCTCTTTCGAGATCCAGAATTGAACTGGCTACAGTGGTGACACTCTTGTGACTCTTCTCCAGTGCAGTCTTTCCGAGTCCTGTAACCACCATTTCATCGTAGAGGACGCCTAATTTCTGGATCGGTTGATGCAGGTCGGCGGCAAGCTCGGCTGCTGCAACACAGAACAATTCGCGGAACACAACCGAATAGTCCTTTATCGGGGCTCCTTCTTCACCGAGAAGAGTGTTATCATCTAAGGAGCCCATACGGGCCTTTATACCAGTGTAGAGCAGGTGGCGCCGCATCCTGGGGATGAGGTGTGAAATCGCATCCCAATTGCGGCTTGCCCTGAAAATCCATTGGAATACAGGGTGAGCAACACCAAAAACATCATCCATTGACTTTTATACTGTCAGCTTTGAAGTTAATAGTCAAGTACGTTGACTCACCGTTTCGAACCACGAGTTTGCAATTTTCCGCTTGGGGAGATAGCCTTCATGAGTGACACAGATCCTTCCCTGATCATCAAACATGGCAGCTGCCAGCACCACTTGCTCGGCTCTTCTTGCTGCCCGTATCATGCGTGATTGTTCGAGGAAAGTAAGGAATATTAGGGTTATGCAACAGACGATAGACTGTAGGGGTCAGCAGCGCCAATAAATAGGTGGAGACAAGATACCAAAACAATGATCACTGTCACTATTGTAGTCCTGGAAATATTGCCGGACATATGGTCGTTCCATCCCCTGAGCCGATAGGTTGTTCCAATGGAATTAAGCCAGTGCATCCCAGAGAGACCACTGGCGAGGAGGACCGCACACAAAGCTCGCTTCGACCAAGAGGAATGCCAGTGAGCACGAAGCATGAAGAATACAAAGAGAGATAATACACTGGCAACAATTGCAAGTGCTGTTGCTCCAACAAGGTATCCGACATCGTATGTACTGTCGTAATTCACGATTCCAAATTGACCAAGATAATGCATGCCGCATGCTCCTAGTCCTGCGAGAACACCGCCCAGGATGGACCGAGGGATACTTGCTTCATTGGATCCGGCTACCCATAGTGCAACCAGTTCAATGATAATGGGAATAAATATCGATATCACTGTAAATCCAGAGCCGAAGACTATTTGTATCTGAGGTTGTCCCGCCCCAAGGGTCACTGCACAATCTCCAACGAAATGCATGCACCAAGTTGCGATACCACCCATAGATATGGATGCTGCGAGGATCAGGAAGCTGGATAATATATCAACAAACAAACTCGAGATACCGATGAGTTCACCCACCAATTGTACCAGCCCTTCGAGGCTGTGCGCCTCATCATAATTTCCAGTGTTGTGAAGGCCCCAAGGCAGCTAACGAAGTACGACAGAACCACAAATCCAGCTTTGTAACTCTTCGAGATGATCTGTCCTTGTAGGGCCATCAATTCCTCTGGGGTCAATTGACTTCCAGACATCTTGTTGGCAGCGTAATCCAGAATCCCTGCAGAGACGTGAACATGTCCGGAGATGTATCAAGTCATGTCATCGGAACCGACTAAGACACGGAGCACAGGTCGAACAACCAAACGTCTACTGCTGGGAACTGGTACCGGGGTCGATGACAATGGTCAATGAGATCGCTCGAGGGAAAGTATCGGGTCGTAGGAGTAAGAGTAGGAGTAGAAATACTGGATAGAAGGTGATTAAAGTATGGGCCAAGACACCCAAAGAGGAGATGGCACCCGTTCGAAGATTCACTGACGAGAATACGACTAGAATCGTATAAGAAATACTTTGTACATTACGGAAGGTTCTAGGCAAAGTCTTTGCCAGGTTCATTGGGTCTGGCCAGAGGAGAGCGCTCAAGAAGGAAGTCGCGACCATCACCTCATGAACCTCGTTTGATTTGAGCTCCAAGCCAAGAGTGATGAAACTTATAAAACGCTTCCCGAAGGAAGTGAAGATGTTAGTCTAATGAGAGTGCTAGCTAGCCAGTAGATGTAAAGTTTCGAAAACTTCCACCCAGCTGCCCATCACCAAGCCTCCAACTTGGTCAATTCGACTTGACGGACTTTCAGCTGTAGGCTGCGTCGATTTCAGATAATGAATCTCTGGAATGTCTTAGCTGATGGTGATAGCTTCCCCTGGATGTTTCTCTCTCGGGAACTGGCTTACCTTATGGAGTTTCCAGCGCACTTAGAAATCAACATGCTGCTTCGATACCATCTCACCGACCTCACAGCTTCTCGGAGCTCTTCCCACCCAGATCAAACACCAGACCCTCATCAGGGCCAACCTCACCCTTGTAAAGCCTTTCCCATCCCTTGCCTACATCAGACATTCCATGTCCCCAAGTCAGCTTCATACCTTTGACAGCACCCTGCTCCTTGAACGCTCCGAACTTCTTCTTGAACTCGTCAAAAAACTTCTGTTCTCCTAAGATCTCCATCGCCTGATCTTTGATAGCTGAAGCATTGATCGTTGGCTTAGCATCTCCGCCAGCATTGTGTCTGGTAAGGAAGGAAGCGGTTGCTTGCTCTGGAGTGATGGATGCGCATTCACCGCCAATGCCTAGCTGCACGACTTCCTTGTGCGTCGCGTTCAGCTTGGCTGCCCATCTCTCCGAAGCGCCTCCTCTGGCTCCGAAATCACAGATCACGATCTTGGAATCTTCATGGAGGCCCAGCTCAGAAGTGAGATCACCCGAATCGATGTCATAAGTCAAGACTTTGTCGTACAGGCCAGTCCCTTCCGTGAAGCTCTTCGATGCTTCTGATCCTACCCCAATGACCATTCGTGGCAAATTCCCAGCAGGTCGGCCGTGCTTTAAGTTGTAGGCGAAGGACAGTGCTGTCTTACCGCTGGCTGAGAAGACCAGCACCACAGCATTGGGTCCCAGATTTCCCTTTGGAAGGGTCCAGCTGTCACCTGGGTTTCCAGATGGAGTGACAAGCTCAGCTGGAATCCATGGGAAGAGGAAGCGGTTCATACTGTATCCTGTTCCAAAGAGGAAGAAGATCGAATCGAGTCCCTGCCCTTCCCGAGCTTGCGATCTCTCCTCCTCACTCTTGAATGGAGGAGAGATATAATAACGGTTGTAGATCGACAAGACATGTGCTCTATGCTTGCTGACTTCCATGAATTGCTGCGTGACCTTGTCGCTCATCTTGACTTCCATGTCCACGGGCAAATCTGCGATTGGGAGGTATCCGAAGACTTGCGTTCCCTTTTCAATTTCGGAAACATTACTTTCAATTACTTCACCATACCCCCAGCATGAGATCCGACCGAACTTCTCCGGATCCGAATACTCCTTGGGGGTGGAAGGCGGAAGTGGGTGAATGTCCCACCATCCGAGCATGTGCCCGAAACGTGCATAACTGAAATTGTTGGTGGTCAAAGAAATGATCGTTGGCTTGACGCGAATGGAAGATGGTTTCAAGGGTGCAAGGGGATACGCATTTGGGAGGGAGACTATGTGTTGATCCTCGTAGTTTTGCCTCGAGAGGATTTGAATTGCTGGGATGTGGGAGGCCATTTTGAAAGGTGGGAACGGTGGGAAAGATGGAGGAATTGATATCTTTGTTTCTTCGATTGCTACTTGCCTTGATATATACCTTCTAGAAATCTTCAAGTGAATGTGGATAGTTCTCGAATGCACCCCGGACAGTATGAGGGGCTTACGTCCGTAATCGTCGATTAACCGTGTCAATCGGACATAAGCTGTAAAACAAGGAGATACTCGTGGTACCGACCAATAAGAGGCGTCAGCTGGAAGTACCAAGCAATTTGACTCAATGTTTGAGATGCGGGGGGGCTGCAGGTCGACTTTAATGAGTCAAAGCAGGTGGATCGTAGTCGCAAATATGACCTTGTGGATTGTTATTGAAGTCGTTCCATAGTCTGTTGCTGTTTTCAAGTGGGGACATGGCTTTCATCCTCCCATCAAATAAGTGTTGTTGCTCGGCTTCCGCATTAATGCCCGTCCAGGAGTCTGATTATCGTCAATCTTCATCTGTTGGTCCGGATTGATGGTTTTAATCGATCTTCAATACTCACAGTAACAGGCCTCGAAAAACGACATAATTGGCAGAGCAAGTAGGAGAATCGGGACTAGTTGCCCAAAGCCTATCGTATCCTCCGTAACAGCTTCATCGTGTAGCATGATGCCGTGCCCTCTCCTCCGATCATCAACCACCCACTTAATTCCAAGTCCAAACCAGGCAACTTGTTCCCCAACTTCGAAAATTTCAGAAGCCAGGAGATACCAGATTCCGAGCACAACAGTACGAAGAGCTCTGTATACTGGACGTCCAGCGAGTTTCCTGACAACATTTTCATCGTTCTTGTCCCAGGCTCGGACATCCCGTCGTACTTTCATCCATGCACTCCGTGTGTGCCCGAAGAGCCCAACAAGAGCAAGAGGATAGCTATAGAGGATAAGAACAAGATTGACGATGAGCCATCGCTTCGGCTCCCCTCCGATAGGTTTCGAGGGAACGCAATTCGCAGGGCAATTATAGTGGTCATACCACTCCTCATATGCCACGAAGAGATTGGTGTAGATGAGCAAGATGGCCATGACAACCATGAAAATGGCTCGCCAAATAGAACGAAACTCGTTCAATATCGATCTGCTCCGGGATCTTGGCCTCGTATTGAATTGCCTATCTCGTTTGGCAATCTTGCGTTCTTCAGACAGCCAGCCCCGAAGAACGACAAGTGACAGAAGATGGGTATTGGAGCTGAACCAGGCGAGGTCCGTAGCTATCGTGTAGTGATAGACTGTGATAGCTCCTTGACTTCTTAGATATATAATTGTAGCTAGCATGGCCGTTCCCGTAACGAGCTGTTGATCGCTGAGCAGCATCACGATTTCAAAGAGGGCTTCAGACCAGACAGTTGTCATCCTGGTGCCAATGATGCTTTGAAACTTCTGCGACACAATACGCCTCAAATACTTATTAACAGGATTGACAGTGTCAAACCGAGTTGCTGGGCGGAACAGAAGGAAGGCTATTGTACCGACCAACGTCAAGCCTGCTGTTACAATAAAGGCCACAATAACCTGAACAAGTCAATAAGTTGATCAGAGAAGGATTAGAAGACAGCTCTCTACTGACCCCTTTCCCAGCAATGTCTGGATCCGCACTGAGATTCGGACAGTCGAGACAGTGGTCGTACCAATAGCAATTGAATTGTTCAGCGTCCAAGCAAAATCGGCGCGGGAACGATACAGAGATATCGTAGCAACGAAGCTGGGTTTCGCCGCACGTCTCAAAAATGGAGCTGTTCATGATTTTTGTCGGTTCTTCACAGACTAATACATATAGACTGTTGAGATATGCGAATATTGTGCTGGAGACAGCACTTTTCAGCTGAAAGATAACATGCCAGCAAAAGCAAAGATCAGCTGAAGAGTGCATATCCACGTGACTGGTCTTGACCCCAAGCCAAACAAGACCGTCGCTTAAGATATGCCATTCACCTTGAAAGAGCTATAAGGCAGCTCAAATCTTCTTGAAATCTCAAACACCTTGAAGCAACATAATGTGCTTCCATACGTCCAAAGGCAGCACTCCAAAACGCCACAACACAATCAGAACACCGCGACTTCCCTCCAGACCTCGCTAATCCCCAAACATGGAGGCTGAGGCTGATGCTGAGGTCGAAGTCGAGATCGAAGTCGAACCCTACACGTCCATCACTCCCAAGCTCATCTCCAAAGCCAAAAAAACACCATACAAACTCAGCGCCACGGAGATCGATCGCGTCAAGGCTTCTTGCGAGGACAAGCTCTTCGACAATGAGTATGCTGGCTTGCAGCGCGAGGTCATGAAATGGCAAGTCCAGCTCTGGCTATGGGAAACTCTGTGTAAGTACTGTGGAAGAAAGATGGGGTGCTTTGGTTGAGTACATTGTGCTGATAGAGAATGACAGTTCCGACTGAGACAGATAGATTTCCTGGCACGAAACCAAGAGCGTTACCTGTTGTTAAGAAAGAAGACGCGCCGCAAGGACTGACTGTCAAGATCAGGAAGACTCCGCACATCAAGGAAGAGAAGAAAATTAAGAACGAAGAGAAGGAGATCAGCCTCGAGACGAGTGCTCTATCTCTTTCTGTTGAAGGGTCTCTTCTCTGCCTCAGATGCGGGTCTCGCACTCATGAAGAGCTGAAATGTACGTCCAAAGTATTGCAGGAGCGCGTTCTTGAGTGCTCAAGTCTCGGACATGGCATGTACATCTTTGGGAAGACAGAAGGATGTCCGAAATGTAGTAATGGCTTGTAACAATAGACGCAGAGCAATGTACGGTCAGGGATTGGTGTTAAGGTCCAATATCAGGCTGGGCGCATGGTACGAATTGCAAAAGCACTTGTAGCAGGACCTGTGAGAGAAAACGAGCAAGTAAAGGCGTGTTCCTCGATACATATACACCTCCTGCCTCCAATGCAACGTATGTCTGAGCTCTTTTTTGTCATCAGAGCAAGTCCCATAAAAAGCAATCTTCTACCTCTTCGCATACCCACAACCAACACCTAGTATTGCAGTGTCTGCGCTTTTCCATTCTGTTCACCACTCCTCAGCATCTTCTCAAGAAGTTCCAAATCGATCAATGCTTCCTCGGGAGACTGTGTCTCGAGAGGCTTTCCATCAACCAGACTCTGAGCCCATGCCAGAACCTCCTGCTTGACGCCACTTCCCTCATCACTGAAGTCTGTCTCCGTGGTCTTGTCGCCCTCGACCAGAGTAACGGTTACCTTTCCTCTGTTGACAGTGACCGTACCCTTCTCGCATGCAACAGTGTATGCGCTGCCAGAGAGCGAGGTACCGAAAGAGACAGAGAATGTGCCCGACACACCAGACTTCGTCTGCCATATCGAGTCAACGGTATCAACAGGAGGGAGATGCTGTTGAAGAAGATGCGTGTATGCTGTCAGGGACGTAGGTTTGGCCGAGTTTCCAAGAAGCATTCTCGTAGCAGCCGTGAAATGGACTCCACCATCAAGCAGGAAACCTCCTTGGTATGCCGGCTTCTTTCGCCACTCAGTCTCTATCAACACCAATCAGCATGCCATCATATCTTTGCGATATGCCCATAACTCACCAATATATTTCCCTCCCAGCTTGACATGCGTAAACATCGTCGTCCTAAACCCCAAAACCCTCCCCAGCTTCTCCACCTCTTTCTTCCCAAACACAAACGAGTCCAAGAACCGGAAGTTCTCAGCCACAGCCCACGTCGCACCCCCCTTAACCTTATCGCTCTTGTAGAATTTAATCAGTTGCTCTGCGCGCTTGACGTCGCCCGCGATGGGCTTCTCCGATAGGACATGCTTGCCTGCGACGAGGGCCGCCTCGATGAATTCCGGCTGTGCGAGGATGGGGAGGGCCAAAATCACAGCATGGATGTCGTCGCGGAGGAGGAGGTCGTGGTAGGTCTTTCCACTGCCAGAATCATCGGAGTAGAGGTCGACGCCGGCATTGAGTGCAGTGGCGGATTTGAGGCTGCGTGAGTAGATGGCTTTGAGGGTGAGGTTGGAGCTGGCTTTGACGGCGGGCTGTATTGGAGGTGGGGTTAGCCGGAAACAATAGTATTAAAGGACTTTGGAATTGAGGTCTACCAGATGCTGCTCCGTTACAAAGATGCCACTTCCAATGATTGCTACGCCGATAGACATTTTGTGCTGTTGTTCCTGGTGTCTGGTTGTTTACGGGTTCTGGTTGTTGAAGAGGAGGCGTAGGTATGGAGGGGTAAATTGAGGGGTAGCTACTGTACATCCTTCACAGATATTTAATAAGTCGTAATCGGACCGGGTAAAACCCAGGCCGTCCATTAGAATCCGATGACATGTTTCATTTCGTAGGAGAAACCAATGATTGTCATGTCTCGCCATCGAATTGGTAATTTTCATCATCCTTCTTGACGGAGATGTTTCATTAGGAAGGTTTGGCGATGAGCACCAAGACTTGGCATGGCTCCGAACCGGACTTCCACTCTAGGATATGGATCCGACTGGCAGACTTTGCAAGTTTTTCTTTGCACATTCTATGATTTCATGTGTGGAAAGAGAGGGGGTATCCATTTCAACTTGGCAATGGAGCTACTCTGACTTCCATGTAGCAGTGTTCTATTACGGATGATTAGAACCTCGAAGGACGGCCACTTGCAATCGAAAGACTCTTCCAAGTTTGGGTTCGTCGGTGCTATTACGCGAGGCTGAGCTGCAGGAGTAAACAATCGGCTCGTCGAAAGACTTGGATAACAGATGCTATTAGTGTGCTTTCATTTTCCTCCACTCCACTGTAGAGCTAGTCTTACAAACAGCGCTGTTGCATTCATAGATTTTTCATCTACAATTCCGTAAAATTATTGTCCACAAGGTCCCATCTCCGATTCTATTCTTTCAAAAGTCGAAGTCCCAGGGCAAACTCATTACTTAACAACATGAGTCCTCCTCAGCCTCTGCGTCTTCCATGTCCGTATATTTGAAGAGTGACCAGGAACTCAACACTATACCGTTCAGAACGCTGACATGACTCGAATTGAAAGGAGAAGAGAAGAGAACAAGCTAAATTAAATACTCATTCTTCCCCATTCCATCCTTATTTCGATGCTCAGTGGCTGGGTACACTTCAGGCATTTCCTGTGAATCGAACCCAAGGTCCAGCCATAATGATGAACCATGCGGGCGCATCAACATCGACTCCTGAATGTCTAACCTCACTCGCACCTTGTTGGAAGCTCGTCTGACTCTTATTTTGAGTCTCCAACGCAGAGTGAATTCCTTTCTGTAATCTCTGGCAAACCCTCCGTATCGATGTTAGTCCGGTTGGACATGTTCAGGTGTCCACCAGCATCAAACGTGTTTTGTCTCCTTGAAGCCCATCTTTCCACAAGTCTCTGCTCGTTATCGGATATCCCAGCATCGTAGGATCCTAGGCAGATAGGCACATTACTGACCTCCATACCAATCCGAAAGGGATAGTCAGCGTGAAGACCATGATCGCACTGGCATATCTCAGAATATGGGCACTTCGGATCCCAATCCGGCACGCTAGTCCTTCAACATTCTGCGCAGGCAGGCGGGCCGTCTTTCTGACCATATTTTCGATCGATCCTTCGATCCGGTTGACATGTTCGTATGCCAGTGTGTCTAGACTTAGCTCAAAAGGCTTCCAAGCCCAGCCACAGGCCATGCATGAATCCTCGTGGATCTCGGAACAACCTATTCAATTAGGTTTGTAAATTGGAACCTCACACGCATCCGAGTGTTGAGCTTCCAATTGGTCCCTGTCCACTCATTTGGAACATGAGCCATTGATAGAGCATCGCTTTCTCCTTTATTGAATCAAGAGTGAGCACCAGCGCCGACCCACCGGCCTTCCGCCACAATAGGCGTCTTCTGCGCAAGTGCTCGATTGCCACGGAACGAGCTTTAACGGCAGCTTTAAGCATGCGGGCTAAGGAAATCTCTCGTCCGGGACTGTTGAAAGCTAGGCTTGACACCAGGAGAGTTTGGCAGCAGTTTGGGACTGCTCACAAAGTGCCTGCCAATATCGATACTCCTTCAACCAGCGCGCACACTCATAGCACGCCACTTCGGATCAGCATTGGCGTCCAAGAGTCCTGATATTTCGCGCCAGATAGCATCTGAACTACCAGAAGGCTGATTTTTAGAGCGCTGCAATCTCTAGTCGTTCTGGTTTTGAACGGACGTATAAGGAGCCATCTGGGTCGTAGTAAATGTGCTGTCTAGGTCTGTAGTGTGATGTAATGCTATGGAGAAAATACAAGTTGTTTTATGGTGGAAAGAACAAACTCAGGTTCCAATGCAGAATGGCTTTGCCGTCGCCAAAGAGGCAAGAGCGAGGGGGCCACCACTTGCCATGTCCTCCATCGTATGTTGCCTCATGAGATCAACTAGATAACATGGATTGGACATTCTGAAAGTACGAATCCAACGGAAGGTCTATAACGTCCAGCGTCAACTCGACGCAACATAGATGTGGCTTCGTACAGAGATGAAGGAATCTGTTGAAAGAGGAAGACAGGCCATAGCCCCAAAGCCCCAAAAGCACGACAGAACGTGATCGAAGCCAAGGATGCGAGAAGCGAAATGCAGGTGATGGCAAAGGCGCGAAGACCGAATCGCAGACCGAATGATGCGCCGACCCCTGCTGATTCAAGAAGACGCGAGAGTCCGAATCTTTCGCGAGTTGAAGCCGACGTTGGATCTGAGCAAGTTCGCACTCAGATATACGTAAGATCTTACTTCATCCAGAGCATCATCTCGCAAAGTGACATTCAACTGCTTCATCACAGCCCGGCTCTCTGACGAATGCCCCTGAATCCTGTCTGACGGAAATAGTAACGCACCTATGATGTGAACTGCTTTACCAAGCGGCCATGAGACTGGCGAGTGTTGATTGGTCAAGCATCTCTTTGGCGCCAGCGGATCTCGAAGAGCCAAGCCAGCCCAGCCAATCTTGTAGGTAGAGCGACACGCTGAAGCCCTGCTGTCGCCTGCCTCGTCCTATCCTGTCCTGTCTGCTCCCATGCGGCGAGGAAGAATGCCAATTGTGGTGCGATGTGATGAGGATAAATAAAGATGTTGATATGCTCCCTAAAATAGGTGATATTTCAACAACCCACTCCCCTCTTCCACCTCTCGACCGTTCATCGCCATCTTGTGAAGAGGAGAGTAAGAAAAGAAGAAGTACAGAAGTGAAGAAGACCAGAGGGAAACCCGGAACATAAAGCACATCGGATAATATGGTGCGCTTCAGCTTAAGCTTCGTTAAGCTGGCCACAGTGGGTAAGTACCCTAAAATCCCGAGAACCCGACCCCACGGGACTCCCCACCTCACCCAGAGCCAGCTTCCCGCCGTTAGCCAGGAACGCGCGAGACTTCAACTTAAAGTGCCATGGCTGACTGGATACTTATCAACAAATAGCATCACTTTTCTTCTTCACGACAACAGCAGCCGATACGATAAATACGACAGTCGGTACAAGATTCAATGCCAAAGATCGCAGCATCAATTTCGCTCTCAATATCCCAGAAGGAGATAACAATGATCTTTACTTTACGATCAAGGCCCCCAGCGTTAGCACATGGGTGGTGAGCAAGCCGATACTCTGTAGCGATCAATGAATACTTACTGACTCGTTCCGATAGGCTATTGGCATGGGCAGCGACAAAATGGAAGACTCCCTGATGTTCATGGCATATTCCGATTCAACAGGCAAAAATGTAACACTTAGCCCACGACTTTCATATGGCCAGGTCGAGCCCTCCTACACGAAGAATGTTACCGTCGAAGTGCTCCCTGGCACCCAAATCTCAAATCGTACTTACACAATCAATGCTATGTGCAGGAACTGCCGCTTGTGGAAAGGAGGCTCGATCGACCCTACAGACACAGCAGCCAAATTTGTCTACGCGACAGGTCCAGGCGGGAAGTTGAAGAGCAATTCCCTAAAAGCCGGCATCAGGCGACATGATCTATATGGAGCTTTTACAATGGACTTGACGAAGGCGGTTGGAGCGGAAGGCGTGCCCGCGCTCGAACTTGCGGACTCCACGGGAACGGTACAGACTGAAGACGACTCGGACAATGATTTTGCACCTATGGCTCATGGAGTGTTGATGATTTTGGCCTTCGTCGGTATGATGCCGCTTGCCGTCATGATACTGCGAGTCTTCAACAGTCCTAGATGGCATGCAATAGCACAGACTGCGTCTGCCATTGTGGCCTTGATCGGTACTGGGGTAGGGGTCAAAGCTGGCATGCAATACAATCGAGTAGGTTTCCTCCATTGTTCCGTAATTAACTGCTCTAATACCATCCGCAGACAAAAGACTTCGGATCTGCGCATCAACTGTTGGGGATTATAGTCATCGCAGCCATGATCGGTCAATTCATCCTCGGATATCTCCACCACAGAATGTACAAAAAGACACAAACGACAACGAAGCTTGCGCCGATCCATGTATGGCTCGGAAGAGCCGTCATCCTGGGCGGCATAGTAGATGGCTTTCTGGGCTTTCCTTTGGCTTCGAATTCCAAGTACAACTTTGCCCTCCTCGCATGTGTGCTTTTCGTCGTCATTGCAGTCGGTCCATTCGCTTTCTGGAGATATCGCCGGAATATCCGCAAGAAGAATGCACTTGCCGATGAGTCGACCGGATACCAAGCGCAGCCGTGGGTGTCTACAAACCGTCCAGATCCTTCGCACGATATCAATCTTCATCAGATGAATTATCAGCGATGAGCACAGCTTTCGATCTGTCATATGACCGGGCACGGTAGCCGATGTGTCTGGGGATGGCGTGGCGAGTTGGCCATTTGATAGGCGTATACGATGATCATGGCATGTGAATCTGGCGTTTTCTTGATTTTTTAGGGAAGAGATTTGTAGAAGAGATACCTCCATGTTTATGATTATTTCGTGATCGGCCTTCAGGGTACAGTTCGAGATTTTGGACAGGGCTATGGACCGCACACTTTCAATTAGAAGTAGAAACGGGCCAGGAACTAGACCTCAGAACCCGGTCAGAACTGAGACAGTTCCAATTAGCCTTTTTTATTCCGAATAGGACATATCTTTGCTTTTATTCCTCTTCTCACCAGGGAAGTATCCAGCGAAAAAAAAAATAGACTCTCGCTTAATCGAGTTTCGAGCGAATATAAACAAAACAGAGCGGTGGTTATCGTGCAGATATAGACGCGAAGCAGCAACGTGAGACGAGTGATGCCGGTGTCGAAACTGTTGTAATTATTCAGATCTACGTCTACTCTAATACATGCCAGTCCGCGAGGACGGCTCTAGAAAGGGTATTCAAAAACCACAACGCCAGCAAAAGCCCTCCCACGAATCCTTTAACGGGACCACCCAGCAGAGCAAAATACACTCTTACAAGTACCTCTCTATCCAGCGGGTTACCCCTTATTTCCTCAACAGCGGCGCATTCTCAGCCTCTGCTTCCGCCTCAGCTTCATCATCCCCTTCTAATCGAATCTCATGCCCATCGCCCTCCCTCACCCAATTACTAGCAATAATAGAAAACACAGCCACGCAAGCCAAAACCCAGAACATAGCGCCAACAACTCCGTTTTTCAGCCCAACACCATACAGCCAGCCACCCAGTGCTGGTCCGACTGTCCTCGCAGCACTACTTGCACTTTGTCCGATTCCGTGGATCGTGCCGAGCACGCTGGGATGTGGACTGCAGTTGTTGATGAGAATCGTCGTGGCGGGACTCGCGAATGTCCGGCCAACGACTTGTACAAAGAGGAGGGAAGTAAGAGCCGCCCAGATTGGGAAGCCGGTCTTCTGGCTTGGAGGTGGTGTCGTGGAGGGGATAAGCGAGAGGAATGGGACGATAGTGTACACTACTGGGAAACAGTAGAGGAAGATACGCCAGGAGCGGACGGTGCCGAGACGTTGATTGACGATGGGATAGAGAAAGAGCTGGAGGGTTATGCCGATGGATCCTAAAATTGCCATCACGAATCCGACCGAGCGGGGTGGGAGACCGATACCGCCTGTGAAGAGGAAGGGAAGGTGAGGTGTGTAGTTCTCGGGTGGATTTGCGGGGTCGTAGACGGGTGTTGAGAGAAACGAGTACCAGATGTTCTGAAAGGTGCCCATGGAAAGGGACATTAAGGCATGGCAGATCAATGTGCACACGACGTTGTAAGTAAATATGCGACGAAAGGGAAGCTTGTTCTTGTAACGTGGTGCTACACGCTTTCGTGGTTTGGTGTCGGGATCGTATTCGATAATGTGGCCGTTGGGTCCGATGGGTTGCGAAGCTGCAAGTGGTTCGTAGCCTTCCTTCTTACTTCCGAAGAAGCGGCTGATGGCTGAAAATACTTTGCGACGGAATGTAATACCGATATCTTTCTGGTGAGCGTATCCTTCATGTGTCTAAAATTTGTGAGTACATTGTAGATGGTTTCCGTGGGAAGTCCTACCTCTTCCAAGCCGAAGAAAACGGCCATCGCAGCACATGAGAGGAACATCGCGCTGATCAAATTTGGTGGTGCGTATGGAAACTTTTCGAGAAACCAATTGCCTCCAAAAATTTCTGGAAAGTTTCCAGCTGGATCAGATGTGATACCTCCGATCATTGGCCCTATTATGCTTCCAATATTCGCCACCATGGGCAAAATCAAGAATGCTCTTGACTGGAACTTCTTCTCCCTCACGATCTCACTGATCATCGTTCTCATGACACCTACGTTCCCGTTCAAGGCACCACCCAACATACGACACATCAAAGCCTGGTAGAAATTTCGTGAGAAGCCGAAACCAAGACATGAGATCGTTGTCCCGGATAGACCGATAAGCAGGATCCGTTTTCGGCCGCCTCGGTCTGAGAATCGTCCCCATAACATAGCTGTGCAGAGTTGTGCTGCAGCAAATGAACCTTGCATAATGCCTGCTTGAGAAGCAATGGTCGAAGCCGGAAGACTTCTGTCAAATGATCGCAGTTGATAGAACAAGTAAGACTGTTTGGAGTCAGTATCTGGTCACGTGAGACTGATGAATATTGCTTTGTACTCACACGAAGTGACGTCTGTACCAATGGCTCCGAAAGTCTGGCGAGTGTCAAGATAGCTAACTGGCTCTTGTGTGGTAAGCTCGACCAAGTGACTTTCTCCTCTTTCTTCTTCATCGTCGGTGGCTCGATTTGAAGAGGATCCTCGTCCTCCGCGATGAAAGACCGTCGCCGAGCCCTGTCAAAGGATGGCTCATGATGAACATCTGTGAGAGCTTGATCCTGATAGTCTGTACCATGCGGTGAGATGTCATCTGAAGTGTTGCTCTCTGTATCGCAATTCTCGATTGTCCCATAGTTTTTTGGCGACTTTGGCCGAGGGGATGTCGGCATGATGTCCTCGGACCCCTGTTCGTGTCGCAATTCGATGTGGTATTTCGTACCGTTCCTATGATCCGTAACACAACAGATCAATTCCAGGGCCTAACCAAAAATCCTGCCCTTATGTCGATGAATGTTAGCAACAAAAAAACATGTTTGTTTGTGAAAGAAGATACTAAGGTCGGTTCAGATAACGTTCTGTCGGAGCTCCTTGAAGGCAATATTGGCGCTATCACTTAAGTGGCGACGCCCTAAACCTTAGCGACGCTGAACTGCCAGAACCCCTGGAGCCTTGCATGGTGAGCCAGCCTGTGGGTAAAATGTCCGGGCACCCTTTCTCCTTTTCAGTAGAAATTTCAATCCATCTCAACCACTATCTGATTATTCAATCATAATCATCGAAATTTCATTGCAAACGTTCGAAAGCAGCACTATCTCATTCACAATCATGTCGTACCTCGATGCAAGATGGACCCCGAAACAAGGGATCGTGGAGTTCTGGAGTCATGCATCGGAGTGGATATGACGTGAGGAGGTCTAGAAGGCAATATTTCGACACAGCCTCAATGCACCAGCGAGCTGGATATTGACAAGACACCACACGCGACCCTTCATTGCGATTCGGATTAAACGAAGCAGCCATTCTACCTGAGCAGATATCCGGCAATATCACCAACATCCAGAAGAAGCCACGACACCAGAATTGCTGGCTGAATGTCTTGAGGGTGACCCTTCATCGAGATAGCTAGGTTGGTACTTGACAGATGGATTGGCTTTGTTTCACTCTCTCACTCAGCTTCGTCCCGATCTCGCTAGGGACAATTTGGGACTTTCGGCAGAAGTGGCATCAAATCAATACGGCGCAGCCACGCCTCGGAGAAGAGGCCCAGATTCTATAGCGAGGACATCGGCGAGCTTCATTCAAGGCACAGATTTCTCACTAAGACTCATCGTTGTCGTCGGTGGAGGCTCAATGATGGTCACCTGAAGATGATAATGCCGTTGATAGCCCCAAGAGGTGGCTGGTGACGAGCAACGACAATGTGGCGTTCTGAGTGGCGTACCAGTCAGCCGCCGAGTCCTGTGGCCGCTCGGTTTGCTTCTTTGGGTCATCTCGTACAAGTACAAGTTGAGCATACTTCTAGGTTGTCTCCTTACTGCATCTACGACGCAATGGCCTATATCTTTCGTCTATCTGAATGGATCTGACTGTAGTCGATAGCATCGGCAAGTGCCAGATTATCATTGATCTTAAGACTATCTCGAGCTTCTTGGCTGAAAATTCCATAGAGTTCCCGCATTCAATTCATTTCCAATATACTCAATAGCAAATGAGGTTGCTGTGAACGATTCTCTGTCAAAAGTTATGGAATTTCTTGGACGATTTATCGGCGTCGTTCGAGCACGAGAATCCCTTCGGCCTTCGGACAGGAATTTTAAGCATCGTGTCTGTTCGTTCAAGTCCTCGAGATTGTTGAGAACTTTCGAGATCAAGGCTGTCTGAGTCATCCAGTGTTTCTCTCGAGTTCGATATTCTACTAATGTCACGTACTGTAAACATATGTCTTCAGAATAATATCCATTTCTCGGCTCAAGCTATACGATTTGCAGTCAATGACTCTTCTATGGTCGCTGGTCTGATCTGTGCAAGTCCTCTGTGTTCAGTCTTGCTGATGGGCAAGCTTGAACCCGCATACCAGCCCAAAAGTGGGGTATGGTTTCAAAGGATGCATCAGCTGCCCTTGCTATCATGATCAAGGACATGGGCACGGAGCTGGACCAGCTGCGGGGTAATTTCGGGTGCGCTATGTGATCTGAGGGACCAGAACCGCCTCGTAATAGTGGCTGGCTTTTAATGGTCTTCCTCTTGTTCAAGATTTGCCCATCTGCTGTTGTGTGGATGTTATGTCGCAGGCAAGCAGCTCATCAAGCGTTAGCTTGTAGAGTATAGTCAGGTATGTCTCCAGATTCCTGGCTTATATGCGTATTTTGGCGTATGTTGACTCGGCCGGCTCATGTCGTGACAAAGAATATCTTGCCACGAATGAGCCAACCTCGACTGTTTTCAGCTTCCTGCCTCGAACAGCCAGTGTGGCCTTCTTGTAGTCTTCCACTTCATTCTGTGGATTCGGCATTTACTTGGAAGTGGATTACATCAACGCAATTGAGAGGAGCGAACTTGTGCACCGCATGATACATTACATGATGTAGCCCGATGGGAGTCACCTTTCTGTACGCTTACAAGTGGAGCTACATCAGAGAATGTCAAAAACCTCTTCGTCGAAGCAATGGTGAAATCTTTGGGCTTCTCTTCCTTTCCTTGAGAAGTCAAGGTTTTAGTGTCGAGATTGTGAATGTTGAACTTTTCTTGTCTATTGCATCGGATTCCTCCAGTGTATCATCTTTACTCTGTAATCGAGACCGACTCAGGCTTACCAACATGCGACTTCATGTACCAAAGTGGAGTACAGCAATCTACTGTATTGATGTCGGAACTTTTAAGACGTGACAACACACAAATCTTGGTTACAGCTGTACCCTGCATTTAGATCCGATGTAGCTACCCCTCTCTTTACCCCTCTACCCAAAACAGAACTGAGAATGCAAGAAATCAGTCACATGCGGTCCTCCATACGCCTTTTCCGAGACTCTCCCTTCCTTCCGCCAGAACCGCCCAAGGGGGCAAACACGTGATCCGTGTCCTATTCGTGGAAGCAACTCAAGCGAGGTTTGTACACCGCTCTTCCCGCTTGCCTCCCAACCTCACGATTCGCCATATCGAGACCCGCCAGCCTTCAAAACGAACGCATGAGAGACTCGCACGCGTTCTGTTGCGGGTCGAGCCGTGGGCTAATCGCTTCGCTGTCACACGAGATCCACACCGCCATGTGTGTAGCTTCAGACTTACAGAGCGGTGCAGGAACGACCCCGCTGCTAGACACGAACGGAGACAGTAAGTACCTATGACTTGGTGCATCAATATGCAGGCAAGAGAATGGGTAAATGTGAAGGCGCGAAATCGTTGGCTGGGCTCTGCAACAGCATGCTGGCATTGGCAAGCTTCGCGTTTTCTGTTGACAGTTTCTGCATGGGACGCGGATCTAGGAGAGGAAGGTCTAGTTTCACCGTCCCCCGGAGACAAGACTGCTTTCCCATATATCTTGCAGTTCTCCCCGTTTGCTTTCTTGTCTCACTTCATAACTTTCCTCTGCTCTACTTCATCTGAATCTTACTCTTCTACAATACCCAGTTTTGCTACCAACAGTTCTCTCTTCTCAATACCAATCCTCTTTCACTCTTCACAATGGCCGCCGCAGTTCTTCAACCTCTTCAAAGTCTCTCCCTTGATCGTGAGATCATGGATCCTTCTCCAATTTCTCCAAATGCTTCCAGACATGGCCGTAGTAAGCACGGCGGAAGTGTCTCCAAGACCAAAGGCCGTGGCCGAGGATACAGCGTGGTTGACGACCGCGAGGGCATGATATCCAAGGCCTTGACCTGGGTCTTGAAGCGAACAATTGAGGAGGGTGAGGAGCAAGCTGAGGGCGAAGAGAAGCTTGTAGCTGACTCCGAAGGTTGGGTGGATTGTGAACAAGTGGTAAGTCTAATCCAATATTCTTCGAGACTGCATCTCTAAGACCACCAATCTAACAAAACACAGCTCCAACGACCAAACCTCTCCTCTCTGGAAGTCAAATTCCCCGAACTCAAAGACCTCGTCGAATCTCCCTCCTCTAAATCCCGCTTCAGCCTGAAGCTCAAGCCAGACAGCAAAGAAGACCCTGAAGCCGAAGAACCCCTCTCCTCCAACTACCTCATCAAGGCCAACCCCACTCCTTCAGGACCCATGAGCCCCACTTCCGCCGCAACCCCCAAGTTCACCCCTCTCACCACCACTACCGAAGACCTCCCAGACTTCATCGTCTACGAGACCTCATACGCCAACTACCCGCTCATCCTCGCCTCGGGAGGCATCAAGCGAGCCGGCGGCCAGGCCCTCCTCCAATTCGCTACCATCGTCGTACAAGAAGATGGCTCCGAAGTCAGAGCCCCAAAGAGTGACGCCGATGTCTCCATCCACATCAACCTCCGCCAGATCATGGAGGCTGAGCCCAAGATCCGCTGGGCACGAACTGATGCCGGCAACGTCGTCACTGAGGGCGATGCTAATGGTGGCATTGCCAAAGTAAACTGGAAGAAGGTTGTCGCTCGCAGAGCCGATATCGGCGTGCTGTTCGAGGATGGGGAGGTCAGAAAGGAGGTTCCTGTGGGATTGAGGGGTAAGGGTGTAAAGGCCAAGAAGGGTGGAAAGGGCAAGGGAAAGGGAGGACTGAAGGAGATGAAGTCGCGCAGTGAGGATGATGATACTGCCAGTGATTAAATAATTTTTGTATCATCAGCATTCTTGGGTGGGGTTTGAGATACCCAGTACTTTAATTAAGTCTTACATAGACACATCCCCAGCGTATGAATAGATTTCTTCAGAAGGTAGCAGCACCTTGCTGTCTACACGCCGCAACGCCGTTTGTTCCCTGGGTATCGTCCGTGTCCTCATAATTCATCATCATCATCGTCTTCCGTCTCTGCGTCCTCTTCGACGGGCATCGTAACTTTTGTTTCCTTGATCGTCGATTCCATGGCTATTGCTTCCACGGCCCTCGACTGCACGGCTCGAGCCTCCTCTAATTCCGCTTCCATCTCAGCATCCACGTCTAATGCAGGCGGATTATCACCTTTATCTACTCGGCTACCCTTTAGCTCCAGCTCAGCCATACGTTCCTTTCTCTTCAGATAAAACCTCTCCAAACAATATGTTCTTTGTTTTTGAGTCATGCCCTCAACAGCGAACGCAAATTCTGTTGCACTTCCAAATCCGAACTCCTTCGCCATCGTACAGAACTGCCTCAACTTCACATCGTCTGGTGGATGATACTCGTACTGGATCCGGCCTGGGCTAACATCCCTAGCTTGGGAATCATCGAACAATCTCTGCTCGCCGTACTCTGCATCGTTGCCGGTTTCCACAGCACGACGACTGAGTTCGGCTTCTACTCTGGATGATCCGACAACCTCTGAGTTCTCGTGAGTATATTCAACTCCTGCTGCAGCGAGAATTGCCTGGATTGGGTCTGCTTTGGGTCGTGGCTTGGCTTTCTTTTTCGAGTCATCCTCAATCAGGAGTGCCGCAAGCTGACTCATAGCTCCGTCTTCATCATCAAGATCATCGACCTTGAGGGGATTGTCCTCGTCGTTCGCGGCATCATCCATGTCGAAATCCAAAATCGCAACGCCTCGCTTCGCCTCTGCTACATTGGTCTTGTTAACAATGTCTCGAAGGACAACGTTATCCGCTTGAAACGTGAGGAGGTTATCCAGCCCGAAAATTTCACCCTTCTGAGTAGGCATATTCTGGACGCCTTTGAAGTAGCGACGCTCAGTCGAAGCAGTGTAGCCGATGTTCGCTTGCTGTTGCTTGTAGATCTGGCGAGCATACACGATCTCTTCCACAGTGCCAGCAGACACCAACCTATAGACCTCGACGTTTCTCAGTTGGCCGATTCTGTATGCTCGATCCTGTGCCTGCAAGTCATAACTGGGATTCCAATTCGGATCAAATATGACCACTTTGTTGGCACTGGTAATATTCAGACCGACCCCTGCACAAGTTAACAAACGGCTTGGATAGCATGTTCAAAGTACACAAACCTCCAGCCTTAGTCGAAATGAGAAACACAAATTGGTTGGGATCGGCATTGAAAGAGTCGACTAGCTTCTGACGGTCCTCGTTCTTGGTCTTGCCGCTCAAGAAGCTGACTGTATAGCTGGTGTTGTTGAACAGATATTGCAGCAATTCCAGCAATTTCACACTGTGCGAGAAAATAAGGACTTTATCCCCGTTCTCATGCCAGTACTTCAAAAGCTTCTTGAGAATTGCCCACTAGCAGGACATCAGTACAATTCGTTCATGTGGGCATCGATCGAACCTTGCCACAGAACTCTGGATTGGAGAGCGTTGCCAGAGACCCTCGATTCTCATAGAGCTCTCTCCAGTGATCTGGAAGCATCTCTTTAAGATATTCCAAGTCTCGCTCTCGCTTCTCCGGTGCGTCATCAGCTCTGGGAAGCAAGATAGCAAGATGGTTGGATAACTTCTGAAGAGTGGTAATCACTGGGAAGACCATGGCCTGAGATGATGTAAGCGACGTAGTTATAATGTAAGTACAGGAAATTTTTACCCGCCAGGAAGTGTTTGACCCTGGAATGTTACCGTAGCAACACCAACCACGTTTCTTCTCGCTCCCACAATCGCAATATTCGCCCGAAGTTCTAACAGTTTCTACGAGAGGGCTTTCAAGGAATCGTTCGTATGCTTCCTTTTGCAGACTCGTCATGGGACAAAACACTACCTTGTCGGTCTTCTTTGGAAGCTGATGGGCGATTAGCGACTTCATTCGGCGAAGGAAGAATTGTGGTAGAAGATTATCGCGAAGCTTTTCAGCGGTCTGCCGTGCTTGTTTGAGCTGATGATTGGTGCAATCATGTCTAATATTTTAGCGATACAAGGAACGTAAAAGGTCAGGGACACTTACGACTGACCCATCTTCAAGGGTACGCTGATGCTGGACTTCCAAGTCGAAAGTGGACCAAATCTGCCAGGATTGGTCCAATTGAGTAGGGTCCACAGCTCATCATATTTGTTTTGGATGGCCGTTCCGGTGAGTCCAATTCTACATAAAGCATTGACTTGGTTCATGGCCTTGGTAGTCTCAGCAGATGGTTCTTTCAATTGATGGCATTCATCGGCAACGACGCAATCCCACTCGGTCTGGTTCAGCTTCTCCATGTGGTTTCTGTATGTCGTATAGGTAGTGATGACAACTTCGAGACGACCCGAGTTTGCCGCTTGGGCAACAGATTCCCTTTCCCCACGGTTGCCATAATATTTGTCGACATGCCACCATCCCCATCGCTCAAGTTCATTCTTCCAGTTATCGAGTAGCGACCCAGGGCAAATGATTAGAACACGAGGATACCATCGTTTACCAGAGGCTCTTCTCGTCTTCCGCATGCGTTTGGCATCTCTTTCGTCTCCAGTCTTTCCAAAAGCTGCTGTCAGGAATGCAGCAACCTGAACAGTCTTGCCCAAACCCATATCATCGCCGAGAAGACCACCTGCATTTGCTGTTAGTCTTTGTAGTCTTGTCGAGATTGAAACCAGACCTTTCTGATAGACAAATAGTTCGTGTAAGAAGCCAACGCCGGTGACCTGATAATCTCTCAGGTATTGGGCAATAGAAGCTGGTATGACCCCTGCTGAATGAGGCAACTCGATGTCCTTGTATTCTCTGGACGGTGCTACAGAAGGTGGGAAATCTGGACGCTCGGCAAGGTCCGCAATTCTCTCGTCGTCCGAAAAGTAGATATCCTCGTATCTCGGGGGGACTCTCAAAGCATCCTCATGGCGTTGATTGTGATCCGCATCGAACTCTTTCCGGCGCTTCTTCAAGTATTCCGGTATTTCATCATCCAGAATTTCGTATTCAGACTCGTCACCCCACATCCTTTCTTTCTTCGACGGCTCTCCATTATTCTTTGCCTTCTTTCTGCCCTCTACGATTTCCTTCGTTTTCTCCTTCAATTTCTTCTTGTTCGCTGCCAGTTTCTTCCGTTTTGCAGATTTCCTGTTCTTGAACTTCTCATATGCATCCTCTCCCTCACTGGACGACCATTCGACCCGTTCGCCTGCCTTCCGTTTGCCTTTCTCGAATTTAGATGGCGCGATGCCTGCATCTTCGATATCGGACTCCGCATCCGTGTCGGAACTTCGTCGCACAACTTGTGTCTTGTCAGCGGCGTTGATTGGAGGGCGGGGTTGACAAACGCTTGATATATTCATCTGTACCTATCATCGCTGTACTTGTATTCTCCGGCGTAGTAATGTCATCGTCATCTTCAGTCTCAGTCTGTTCATCGCTCTGAGCTTCCGCGCGCGCCATAGGAGCTCTGTCGAGATGGAGATAATCCGTCGCGTCTGGATCAAATCTGTGGTGGGGTTGTGACGCGACTTGGGATGCGACACCAAGTCACGGGATCTGCCCACTCTCTTCACCAAGGACTTCCAAAGTGCATCTCATGTCGTAGCATTGGGGCTAGTTTCTGATACCAGCTTTTCATAGGATTCATGCGTAAGTTTTTTTAGCAGAAGTACTCCATGGAAGTTGCTTTATCCACACAGTCGATCCGCCCGGCTTCAGTGGCGGTACTGTAAACGAGGAGAGGTTGTTCTCTTCTGCCTTGCAACTGAATTCTTCTAGTGTCTTTGAAACTTCTATCCATAGAAATTCTGGATCTTGGTGACCTTTTCTGATCTCTTCAATGTTGCTAGATATTTTGTGATGCAAGATCAAAAGACCTTCCTTGAACATTGCTTTCCATCTCACTATAATTATTCGTCTTCCAACCATGGTCCTGCCTGCTCTACAAATAATATACGAGCTTGTCTATAGATTGCATCGATCACATGGGAGATATCACTTCGGAAAAGACAACGGTCAGGCTCCAAGATCCAACTGCCATTGCTTTACCTCTCATTTCGACTTAACTAAAGATCCCTCAGTTCGAGTTCAAATCCCTCAAACTGAACATCCAACGGCTTTGCACCCTCTACAATCGTAGGCGTAGCAGCATAGACACCGACCCAAGCCTCTCTATCCTTTGGCTTTCCATCCTTATCCTTTGCGAGACTCAACAACCAGGTCACCTCCCTCACGCCGGACCTCTTTCCATCCTGGACGATATAAACCCACTACACAATTGGGTGTTAGTAATTGCCTGCCAGATCTGCTTTAAGAAAGGACAAGACATGTCTCGGGACATATTTGACTCTCAAAATAATGAAATAAGAATAAAATGTGCTCTCCTAGTACGTACAAAAGTATCATCGACCGGTCTCCTCTCCATCTCGATCGTAACCTGGGTTGCGTTTGTTTTCCCACCAGATGCCGGAACAATTCCTTCGGTCACAAGACTCCAATCAGCAAAGCGATCACACGCTACGGTACCAACCTTTGGTGCATCGTCCACGAATTCGATCCCACTTTTCACCCATTGTCCTTTCAGTGCTGCTTCGGCTGGGTGATGAGAGCAGCCCGGGTCCGGAACGACGAGAACAAGTCCGCCTTGGTCATAGAGCTTGTCCCAAACTCCACTGAGAGTGACTCGGAGGCGCTGGAAGGTAGCAAGGTTGATGACTTTGTAGATCACCGGCGCATTGAAGGTGTTGATTTCTGGTGGGCCCGGTTTGCGCCATATATCCGTCATAGATGACAAGGATGGGGTTAGAGTAAAAGATGTGGATGTAGGAGAGGGTAGAGGGACATTCGGGGCATTGAGAAGATGGAAAATCGAGAGTGAGGATGCCATCTTTGCTAGTTGATTGGCCCGATCTTGGGGTTGGGTTCTTCGGTATGTGTTGAATTTGGCCAAAGTTGTTGGATTCGAGATGAACCTTGACAGGATTTGTATATCTTTACGTACGTTTCGATCTATGTACGTGTTGATATAAATGTTCTTGGCGAATGCGCTTTTTGAGTACTCCTAACTGTTATTTCAGCGACAATTTCACATTTGTGGTGCCTCGGGGGATCATTACCAGTCCCACAGGGTTACTGATCGGAAATACCTAGGTATCTCTAAGAGCCGAACCCACGTCGCTTGAACTCTAGCGCTGTTCACTGCTGTACGCACTGTGACTAAAAATATCAGCACTCGCAGCTTAGAAAATTGATTGCGGCAACTGCGTTGAGTCGCTCATTGATTGAGAAGCTGAAGATGTGAAGTTGAGTGATGGGATAAAGCGATGAGGCTGGAGACGAACCCGTGGGGCCGAAAGCCAATGAATGATATTGGAGAGCCAACGGGAAGACCAGTGCGGGAGAGGATAGTTCCGTGATCAGCCGCCGGGAGTACAATATTGTACTACACTAACCGGTGTGCACCTCATTAGGTGGTTCCTTGATGCAGATTTGCTAATCACGGCTGCGGCTGTGACTTGAACTTAGGTTCTTGATGGGATTCGGTTCTTTTGAGCTCGGGGGAGCAAATTTCTGTAGACAAATTTGTTTTCTATCCTGCGCTATTCCCAACTCCTTTGATATATTGCTTGTTGCCCGCTCAACCACAGTCCCAAATTCCATCGCTAAATTGCTGAGACATTCCTCCAACCCTTCACAAGTGGTTCATTACCGATCGTTGCTCATCTGCGGTGTAGGAGCTTTTGCAAAGCTGCAGACATCCCTCAATTCCGGGTATCTTCGTTGAAATGGTTCGCTCAAACTCCAGTTTGCTTGGGTCTCTATATGGCGAATGAAAGTATCAGTCACCCTTAATTCCTCCCCAACATACGTCAGGATATCTTCGTCCCGGAATGGCCAATTTACACAGATACAGTTCTGGTACAGATTCATAAACTCGTCCGTGGCGTATTTGTCTTGATCCCCGACCATAACATCTCGGAGTCGTCCCCAGATTGCCTGGACTTTATATCAGACAACATCATAATACTGTCAGTGTAGGAGTGGCTTACAAGTGAAGTCCAAAACGGATGTGCTGTGACTATTTGTGAGGGCCGTGGGCAGTACCAATCTGGTAAGTTGTGATAAGTTTCCATCGTGGGTAAAATCTGCCACTGCACAAAGTGATACACTAGGAACAATGCCGCAGCTTTTTCAGCGAACCCTGTGTATTCAATTCTTTGAAAGAGACTGGAGACAATGGACATCACGGGATGGAAGTTGTTAGGCACTTCTGGATTCAGAAGAGCTCTAAAGTCGGGATGATACGGCCCGATCAGTAGACTGCCAGGCGTGCTTTGGGTAGCGATGCTCCTCTGACGCTGCAGAAGGCTGATGAGAATGCTATCGACTGGTCCGGTGGGCGGCAAGAATTGGAGACAAAGTTCCCAAGCTGGACGACCCGTTCTATTGCTCATGGGTCCAGGCATCTCATACGTTGTGCCATTCTGTTGTGGCGGAATACCTGAGTCCATGCGAGGTTTGTTCTGGTTCAAAGTCAAAGGATGGCTTGTCGGAGGTGGAGGCTGGCGCAGTCCATTGACATTCATCATCAATGATCTGTTCACGGGCGAGATAGGTTGGCCTGCCAGTGGTGACGAACCAACACCATTGATACCGCCGCTCATCCTTGAGGGTGCATTAGCTGTTGGTACTCCTGCCGAGACGTCAGTAAGAACATATTGAGCGTTGATAGCTGCTTTACCAAATCTCCCATGTGGGTATGATCTGCTTCGACCAAACTGTGGTCTGGAGTTGGGTCCACCTCTACGATTTATAGGAGCCGGCGCTGTTGGTGAACTCGTAAGATCGTTGTATGCCATGTCTGCTTCGTTGAATGTGTCACTTCTTGCGCTTCCTGGATCCGAGAAACCTGATGCCAACCCTGAGTGATCTGAGGCAAAGGATGAAAGTAGGTCGCCTGCGCTTGTGGTTGGGAAAGACGAGTATGGCGAGCCTGGTCCTCCGATGTTCTGGGTGCTCCAGCTCGGAGAATATGCCAATGGATGTGCTTCTTCCACGATATCCATACCATACCTGGCTTTGTCTCACAAAACGTCAGTTCGATCGATCAAATTGATCTTTTTGTATACTTGAGTCACGACGTGATACGTGAGGGGGTGAGATGTGGGTGCTTGGGAATTTCGTAGCGACCTGAAATTCGACACCCTCTATTTTCCCCCTGAACGAGCTTAAGGCATTCATGGTACTTACAGGATATGGGAGTCAGCTCTGGAGATGAAGCGACACTACCATCCGATCGTCCTAGCAACTCTTTGAGATGCCTCAGCTCGTCCTCAAGCTCTGCATTCCGCCTCTTGATTTGTTCAAAGTCTCTGGCGTCCTGGTCCTGCGACAAATCTCGGATTCGTTGTTCCAATTCCTCGATATGGGTTTTTGTCCTCTGGCGAATGGATCTCTAGTATTACCAGGAGAGATCAGCATGTGTATGTTTCAAAATAGAAGCTTGAGTTGGAGCAGCGAGTCGCAAACGCAGGTTCCAAGATCCTGAATTTTCGATGCTATGTAATGGCACCCCGTGGAGAATGCTAGCTTACCTGAGCTTCTCGATCATTTGCCCGCTTTCGTGCAAGTTGCTCCGGTGTTAGGGAAGCAACACTTCGAGTTCCAGCGCGAGACGCTACTGCTGTTAGATAGTGCCGAGAATAATGAGATTATCGAGGACGATGAAGACCTGTACTGGGAGCTGCGCTTTCTGTCCGTACCTCTGCGTTTCGCTCCAGGTTTGCTGATCGATGAGTCCCCGGTTTCCATGCCTTCTTTGGAGGGAGGGTGGGTGGACTGCTCGTCTGCCATGCTATCCTGTTGACTTAAACACTTCTAGATCTTGGTGCTTTTCACTTCACACGCCCAAAGGTGTATGTGACGATGTTGTTCTCCACGCACCCATGGGGTGCGAGCTCTTCGGACAATGTCTGCTGAAAGGTAATGACTCGAATTCAAGCAACGCAGTAAAAATTAAGATATAAGAAGAGAGAAGAACGAGTCTGAGAGCTCGAAAAGAGAACCGCATACTAATAGAAACTAAACTAAGCTCTCGGGCGGGCTATAATTCGGGAAACGGAGATTTTTATTCCAGGACGTGGAAAGACCATGGTGCATTTCAAGTCGAGACAGACAGGAAAAGTGAGGAAAGTGTAAGTATCGCGGCGGCGGGCATGACTGCGATCCTTGATGATTGGCGAACTTCGAGTAAGTAAGCTGATTAGCTGGGTCTAAGAATGTCTGGGTGGCTTCTATGAGGAAATGTTGAAAACGATCGGTAACGTGGTGCTGGCATCGGTAATTTAGACTTTCGCTAGCCACTGTCACAAAGTCTAAATTCTTCCACGATTGGGTCCCTGAGCGGAATGAGGCGAGGGGAATTAACACAAATACCAGAGGATCATCATATCCGCGTGGCAAATAATGGTCTACTTGTTCTTTTGCTCCGAATGCATTTCAATAGTATGACACGGCGTAGCTTTACCACTAGGAAATAGGGCGTGTCCAAGTTGCGAAGCGTCCATACGCGGTTAGATGCTGCTAGTTGCGACAAGTCTGTACTACAAAACTGCGGGTGCTTTCCTGGACTGAACCTTGGATCTGCAAAGCTTTGGTCGATATGCACACTTGGACCCTTCTACCCCGATCCCAAGACCCCTCAGTCAAACCCCTCAATCATACCCCTCCATCTGAACCCGCCAGGGCCCTCAATCAGATGTGCTGGCTCGCATGAGACAGCTAATCAATTGATAAGACTCGACCTGGAAACGACCGCAATTCTGCAAGAGACATGCTGTACGCTCTGACTAAGATTCAAAGAAAGTCAAACAGTTATAGTGTAAACGTGGCAGTGCAAACGAAGGCACGCTTGTTTCAACAAGGACGAAAAGGCTAGCACATTAATCGTTCCTTGAGTATCAACGAAGGGCGGATCCTCGTCAGAGTCTTGTTCCTTGGGCCCGGCGTGCGGTGTGTTGACTCAGACCCATCTTTGATTGGAGAAGACCATGACAGGAGCAGAGTAATGTGCCTGGTCAGACGCGAAGGAACTTTGCAAGTATTATGCGATCTCAAATTCTTCTCTGACCGCTTCTACCAGAGCTTCCATGCCAAAGTTACTTCCCATGGTTCTTGGAAGTAAGCAGGCGAGATAGCATAGTTTGTCAGAAGCTAATCACCATATCCAAAATAGCTTCATGATCCTCGTTTTCGCGATGTATCTCGCGAGCTGTATGTTCAAAGTGGAGATCGTTATGCTCATTGTATCTGTTGCAAGTAGCTATAGTCGTATCGGACCACTTTCACCCTGTCGTCCCAAATTTTGACTCTCGTACATTCTCACCGGCACTCCGTTGTCTGCTCGTCATCAACAGACATCGCTTCGACTGGTTTAAAGAAAGCGATCAAGCAATCGCAAGATTTACTGTAAGATTCCAAACCAGGGAAATAATGAATTTGTGGAGTAGGCTTGGGTGGAAACCTGTCATGAAGAACGATTTGGAAGTAGAATATGAAACCACGCATATCGAGGGACGAAGTGGTCCATCTCTTCTCTTTAATAATGTCTCGTTCTCGTACCTTGTTCTTCAGGGACAGGGCGGCCGCTAAGAATAGTTCAGTCTAGTCTCAAAAAGGGGCTGCTTAGCGTAGGTCCGGCTGTGGCTCGCTACCTCGGCCTGCAGCGCTCCGACTTATTCGGGTCCAATTCTGTCATCACAATCTCAACATCTGGATCTCGAATTCGAAACAAATTATTAGTTGCGCGTCAGTCCCATAGCGAATTACTTTCAGGACCACAAGCAAGCTTTATCAGATGTGAGATGGCTAGCAGTGATCTTAAATTACGTCGAAGGAAAGACTATGGGTATCTTCTGGAGTATCGGACGAGGTGGTGAGAATGAAAGTATTAAATCGAAACGTGACCATTGACTGACGTGTGAACAGGTCAGACAACGACATGTACGCACTTGATTATTCCTGTGTCTTCTTTGCCGATGTCTTCCCATGTATCGAAGACACATCTACTAGCTCGCCGTCCATTGTAAAGTTAGACTTCATACCGAATACTGACTCTCCCAATCTCCAGGTACGACCATATGAACAACTCTATCTACAACTTTCTGTGAGCACTCATACCTCATTGACGCATGTCTGAGTGGCTAATGGCCCCAGGTATGACTCCGTAGTCAACACTTACCTAATTGAAGAGTGCGGACAACACCCGCCAACGTCCTCACAGTGAGTAAATACCCTTTCTTACCTTGCAAAATTTGAGCTGCATCAAAAGCCATGATAGCCTCAGATTTAGCAAGCGGGATGAGGAATCATCATATCTGGGCGAATTGCCTTTACTTCACTCGGGGTTGCAACTTACGTGAAGAGGCTACCAAGTATGTTTTTGCACTATCTGCTTCGCTCGACGGGCTTTATGATTTGACTTGCAGATACCATATTTGCTTTGGCTTGATATTCGGCCAGTCACTGACAGCAACAGATATGGACTGGTCGTTCACTCTCACGGAGACTTCTTCGGATCGATAGCCTTTCCTGCTGTTGCAGACCTCGCTCTCAGGGTGAATAAGCTTGGCAAAACAAGTGTTACATACGAGATTGGTCTTTTTGAGCGTGGAGTCGAGGAGGTGAAGTCGGTGGGAGAGCTCATCCATGTCTTCGTCGACCGAGAAACAGGAAGACCAGCAGCAAGCGGGATGAATGCGAATATCAAGGAGGGGCTACAGAGAATCCTGGTCACTCAATCGAAGCTCTAGATCGGGTCTCGCTTGTGCTATATGGATTGGTGTGTTAGCAGACCTTTGCAAACCATCGTAGCTCACGTGAGCAAACACCATCTTTCTATACTTGCATTTGGCGCCATGGACATTATTAAAATGCAATATAAAGTACCCGAAAGGATAACGGGTGTCTATAATATCCACTCTTTGCGCCAAACGCGCTGTTATTGTTGGAGCCAATCCTTTTTGTTTTAGAGCTCCAACAAACTGGTGAATCGCTTCCTTCTGGTGCCTTCGCTTAATTTGCTCCTATTGTCCCAGAATTGATTTTTTTTAAACGCAAACCGTCTTCATCTCGTATAGTATTGTGGTTTACTCCTATTGTCTACTACTCTACCGCGATACCTACGGACCTATATATTCCTTCCCAATGAGTCTTTCAAACCTTCCTTTTCAATCTTCAGATACAACATCCACACAACACTTCTTCTGTCAAGCTACACAAGCTCTCCCTCTCTCTCTCACACACACATTCATATACACATGTTCTCACTCTCAACCGCACACTCGCTTTCTTACTCATCCCCAAACCTTACTGTACCTACACGACTCTCATTCCTCGCCCGGTCATATCTCATCCAGCACACAACGCTCGCTTCCAAAATGCAACGCCCGATTCTCCATCCAGAGGAGCGACACTCGCTGGCCACCCAGCGAACACGTCTTTACACCAGACTATCCCCAGGACATCCTAATGGTCATGGTCTTTTTGCGGGTTTGCCAACGCCACCACCTCGAAAGCGCCTTCCAAAGCCCGTCGAGACTCTCAGGCCAGGCTTGACTCCCTGGATGAACGATTGTAAGTTTTGTTCAGACAGCAGGCATTTTCTGCTCCCCAGATCTCTATTTTAGTCTCACAGGACTCCCGGGGAGACTGATAAAGTCTGTTACTGACTCGGGTTTTTCGCCAGGGGTAACGGACCTGAACGATCTGCTCCCACCAGACGGCTTTGACTTCGACGATGAAGACATTCCCAATGATGGCTTCTCCCTCGGCGAGCCTGAGGAAAGATTCAACTACTGGGAGAAGCCATGGATCCAAGCCAAAGCAGACAAGAAAGTGGCAGAGGTCATCAAGAAGGGAGAGGCGGCTTTCAAGAGAAAGCACAGAAAGAGAACCATCCCACTGAGCCGAGTCGGGAGGAAGAGAGCTTGGAAGAAGCGAGCAGAGGGAAGACTAGGGAGAGAGAAGGGGAAATTCATCAAGAAGGAAGAAATCATCAGTGGGTTCGCTTAGCCCTTGATGCTGATTAATGTGCTAATACTTCAAAGTCATTGGGGACGATTGAATGCAGCAATGAGATGACGAAGCGAATTCAGCAAGTCAACACAACCTCTTTCATTTATGCAAACTCCTGGCAGCTTGGTGAGCAGTCGGCAGTGGTCGGAAACGGCCAAGCCGGAGCGCAGGTCGCAATGGCAAGATCAAGGGAGGTGCGTGGAGAAGTTTCAGGGGGCGAGTAAGTCCTCCTAACCTCTCACATCAAAGTCGCTGCTAAAGTTTACTTGAAAAGGACGTTGTGTACGAGTAGCAGCACTTGGCGAAACCAAATGCAATGACATCTCCTTCCTTTTCATATGCCGCCAGCCTTTTCCGTATTCCGTGTGACATGATTTTTCGGCAACCAATTCAAAGGCCGTGTCGATCATTGAAGGGAGGGCCGGGGGTGAGCTTTACCCCGCCTTCGGTTGGTCTCGTTTGGTGGAGCTTCTCTCGGGAACCAGGTCCCACAACTGGCTGGGTAAAGTCTGGGGAAGCATCTTCTTCGGCGAAATTGGCGGAGTTGACGTGGATGGCTTTATCCTTGGTATGATTGGCATAGCTTATCAAAAGCCGACGGTTCTGGGCAAGACTTAGCTGCACCTCTCCAATCTCTCCCACTTCAAAAGACCTTACTTTCCTGCTTTCTCTCCTGCATATTTCACTTCAATTGAATCATACAAAAGCTCGGAAATCGCCAAGCCTTTTGGTTGGAAAGGAAAAACTTATTGGCAAAGATGGCTACGACACAAGACAATCTCGAGAAAGGCATCCCTGTTGGCGACATCGATTCCAGCTCAGATAAGAACGACAGCCAACATGTTGATCACGATGGGAAAGCAGCGACCGCCGCGGAGATTGCCCCACGAGAGCATCGAGCACCAGAATTTATACGCAACATGACGCCTGAAGTGAGGCAGGCCACAGAGCTTAAGTTGAGGAAGAAACTGGATTTACGGATCATGCCCATGATCGTCTTGATGTAAGTCATCGAGGTCTGTTTTTCAAAATGTTCCAAGAGCACTTTGGACAAATTGGTGATACGGCCATGTTACGGTATATTCGACTCAACAAGAACAATTGCTTACTCTTTACCTACCTAGGTACATCATGAATTATCTTGATCGCGTAAGTTATTGTCCTTCAAGCTCTGGACTCAGATACTGACGTGTGCGTTTTGACAGAATAACATTGCAGCCGCCAAATTGGCGGGTATCATGGATGACTTAGACTTGTCTACAACAGAATTCAACGTAGGTCAAGTAATCCGATAAAGTGGAGACATAGCATTAATGCGATCTCAGACATCGGTATCGATCCTCTTCGTCGGATACCTGTTGATGCAGGTCCCCTCCAACCTCTTCCTAAATAAGATCGGAAAGCCTGCGATTTATCTTCCAGTGTGTATGATTGTATGGGGAGTCATTTCCACTGCAACGGCGGCATGTCAGGGGTACGGAGGGCTCATTGCTTGTCGTTTTATGCTTGGTTTTGTTGAGGCTGCGTACTTTGTAAGTCTCTCATCATAGGATGCCAAGTCGATGGCTTGGCTAACAGTCACAGCCTGGATGTCTTTACTACCTTTCATGCTGGTACACGCGGAAGGAACTGGGCTTCCGGACCGCGATCTTCTATTCGGGAGCTCTGATCAGTGGTGCGTTCTCGGGACTTATCGCAGCAGGCGTCAGGTATAATATGAACGGTCTACATGGTCTTCTTGCATGGCGATGGTTGTTCATCCTGGAAGGCGCTATCACGATAGGAATTGCTATTGTAGCATTTGTAAGTGACAAGCCTGGGAATTTTCGCATCCATCTTTCCCGTTTCAAAGCACTCAGATCACATTGCATGCAGACCGAGACGGAGAACCAGGAGCCTCCGCTGACTATTACGATCTAGTGGGTACTTCCCAATTTCCCGAGGACAACTTCGTGGCTCACCGTGGAGGAACGGGAACTCGCCATCTGGCGCCTCGAAGAAGACGTTGGTGAGGATGATTGGTTGGACAGCGAACACCAGTCATTTGTTGTCGGTCTCAAGCTTGCCTTCTCAGACATCAAGACATATGTTCTGATGTTTCTGCTTTTCGGAATCGTCGCAGCAGGGACTGTCACTAATTTCTTTCCGTAAGTTTCCCAGTTGCGGACGATGACTTCGGCTAATTTGGCTCAGAACTGTCGTCAAAACACTTGGCCAGAACGATGTGAACACACTACTTTTGACTGCTCCTCCATATGTCCTTGCAGTGATCACCACATTCCTGAACTCGTGGCATGCAGGTAAGGAGATTGAACCTCATCACATCTGGAGTCATTTCTAACAGGTCCCAGATCGTACTGGCGAAAGATTCTTCCACATCACACTCCCTCTTCTCTTCGCCATCTTCGCCTACATCCTCGCAGCAGCAACTACTTCAACAGCTCCACGCTACGTAGCAATGATGTTTATGGTTCCAGGAGTCTACACAGGTCAGCACTTTTCTCCCTTGAACCTTTGATGTCTTGGGACCCGGTCCTTGGATGTTGTATTAGCATTGCCTCCAGTCTCTCAAGTTGATCTTGAGACTTGTTATTACACCAGTACTAAAGTATCATATAGGATATGTCGTGGCATTAGCCTGGATCAGCAACAGTCTTCCTCGCCCACCAGCGAAGAGAGCAGCCGCTCTTGCTTTCATCAACGCCATTTCCAATACCAGTTCTATCTACGCCAGTTATATGTACACGGATGCGGCCAAACCGAGATATGTCACAGCAATGAGCGTCAATTGTGCAATGGCTCTTATGGCGATCTTAGCTGCGACCACTCAGCGATTTATTCTTGTGCGGCTGAACAGGAAGTTGGAGCAGGGTATTCGTGTCGAGGGAGCTATCAACTCGGGTGGCTTCAGGTTTAGAGTTTGAGAACGGGGTTGTTCACAACCGAGAAACTATGATGAATGTTGCTATATTTGAAAGCAAGTACCAGGCAGAGATATCATGCCTCTTTCGTTAGTCAAAGGACAATCAGATGGAAGATTTCTTCTCGCCTGTATGCGCTCATCTTGCTCCAAAATTTCGAGCTTGGAGTCAATGTGACTACTACCTGACTGGCCCGCATATGTGACAGATTCTTCATGGATTTCATCTGTTCAATCTGATCATGATATTCGCTTTGAAGCTTACTAGCTACATTTTACCGTCAAGTGGCTTTCGGAAGAGTCTTCGCCAACTCACCGGATATAATCTATGTGCACATTTTTATGGTACAAATTTTTCATAGAGCAGATTATCAGGAGCTCGAAGTCTGTAAAAACAATGCAAGACCCTTGAGACGAAGACTTGGGACATTTCTACCCCTGCTGGGAGTGATTACGCCGACCTACCGACCCGGCATAATCATGTGTAGCAGTCCTCGAGGAGCTAACTTAGACTCGAGAGGGGGACTCAAGATTAGAAACCTTCTTGAAATCCTAGAACATCAACCTTCCTGGCAAGGATCTACCAGCGATGCTCAGAGCATCGAATGAAGCTCGGCATGGCAATAATTTAGGTGCAAGCAAAATACTCTAGAAAGTTAAGAGTGTACGAAGCTACTACCCCAAAGGCGGCAACAGCTACATCAGTAGATCTCATGTTCTCAAAGTAATCTAATTATTCGAATGAACGAAGCAAAATGTCACACAAAGTTTCATGACATATCAGTTTATGAATATTCGTTATCCTGTTAGAGATGTGGGCTACATTTTGGTGTATCAGGACTGAATCAAACCCGCGAGCCAGCGCTGCTGGACTGTCGAGAGCCGTACAGTATGCCTCCGGTTCCGAAGGATTGATTTTAAAGATTTTTCAGCAAACCATTTTACTAGAACTATCATGATTCACAAAGGCTGATTGGATGTCACGTTTCCCATTGAATGATATTGGAGCTGAGATGCTCTCCTTGAAATGCGGTTCCCTATCCCACTGAATGCGATTCCACTTACGTTGCTAAACGCCCTGTGAGCGAAGCCTGTAAGGCCGAGGCTAAAGCCTGAAATACTCTTGGACCAGCCCTGCAGCGCCGCATCTTACCCTGCACAGCCCTGAAGGTGCCGCGGATACAGCATTTAAAGAAATAGCGTCTCGTAGGCCCTAAACAAAGCCCATGAGCGAGAATACTTAGAAACCCCAGGCCTTCCAGGCCTGAACTGTGATGAATCAGCCACTAAAGCCTGCCTCGGGAGCTGCGGCACCAGTAGGGGTGCTCTGAAAGGTGCATCCCGTCGGCACTCAAGAGGGGATAACTACGTACGTCATTCTGCGGCGCGTCTCCGCCGCGTCTTTGACACACAAACGAAACCTCCTTCTCACCTTCAATGTAAACACACTTTCGCAACTCGCACATCTTATTCGCATATCCTATCGCTCCTCTTCTTGGAATTCCGAATTGACTTGTCAGAAGAACCCGAAGATAGCAGCACAATGGATCGACTTCCTGTGGAATTGACCTCGGAGATACTGAAGTATCTTGACCGGACCGCAATCAAAGCTCTACGCCTTGTCTGCAAGAGCCTGGCATCTGAAGCTGCCCCGGTCCTGTTCCGAAATACGTCCATATTCATTCAAGAGCATAGCTTGGATATGTGAGTGACTCTGGCTCCAAAACTGGTAGCTCTCAGATGCTGACTGTGCGAAAGGCTGCTGCGGATCTCGAAACAGTCACACCTCCGCCAGTACGTCAAAACGCTTCGAATTGGCCTGGAACTTCTCCCCGTGGACGAAGAAAATGGGTGGTTAGGATGGGACCACATAGTTGATGGAGAGGTATGCTGTGGCTGGGACAACAAGAACTCAATACACATAAATTCGTTCATCAAAGCCCAGAAAGCATTAGAGTTGACTGGAAGAGGGATCAAGATGCTTACAGAAGCATTTCTGAACCTCCCAGCTCTAAAATCAGTAACGATTGGCTTCCCAGATCACCCTGACGGTAGCAATCCAAAAAGCCACGGCTTTGAGCAACTAGGGCTTCACTACGAAACAGATCCCGAAGGATTCAACTATCTCGATGGGTCGAACGCGTGCCGCTTCCGAGAATGTGGCCGGATCCAACTCCAATATCTGTTCCGAGCTGGACATGCCGCTGGTCTACAACTCAATCATTTGAAGATTTGCGGCACGAATGATGGCGGAGCCCGAACCTATCCACACAGCATGAGTCCGGCATTTATGAACCTCAGTGCGAGTGACATGGCCTGTGCAAAGACTGTATTGAAATCCATTCAAGATTTTCAGTGGATCATGCCTGATTGCTACGATCGTGACAGCGAGGATACCATGAGCTACTCGTCGCTGAATTCTGCTCTGCAACAAGGTTATTCTGGGAAGCTCTTAGACTTGATGCCGTCTCTCGAAACTCTTTTCATAGAGCCTTCGGGGGAACGTGGAGACTGCACTTTGGATCACGGCTTGAAACTGCGCGATCTTCTAGGTCGTAAGAAGAAACCCTCGCTGCGAAAGGTCGAATTTTACTTCCTGGAGTTTGACGAGGATGATTTTGTGGAGTACCTGTCTTCCCATTCGGAAACACTGAAAAGTGTTACTTTCCTTGCATGTGGTCTGTTCACAGGATCAATGAAGTCTCTCTGCAGGCGTCTTCGGGCTCGTCTGTCACTAGACCACTTCCGGTTGTCTACAGGGCTCCATGAGTACCATGGTGAAGAAGTTAGAAAGAATGATTTTGGGCTCTGGGATGACAATGAGAACCTTGATCCGACATGGGTCATCGAAAGAGCTGTTACTGATGCCCTCGAGGATTTCGTCGTCAAGCGTACTGACAAATACCCAACGGGCTGGGTGTCATGCGTTCGAGAACGAGGAGATCCCACAGAATCTGATGAAGAGTCTGAGAATGGATTCGAAATTACGCCGAAAGGACCCTGGTTTAGAGAGTACGGCGCGAACTCGCCATTTAGTCAGGGTGGAATACCTCTCAAGGAGATCCTCTTGAGGCACTTTGGCTTAGGATTCGAATCTGGCGACTCCGATGCAGAAACTGATTCCGATTCGTTCTATTCTTCGGACTCTGAAGAATCTGATGGTTCAGCGGATAGTATTCCCGATCTGGTCGCTGCCCCCTAGTCACATGCAGAGCGATTTGCAGCTTTCATTTCGCAGGCTCACATGTATTCTATTGTATAAAAGCTGAGCTGGCTGTACATCTTGGCGTAAATGTTCTCAATACTGTACAGACTGTACATATTACTGCTTTTCCACACGGACAATTCGCTTGGTTGACTTCAATGAATATGTTTGTTATTGTTCACTTGAGATATCACTTGGAATCTTTTATGCTTGAGTTTGATTGGATTCAGAAGCCGGTCCTTTGTTCTTGACTGCTTCTTGTGCGGCTCAGGAATGCTCTAAGCCCCCACGACTTTTCGCAACACGAATTGCCAGTTTCTTTGTCGTAATCTAGCCCAAGTCCCAGCGTCCCTCGGGGCACATGAAAGACCCCGCGTGCTCAACCTGCAGTCCTGACCTTGTCTCCATTGATTGTCTCTCATTTGAATCTTTCTACTTCTGCAGCGTTATGGAAACCCAAACTTTGTCTCGGAATGTCAAACCAAAACATTACGATCTGCGCATCGAGCCATATACTGACACTTCTACCTTTGATGGCTCAGTCACTATGGAAGTCGAGGTCAATGAACCTACAACAATCATAATACTCAACGCACACAAGCTTGCTATTCGAAGTACAGCACTCTACGATGACCAAGGTGATCCCATCAAGGTCTCGGATGCTGGCGGTGACTCCACACTACAGACCTTCTCCATATTCCTCGAGAAAGCTTTACCACCAGGCTCGCGATTTTTCATCCACCAGACTTTCTCCGGCTTCATCAACAAGACCGGAATAGGCTTACATGCGACAGAAGTCCATGGACAGCAGATGCTCTCGACGTTCTTCGAGCCGATGCACGCCAGAACAGTATTCCCCTGCTTCGATGAGCCATGCTTCAAAGCTACTTTCGCGGTCACATTAGTCGTCCCACGCCATTTGACATATCTGAGCAACATGCCCATTAAATCCGAGTCAGATAGTCTACTTGCTGATCGGGATAAAAAGACGGTCTTGTTTCACCGCACACCTCAGATACCAACTTACCTGCTCGCATTTGCTGTAGGAGAATTCAACTTTCTCGAATGTCACGAGTTTCGAATTCCGATCCGGGCTTATGCACCACGGGACTATAATATAGAGCATTGCAAGTATGCTCTTGAGGTCGCCACTCGGGTACTGGCTATTTATGAAGAGATTTTCAAGCTTGACTGCGGGTTGGAGAAGCTGGACATCTTAGCCGTACCAGGGATGGTCGGAGCTATGGAAAATTGGGGTCTTGTGAGCGTCTCCTCTGCCGTTCTGTTCACCAGCCCCGACAGCAGCGTTACAGAAAAGCTATCCTGTGCTCAACTGATTGCTCATGAGATCGGTCATCAGTGGTTCGGGAATCTTGTCACCATGTCTTCTTGGGAAAATTTCTGGTTGAAAGAAGCATTGGCAGATTGGGCGGAGATCATGGTTCAAGAACAGCTTTTTGATTCCTCACCCTGGCAAGACTTCGTCTCGGAGAAGATGCAGAAAGCTTTGTCGTTCGACTCGAGTCATTTCAGCCACGCACTAGCAGGGCCCGGCACACATCTTGACGCTATCACATACGGGAAAGGAATCAGTGTAATGAGAATGCTGGCTGGATTCGTCGGAAAGGATGTATTCTTACAAGGTAATCAACGCTTTCTACGGCAAAATGCCGGTGGCAATGGTGATCCTGAGGATTTGTGGGAAGTTCTGATCCAGATCAGTGGTATGGGAATTGCTGCTGCGATGCAGACCTGGACCAAGAGTCCAGGCTATCCTGTGATCAACGTTGAAGAAAACGAGACAAAGGGCACAATCACTCTTACGCAGTCTAGATTTTGCGTGCGGGAAACCGAGAGTACTACTCTCTACCCGATATTCCTTGAGATCCTCACCGATAAAGGGATACTCAGAGAGCGTCTCGACGAACAAATCAAAGTCATCAAAATACCTGGAACGTTCTACAAGCTTAATGCAGGGCATATGGGATTTTATCGAGTCGCCTACCCAGTCTCCAGATTGGAAAAGCTTGGAGAAGAAGTCTGCAAGGGGACACTGCCGGTAGAAGACCGTATCGGACTGATCTGCGACACAGCCGCTCTAGCATTTGCGGGGAATACTGGTATAAGAACCTCCCACTTGTTGAGTTTCCTACAGAACTTCGAGGATGAAGCGAGCTTCTTCGTCTGGAAAGCTATCGTTGCCACGCTGCGAGAAGTGTCCAAGAGGTTGCTGTTCGAAGACCATGTTATCCGGAATGCCTTCATAGATTTTCAGCGGAGTTTGGTACAGAGATGTTTGTGCAGGAAAGGAGGCCTCAACGAACATGATGGCGTCGATGAATCACGATTCAAGGCTCTTATGTTTGGCGACTCTGGTGGGGACGAGAAAGTTGTAGCAGCCGCAAGTGTCATGTTCGAGAATTTTGTTGCTGGCGATGGGAAGCTGCTGGACCCGAACATCCGCGCAGAAGTCTTTGAGATCGTTCTTAGGCGGGGTGGAAAGACGGATGTGAGGATACTCGCTTTGCAAATCGAGCGACGTTTTGGCTAACATGCTACCAGTTCAATAAGCTGCTGAGGAAGTTCAAAGCATCAAGTGGTTCTACCCGGAAGGATATCATGTGCTCATTAGGATACTGCCAAAACATCGCTTGCATAAAGAAAACAATCCAGCTCGCCACAACCCCCGAAATGATCGCAGATGTGGGCTTGCGGCCAGCTCTGGAGTCACTCGCCACACACAGGAAGGGAATATATGGAATCCGGCGTTTCATAGCATCCGGAGCATGGTCAAAAATTCCAGGACTGACACTGGCTAAAATCGCACCTATTGGCGAATTGGTATTGGACTCTTTGACGAAGGCACAGTATAGCGAGGGTGCGAGGAAATATCTGGAAAGTGTTGATTCGAGTGTAAGTTCTCGAATCGGTGGTACTGTTGAGATGCGAGACTTACCTGCTTTAGATGCTTGGGTCTGATGTAGAGCTGTGTTTTGAGGGTATCGAGGTTAGAGCGGCGTGGCTAGAAAGGGATCGAGAGGATCTGATTGGCTGGTTGCGAGAGAAAGGATACTACAAACACAGGTCGGCGAAGGTTTGGCGCTCGTTGAATGGCGCCAGAGATGTATTGGAATATCTTGGATGTCTTTGAATAGGGGGTTAATTATGGTAATCAGCTTCTTGAAAGCTGCAAACCTGGCAGGAGGCGAGCAACAAATCGACGAGGTGCATTCAGTGGGCTCGCTTAATCAAGGTAAACATATTTTGATTATTTCGCAGAGTCCTCGTCACGGTCCAGAGAAAATAGAAATTCAGAACGACGAACTTATATTTTTATGTCAAACTCCAACGCCAATGAAATTCCGAAGGAAACCAGCGACAAGGAAGATGTAAAACAGCCCAATGACCCGTATATACACAACTCCACCGTTCTATATCTGAATTGCCGCCCATCATCCCACCCTCCAGAACAAAAGAAATCTATGGGGTATCATAGGGAAAGCTATGACAATCGTATCGTATACTGTATGAAATGCTGATTGAGATTTGAAGAGATGAGGCGTTTACACTCCAGAGTCCTCGGAGACGACACCGGACTCGTCGACATAGGTATCCCAGGCAGTGCAAGTAGAGTTGAGGGTATCGTAATCAGTGAGCGCGGCGATCTCATCGATACGCTCGACAAGCTGAAGAGCGAAGCCCTCAGATGTATGCCATCCAATGTGGCAGTGCATGAGCCATGCACCCGGGTTGTCGGTCTCGAAAGCGATGACGAGGTAACCTGAGGATGGAAGCATGGCAGTGTCTCGGCGAGGAGGATTATCGGTGGTCAAAGTGACAGTAGATGAATCATAGGTTCCTGAGCCTTGGGCAATGACGAAAAAATCGTGGCCGTGGAGATGGATTGGGTGAGGAACTGCCTGTGTGGTCTCGATAATGAAGTAGACCCATACATCTGCGGTAGGAAGCTCAATTACGTGAGATGAAGTAGTGTAGTTGGTATCGCCCTCGTAGATTTGAAGGAGTGTTGGGTCCTCCCACTCGACTTCGAAAGTGGTGCCTGCCATGTACCATTTGAAAACATTGTTGCTTCTTCCAACAGTGACCGCGAAGTCATCGTCTTCTGACTCGGTAGAGACAGTCTTGGAGAGATATGGAACGAGAGTAGACATGTCCTCATCGTCGCAAGAGTCGGTATAGGTGTAGGCGCTGGAACTCGGCTCGGTTGTGTTGGTGCTGTCGTACATGAATATTCCCATGATATTGTCAGTGTTGTCGTTATCAGAGCAAGCTGTCTGGGGAATAGCCCTAAGCCAATAGTTCCCAGATGATTGACTGGCATTGACTATAATGTCGTATCGCTGCCCCATACCGATGGACAAGGTGGTCGCGGTGTATGGGACAATCGGCACGAGATCCATGGCGATGACTGTCATCTCATGCTCATCGATCATAAACTTCCAGTGAGTGTCGATTGCGCCGTTGACAAGTCTGATTCTGTAAGATTCTCCCGCAGTGACAGTGGTATTGAAACGAGCACCCAAAGTTCCATAAGTATTCGTGCCGTTGATCAAGCCATTGTCGAGTGTAGGCGGCCCAGATGTTTCGGCCTCATGATACATTGCATCAGCGGTCTCGTGGGTCCAATCGTTAAGAAAGATGTGTCCCATGTCGTTGTCGTAGTTTGCTGTAGCTGGTCCGTTGATAATGATGCCACCAAGGACACCCTCCCACGCTTGCAGCGCGAAATGAGAATGGTACCAAGTTGAGCCGTATTGAGTAGCTCTCCATGTGTAAGTAATTGTGTCTCCCGGAGCAGTTGGACATTCTATGGTAAAGAAGTCAGTGGCAAGCTCGGTTGTCATGAAAAGATGTAAAAATGTCCTCAAGCAAGATTGAGAAATTCAGATCGAATATGCTGAGCAGGTCGGTACTTACGGGTAATGGAAGCAACTCCATCCTGTTGATTGGTGTAGTTCTGGCGAATACCGTGGAAATGAAGACTTGTTCCGTTGTTCGCTAGCCCGTTGTACAGCTTAACAACTGTGTCCTTGATTAGCTATCATTATTGGTGATGCGAAGGCTGGTTACTTACCAACAGTGTCACCCCAGTCAGCGAAGAGGGTTGGTCCGGGAAATGTTCCGTTGACAAGCAGTGCCATTCGTTCGACTCCGTCCAAGGAGGCTGTGGTGTTGACGAGTTCTAAGTAGTACTCTCGAGTAACTCCTGTATCGGGAACAGTGGTGTAGTAATCTGTGGTGAGATCGTAGTCTCCCCAGCAAGAACGGTCACTTGCGGAGTTGGTGCATCTCTTGCTGAGAGTCCCTGTGTCGCGAGAAACCGAGGGAGCTGCTGAAGCTGCCGACAAGAAGAGAGCTAGGCCAGAGGCCAGAAGAGAAGGTTGGAAATGCATAATGAGATGCTATAAAGACAGATGACTATGAAAAATGAAAAACAATGAGGAAATAGGAGGAAGTTGAGGTTGTTGGAGAGAGAAGATGATAGATCGATGGCTGATGATGATTGTATTCGATGGCACTTGCTGGTGTTATATATCTTCGACCATACATACTGGTTGGTACTGGGTCGAGTTATCCGACCTAAGTCGGAGTACTCCCGTTGCCAATTCTGGAATAACTCAAGAGACACCAACGCGTGGCCCGTTATCGAAACTCAATTAGGATTGTCAACAAAGCTTAGTTCTACTTGAGTCCAAAATACTCCAAGACAGACGCGACATCCTAGGTAGCATGAGTCCAAATTGACTTATCAGCCAAGGCTCGCTTTCCCGGTGACTTCTCCAGAAGGCTGAGTTCAGAACAGAGCGTTAATTGGCCCGTGTCAATCATGTATGCTTAAAAAGGTAAATCTGGTCAGGTAAGGTCGGCTCTGCAAGACTAAGAAACGAAACATTGGTCCAACGACAGTTATTGAAACCCAGACGTCGTCGGCTTGCGCGGCCGGTGTTATGCCAGCTGAACGTTCGTCTGATGCCAAAGACACCAAGCTTCATCTGGGGTACGTATTCGAGAAAGTTGTGGATCTCGGAGGAGGCTAAATAGGGGGAGTGCCGAGGGGCACGGAGCACAACGGTTTCTATTTTGGTCTTGGCTCGCAAAAGGGGTCGATTAGGCGAATCACGTGGTGGGGACCACGAGGAGTACCGACATTCATCCCAAAATACCGGTGACGGAACAGTAAAGATAACGGCAAGCCCGGTCCATGATATCCCCGGAGCTGCGTTTCAGAGCATACGGGTGGCTCTCAGAGGCTTGTGCACCAATGAAGGCGCAGGACTTTCGTCATTTCCGGGGTGGAGAGAGCATTGAGAACCTTGACACCTCAGCCTCGCTGAGGTGGACATAGAATTGGCTATTCTGCTAAGAGTCACCACGCGTCATGTAGCTCAAAAAAGGATACTCAGGGATATACTTTCTCCCATCCGAAAATATCTTCCTTCTGCCAAGTACTCAGCAAGTTGTAGCGAAGATAAGTAGTGGATGAGTTCTGTTTGCAAGAGAGCACCACCATCGTCTTTTCTCTTACCTTCAACGCCAGCCATAGCATCTTGTCCTGTCAAGTCAATCTCCTTTACACACGCTCTTCTTGATCTGCTCTCACTCAAAATGTTGTTTACTACCTCCAACATTGCTTCGTTGATGGCACTTAGCTCCGTTGCCAACGCAGCAGCAATGTTCAGACGCGAATCTGTGTCCGGGGTGACTCTTTATGCGTATGGTATTGACTCAGGACTGCCTCTGATCTATGCCGATGGTAGGTAGCTATCCTCTTTGTCAATTTGTTTTCGACTGACTTTTGAGAAGGACTGGCTTATATTGGACTCGCTGGCCCGTCCAATGCTTCCGTATCCACCAACGTCACCTTCACCATTGACAGCTCGGACTCGACAATCCCGTGGACCATCACAGCCAACTCTTCTACCGTTTCCTTCAACGAAACCCTTTCCATGTACATCATTCCTACCACTGGTACTTTCTCTCAGGTCGGCTACTCGACGAATGCATCTCTTCCGGATGGTGCCGTGAACGTCGGGTTCTCTCTTTTCGGAAAATCGGTAGCCTATTCTGCCAGCGACTCCGATCTTGAGTTGATGTTCTGGGCTGCAAACTCTACCTCCAATGGTGTATATGCCCTTTACTGGGATGCGTCAGCAGATGCGTCCGCCATTCCTGACGGTGCTGTGCCAGTGGTCGTCAAGACTACAGTTCCAACAATCCCAACCGCCTAAACTTTCGGAATTTAGACTATTTCCTTGCTTGTCTTTGGGAAGGTGGGTGGGCATGAGTGGTGTTCGGGAGGTATAGATGGTTTTCCTTTGTTTCTGTCGGGTTAAAGTTGCAAAATTGGGGTTCGGATACCAGGAAACTTGGGTAACTTAGGACATTGGACGTGTATGTAGCTTCCTAGGTACGCAACAAATTCGAGGGACGTTATGCGCGAGTAGTTCATCGTAAAGATGGCGGCGACCAAAGCGCGAGCAACATGAGATGAGATTTTTGAAGACCGATTCTACCAGAAGATCCTGATAGATGACCTGAAGTCACTTGTAGGGCTGTGAAGCAATAAAATTCTTAGCCACTTGACTTAGAAGTAACGATCGCAGCTGGCAGCGTGATCCCACCGACTATATATGAGTCCTTCGTAAGATTATTGAGCAAGTTTGAGAACATTCAGCTCAAATTGCCTCATAAGTGAGCAGCAAACGATCGAGATCCACAATTATCAACGACCGGACCGCAATCTCAGCGAAAAACTCGGACTGACATTGATCATGTGCGTGCGTCCAGTGCCCATTGCAGCTGCAGCTGTGACGACAAGTTGACGTATCAAGCAACCTCCAAATATACCTGCCCACCGTGGGCATCTGGAATCAAGAAGGCTGTATAAATTGCATGAGCTTGAACAGAATATTGAAATGCAATACACGCTACTTTCGAAGATTATTCCGAAAGATGTTTTATATGTGCCATTAGTCTCGCCTCATAGCGAGTCTGGAAATCTAGACATTTCCGAGAGTTTCTCTTTCTTCTGCACCAAGCGTGTCGGACTCGTTGCTCTCTTTCTTCTCTTCAAAGTATGAGAAGGTGAAAACACCGATACTGCTGATAAAAGTGATACCCGCAAGGCAATAGAAAGGTAGACCAATCCACGGCCCTTTCCATTTCAAGCCCCAGGTATACAGGGCTCCAAGTAGAGGACCAGCAATCAAGGAAGCGGTAGTCTCTACGACGGAGACAGCGGCGTATAATCGGCCAATGTGTTGCTGATCGACTAAGGTAGTGATGACTGACCGTATGAGACCAACAAAGCCAGTTCCCAAAGTCCAGACAATTATGCCCAAAATGGTCAGACCGATTGTCGGACTAGCGGCGATGAACAACGCACCAACGACGAGGATGATGATGGAAGCACGAGCGAGAAGAAGGTCCTTCGCCCTCGAGGAAAGATGGAGGTATTTGACGAATATATGCGACAAAATCGGGATGATGATCAGCAGGAGAATGATGTTAACGAAGGCCCGGAGACTAAGGAGAAATCCAGTATCGCTTAGCGTCCAGCCAAAACGTCTCGATATGTAACGCATGCAAAGATTTATCGACAATAGGCCGAATGGAGGGCTGATAAATGCGAGCAGGAGCAGGAAAATAGGCAATGAATGTAGCACTGCCATGGAGTTCCAAAGTTCCCTCAGCGTGTTCACCGCCTGTGACTTGACAGCTCGAAAGAATGTTGAATCATCAACTTTGACGTTCGAAGCAATTTGCTCTGATGCTGAGTCGGACGTCGATGCAGCAGAGGCGGTGGCTCGAGGTCGTAAGTGTAAAGTTTCAGGCACGAACAGAATCATCAAAGTGCCGAGGAGTATGATGACAGGTCCCAGTAGGAAAGGGAGCCACGGAGATTTAGCCATGAGTGCAGATGCTACAGATGGACCAATAAGTTCCGCCAGAAGACCAGAACACGTGCCCAGGAGAAAGATATTAGACCTGTGCGCGTCAGAAAAATCCATTGGTGAGCTTTTCTGATAGTTAACATACCTATTTTCCTCGGTAGTTATATCACTGATAGTGGCCTAGGTAGAGAGCAAATTAGCATTGCTTCGTGAAGATTATATTGAGAGACGGCAGGCCAATGTCGCTTGTGACCGCTGCGACTTTTGGGACGGAAACTGTGAGCTTTCCAATACCTACATAAAACACCATCAAAGTCACAGAATCTCCACCACCAATGAATGTGAAAACAACATCAGCCCATATGGCTCGCAATGGAATAGTCTTCCAAAACCACATCACAATAATGTCCCAACACGCATTCAGAAGCAATCCAACGAGGGATAAGATTATCACGGGCTTGCGGCCAATTCTGCGAGAAGTCAGTCCTCCAAATGATACCATAGGGAGCGGACAATATACCTATCGGCAAGAAGCCCGTATGGAACGATAGTCACAAGAGCTACCCAGAACATTAGACCTCAACCTTCACTCACCGTAGCTAAACCTACATGGTATGGCCTCCAGCACAGGTATGACCGAGAATATAACATTCAATTCTTTCTGCACCTCGTCTCCTTTACATAGCCCTTCATCGATGTTATCCCCGTATCCAATATGTCCTGGCCCTTCAATCTGATCGTAGTGATGGTGGCAGATGATATTCTCAGCCAATCGCATCGCAGGTACTGCCATCATTGTCGATCCGAAAGCGAGGACAAACACGATAGTAAACAAGATACCTATGATCACATTGGGAGAGTGCGTAGGGTGTACAAAGGAGCTCGTGGCGGCGGTATGAGGGAGGCGGTCTCTCGGGAGGAGGGAGGAAGTTTCGTTCGCATTGTCGCCATTGCTATCGGGATCGAATGGAGTTGCCATTGCGCGGCTCGTGTTGTACTAATTCCAGAGGTACCAGTTGCCCAAATTGGATTTGTTATTCATGGACTCAAGTAGACAAGGTCTCTGCCAAATGTCGCGCTCGAAAGTGGGGTATAAATCCTTGTTGAAAGGCAGCAAAGCTTGAAGAATTTCGATTAATTATATGGAAGACAGAACAAAAAGTAAGGAAGGCAACAACAAATCTAAGAAGAAAAAGAGATCGCTCTGCCTACCTTCTCGTCATCGCCGGTCTTGTTGCGCATCCTTCATTGAAGTATTTCTATGATATGGTGGTAAAGTTGAGCCGAGGTTTATCCCAAGACTAGCCCACGGATCCCACGTCCCGTCTGGGAAGGAAAAAGCAACCGATTTTCAAAGCTGCCTGCTGGAGTTGCGCGTCCATGAGCAACTCGCAGATATTGAGAGGGCAGGCTGGTCTTTTGGTGAGATATGAATGGATGCAGGAGGACGCGTTACGGAATGAAAAAGGTTGCCTGATGTGCCTGACGCGGCCTAGCGCTGCTGGACAAATGGCAATGACATCCCCTGGAGAAATACGAATCATCGAATCATCGAACGGGGAAAGTTCTCCAGACGATGTTATTTGCAACATTAATAAGCTTACAGCAGACTGATCTTCAGAGGAAGTCAAGATCTCAACTTCGCAGTGCATCTCTTCCAATCAAAAGGCTGACGGAATGTTTGGGCATTTGCCTTGGACCATGTCTTCTAGTGAGGAGACAGGTTGGACACCCTTCAGTATTGCAATAATCACTACATTGCTTCGCGTCTTGTTACTTCATGGTATCATTACTTGTTGTGTAGTTGTCTTACCTGTTCCGTCACAGAAGCTTCGGTACCAAATTTTGGCATTACAGAAGTTTCATCCTATACAAAGCTATTGCCCCCCTTCCCCCTTGTGTCCTAGTTCTAAAGCGCCAGAAGCAGTACACAAATTTCTAGCAAGTGCCGGCTCCATATCCTCCGCAATTACCACCCCTGAATGAACCAGATGGGCACCCTCCGACTGCGCATATTGGCCCATATGATGCTGCATAAGTACCATTTGTGTAAGCATATGCTGAGCTGACACTCCAGTAGTCACTTCCTCTATACTGTCCATAGTTGGTGGCATAGTTGGGAGCCCACTCCTCGGAATACATAGAACAGTAGATTCCTTGGGGCTGGTTGTTCTGGCTCAGAACGTAGACAACAGCTTGGTTGCATACGCTGGGCTTGGCCGGAGCTTTGGGAGGATGACGCGAGTTGTAAGCAGTCTGAGCAGTACAGGCGGCAGCACAAGCTGCAACACCGTTCAAAAAAGTCTGTACTTGATCGAATGAGAAGAATTTGTATCCCATATATGTGTTCGTGTTTGTGATCGGGTCGTTGGGGGCGTTGATCGCGCCTCCAAGCTTCACAGGACCTTTGTATCCTGGCTGCGAAGCAGGAGGAGCAATCTTGTTATACCCATTCGAACCAGAAATCACCACGTGGAAGTCGTCTTGTATATGTTAGCGAGCTACTTGTACACACGTGTGCCTTCTTACTTCTATGCTGCCCATCATTTCTTGCTGTGGTCTCAGAGACCTGCACCCCCCAACGGACACATTTGATGTTGGTCACGGAAGTTGGATTCGGGCAGTTCGTGGCGTTCGGACTAATTGATGGGTCCCGTTCGTAATAGAGATTGAACGCAACGCAGCCCGGGTGCTGGTCGCAGTAGCTGGCACAAGCGATTGGATCATACTTGTTCTGTGTTCTCAATCCAAGATAAGAGACTGTCTGGCTGGAAGCTTCGAGATTCGAGAAGGCCAGAGTATAGCCTTGAGGAACGTTGGCTTGGGTTGCGGCATTGATGGCATCATCTTTGAAGGGTTGGTAGGCCAGAAAGGACTCTGGTGAGTCGTCGGGACTTGGATGAGTATCAGTACGGATGTGATGGGCGAAACGGTCTTCCATCCTCACCTCGATACGCGAGTACCAGTACCAGCAGGTTCAGGGCTACAATCACCGTCACGCTTTTGTAAACCACGCTTTTGTAAACCACGCCTCTCTTTTGGCTTGGCTTGGGCAACATCAGTCACGCTGGCATCGGCAACGTGCACGGCGGATGCTGCTGGAAGGACGGCAATGTTATCAACCACGACATCCGTGGGTGGAGTAACGATTTCTGGATCCGAGGCGACATCGACAAGGTCGAACTGAATATCTTGAGGGCGTGGGGCTGCAATAGCGAGAGCTGCAAAAGCCGAGACAAAGATTGTGGAACGCATAATGTAATATGTAGTGGCAAGTCAATTATGCTGGCATGTTATGGATAGCGAATATGGAGGACGATCATTGCTTTATGTAGGTTCAGGCAAGATAGATTTGCTGCTTCCACATGGACGAGATCAATGATCCTCGGAATTCATACTTGAGTTATCTGGGCTCGATGTAGGACTACAGACGCCTCACAGCATCACCGAGAGAGATTTACTAAAAAGAAGCGTCCAGCCTTCAGTGCCAAGATACGAGAATGATCCGATATGTGGAAGGGATTCCCATATGGGAGACATTTCGAGCCGTGGCTGTTCTCCTGCCTGTCATACCCAGATCAGCTGAAGCTATCCCTGTCAGGCCCAAGAAGTCTGTTGCCGCAACTATCAAGAATTAGTAGTATCGAAATTATCATGGCGTAACGGGGATCGCAGACCAAGCAGGTATTGCCGGGGAAATATGCTGCACATTGCACGTCCATGATAGGCAGTGTATCCTCTCGATTAGAATCAAGAAGGTCCAGAGCAGCACTAAGAACAGGCGGAAATTCGAAGAGAAACAGTACAATAGAAGACAACAGTCATCATGGTTCGATATCCTCTAATTGTCCTAGACAATTGGCTCATCAGCGTGGCGAAAATGTTCAGAATGTGGCTCTCCGTCCTCGTTACACCGGACGGTACTCAGCACAACATCCATTGGTCCCACTCCCGATTCAGGCACCATGCACTGGATTGGGGAATACAAGCCACAAAAAGCAATCAGCCTCAAGTGTCTCAATAGCGGCAGGCGCAAAAGCCATCGGATAATCGATCAAGTGGTATCAGACCTCCTTTTCGTAGGCTGTGGGCTGTGAAAAGGTACTTCGAGTCATTAAATATTGGAAAGGGGGACTTTAACTCCGTGTTTCTAGACCATATATGCTCGTATTCTGGCCTGTCCCTGTGCTGTGGGCAAGGCAATTCTCCAATGTTAGCGGCAGTGGCGGACCACCAGTTCCGGCTTTCTGGCATGGTACAGATTTTTTCGAGCAGTTTACGTGCCTAAAAGAGATCATGAAAATTTCAGTCTCAGACTTACTTTTGAGAGCCTCTCGATGATGTTGTTTGACAGCCTGAGTGTTGTGACACAAACGCTTCACCTCGAGACATCTCAGATTCGGTGGAACCTCATGTACGACACCGCAACATTTGACAAACGGCCACATTATTGCCCCGTCGTATCTGACCCAGGAACCAGGATTCAGACACTGACGATAAGAAATTATCACGCGGGTTTGACTAGCCCTCGAATGATCATCGACTAAGCTCGCTACCAGCAAATTATTCGAGCGGTTGACTGCCCCATGTATACTTAGAGTCGGTTCTCTCTTAGACTCGTTAGATATCTAGTGTAGTGGAATAGATTCTCTTTATCCCGTCACTTTCCTATCAAAGTATCCCAAATGCTTTCTTGGCTTTTCTGCTCAGGTTAGCAAGAATTCGGTTCAAGTGGCAGCTGACATCTGACAGATCCCAGACCAGCTGGTAATCGGGAGTCCTAGACTTGGCGTCGAGACCTCGAAACTCAGCAGACATCTTTCATACTGAGTCAGCTCCTTCAAAGTTGAGGTCAAAGTAGAAGCAGGTCGGGCTAAATGCGCCGAGATCTACTCGATCCCTGGTAGCTAGCATTGGCTTGATATTGTGAACTTCACTTTACACTTCTGGCCAGAGAAATTATGTGGGTAAATGGTCTGATGTGTTCTTAGAACCCTCAAACAGACTTACAAGCAGATTCTAGCTTGATTTTTCCCCAACTAGCTTCCTTTCGTCAGCCATCTGTCAACTTCGCTTGTCGTGTTGGCGATTCTGAGGCAGCCAGGCTCCTGGCCATCCTCAATTCCTGTGTGGGATCGAATACCTCATCCGGAAGATCTGGACTGCATCCGAGATTACGCACACATTCTGCATATACGCGTGTGAGGAGTGTTAGACTAGGTTAAGTCGTCACTCCAGGCGATGAGTGTGCCCCCGAGGACCAAGGGAGGTTACCTGATCAAGAGCCAGATTATTTTTCGCTTTCCATTATTTTTATTCTTCTCGCAGTGTCCACATTATTACCTCTTTCAAAATCATAGAGATGCTCCTAGAACATAGGCCGAGAATTTTGGAGATAAGCCATGGATAGGATTATATGAAATCTGAACCGTCGGCTCATGAGTTGCCTTCTGGTTTCTTGACAAACGCCTGCAAAACTCCTAACCCTCTGTTTCTTGCTTCTTCGAAGGCAATCCTGTACTGATGTATCCCCTCGGTAAACAATAACCTTCTATCACTCCAACCTGTCTGCTTTCTCAACTTCTCACTTCCAATCCACTGGCTAAAGCCCATCAACATTCGATCAATATTCTCATCTGGCGCCTTTCTCCCATCCTCTCCTTTCACATACTTCACTCCACCCTCAATCTCATATTCCCTCACCAGCGCCTTGCAAATATCCCCCAGAGTCTCATATTCTCCTGCGGAGATGTTGTAGCACTGCCCACTGATAGCCGTTCTATCAGCATACTCAGCAAGCGCCACATATGCATCTCCGCAGTCATCGACATGCATCGCATGCAACACTGTCTCGGGGTCCTCATCGACCTCCAGGACAGTTTTCTCTTTCGCGTTCTCACCGGCAATGAAGAACAGCCCGTAATAACTCGAATTCCCTCCATACACGTTGGTCGGCCTCAAAACAACAACATCGAACACATCCGCGTTCTCGAAGATCTTCTTCGTGCCGTTTGCACGATCGATAGCAAAAGGTGGTGGGTTGAGCGGCGATTCTTCCGTATGTGTAGCTAAGTCAGGCGAAGTAGCCAGGTATGGTGACATGCCATAGTCTTTACAACCACTGGTGAATAGCAACAACGGTTTCCTGCCTTTCTTCTCGAGAGTAGTCTTGGCGAGGGTGCGGAGCAGATTAACAACTTCATTGTAGTGCGGGATGTAGTCGAAAATTTGCTCAGTGGTTGACACAAGCACATCCAAGACTATGTTCTCCTTCTCGAGATAGGGAAGGAAGTCTGGAGATGCGGGCGAGCCCAGGAGTGGGATTATCTCTTCGGCTGCGAGGGTGGACAGAAATGCTGGCTTCCGGACGAGTCCATAGGTTTTGTATCCTGCTCGGACAAAGGCGAGAGCAATGGCATGACCGACTGTTAACCTTAAGCATTAGTAATAGTCTTTTAAAGAATCAATCTTGATGTAACAGGAGGCCATTTTCTGCCCAAGCTGCCGGTGAATCAAATGTGAGAAAAGAAGGTTGAATTGGGGAAACACACTATAGCCATTGGCTCCCGTAACAAGAACAGTTTTGGGAGGATGTTTGAGAGACATGATTTACTTGTCCTTCATGGCTCTCACAGTTTTCCACCTTCGAGGCGAGCGGATTTAAGTACACGATAGCTCCTCAACTATGGAGCCATGATTTCTAAGCCAAGGTCATGCAATTCTCAAATGAATGTAGCCTATTGCGATACCCACCTTCACCCGTGATCAGCATGAAAATGTTACATCTCATTTTCGATACATGTGGAGGATTCACTCCAGGATCTCGTGAACGGCTTGTCCGCTTCCGTTCTGGATTTGAAAGCATGTACACGTGACCCTGAAATGACTTGTAAAGCACACGCTGACATTTACTTGTTCAGAGAGAAGGGTGAGATAGCGTACCATACGGATTCGCATCAGCCAAATGGCATTTTTGTGTTAAAGACTTTATTGATATGCGCTTCAAGTGGTACTCCTGAATGCCTCCTTCTATCTCGACCAACTCTCAAATTTCAGACCACCAGAACCCATCTAATTCGCAGGTCGCTGTTGTTTGACAGGGATAAGCGTACTTGTAAAGCCAGCCATTTCGCGGTTCTGCTGGCCATTCAAACTTCTCGGTGGGCCTGGTTGCTGGACTTTCTGCTTCTTGGCTGGAGGCTGCCCTGTGGGTTGATACTCTTGCGGATTCTGGGGCCGTTGTCTCTTATTATCGACGACAGTGTAGGGAATCTGCTGTATCATATTGGTAGCCTTATCATTGGTCACATTGGAGGGCTTCTTCGTGACCATCATATGAGCTAGCTTTGGCTGTGGAAGTGTAGGTTCCTCCTCATCCTCGCTCTCGTCGATAACCTCCGCAGTATATGGGTGTATCCATCTACCCTCACCACGGCTCTCCTTGATTGCGTCTAGAACGTCGAGTCCGTCATCGCAGCGCTCAGAGATTCGATCCCAGTAGTTGATGGTCGCCTTGAGATGCTTCGTATCTTGAAAGTCTACGTCCACCTGGCCTCGCATAACCTCGTCGTGATAATCCTCGTAGATTTTGGCTTGTTTGTCATTGACTGGACAGGGTGGTGCCAGTATGCCGTGCTTTTCGTAATATTTTCCCTGGAGAATGTAGGCTTTCTGAGGGAGATCGTGCTCGTCGAGATTGTCGATCTGGTCCTTTATCTTCTCATGGTTGTAACCACCATTGACTCTGCCTTGGTTGTTGTTGACTTGGACAGCAGGTCTGGTCGTGCCCTTATGTGTGGAGACATGCTTCTGGAGGTTGACAAGCGGGAGAAGGAGTCGAGATCGCCTTGCTTCTTCGCGCTCGCGCTTTTCCAGCAGTCTTCGAAAGACTCGGGTAGCTTCGAGAGGGTATGCTTCAGGATCGACGTAGATCGGGGAAAACAAATTTGTGGCTCGCCCATTGACAAGATTTAACATGAAGTCTCGAAGAGCTCTGGGCATGTTGTGACGAGTGTATAGAGCGATCGTCTCGATCCATCTTTGGCGCTCTGCCGGAGACATGAAACCAGCCGGGTTGTTGCCCTGTCGAGTGTGATGTAAGTCCACAAAGGCGCTGACGACACGGACAGCCTTGGGATCGATGGCTAGGCCTCGAGCAGGAGCTACCAATGCTCTGCACACTACACGCTGGCGGCGTTGCTTCACGAAAGCCTGTTCGATCTGTTGATTGTCATGTCCATTGACCTCAAAAACAACGCCACAGGCAGGGTAGCCCTTTCTGCTGTCGAAGCATTGCTTCTTCGCTGCTGGGGCTGGAATCAGGTATTCATTCCCAACAGGCTCGAATCCAGCCACCTTGGTCTCGAATCGCGGCCGGAGATTCGCTCTGCCTATGCTATGTCAGCAAGTTCCATTGACAACACAGAGCGTGCTTACTCTTCTGGTTGAAGTGAAATTCCCAATCAGGGATGATACCGATGCTCTTGGCCGTGGCGTTAGGAAATTGTCTTCCGAACACGCATGGGAAGTCGTATACGAAATGATGAAATGACTCGGGCTTGCTTCGAGGAGGAATCATGTTGAGTGACGAGGTGTATTTCGATAGAGACATTTTTATGTTGGCGAAAAGATTGAGATCTTTGTTGTGGCAAGGGGAGGGCAGAATACTCTTCGTATGCTGATTCGGAGCGCGCGCGCACGTCGGCTCGAGCTATATTTCGAGATCGAGGAGCATGATTTAGGTTCGTTGCTAGAGCGCAGGCCAGGCCTTTTTCTCTCGTTGTCGCTAACAAAGCTAGGTCGGCGTGACGTGGGCGAGGTGACAATGAAGCGATTCCTGTTCCAGACCTTGCTTGCCTTTCACCTTTGAAATTGGCCTGCGTCAACTATTCGGGCTCCATGAGCGTAAATCATCTGTCTCAAAAGATCCATGGTCAGAGTATCTGCATATAAATGCAAAGAACGCCGCTAGATTGTTCTACGGCCTCTGTGTTAAATATAATATTCACAAGTAGCTTCCATATGCTTCCCTATATTAGTAGAATAAAGGTCGCAAAAGACATTTACCGCTTATGAATCTATCCATGCCCGTCTGATATCCATAGGGCATAACTAGCTACACCATCATCCAACAATAGTGATGAAAGAAGCCAAGAGTAGAAAGTAAACAAACAGTAATCGCACGTGATGACGCTAGCTCGCTTAGAGTAAAGCACGGCAGTACGGTCACTCGACCTTCGAATTTTGAAAGAAATTGATTGTGCAGTCTTCGAAATCTCCTTCATCTCTTTCAAGTAGTTCGCTTCTATAGATGTAGGATGAGCGGCGTTCGATCATTTCTAATAGTTCAGCTGACACAGGTGGAAGATATTACGTACATCTCGGGAAAATATTCTTTCAGATACACCAGCGGATTCATAGAGTAGACCTTGCCAATAAGTATCGAAGAATTTCCATGTATGATTGTGTTATCTCTATGTGCTTCCGCTTCAGCTTCCAGTCTTCACCAGTAGGTGGCACAACAAGCCATACGGAGCCGTCTCTCCGACAATGCCAAAGAACTCGATTTCTGGAAACATGATCATGGCGATGAAGGAGGAATTGGAATTGCAGCAATGATCGACAAAAGCTCTGCAGACATAGGAGTGATTGTCTTATCCGTCGAAGAGAGGGACAGCTCAAGTCTGGCTCAATATCAACATCTCAATATCCAGCAAGGCCAAAGTCGATGACGCTACAGGAACCTTGCCAGACAAGAAGGCTCTAGGTAAGTCGTTGGGCAATCTGCCGAGTGTTTTGGGAATATGCATGTCTTTAATTCGAATACGGGCTACTTCTCGAAAGCAGATCCGAGTTCTGTAGTCGGCTATGACTGGTAGAGATCGTTCGACGCCAACTCTAAAGAAAGCTCAGATGCAGGCCTGCTTTGCCAAAGGTACCCGATTACCTCGCTCGAGAGTAGCAAGTCGCAAGTGTAACATTCCACTGGTGTCTGTAACTTGAGCATCCTGGGTTGCGGCTCGTGTTTGTACAACCTTCAACTTTCGACTTTGCGATATTGAGAACTTCGAAGCATTTGGTATGGGAGATCGTAGATTCCTAGTGCCCCTTTCTAAAAGCTTCTCACTTGTCTTATCCAGCTGACCTAGTTGCAGGTCTGATTGTTTGGCTGTCCAGTCCAAAAGCAGGTTTCATGAAGCGCAAGTACGTCTGGGCAAATTCGGACGTGGAAAGGTCAAAATGCCATTTCGTAGAGATTGAAGAGTTGAAATGTTGGAGCTGATAACGCTCTGGCCAATTTTTCTTGAGCAGGGTCTGTTATGGGAGAGCAATGGGGCCCTCGAGCGGCTCCTGTGCTTCAGAATGTCATCTCGCCATATGCATCTTCAAAGCTTGTGCCTTCGATGAAGGAGTCCCAGACAGCCTGTCATGTGTCAGTAACGTAGTCAATGTGATATTTGAAGCGTAACCTACCCAGTCAATGTTCAATTCAGACTCAGGCATACCAACATACCCATCGAATGGCATGAACGGCGTGAGCTGTGGGTTTATCTCGGGGATCTCGGGGACAAGCTCAGGTTGTGAACTGATGTATTCGAAGAATCCAAGTGGACTCAGGAGATTAGATAGCACCTGAGAGACTTTACTTGCTTCGGGCGAGCATTTTTGTGTAGCCTCGTCTTTCCATATTTGGTACGCTTTGTATAATTTGGGCAGTACCGACATGCACTCGGGTTGTAGGATCACCTGGGCGTCAAGGCCATCATTTCTTTCTCTTTTTCGGTGTCGAATATCCAGAACTATGATCATGGCAGCAAGAATGAATTCGTGGCTAGTGTAAGAGATTCGATACCAGTGGGTTGCGATCAAGAACGATGCATTCGCAGAAGTATACAGAAAGTCTTGTAATTCCAGCAAGGCGACAGCAGAGCTTATGCAACGATTGTAAGATGGTGCGAAACGGGCATCGCTTCTGCCGCGAATGAAGAACTTGCGATGTAAGACGCACATTCCCTGATGATGGAGGAACACTAGCTGGACGCGTCTATTAATGAGAGATTCGGAGTCGGGACCCAGAGCGGATTCTGTGCCTTGCATTGTAAGGTACGGCGGGGTGGCTTTAAAGGCTGTTACCATTTCCTCGTCCAACCTTAGAACTTCACTGTAAGGATATTGGCCCAAAGCACTCAAGAAATCCACGATGTGTCCCAGACATCGAATTATCCGGCCCTTTGCAAGCAAATACGAGACAGGGGTCGGCTCAGTCTCTGGCTGGGGAGGAGGGAGTACTGTCATGTCTTCAGATAGCTGCCAATCGTAGATGTTGATGGGTTCAGCTGTATCGATGTCGGAATTTCGAATCATTCCTGGTAAGCCAGTAAGGAACGAGGTCAGAGAGTCCATTCGATGTACAAATTGCCATACACGGCGTCTCATCTCTCCTTGGAAGACAGATATGTCAGGGAATTGAGACGGGTCTCTATAATATGCTTAGCCACGTATTCCGTTTTCGGACAATAACACTGACCTGTGGTATCCCATCTGCAGAGCGACCCTACAGACCAGCCCGACCATCATCCAAACTCTCGTTTCACTAACGGTCTTTCGAGCCCATTCGGCCATGCTATTATATACCAAAGTTTCCAAAGTAAAAGGGGCACATTTGGTTATATCTAAACGGAGACAGTCAGTGGCGAGCGTGTATGCGTAGGTTTACCGATCGCGCAAATAGGAACCGGTAATGCTTGACTTACCTCCCATCATTAAGCACTATGTAAAGAATTAGCACTGATCGAATCGTTGATATTAAATCTACTGAGCAAGAAGGAACCTGCTTACCTGTGCAGTACGAACTCTGTATAGCTCGGACAATGATCTTGAGGTACCTTCATACTCAGGTGGTTCATCGCCATTACAGTAGTATGAGAACATGATGGGACTAAGCATAGAAAACAGAAGGCCAAGCCACATGACAGGAGTCTTCGACGGATCGGCGAAGTGCTCCTCATACTGTCTCATAAAGCTTGGCTGATGCAACAGATCTAATCGCCCGTCAGTATCTGGGGAGTAAGAGCTCTAAGAATATACATACGATACGTTGGTACAGGCGACCTCTCGTCATCAAAAAATCGTGCCATGAGTTTGTCACATGCTGCCTTTGGGGGAATCGTAGCGATCAATTCCTCTCTGCTGACTGGGCGAGCCATACCACAGAGCAAGCTTGGTGCATCCGGAATCTCCAAGGAAGGGTTGTAAAGAGCAGCCACCTCATGAGTGTCTTTCATCTCTCCCCAGAGACTCTTGAGCTCGTTTAGCTAGCTCTGTCAGTATTGCGTTGTATCTAGAACAGGCAATGGCATACTTCTTCCAGAACATCATACCAGTGTGAAGAGCCTTTATAGATAGATTGCTTCTCATCGACTTGCATGATGCCAATGCCATGTTGAATCTCCTCAGTGGCGTTATCATTGTCGTTATCAGAAGCATCTGAACTGCTAGGCGTGATCCGATCCGGTGGTAATCCCAAATCACGCACTTGGGAGGAGGAGTTGCCACCTAGTTGCTGATTTTGCTCAATTAGAGTTGTGACTAGTGTTTCCAGACGATTGATGCGTGCTTGCATGTCTTCTGCTTGGCCGGTCTTCCCTTTCCGCTTCCCTTGCGGAGGAGCCGCTTCTCCCCGATAGACACATGACGCTGCCTTATCTCTAACAGTACAGTTTTGACATGGCTGCTCACGGTTACATTTGAGCCTATGACATATCTCAGTAATAGTCGACCAGGTTGGGGACTTTCGACAAGTGGAGTCTCACTTTCTGCTTCGGCAAGCTTCACACGATAAGGTCGAGCGAGTCTTCCTTTCTGCCTTCCGCTGTTGTCTTTTCGCCGCGGATTTATTTGCTGTAGTATCCATTTCGTGGCTGTAGGTGTAAAGGTTGAGGTTGAAATAAGAAGTCCAGACATCATAATGGACGTGAAGTCAAATCCGGGTCATAAGCTGTGCCACAAGCTAGCTTCACTTGCCACGAAGATCGACTTCATGGGGCAAGAGAGACCAAAACGTATAAATATGTCCGCGGACTTTTCTTGATGACCCAGTTTCTAAATATCAACTACTGCCAAACAACTACCTTCGCTATTTCTGTTGCCCTCAAGAACTGACAATATAAGACATATGTTGAGCATACAAGCATGTGTATGTAGTTTGAGCGAGTGAGAGCTTCGAATAGCTTTTTGGCTCCATGACTGTATTCTACTTGCACGAAGCTTAAGTATGAAAAAGATATAGATGGGGGAAGCCTTGTGTCGTTCTGATGTATAGCTTTCCGTCAGACATAGCCTCCATTGACCATCGAGCAAAGAATATTTGCTAATGCTCTGTACGCAGCTGTTTTCCTCGAAGAGCTTACAGCTGGTTGTCCTAGGCCTGATGTACAGAGATTCTGTAGTCCACAGCAGTCCATGCTTTCCCCTCCTCCCCAGACCGAGTCTCTGCTGGAAGTACTTGTACCTGACACCGCACCTCTACTCCGCTCCAATCCAAGAATCCCGACACCATCATCCCCAAGAATAATCTCTCAGAAAAACTGCTGCATGCATCCCTTCTTCAACCAAATTTCTTACTTCCTCCCTTCCTAACCTCCACATCGTTGCCCTTCTTATCCTTCCCATCCTTCGCATCCTTATTCTTCTTCCCTCCCTTCAACAACTCCAGATGTCCCGCCTTAGCACCAAGCGTCCGTTCCGTCATAGCAGTCAAGCCCGCAGAATGTTTCTATAAATCTCCAGTCAGCCCGTATTCCACATCCAAGCCTGTCAAACATAAACCAAGACTTCCAATCATCCTTCCTTCCATCCCTGATCTCACGACTCGTTTCTTTTCCCCCCTCCAACCCAAGTCCAGCACGCCAGCCTCAAGCTTCTTCCTCTAGCAGGAGACACAGCGCCGACCAGAACGAAATCAAAGTAAATAGAACAAACCTTCGTCATCTTCGCATTCCTAACCAAAACCTGATTCCTCGGCGCAATCGTCCTCGATCCCTTCTTCGGACCCAAAACGCCCGGCCGTCTCGCCGACGATTTCGCAGTCGCCGTCGTGAGCTTCTTCGATTTGAGAGTTCCTTGCGCCATATTGATTTTCGTTTTCTGTTCCTCGAGATTTGAAAGATTTGGTTTATTTCGCGTGGTAAACCAACTGGGAGTCGTTTGCTCAAGGTCAGTGAGTTGGCGGAGATCGTGAGCGAGAGGGACAACTCAGGAAGTTCGATAATATTTTCCAGCCCACGCGGCCGCTAGCTTGGATCACTCCCCCGCGCTGTCACTGGTGCTGTTGTTCTGCTGCAACTCCAACCGATCTTGGCATGGCCTTTCATATTGTAACGACGGTCATTTCAGAAGTTTCTTAGAGAAGAGAAACTCAAATGAAGGGAGGCTTCAGATATCCTGCTTCAAAGTCATAACCTCGAGCTTTTTGCATCACAGTCTATCGAGCGCTTTTGAGCTCTATCCCCCTAGGTCATCAGAGGAGATCTTTCAACAGTTGCTTGGTAAGACTTTTATGGCACCTCTCTATCTCTCTCTTCCATCACTTGCTTGATTTTAGCTATTTCATGTTCAGTTGTTCAGTTGCTCAAGTCTCAAAACGTTCATATTGTTCATTCATCACAAGTCTACCTCTCCAAATTCTTTTTAGTCACATACAAGCCCCTCACCACAACCGAATAGCCAGTCAAAACAACACTGTCATCATCTTCCTCTTCACGTCTCTCTCTTTCAATCGTAGAATTCTCGTTTCATGCATGAATGTTGTTCCCAAATATCCATTTCATCAAGTCATTCCGTCGTTATAGCGCGAGACTGCTCTTCTCCTCTTCTCCTGTCCCCTCTCGCAAACCAAAATCGCAAAAATACAGTACAAAGTTGAAGAGCATGGCAAAAATGTGGCAAGAGCGACCCGAGTCGCTCACAGCCGCCGCCGACTGGGATATCTTTCTGGTTTGCTTTCTTTCTTTCTTGCCTTCTTCGTTGATCGTACAATCCTCCATTCCAGTCCAATCCCTTGTTTCCCGGTTTCCGTTGATACGATCCCCGAACAGCCGTCCACCGTTACTCCGTTGTTGTTCCATTGCCTGATTGTCCAATCCTAGTTCCTGCTCCGAAGTACGTCATCCATACCGCTCTGTACTCCTTTCGGACCACTGATCGACGCTCGAAGTTTTTGGCTGCGAGCTTCTCGTCTCCGCTCGCTGATTTTGTTCTTCACTCCACTCCAGCCTACGTATTCCACTCGCAGACCCAACCCTGGTATCGTGGCTACTCGTCCCCCATTGCCTTCTTTGAAGCCGTAGCCGAATGTACCTTCAGGTGGACCGCTTACAGCGCGACGATCCTCTGTATATACCCTCCTATCATTTCCATCCCTCCTCAATGACGAGTTACTGCGCTGCTTGACCACACGCATGGTACCACTGGCCGTGCGTCTCATTGTTCTGCGATCTGTGGCGTATGGATGATAATCGTAGTGATCGTCCTCAATAGGCAGGATTGCAAAAGTACGTTTGAGTTTCTGGCTGAATGTTCGCTTGGGGGGTGGGGGTCTGTTGTCGACAGGTGGGTATCCATATTCGTCGCCATCAAGACTGTCACGATCTTCGAGGTCATCCCAGAAATGAGCTGGTCTCCAGAAAGGATGTAGTTTGCCGGCGTCTGCAGGTCGATCGGCAACCGAGGGGTATAGAGTTGACGGGTTTGCTTGCTCTTTGGAAGTTTGCGTTGAGCCATCTACTAAGTCTTTCCTGCGGCCGCCACTCAACGAAAAGGTCCGCTTCAAAAGTCCCGGCGTTTGAGCAGAGGTTTCCGAGTAGCGACGGTTGCTGAATGCACGACGCATCAAGGACATACTTCGCTTTGGCTTGTTGTCCGAGCTCGCAGGTCGATCATCTATATCATAACCCAGTTGACGTTCTTCTTCCTGTCCAGGGGTAAGAACAGCAGGTGTAGGTGGAATGAACTTTATGGCAGGCGGTTCTGGGGGCTCACGAGGATTGCGGAGAGGCGAGTCGACCGCGTCCATTGGGTGAGCTGGTTGAGGAGGGGTGATAGGGCCCATGGTTGCTTGGCCATTGACAGCCATATTCGGTGCCGGTTGAGATGTCTGCACAGGCTTGAGAGCAGGTGGTGAATTCTCCTCTGATGTTCTGTGCTCCACGACAAGAACGGATTTGTTTTGGTGAGGGAATATTGTCACTGCCAAAGCTTCTGAGACTTCCGCGGTAGTTCCAGCAGTTTCATACGAGGTTTGTGAAAATGGCGTCACTTGAGTCGAAAGTCGTTTTCCAAAGAACGGATCACCATTATGGTCAACGTTCAGCCGGTGGTGAGTATGGGAGTCGGTGTCTTTCTCTGCGTCCACGTGGGATTGTGTTCGAGCGGGCTCTTCGATAGCGGGAGCGGTAGCAATAGCAGCATCATGCTTCTGCTTCAGGATCATATTGTGGGTGTTCAAACTTTCAGCAGTCAAAGACCCTGCTCTCGAAGTATTCCGGCTGGTTGGAGCAGATAGAGACGACCTTCTCGCAGGAATACTTGGAGGATAGTCAATTGTACGCACTGAGTCGTTACCTGACCCGGCTGATTCTGACATCGTCCGCTTTCTATGTGGGCGAGAATCGAAGTATCCCGGCTCGTTGAATTTTGACGATTGAGATAGGGGTGCCGAACTCAATGACATGCTTCGTTTGGTTTTCCTGCTGCTCGTGGATCGTAGGGACTGGGGTCTTGATTTGCTGGAAGAACGTCGTTCTGGAACGATCACAACAGGGATCGCTCCACTGTTTATAACCTCTTTGCGGGATCTACCACTAGAGGAGGTCGTGCTCACTGTGGTATTGGAAGCGAGACTCCGGTGTCTTCGCTCTGGTAGCCTCGCTGCTGCATGATGCAGACGGTGTTGAGGTTCGCTGGAAACCACCGAATTTGGTGCTGAACTTCTTGTTGACTGATCGGAGCTGAAGTCTCTGAGACCTAGGTGTTTCTTCGTATGTCGAAGCGTCTTTCTTCTAAGCGGAGGAGCGTCTACAACGAGAGCTTCGACAACGGCCGAAGATACTGAGCGGCTAGACATGACTGAGAATCGGCGCACGTCAGGTGTTGAGGGTGATTCTGGGTCAGCAACAGCTGCTGGCCAAGCAATCCGTTCAGCGAATTTTTCAGTAGAACTGCGATCGGCTGAGTCCCTGGCAAGGCGGTGCCTAGCAATTCTCTCCTGAAGAGGCAAGCTTCTGACAACCCTCGTCGCGTTCGTTGGGGATACAACATCGTCTTCTATCACGTCGTCCGTGCCTCCGTCTGTTTTCAAACGTAGCCTTTGCATATTACGACCAGGCCTTTTCCGAACTGTCACATTCCTCATAAGGTTATCATCCCATTCCCGTTCAACTTCGCTCACATCGCCAGCAGCACCCCATTCTCCATCAAAGACAACAAATTCCTCTTCCGAATTAACTCTCGCTCTTGGCGTCGTTGTTCCTTCATTATCTGATTCGAGACCCAGTCCCAAACCCACCTCCTTGCGTTTCTGGGGCTTCTGCGAAATCTGTGGCACTTCGACCGCTGATGTTCTTGCGGATGGCAGGACTGGTCTCACTGTTGAAGCCTCATCTTCATCTGAAGAGTATGGGTTTTCTCGAGCAGTTTTGAAGGAATCTGTCCGGGAAGATGGATATCTATCGCTTATAGCGGGCCGAAATGCCAATGGCATTGCTCGAGGGGGAGTTACATCGGGAGTAGGAGGGCTTTGCTGCTGATTCAGTGGCGTACTGGGTGTAGACGGGGGTTCTGCAGAGGTCTTGATCGAGGATATATCAAATCTAGGCGCGGGAGCAAGAGTAGGATGGGACCCAGAGGATTGTCGGGAATGAGTGGGTGGAGTTGGAGGTAAGACAGGAACGCCGATTCTTTTGGATGCATGTTTCAATGTCCTTGGACTCGAGCTCTCTGAACTTGTCAAAGACGAGGTTCCCGTATCAATCGAGAGATCGCGTGGCTTCGTCGCAGGCGTTGAAAATTGATATTCGGGCTCTCGAGGATGAGGCAGTATCTTGTGTTTCTTCAATAAAGTTGTTCCAACACCATGAGCTCTATGTGGAGCATCATAGGAACTGCCCAGCTCGCGCGCCGGCATCCTGAGCCAGTTCGTCTGTGTGAGGAGCATTCAAGCCGCGTCGAAATTATATCTTTTGAAAAATGAATGTTAATCGTGGGTCATCGCCTGGTCATCGAGGTCTGTCTCAGCAGGGAATCACTGGTCATAGTGACTTGCGGCAGGTTGCATGGTGATTCTGGCCTCGTGGACGCTGACTACAGTCGCAAAGTGCAGCAAATTGTGGTAAAGAGAGTCGTGAAAATCGTGAATGATGGTGGAACAATTCAATGCGACACCAGAAAGGGTATTAACGGGCGAGCGCGATGAGTCGTGAAGGCGCAAGAGGTGGGCGTTGACCAAGAGGATGTGTGAGGTGAGTGAGGGCTGGGCTGGGCTGGATGTCTGTCTTCAGGAGATTCGGTGATCGTCTGCGCGCGCAGGCTGCAGCAAGCCTTTCTCAGGTGGCTCGGTCCAGGCGTGTTAGCGAGTCGGATTCGACGGTGGTGCTGTAAGAGACCGTGGTGCAAAGGTACTGACTGTACCTCTTCCTGTCGTGTCGGGCTTCCTGTCACTGCGATATGTATGTCTCGGAGGTCAGGTCGTTGAGGACATCTGGCGCGAATAGAAGTCGAGAGAGGGCGAGGTCATCGAGGTTGAGGATGAGTGGGTGGAGGGACGAGGGAGGAGCAGGAGGCAGGAAGGTCGCTGCTGCGCGGGCGGGTTGGTGGGCGTGGAAAGCAGTGGGGTTGATGTCGTCTGAGAGGGGAGGGGAGGGGACTTCTCAGCAGGCTCTTATCCGCTTAATTGGGCAACAGGAATTGGCACACGCTGCAGCTACTGGGACTGGGAGGAGTGCGAAGACTGGGATTGCTAGGATATACTACAGAGTACTAAACAAAGTCCCTCTCTGACGCAAAAGAGGCAACCCTTCCTTGCAACCACCTTGCTTTTCATAGGCATGGGGATGGATCACGACCAAGTCCTCGAATCACACCCACAGAGGGCCTTGGATTTCTAGTGCCGATTCACGACTGCATGAAACATATGCAGCGGTTCCAGCCCCCCTCTTGAAGAGCGAATCACTCTGCTGGACTCGCCGAATGGCCTCTTCCTTGGGGCCACTGCACTATTTGGTCGCTGACGGGCATGCGAAGCCTGTTGGTGTATTTTATCCTGCACCAGTCGTCGTTGTCGTCACACTGCTAGAAAGGAAGAAGGAAGAAGGAATCGGGGAGGCTGGGCCGATGACCATTAGCTTTCACCAGTGGACCGGACCGGCCTTGGGTAGGAGTCGATTGTGAGGATAATTGGATGGCTACCAACACTCTTCTTCACTTCGTACTAGACGGCTCGACGGCCGTCCAGAAGTGATTCAGCCTGCATGATCTCTGGAAGTCTGCATTAGGGGAACTGACACGTGATCAATTCCGGCACCAGACTTGCAGTTGACGCTGCTGAGAGTACGGGTCGCTGGTGAGGCAGAAACGGTATGTTATAGTGTTATGCTCTTGAGGGGTAGAAGGCCTGTTATTAGGACATCCGTGCGTGGCATTTCCGAGAGTCGTCTCAAAAGAATAACTTGAGTTGCGTGTGTAAACTCTCACGGAGGTTAAGCGAGGTGATGTCAACGAAGGCCAGAACAATTCTCTTGGGTTACATCTCACTAGTATTCTACAGCAGGGAAATAAGATAGTGGAACAAGAGAGTGCCCTGGCTGCAATCAAGTCAGCAAACTTTTGAGAATTATGGGTCTACAGCAGCTCCTTGACTCCAGATCTGAGACCGGGGTACCTTTTGACTTCAGAGGCCCGGAGTATTCAAGAAACGGAACGGACCTACGGCTTACTCAGGTCGGATTTGAAGAGATTACAATTAAACTCTCAATCTTTGATAGCAGTCACTAAGGACACTCAAGGACAGAGAGTGCCATAGCAGGAAGACGAGCTATGTACGGCATATTTGTAGCTCGGTCTCCAGCACATGCCGAACAGCTCGAAGATGCTGCAATGTCTATCGTACTTCTGCCCACCGACTTCGGTACCTATTAGACTTTATCCAAGATAAACATTCATTCAAACATCTACAACTCTTTAGAGTGTGCTGAGTTTGTAGACTTCTGTTCTTTCTGAAAGTCCGTATCCTAGCTCCTAGTAAGTACTCTCGTGACCTGGCCTATAGCCTGTGGGACTTCAGCCAACAACGATTTCTCGAGGCTCGGACTTTTCTTCTCCAACAACTCCTTTCACTCGGAGCCTCATATCAACATGTCCAAACTTCACAATCCCATCGCTCAGTTTCACTTCACGATCAGCAATGTCCTCGATCACGGACCACGGACTCTTGGCACCATACAAAACAAACAAGTCCCGTTCGCTGCATGTCGGCGCTCTAAACAAGGTTCCGAGCAAGAAATCTCACCACTCACAAACTGCGCTGCGCCTCATAGGCGTGCAGACAAGAGCAGAGATGGCACCCAAATCATTTCAGCCGGGGGTAATCATGAGTGTAAGTGCAGTGCTGCGGTGTGTTTTCGTGCCGTACAGCGTGATTCTCGAATCTCCTTCTCCTTTTCCTTTTCCTTTCTTTTCCTCTCACTCTCTTCTTGTCTAGGTATTTCCCTTGTCATCCTCACGTCGGTATCCATCTTTTGGCAGCTAAGAAGTCGTTCGCGTTATCGCGTTGATTGGCACCAAGGCTCGAGCTAGCTAATCGCGGAATCGCATCCCACCGAGCGAAAATAATCAACACAGCTCCAAGTCCCCTAAGCCTGTCCGGAGACGATTTCCCCTCCTCGTTGGACTTCACACAACAGCGATATCTAGAACCATAATAATGGCTAGTGTCCTACCGAGCGGATTTCCATCATCAATCCCGACTTCTTTATTCGACGACGACGATTTCCCGACTTTCTTCACCAAAACAAGTAGCAGTACGAGCACGTCTGAGACTGCCAAAGGCAGTCAGACCACACCAGCACCGAGCATCATGACGAGCTACATTCCCAGTCCTGTTGTTCCAGGGTCCTACCCGACTAACAGCAACTACCCTAACAAGGATGATAAGGATAGCTTCTTCGATAGGCTTGAGGACGGGACCAAGGCCGCCATGGGAGTAGCAATCACCGTCGGAGTCCTCATCATTGTCGCGCTCTCGGTGTGGTATTGCTGTGGATGCTGTGGTCTACGTGCAAGACGTAGGAAACGTCGCGAGGGCTTGCGAGCACCAGACATCAACACCCAACGTCCAGTTCCATTGAATACGATGAACTCCAGCCATGCGCCTCCACCAGCAGGCGATGCTCCTCCCCAATACGAAGAGGCCGTACCACCTCGGCATCAACATATTGCTGGTGGGGCACGACCCTTGAGGCTGGAGGAGGACGATGCCATTATTTCAGACGGCAAGACACCTCTGAGCGAGATCCCCTTTGAAGATGTTGTGCTCGATCACTCTCCATCGGAAGGATCTTCAAGGAGCTTCAGTGAAAGACACCACGGACTTGGGGGTGATACTAGAGGACATACGAACACTTGAGGAAGGCAGGACCAGGATATTAGGACGCGAAACTATCAGTGTAGAGGTGGAGATGGACAAGATACGAAAGTACAGATGAGAGACAACCGCATGTGGTAGCTCAATGCCAGTGCCAAGAGGCTTCAACTGAAGTCGTCAAGGAAACGGCCCCATTTTACGATTTGGTTCACAGGCCGAGTAATGAGGACTGTTGGCGGATGACAAAGGACCTTGTAAGGGCAGCTTCAAAGCAGAACAGAAGGAGGCACTGAATATTGGGGGTTCGAGGAGTTTTAGCACGGAAAGGTTGGATAGATCTTCGTTGGGAAGATCCTATAGTTAATGCTGTGTGCCAGACACTGGCAACGGAAATAGTAGCCAAATACTAATGTACATCGGGCGTGAAAGTCACGAATTCAGATTGAAGCTTCTTCCTGGCAAGCGGCTCGGTTTCTCAGACCCATACCTATTCCTACGTAAATCCGGGGAAGGTGCCCGGACCAGGGACTGAACAGGGGAGATGAGGTGGGTCTTCGCTCTCGTTTGTTTTCTTCATTCTCATACCCAAGCTGCTCATGGTAGTCGGGCACCTGCGTTTTCGTTTCCTGATCCGACGTTTTGCTTCCCTTGCCCGTGTTGGAACCAAACGAGATGTGATAGATCTCAAGTCCATCTGTTTGCTTGACGGCCAGTAGACGTTGTACTCAATGTCCTCGAGCAGCATATGGTTGCCTTTCCTACTTCTTTAAATTCACTTCCACGATCCAAGTAGATTGATACTGGGCCCGTCAGCCCTAGTCACATCTCGTGGTGATCCTCTTGCAGAAATCACAATGGACGCCTTCATTGCAATGGATTCGGAGACCGCAGTTCTGATCCTCCAGCTTCAGATCGAAGACAGTAATGAGCTGCTCTCTTCTTGTGAGGGCAAAGGGAAAGGCATCGAAGGCGTCCTCTCAGACACCCAAGTCGCCCTCCAAGTCTACAAAGAAGAATTGCAGCGAAATGCGACTATCATCGCCGACCAAAACATGACACGCAGTCTTGCTCGAGCTTGTCAGACAGATGGGAGTATGCTCGCTTTGTCATTCTCGCAAGAGCAGCGAGCAGCTCGCGATCGGCAAGTTGCGCTGAGACTTTGTGGCTTGTCTGCTCCGCTGGCTCTTACTGAGAGAGCTGCGAATGAGGATGAGGAATTGGACGACGAGTTGATGAAGAAGTTGAAATGCACTGTATCTATGTGCTGCTGGCAATGATCACGACTCGGACGCGGAAGACGATTCGAAAGCTCTGGTACCATACCATTCGATGACCGATCAAAGTAAGTTTCCTTGGGACTTTCGAGCCCACAAGATCGCTGACCCACCAGATGCCGAATCTTCCAAATGGGCAGCATCAAGACCATCCAAAGCACCCAAACGCCATTGCACTGCCTGCCGTGAGACATTCTCCTTCAGCGAACTTGGCCGTGCCCCATGCACACACGAATACTGCCGCACCTGTCTCCAAGACCTCTTCACTGCCTCCATGACAGACGACACGCTCTTCCCACCTCGCTGTTGCCGTCAACCCATCACGCCCACTACCAACATCCGGATCTACCTGACCCCATCCATCGTCCATCTTTACACAGCCAAGAGAATCGAGTTTGACACCCCTGATCGCACGTACTGCTCTAATCCTCTCTGCTCCTCGTTCATCAGAACGGAGTTTGTAGTTGAGGAGAAGGCGACGTGTCAGGTGTGCAAGACGGTTACGTGTACGATCTGTAAGAGTGCCGAACATGGCGGTGATTGTCCTGAGGACGAGGCGTTGAAGGTCGTGCTTGAGACGGCAAGAGAGAATCAATGGCAGCGGTGCTACAATTGTCATCGGTTGGTGGAACTGGATACTGGCTGTAATCATATGACGTTTGTTTCCCTAGTCTCAAGTTCCCACATGATGAATACTGATATGAGGCTCTTGTAACAGGTGTCCATGCGGTGCCCAATTCTGCTATAAGTGTGGTGAGCGCTGGAAGACATGTAGCTGTGTGCAATGGGATGAGCATAGACTGTAAGTGATATTCGGGTAGCCGATGAATACGTTTCACTCCGTTTGCAATTTGCATGCACGTTCAATGTTCCCAGTCACTCTGAGCACATGTACTGACTTCCCGATCATCAGGTATGCTCGTGCCGAGGTCGTTGTTGCCCGTCAACCCGCTGCTATAAATCAGCCGCCCGAGCAAAGACAAGCACGTTTCGCCAATGTGGTTCAGGATCTTCTCGTTAGACATGAGTGTGATCATGACTCTTGGCGTTGGGTTCGTGGACCGCACGAGTGTGAGGAGTGTCGACACGACTTGCCGGATTATATCTTCCAATGTAGGCAGTGCCATATCCAGGCTTGTATTAGGTGTCGGAGGAATAGGCTTTGAGCTAGTTGCGGTTCATGTCCTCATGTGGTAGCTTCCCTTGGATGATTAGGATAATGTGGATACCTGCCGTCGATGATGTAAAAGAGACTGCGGTCGAATATTGCCATTGACATTCGGTACTGTACCAAACAGCATGATTCTACATGTTACTTTTCTCCACAATACTGCAGAAGTAGATCCACGTCAAGAACGCTTCATCAGGGGAGATTTTTCGCCCAAAGGAGGAAACCCGGGATCGACTGTCAACAACGTAAGAGTTAGGATTTAGAAGCCGATACATCGACAACTCCATTTTGCTACGGTGCTTAAATGGAAGGTAGCGCGAGTATGACCGGCCTCCGTGAGGTGAATTATTGGACAAACGTGTGACTTCCATCCATGGCATGCATGAGGAACAGTCAAACACTCTCGCAACAACACGATCACTGACCTTTTTTCCAGGAAAGGTATTTAAGCAGGCTCGGGTGCTTCTTTCGCTTTTAACACCCTTCGACTATATCTCTCCGCCATTTTCACTGCCATCATCACACTACACCCGACCAAAATGTCCACTTCAGAAAATATGGAATACAAGGCGCTTGCCGAGACCCAGCATTCTGAACACGAACCACTCAAGGAATTCATATTGTTTCCAAAACTCCCAGCTGAATTGCGCCTCGATATCTTTGCACGAGCCATCGAGGATGTGGAGCCTCGAGAAGTTGCCATGGAAATTCACTTCAGGGACGATCCAAAACCTGGTCCTCATCTCGTTCCAAGGCGACATGGACTTCGAGCCTCTGAGATACCGACTGCTCTTCTTCACACCTGCGTCGAATCTCGAAAGGTGGCTATGAAGAGATACACATATTTCTAACCAAAGTACTTTGGAATAAGGCACCACCTACAAGGATACTTCGACTTTTCCCGAGATACACTTGATTTTGGAGTTCACATGCCAAAACCTAGCTGGTACGCAGCGCAGGGCCTTGATGACGAACGATACATCTGGAACGAAGGCCGAGTGGAGTTCTATTGTTTCCATAAGTATGCTAATTCGGAAGAATTAGAGGCAATCCAGTCCATTCGCCTAGCTAGACCAGGCCGTCATGACGGGTGTGATTATAATGCCGAATGGCTCGAAGAACACTTGTTCTCCAGGTTCATAAACCTTCAGCATGTCATATTCTTACATGAAGACATCCCCTTCGACCATAAGTGGATCACGGAAGTCACCAATGCCGTAGCGAGCAAGAAGGCCGAAGATCCAATATGGGTCGCGCCAACTTGGGAGTTTGAGGTACTGGGAGGACGAGACCGGATATCCTCAGATACAGAGGCTTTGTAAGCTTTTCAAGTGCAAACGCAGTCTATCAAGCTATATGCAGGCGAGTCATGTTTTTGCGTTGAGTATGTACGAACATACATTCACGATGTTTTTGTCTTCTCGTTCCCTCCCCGACAGGCTGTTCTGCACAGTCAAAGTCCTCCACCACTATGTACTTAATCCCACGACCTCCCTTCATTCTTTCCAAATCACCATGAACAAATATTCAACATGTCTTCAAGTCCGACAAATACCGGAGCGTCGCAAATTAGTCGACACACAAGCAATCGACCGGACAGTGCCTTTATTATTCTTCCCATGCCTACCAACAGAACTTCAGATAACCATCTTCGAACTAGCCATGCCTGCACCTCGTATCGTCGATTTCAGACATACCAAATGGGCTGACGATAATGAGGAATGGTCATCCCTCCAATACTACAGCAAGCTAAGACAACGTCTACCAGTCCCACCGCTCCTTCACGCCTGCCAACTTTCAAGGGCAATAGCTTCGAAGTCATTCAGTCTCTTCAACAGTGAGCATGGGCCACTGCCATTCGGATATTTCAATTTCAAGCTCGACACTCTGAGCCTCACTCAAAGGTCAATGAGCGATCCACAAGACCTTGACTGGAACATCGTTCTCGAAGCATTTGGATCGCTCGTCAGAAAGGAAGATCGTAGCAGAATCCGACGTCTACAAGCACATTTCTACCATTTTCTTACTGCAGCCTCGTTGATAAAGGAGATACTTGATAACTTTCCGAACCTGGAAGTGCTCACCATTTGCTTTGACAGGGTACGTCCATTTATGACTGAAGAAGGGACTATGAATCCTTTGGCATTATCATGGAGTTCTATAGATTTGAGAAGTTTGTTTCGGGGTGGTAAAGGGCCGAGAATAGAATGCTTGCTCATGCCTGAGTGACGGCTGTTGCCATGACGCGTGTTCTGATGGAAATATTGCCTGCTAGGGATATGGCGTGGTTCAATTCAATGCCCAAGAGAGAACCTAAAAGGAGATATTTACTTCGTATTTTCAGATTATTCCTCCCGTACTTGATAATTTGTGACACACAAATGCTACGTGATTGGGTGAACGCCTTGCTCCTCCCAGGTCTGGCCAGGGTGTTGCTTTAATTTCGGCAAACTCCAACAATGCAGTCCAAAACAAGACACCGTTCAAGCGTCTCATGCACTTAAAGCTCTGATGGTCACGTTTGTGGATGAAGTGGCAGTGGCTGCGACCGTCTGTGTAGAGTACCATTCCTTGCTAAGGACATGTGTGGGAGAAGAGAATGCAGACTTGATTTATACACCTAGAAGAAAATCGCTAAAGCCAATTTGCGCCTATCGCTCGGAACCACATGCCATGCAGACCAGACCAGTCCAGTCATTAAAATACCATACACGCTTGCTGAAGCAACCCACCCATTCAGTCGTTATTTCGTCATGTCATAAGAGCCGTTAAAGGGGATTAGCCAAATGTCATGAAGATGACCCCGATTTCTTCGATGTTTTAGGCTTTCGTCCCCATACAACGTAGACTTTCATATACGCATGCACATGTCTATCCGAGACAGCTCTGCGCACATTCACTAGATATACCTGCTTTGAAGTCAGACTTACACACAAGTAATAACACAATTAAGTGACTCGTACCTCGATCTCCGTGCTATTCCACCCAAACATCCGGGAAAATGGACCCAGAGTAAATGCACCAAGCCCGTCTATCAGATTCGCTTCTGACATTTTGCCCAGCGTTTTTGAGTGCTTGTCTTTCGTCCAGGGGTTGATTGGCATTCGTATTATCTTTTCCTGGACGTCGACGAAACCAGCTTCTTCGTACCATCGCTTCAGTTTGTGGGCCATGCGAACTGGGCGGCCTGCCATTGCTAGATTCAGTGTCAGTTAAAACCCTAGAGTGTTAAGAGTGGGGTTGAGGAGTTCTCACTGGCAGCTTGGTCGAAGTACTTCGACCATTCCAAGAACGGCCAATCATCAGGCATCGTGCCGTCGTCACAAAAGGGAGTGGGGAAGATCTCCTGACTCTCCATGTACCCTCCTGGCTTGGTGTAGTAGAAGCTTTTGCGAATGATGTCTCGAAAGTCGCCGAATGAACCTAGAAGTACTCGAGTGTGGATGTAATCGTAGGAAGCTGCTTCGACAGCCCAATCTTCTTCGCTTGCGTCGTCGATGAAGAAATGTACATTGTCGTACACATCCGTTGGCTGTATGGGTGAAAGGTCTGTTCCCTGTGAATAGATCAGCTTCGAGCTCGAGAGGATTTCCTTGGATTTTCCGGCAGGAAAGAGGGGGCTTCTACATGTATTTGAGCATTTGGAAACTCGTCTCGTGCCATTTCCATTACCCATATACCTGTTCCAGTCCCGATATCTAAAATTCTTTGGGGATTTTTGAGGGGCGCGAAGTGATTCCGGTCTTTGAATGCATGCTTGAGCATAACATGTTGCAAGTCTAGTCGGTCTCTCTCATTGCTGTCATTTGGATAGAGGTACGCTGGAAACAGTCAGTATTGACGTTTAGGAAACGGGTCATTTTCGTACATCCAGCCCGGTACCCGTGATATGTTCTCCCATTTTCTTCTTGAAATGTATGTACTGTGCTGTCCACGGATTGTGATGCGCTGTTGTATTGTCAGCACGTGGCTCACCATGAATCAGACAGGACGTCCGAATCTTTGTGCAACTTTCGTCTCCGGATGGCTGGAAACTCACTCATCTGGACTCGAGTAATTTGTTGGAGACTGATAGCGCCGAAAGGTCAGAACTTCTCTACCCCGGGAGGTAAGACATCAACCTACTTCTGCTTGCATCGGTCCTTGCGGTTCTAAAGGACTTGCTCCCGGAGAGTTCTGGGTACTGCTTTGAGACATGTTTGATTGTTGAAGCACCAAAAGATTTGTAAAGGGATGTTCTTCACGACTCTCTCAAGATTTTCCACTTTGTCTTACGATCTTCCCTCCTCACACCGCTCTTAGATTAAATATTCTGCATCAGCCTTGAAAGGGGGGATGAAGAGCGAATAGAGATGAGGGGATAAAGAAATCCGACAGGCTGGGTCAGCAGAAGCAAGTACTGTACGTAGTGTTGCGCAATACGACGGGCTCGTTTTAAGGTGGCATGGTGTGAACTGCGGTACTGTACTGTAGGCCCGAGCCTCTGCACTGGGAAATGGCGGAAACACGAAAAATCCAGCAACTTGGTTTTGGTTCTGTACCCAGGCCGCTGGGGTCTTGGAGTGGCCACTATTCGCCTGAGAATCGAATCAACTCCCTGGATAGCAGCACTAGGTATGCAGCAGCCCTGTAGCCCTTGCTGCGTTGGATGCGGGTTAGTGATAAACCCATTGAGGCGCGGGAGAAGTGATGTTCCAAGGTTGTTTGTGCCCCCCATTGGTCCCGACTTTCAGGGCTCGAGACTCGAGACTTCCCAAGCTCCCTAAGCGGGGCATCTGCAGGTGGATGAACTGTTGTGCAACTCTAACGGGGCTTTAAGTGGCCAGACCCCACGGAAAGATAGGTAGTGAGTGACATCTCAACTTCCATTTGGAAGGTGGTGAGGTGAAGCATTGAAGACCCATGAAGACCCATGAAGACCCATGATTCATCCCTTCTCAACGAGCTGCATGGCCCCGGATGATATGCTCCCCAACTCGCAGGTCGTCCGAAGGTGCAATATCTGTCTTACAGTACCCCTCACCACCACCTTTGGAGGAGACCCGAGAAAATGAGGGAATGATACAAAGAATCGACTTTGTAGAGTGGGAAGTATTTATATGACCTGTCTGAGTCTCGAACTAGTCACTCTCGTCGGGATTCCTTCGATAGCTTAACGTGCTTACCATTGCGTAGGTGGGAAAAGGCTTCCCACCTCCATGGCTTCAGCTGATCCCCGATCTGAGTTATTTTCCAACCTCTGACCAACTAAGATCTGCCATGTAATTCATGCAGAACGGGCACCCGGATAGATGCAGCTTGTCAGCTTAGAGAATGATTATCGTGAGCCTTACCTCCTGCATGCAACCTCAAAGTGGTGTTGGCCGAGGAGATCGCTTCGTCCTTCCAGCAAGGCGGCAAATCCCTCATCAATGCCGGATGGTGGATTTTCGGAGCAAAAGACCGAGTCGGGATTCTCTTGCAGTTGAGCTACGACTCTTTCGGTAGCCCAGCAACGTCTTGGTATATACGACCCGAGCCGAGTTTTGATGAAGTGAGGCGGCGAAGAAGAAGTGGAACATGAGAGACCTGCCAGCGAAGATGGCATTCTCCGTACAGGGCCTAAGCGGAAGCTAGCACTCTTGAAAAGTCTCCGATCCACAAGTGCTTCCAGAATGCCAATATCTGATATTTTCCTCCGTCAACCATCAATGCATCGAGTTGATACTAACAACAGTGGCACTTTTATGTTACCAACTGGACTACTTAGAGACAGCTTGGAGTCTTGTTGTTTACTTTTGCACTTCTTTGCTCTTGCTTTACCCGAGGTTGTTGCGTACAGTAATAGGGTCACCCCTGTCATTTCTCGCTTGAGGTAGAGAAAACTTACATACAACTTCGACTCAAGGAAGGAGTTTGCGATCGGGGTCCAGCGTCGATACACAAATCATCGTCAAATGCCGGTTCAGACCAGAGAGGAAAGTCAATGCCGTAATGTATAACAATCGTCGTAAGCCTACTAGGTCGTCAGACAGATTCAGGGTGACTCACATGATTTCAATTTTCTAGCTGGTTTAAGTATTTAATCTCATCAGACAATGCTGTACGAATACCTCTTTACAAGCTCAGAGTAAGGCATTTCGATCCGAATCATTCGACCATCATGTCGTTCTCAATCTCGTCCTCATATAACAGGCTTCGGACAATTGTAGACTCGACACCAAACGATGCCCTTCCATCGCTGTCCAATCTGAAGAAAGCAGAGGACAGTCTCCCTTCATCACTCCCTGTCTCTGGCCTAGGTGAAGCATCAACAGAAGCACACCTCCTGAAAGATCTTACTCCAGGATTCAACGGCCCAAAGACGTCCTCAAACTATTACGGCTTTGTCACTGGAGGCGTCTTCCCCATCGCCGAAGTCGCTGACAATATTGTCACGGCCTTCGATCAAAATGTCCAAGTACACCTATCGGATCAGAGTATTGCGACCGCAGTGGAAGATCGAGCACTGAGCATGCTCGTTAATCTGCTGAATCTTGGAGATGGATGGAATGGGAAGACCTTCACCACAGGAGCTACTGGTGCCAACGTCCTGGGCTTGGCATGTGGTCGGGAAGCTGTTGTTGATGCTCGACTGAAAGCAGTAGGAGAAAGTGGTGGAGTCGGAGAACTCGGACTCCTGGGAGTATGTCTCAGAGCCGGTATCAGAGATATTCAAGTCTTGACTACCATGGGCCACAGCTCTCTATACAAAGCTGCGAGTGTTGTTGGGATTGGAAGGGCGTCAGTGAGAGATATCGCGACGAGCAAAGATGAGCCGTGGAAGCTGAATGTTGATGCTCTAGAACGGAGATTAAAAGATACCAAAGAAGGAACTGTGAGCATCGTTGCATTGAGTATGGGAGAGGTCAATACTGGAAGATTTGCGACTGATGGATTGAATACGATGAAGAAGGTGAGAGAAATTTGCGACCGTTATGGAGCCTGGTTACACGTCGATGGAGGTAGGTCAAGAGCTAAATCTCAGCTGAGAGCAACGCCGCTTACTATGAACAGCCTTTGGAATATTCGCACGAGGCTTGCCTCCCACAGCCGAGTTTGGTAGCTTGATCAATTCTGCATCTGGCATCGAACTTGCCGATTCTGTTTGCGGCGACGCGCACAAAATGCTCAACGTGGTTAGTACTCTTTTCCCATTTCGAAGGTAAAGCTGACTTCATAGCCCTATGATTGCGGCTTCTTCCTCACTCGCTCAAGCACCATACTCGCTTCCATCTTCCAGAATCCAAATGCCGCATACCTCTCAGCAGGACAATCATCTATTCCCTCCCCACTGAACAACGGTCTCGAGAACTCACGCCGCTTCCGAGCTCTACCAGTCTATGCCGTCCTACTCGCTTACGGTCGAGATGGGTTTGCAGAGATGTTCGCGAGACAAGTGCGACTTGCTAGAGGCATTTCGAGCTTCCTGGTTGAGTCTGAAGATTTCGAACTGTTGGCTACCCAGCCGAACCAGAGCGGAGAATTTGATAACGTTCACATAATTGTCATCTTCAAAGCCAAGAATGAGAGTGTTAATGCGGAGCTAGTGAAGAAGATCAATGCTACCAGGAAGATGTACGTCTCGGGTACCAAGTGGGATGGCAAGCCTGCTTGTAGGATTGCGGTGAGCACGTGGCGAGTTGATGTTGAGAGAGATGTGAGATTGATCAAAGAGGTCCTCGGGGAGGTTTTGAATTAGACTTCATGCAACATACCTGGAGGCATTTAGGTACTTCGCGGACGAACGCCTGCGCGTTTGATTGAGCCGGGGCCAAGCTTCCTCAGCAGCGAGATTAGGTCGCGGCCACCGAGGCTGTACTTGAATTTGAAGGCGTGTTGGAAAGCTAGAAATGCAAGATAGATGAAGCCTTTTGGTTTGAAATAAGGTTCATCATAATATCATCATAAATTACCGACTAGCTATTAGTTATCTTCTTTTCCAGCTCTCCTCATTGACTACGCTTTAATCATTTCAAACTCCCCCACCGTCGCTCCATCCCCATCCTCCTCCCAACACCCTTCAATAACCAACCTCACATAATCTCCCGACCATCTGCCCCCAACAACACTAAACGTCGTCATGTTACCGACAACAGGAACAACCTCATCTGTACTATTCGCCGCCGCCTCGGCATCAAACGGAAGATTCGGCGCGATGCCGTTGATCACGATCTCAACCTCGTTCGCCGTGTCAGCTTCGCCAGCCGCGGTTGTGTTGCCGAGATACACGATAGCAGAACGCGCAGGGCGAAGTCCCCAGTCGAATTTGATGTCTGAGATGAGCTGGGGCGCAATGGTGGATGTGTTGACTGTTATGGAGGCGGTTTCGTTGGTGATTGGCTGCCAGCGTGTGGCTGTGGCACCGTCGATGGCAGCGAAGGGGAATTGGCCCTGGGCGTAACGGGAGTCAGTCGTGACGGGAAGGCATTGATTGATATTGCCCTCGGTGGTGAGTTTCTGCCAGTAAAGACGGTTGGGGACGGTGATGGTTTGGTTGATAGCCAAGGTGTACATGGTGTTGGCGCTGGTGTCGTCGTGAGATGCAACTTCGACCTGAACGGTACTATTTGCGGAGATGTCGACGACCTTGACGGTAGGGTCCGTGGGAAGACGAGTTAGGTTGGTGTGAGTGCTGTTCATAGTCGCTGTGAACGTTGCACCAGCGTAGTAGAACGTGCGGACTTTGACGAAGGAGATCTGGGGAGGTAGCGATGGATCGATATACAGTTGTGGGCGAGTCGTTCGGATGCCGAGGAATCCAAACGGAATCACCTGATTAGCTCCTCCATGGCCCGTGAGAAAGGGGAAGGCAGGCTTGGTGTTGCCGTTGGTGTCGGGGTCATCATTGACTTGTTCCGAGAATTGATACCATGGCGCTCGAAGGTAGGGCTCGAAGCCATTCTGAGTATAGGTGTATGCTGAGCAGCCAGATGGGGACAACTCGTTTGCGTTGATGGCAAAAATGGAGTAAGTCATGGCTGGTCCGTCGGGACTCTGACGATTCGCATACTAAGCTGTGTTAGTCACTGAGAATATATAACTTGCGAAATTAACTTACGTAGTCCAAATCAAGCAACTTCTGCTGATCGGTGTAGTTTCTGCTGTATACCAGAGGATAATTGATAAGCACAATGTCTGCTTGCTTGACTGCAGCGCTGTTGTTCATGGTCGAGTACTCAAGAGTGATCAACGAGTCCGCCACCGGGTACGCAATGTTGTCCGCCTGGCGCTGCCATGTCTCGTTGATTTCCTCACCGCGTTCGAAACGCAACTCGTTGGCGTGTCTCAGCAACTCCGACGAAGAAGCAAGAGTAAATGCTCCATTGTCGATGTTATTGGCATACTCATCCGGATCTGTCATATTGTAGATATCGTACCTTTGCGTGGTCTCGTTTAACTCAAGCAGGTTTGATACCGAAATAGCAACACTCTCGATGAGTTGCTTGGGCCCATCGTTGAACCACGTATCATTCTTGGTGATGTTGTACTCTTGAATGAGATTGAAGGCAATATCATGGTTGAGATGGTATTGATAATCAACGCAAGGTCCAGTACCTGTGCAATTACCATATCTTCCAGTGGTCCAAGAATATAAAGCAGACCCGTTGGGGTAGTTGTTGAAAGCTGCGTTGGCGAGAGCTTGTGGGTACTGCTTGAGTCGCAAATTACTGATTTGTTTGCTCCAGCCGGGAAATGCGAGATTCAGGCCGCCCGCCATCCAATAATCGGCATCCCAGAAGCGAAGTCCAGCATATGAGTCTGATACAAGACCGCCGACCGAGATGCTTTCGTCATTGAGACCGCTACCATCTGGCTGAAGAGCCTGAAGGAGGTAGAATGCATTGGCGACTGACGCAATCTGGAGAAGCTTGACATCTGGATTATCTGGCAGTTGTCCAGTCACAGGGTCGGTGAAGTTGTCAATTGAGTCCTCGGTCATGATCTTGCCCCATGCCTCAGCATGCTCGGCCGTGAGTGCATCCCATCCCTCATTTTCGGCCAACTTCTGGGCTGTTCGAGCGTGGCCTTCGGCATCAGGGAACTTGTCGTTTGACGCAATCCCGACGTACTTGTAGAATGTGGCAGCCTCTCCAGCCTTGAGATTAATATCGAAGGTCTGACCCATGGTGGTCTCATTGGTACCAACAAAGCTGTCATTTGCTACGGCTCGTGAAGCTAGATCTGTATACCCATTTTCGAACTTGGCCGCAGAAATGATCCAAGCTGTGACGTTTGACAGTCCGTTGGGGTGGACCGAGGTATAGATGGTCTGGCCATCGTCGTTCATACCCTTCAGATTCAGATATGATCGTACAGCGCTACGACCGTCCAACAAATCGGTGACGGTACCACTGATGTCTGCAGATGGAGTAATGGTCGCCTTCACAGCGAGGACATTGGGTCTTTCCCTGCTGTAAATGGCAGTGTAGGTGACATTAAAAGAGGCACTGCAGTCCTCGGGGTTCCAGGTATAGGCCCATTCAGCGATGCCCGTCTTAAAGGAGATCTTGGAGGAGAAATCAGAAATCGTAGTGTTGCTGACAGTGGCATCTAAATATGCATCTCCGAATTTGAAAACAATTGCCGGGGCATGCGGAATTCCAGCAATAAATGACTCCCAGCCGTATTGATTCAGCCAGGGATAGTTCGTACCTGTGGCATTGTCCTGTACATCGAAAAATCCAGCAATTGTCGCGAAGGATATTCTAGTACTGTATAGAGGCCATCCATTGGACGGTTGTGTGCCGGTTGAATCGGTCTGGTTCTTGTCAACCTCGAAGAACGGGCCAGCAGCCGCAAGAGATGCTCCAGTATAGCTATAATCATTTAGCCTTCTTCGTGCAAGCAATTGACAATTGTGACTTACCCATTGGAAAGAGACAGCCGAGACTGGAATTGACCGGGAATGAAGGTGTTTGCAGTCAAAGACCAGTCACTTTGGTCCCAATCCGAGATTCCGCTTGAAGGGGAGAAATCAGTTACAGCCGAAACTCCAGCGCAGAAAATGAGCGCGAGTGAAGCTGTCGCTTCGCAAACCTTCTTGAAGCCGACCATCTTTCTGGACGATTTGTAGAGAATAGAGAATGGAAGGATGCAGAGGAAATCGAGGACCCTTTATTGTTTTCCAGCAACTCGGACCGAAATCTACCTACCTACCCTTACCTACTGCTCCCCATCCTTGCTCCTAGGCAGCTTCCTGGCAGCTTCCCCGCCATGGATCAGCAACCAAAAAAATTGTTTGGACGTCAAGCTTGGATGACGCAGGTTGTTCAAGGATGAGAAGACCTTTTTCCTGGGGTTGGACTGGGATGGGGTAAACTTGCCCGTGTTCGTGCAGGTCACTTGAAAGGCTAGTGATATAGACGGTTAGTCCAGACTGGCAATTGGTCTCTCCATTCCAAGTTCAGGAACGCTTGTTCCCAGCTTCCCACGAGACATAGATTTGACAGCCGTCCAGACTGTGTTTACCTTTGCCGTGGAGCCGAAGCATTCGAATGAAGCAATTCATAGAGTTTGCTTAATGCGAAGAATTACCTTTCCAGGGCCAACCGTTCTGGACCTGAATATCTCCTTATAAGCAGAACAGGACATGAAGCCGTCACCGAACGGGACTTTTGTATGTCCGTAAAAAGCTACTCACAGGAGGATTCCTGCAATGCCCTGGAAGTGCCCTCAACCACACCAGCATCTGCATGCTTACCTTACTCTGCCCCGCAGCGGGGAGAGAGCAAGCCTCATCGCTCATCATCTCTCCGCCCTGCCGACCCCTCCCTCAGCCTTCATCCCGCTCTCCTGATGCTTGGATGCAGACCTTCTCGGCCCTTCTTGAAGAGAATTTCTCTCGTTCGTTGATCGGAGGCTTGGAACCTGTGACGGGCAGCCGCTGCCGAAAAACGGGTACGGGATATCGGAAAGGAATAGACTTCTTGACCGGACTGAGAAAAGAAAAGTCATGACCTGATGGTTTCTCATAATGGGGACCCGAAGTGGCGCGAGGCTGGGCGACGATCGTCACCTGCATCCTTTGAGTTTTAGTGGGGTCGCCTTGAATTTCTGGGCATTACGGTAATGAATTAAGTCACGAGCCCGGTCACGAGGCATTGCATGTCACCATGATGTTGATCTCCTTTTTCATCGAATATCTGCCCGAGGACATTACCACTTCATGATACTCCTGGTACTCTTGAATGAATCAAATTCAAGCGAACTTGTGTTCTGCTGTGACCGGGAATTCAGTAGACAGGTAGGCGGTTCCGTTCCGCTCTCTACTCCAACGAGCTGGAAATTTGAAAGGCAGCAGTCTCTCCAATACATCTCTTTTGCAATGGTTAATCCTCAATTATTTTACGACACAATATGCTGCTGCGAACATCAAACTTCGGTTGCGATCGACTTGACAATTCGTCTAGAGCCAAAGGACTGAAGTTCACCTCTTCAGTCTCTTGCTTTTCATAAACATGCTCTTCCAATGCTTCTCGCTAATTCGACTTTATACATCGCAAAGTCTAGACTTCTTTCCCTTTCCGACCTGATTGTTTGTTTACAAGAGATAGCTCAAGTGAGGAAGGCTCTCAGGCCATCAACATCGTCATCCCACTCTTGCTTACTCAAACATTTTAAGTGCTTATCGTCCTTGCCATCTGCTTATCAATGGAGCCTTCCATTTCTGACGACAGTCATGTTATGGTGAAACCATATCTCTTCTGATTCCGAAATCAATTTTGCAAAATCCAAAGCCGTCTCTACCACCTGTCACAAACCTCAATCTCTCATCACACCAAACCCCATCCTTACACAAGATGTCACCCCTCAAACCATCCTTCCCACCACGCACCACAACCAGCCTCAGCACCCCCTCAGAAGAACCCCCCTCCCTCACAACCCTCATCAAAGCACTCAACCTCACTCCCCATATCGAAGGCGGCTACTACGTCGAAACCGACCGCTCTCCCCTCACTCTCCCGTCCCCCTTCCCCCTCAAACCCTCATCCACAACATCCGGCCTGGTCCCTACCCGCCCCGGCTTCGATCCCGCCCTCCGTTCCCTCTCAACAACCATCTTCTATCTTCTCACGCCCTCTGGTCCCCAAGGTGGGTTTCACAGGAATTCAGCGCGCACAGTCCACACGCTACATCGTGGACGGGGTCGGTATGTTATTATCCATGCGGACGAGGGCCCCGAGGGCGAGGAGAAGAGGGTGGAGAGTTTTGTGGTCGGAGGCGATGTTGAGAAAGGGGAGAAGTTGCAGTGGATTGTGGAGGGCGGCAAGTTCAAGGCGAGCTTTCTGTTGCCGGATGTGGAGGGTGGTGAGGAAAGTGAGGGGTTGTTGATCAGTGAGACGGTTGTTCCGGGGTTTGAGTATGTGGATCATGATTTTCTGGCGCCTGAGGGCTTGGTTGAGCTGGTGGGAAAGGAGAAGGCGGAGGAGTTGAGTTGGTTGTTAAGTCCTTTGGGGAAGAAGTGATGGCTTTTACTAAGAGAAGGAATGCTGCGAAGTAGAGGGCCAATGGAGTGTTTTTAATCGATCTTGATTTGTAATGACTACAGCTACGTGTACTAGAGTAAAATATACTTGCCCTTCTTACATCTCAATTGGAGATCAAGCTAGAGCTCCACTAATCTCAGCCCTCGACCCTTGCGCCGCAAGTGTACTACTTGTCGTAGAGTGGTGAAGAATGCCATGACTTCGCGCTTCAACCAATGCCTCTTTGAGAGTAAGGATCTCTTGGTTAATGTCTTCTCTTTCCACAGTCTTTTCTGCATTCTCACCAGCAATGCTTCGCAATTTCTCGGGATCGTCCTCCGCCATGTTGAGGACATACGATGGAGTGAACATACGCAAGGGACTCTTCTTACCAAGGAGGTGGCGCTCGATAATCTGGAGTCCTACATTGTCGATGAACCTTCCCACTGAGACCTTTATGTCAGTAGCCTTTTCAAAATGGGTATATGGTCTCCCTTGCTACGAATGAGCAATGAGGGACCTGTTGTACTCACTAGCAATCTCATAGTACGCTTTCAGGTGGGTGAAAGTATGCAGCACGCCGTCCACGTCCGGGTTATTTGATAGCCACAGCTTGATGTGATTCTTCCATTGCACGCTTTGGACAGTAGCCGCTACTTCTGGACTGAGTCCTGAAAAACTTGCAAGTGACGTTGCCATCTCATTGACAGCATCGTCGTATAGAGAGGTCCTCAGATGATCATGCCGTGGAACGAGAGTCCACATGTTCTCCTCATCGTCGTGAAGGTTCGCCAGCTCTTCGTTTGCCGCTTCGGTTGTTTCCGTCAGTAGCTCATTCCGGAGCCATGACATGGTGCTGTGCTGTAGCTCTTCGTCTTGGGTTGCTTCCTGCACTAGAGTATCGATGGATTCTAGTAAGCTCTCAAGAACTTCATTAATCAATTCCACGGCTCTTGCTGCCCAAGGGTCGGTATAAGATGACCAGAGAACCCGAGGCACATGCGGATTGATTTCCCCATTGAACTCTCTGCCGCGATTGTCGCGTATGACTTCGTGGATGCTTTGAAGGATTGGTACCGCGAGTATTGAATCTCGCCATGTATGCTCGTCTCGTGATGTCAGTAGGTGTGGAATGGTCTGAGGAAACCCTCCAAAGTCATCTTCCATTCTGGCCTTGAACGACTCAAGTGACTTCTGTACGTTTCCTCGTACTCTGGCGGACATGTCGAGTGGCAAGTTGTGGTAACTTCCCTCTATGGCATCTGTCGACAATCTGGAGAATTCAGATGCTAGAGAAACCATACAATCTCGCTGCTCTCGTAGCGTATTTCGAGGGTTGCCGAGCTGAGCGAGCTTCAATTGGCACCGTCCAAGATTCCTTTGAATCTCTGGAATAAATTCTGGGATACTAGTTGTTATATGATCGTTGTGCATTCTCGTCAATGCTTGTCTCAAATTCCCAATACCAAGCTTCGTCGGCTGATTCAGAGTTGGCCAAACGCCTGCTTGGAAGAAATCCAGCTCGTTTTTGTCTCGGGCATCGTTTGTTATGTTGGTCTCGCTTGGGAGGCGATTTCGCAGTCCAAACCAGCCCCGAGCTAAGTACAGTCGGTTGCTTGTACGTCGCTCATTCTTGATTGCGTCCAAGACCTAGAGCTGTCAGAACTGTTCAGCTGAAGGCAGTCATTCAGAATGCTCACCCAGTAGTCTGCACAATCCTGTCGCCTGTCGCATTTGTTCATTACGCCTATGACCCTGTCCTCTTTGTTCGGGATGCTCCTGATTATCTGCAACACTTCTTGGGTGTCTGGATCTTCCGGAACCACGACCGCTCTGAGGCTCCTGTTAGATCACCCTCGCAGCAAGAGATCGAGCTCGGAATACATACAAAACGATACTTCGTGGGTTGTCTATGTAGCGATCGACAAGCCTTCGTGCGTCTGTTGACGAAGGATGAGTGGCTAGTGAGAATCAGAAACTGGCACTTGGCTTGGTTCCATGTGCTCGTTAAGCTACTAACCACTGACAAGTCCTGGGAGATCGACAACGGTGAGGTTGATTTGATTGGGACCTTGTGCTGTGATATGCAAGGTAGCTTGACTCAAGGCTTGACTTTCGAGCTGAGATCCAAGAATCTGGCGACTTGCCTTTGTAGCACATCTACGTCAGTCATATTGTCTGTGATTGAAGAGCAAGACATACAGTCGCAAGCAGATTGGCAAACTCGGTCCTGAACTCTGTCGAACCGAACGACGAGTTCTCGAATTTTGCAACATCCAGAGCTTCAGGTTCCTGTTCACCAGGTCTTTTAATTGTCACTGAAAGTGATTCTGGTCCCGGTGCTCGGCGAAGAGAGACCTCGGTTGCAAAGCGAGTACAAAGAGTAGCTTGAACTGGAAACGGAAGTCGTGTAATTGCCTGAAGCACAGAGCTTTTGCCAGAGCTTTGCCCTCCGACAACAACAAGCTAGAGGCAGAAATTCTTGTCAGTGATTTTTAGAGCTGTGTTTAGAGTTTTGCAAGAATTACCTGTGGGAGTGCAATATATTTTGAGACTCCAATAGCATGTAAACGTTCGATGAATTGCAGCTTATTCACCGTGTTTTCGTCGCCAAGACCTACACTTGCCTCAAGTGTCTCTCTATTGAGAGAAACATTTTCACTCATGGTGGGATGAAACTCGTAAAAGTTATGTGGAGATTCTTCGCTGGTAATGTGTATGTTGTGGTTTGTGTCTTCTTCGAATGGGCTGAGATTGACTGAGAAATGGTTGGAAGAAGGAAGTGTGGTCAAGTTAAGCAAGACATTGAATAAGGTGGCTAAACATATATAGACCAAAGGTCAATAGGGGGACCTATTTTGCAAGGCAGACTACGAGCTTCAATGTGCCTTGAAGCTGTGGGCTGAACAGGCACCTGCTGGACCTACAAGGATTGTTAATTGTGGCAATGCGCGCTACATGCAGGAGAGATGAGAGCTTAGCCAGGCCTCAAAGGTGGTTCAGTATACTTCTTAGCTTTTAGAGCAAGATGTCTGCAAATATTGACCATGCTAAAGTGTTCATAGCCACACCGCATCGTCTTACATTGCAGAAGAAGTGACCGGAGTGGCCACAAGGACCAAGAAGATGAGGCTAGGATAGAACCGGAATTTCTCTAAAATAGCTAGAAGATCAATTGAGTAGACCAAATAGTCCCAAGAAGGCAAGAATTTGCCGGCAATCCCTTGAGTCCATCGATGCAAACGAGAAAGTCGAGGGATCAGGCACTGCCTCAAACACGGAATGTGTGAGAAGAGCGGACAACATGCGCTTACAAGGCAGAAAAGACATCAAAAGACCTAAACGGCGACCTCTAGACATCTGTGCGGTTCTATACTTCCGTGACGAGAACGCTCGAGTTGAGAGATTCATGCCAAGTCCTTGTAAACTAACTGGACGATATATCATCGAGCAAGCGGGTACTTGAATTCCCGAGCTCGGCACAACTGTGAAGAGAAGTTCAAGGTTTTGGAGGTACCAATTAATCATGATTGGATCAATGGTTGATTCGATTTGGCTTGTGTCTGTTGTGGTCGAGGTCGAGGTCACTCGAGCTGGAACACCAACATCGGCCTCGCTGAAGAAGGAGCTGCTAAGAATAGAAGTCTCAACCCGTCAACAACACTTTTAGTCTGACTCTGGATCTGGTAATTGATCTAGTATAATGTATCAAGCTGTAGAGAACGAAAATATGAACTTGCGCAGGCGAAAGATCATGACGAAGAGAATGTAAATCTGCTAATTGCATTGCCTGGCGGACCTGGCCAGCCAATCATGACACCGCAAAACTTGTAAGGCGCGCATTGCAAAGTAAGAAGCGTATTTGTTCTGCATATTCCGAGATTTTCAATGTCCGTATACCACCTGTAGCTCAGCACGGGGGCTGATGGTAGAGCAGAACGAAGGCCATCAAGTCAGCAAGGATGAAAGCTGTGCCAGTCTCGACCTCTGTACCGTAGCTGCAACCGGCTTGTCTATCAGGTAGAGTTGAGTGTATTTGATGTTGAAAAGTCTGTGGAGAATATGAAGGCATAATTAGACTGCTCGCATCGAGGTCTCTGTAGCTCGTATCGGCGTGGCGAGCCGAGACAAGACACGGCCAGACTGAGAAGGACTTCAGAGTCTTCAGCGCATCCTCGAAACACTTGATGCTCGACTTAGCGAGTTGACGTAAGATCTTACGACAGCGGTCAAATCCCCGGTCGAGACCATTTGAACATGGTTGCATGCCGACCCGTCGCCGCCGATGCGACTACATCTGGGATAGTATCGTAAATCGGAAGAACCTGACCGTAATTCTCGAGGGTTTCAGAACTCGACAAGGAAATTTTGGTCTACCTAGGTAGTAAATGTCCCTGAGAGGGCTCTTGGGGAAGCAGGTCGTGGACTGACAAAAACAGAAAGAAGTGTTGGCAGGAACTTCTGTAGAGGTGCTGCTGGCGCTTCGCTAAAACGAGTTCAGTCTTGGCGCGTCGCGGTGCCGCCAATGGTGGCTTGTAGGAAATGTAACCTTCTGCCTCATCCGACGGTCTTAGAACCATCGCCCTTAAACGCCGTGAATGGGATATTGTATACGAGGTATATGGTTATTGTAAGCCAGCAGGAACTTTCAAGATTCAATTGGAAGTCCTGACAACTCCAAGACTAGGGAGCTTCTTGTCTCAGACCGGAAGATATTTCGTTATCAAGCTGAATATGCTGCTCAGCACACTTCCTTACTTAAATACCACCCCTAAACTTTGTACAAGAACAATCCTCTCCATCGCAAGGCCGCGGTCTCCTAATCCAGCCTCTTCCACCAGAGTTCTCCTCGGTTGCTAGCATCTCTTTGCGAAGCGATGAGCAGAGTCTTGCCGTTGTCGAAGAGTGTATAATTGCGAATATGACTGGCTCCAGCCATGGAAGGAACGTTGGCTACTGTTAACGGCCCATGAATTACTTGGCCATGAGTGCGTGTTGCTGGGATGGCAGTGCTAATCTGAAGTGGTCCAGCATATCCGATGCTGTGCCTTCCTACAAGTGCCCACTTCGTAAGGGTTAGCAAAGAAGTCTTTACTATGAAACAAAAATGCTCTGTGAGATCTGATGAATCTTCCGAGCGATGAGCATCCCAAGATGCTCATGGTGAGGAGCCAGTGTGTATACATACGTCGGCATCTGTTTGGCCATCTCTAAAAGGGAAGGTCAAGTTTGCAGGCCTATCTTCGGCATCTGTTGAGGTGATTGTGGCGGACATATAGCCGGACTTGCTGTAAGTCAGAATGCCAACCGGAGCGGAACCATAAACAGCATCTGGTACAGGGACTTCATTGAGCCATCTGTGTGACGAGCAGTTAGATGGGGATCTGTTAATATAAAACCAAAAAATCTTAATTGACATACGCTGAAGTATTAAGTAATGAGTATGTTCCGGCGAGGACCGCGAGGATCTGATTCGGTTGCATGACGAGGTGAGGGCAAAAGTAGTTGCGGAATGGCTGAAGGGAGAATTGACCAATGTGTTCTTAAGCCTGACGAGGAAACCTAGGAATGGGAGCTGTTTAAGAACAAAATCTTGAGAAGTCAAAGGGCCTCGGGCACGCCGCCTGCCCAAAGCTTGGAAAACTCCCCCAAGACCGAACAGGGCTGGCCTGTCATGCTTTGTATGACAGTACAGTATCATTGAGCCACGCGGATGTGAGCTGAACTGAGGTGTTCCCTTACAAATTTGCGGTAGGGCCCGGAATGAAGGAAGAAGTGCAATCTAAGGATCTCCAAGCAACTCTAATAGAAACACCCATTCCATACAGCTCCCCGGCATGGTTGTCGAAGTGGGTAGCAGCTGTCAAGTGGCCAGTGCAGAACGAGCGAGTCCGAATCCGACTCAACTACCGGCTTGAATGTTTTCGACTCGGATAAGTCCGTAGAATTCTGATGCTTGAACAAAGGTACAATCCCCTGACACTGACCCTTTCAAATGTCCTGAAGTATCAGATTCGGACGAGACATTGGTTCAACTCCAATGTCATAGTGAAGTCAACATATCATCAACTCAGCTAGACGAGTCTAGAACTCACCCTGAACTCCTCATCCAAAGTTTGTTGACCCTGCCGGAAAATGTGGAGTAAGCCCACGGCATTTCTTTGGGCGCCGGGGTTGCTTCGTCACAAATATGTAACCTTGCAGCCCTGCCCCCCTGAAATAGCTAAGCGAGCGTTTTCTGAATCGGGGGAAGGATGAAAAGGGTGATTTCGCCGAGATATTCATCATGGAAGAGGAAGGTGTAAGTTTCTAGTCCACTTGCTTCAGGAAAACATGAAAACATGATAAGAAACCACGACTGTGTTTGTGATGAGCGGTTATCACGCTCTCGGTCTTACAAGCTGTGTTGATGTTCACGAAGGATGGGAAGTGGAAGCAGCGGAAAGGGGGAATCAGACCAAGAAGCTGCAGGATTTACTTGGCGAAGCAAATTGTCATCGGACGACTGCGGGGTCGAACCGTGCGGGGTACAGCTCTGGGTCAGATTGTGGAATTCTAAGCAAGAGAATGTGGATGGAGCTGATGGATCCAGAACAGCTTGCCGGTCAGTATCCACCCAGTGGATTCAGACCTTTCTTGTGCTCTGATCTCAAATACATGATGACCGAGAACATCAGTGGCATCCGCGGCTGGGTTTAACGCTTGCATCGGGGCTCATCAGGCCAATCTGGAAAGCGAATAGATCTCGTCAAGTTTTGGCATTGAACATTTTACTCATTACACAGAAGATTGCCCCAGCAACTTCCTTCTACCGACCGAGTATAGATCCAGACCACCGATCCTGTTTAAAACGCCAAATAACCATGCAAACTATATGGAACCGTTCTCAAGCTTTACTGCGAGAAATCCTCGTTGACCCATCCATTGTCCATATTCCACCCTAAGTATTAAAGCTGAAGAAATCCACCAGAAGACCCGGACTCTACAACATAAAAAATAGAAGTTGTACACAAACATGAATGAGATGCCGTCGTCAATCATTTTTCAGGAAACTAATAGCCACGACGTCGTGCGCGGCCATGTCCCAAATCGATGCTCTTCATCTCTTCTAATAAAGCCCAAGCATCACCGCCGCCAGGCTGAGGTGGTGGCGGTCCATTCATACTCATTGGGACTTTTGCAGGAATGGGAGGAGGACCTGCAGAACCTCGATATCCAGGACTTCCCCCATAATTAGGAGCATAATTCTCGTTCGGGTGAAAATCAGTTGAATGAGCTCTTGGGAGACTCCTTTGGGCGTAACTATTGTCTTGATATGGAGTAATAGGAGCCAATGGACTCGAACCTTGCGTGGGGTGAGCCGATGTTCGATTAGCCTTTTTCTGAAGACGATTGCGGCCCGTAGGAGTTACTGGATCATGCGGCGGGGTATTACTCATGTAGATGGGCGACGAGGTTGCCATGGATTGAGGCCGGCCAGCTTGTCTCAGTGGTCGGCGGCCAGTGACTGAGATAGGCTGAGGGCCGCTTGGTGGTGGTCTATAATTTCGGTCCGGAAGTTGCGAAGCGTACTTGGGGCCCTTCGATTCCAGCAGAGGTGCATAATTCGACTCCGGTATATGATCACTTGGATCAATTTCCCGACCATCGTGCGTGATGATCTTCGCATCGGGATCAATAGTCTTGGTGTCGTATGCCGCACTAAGTGATGGAGTCGAAGCCGAGCCAGCAAGACTCGGATTCAGCGCGTTATAAGAATCTGGCCCAAAAGGAATTCCAGACAGCCTTCTTGTGTCATCGGACGGTCGCGGTGAAGGACTAACAGATTTTCTCATTGGTCGGGGATCAGGAGAAATGGCTCTAGGCTTGACTACTGGGACCGTTGCAGTGGAGAATCGACTTTGGCGATCATCATATGTGGCAGCGGCTGGAACGAACGCGGCATCATTTTCCTGGTAAGACAAGAGCTTGGGCTTGTTCTGTTGATACTGGGGCGAATTCTGGTATCTCCCTCGTGCTGAGTTCCCGACTCCTTGGCTGTAGCTCGCGCGCTTCTCATCATAGATCCTCTCCGAAATCTCTTGTGCAATCAAAGGATCCATGCCCGGAACCAATGTTGCAGGCACAGGTGGAAGGGCGTAGTTAGACATTGCCATTTGATCCTCAGACTGACCTCGCGGTCGCTGATACCCAGAAGAGCTTCCCATTTGATCTTCTGATTGTCCCCTTGGCCGCTGGTAATTTGTGGCACCTCCCATTGGGTCCTCACTTGGCCGACGATGGTGATCTTGTTGCTGCATTGAACTATACGACGGCCGGGATGAGACCGACATGTCTGCTTGTGGTCGATCTCGGAAAGAGTGTTGAGTGTTATTATTTGCGTACCCACTGGAGCTGTTAGAATACTGATGGGTTGGAGTGGGTGCATTGGACACGCTGTTGCGCCCAGACGCAGAACTTCCTCTCCCACTCAGATTGAGAGGGGCTGGGGATGGGACTTGGTCATATCGTCTTTCATCGTGTTGCGACACCCGTGATCCATTTCTAATTCCAGCATAGCTCCCACCGGGAGATGGAGGTGCATCTTCCACGGTTGGTTGCATTGAACCATAGTCCCCATGATACCTTGAATCATAAGATTGGTGGCGAGGAGGGGATTGTTGGTAACCACCATTTGCCGAGCGCCGGAATTGCTCCTGCGTTTTGTCTGGACTGTACGCTTGGTACGAATTGCTCTGTGACTGAGAAGGTACGGAGTGGCGATGACCCTCATGCGTCGGGGTACCATAGGGGTTTGGAGACCGGTTATCCTGAGAAAATCCATAGCTTCCTTGAGACTCCAGTGGGTGTGGACTGACATGACTACTCCCGGCCCTGGTCCTGTGTGCTGGTGGAGGCGGAGGAGGCCCACCAGGGCTTGGAGGGGAGCCAAACTCGTCCGGTTGGGGGAGTTCGTAGGGACTTTGTTGTCGTCGAGGATTATACAAGTCCCGTGGGTCACTGTGCTCTTCCTCCCCTCGATAATGCTCAGTTGAGTTGCTGTACGAGTAGTCACTCCTTGATGCTGGATCGTAGCTGTCATAACGATCGTTTTGCGGTGGCTGAGATGGTGAAGCGGCTGAAAGGCTCCCTGGAGACTGACCGTACCCAATCATATTGGAGTGAGAACCATCACCGTATCCCTGGGATGGGGAGTAGTTCGCTGGTGCTGTGGCATATTCCATAGACTGAAGAGGTGATTGGTTTGGTATGTAGCTGGGGGACTGATAGCCTCGCTGAGGTGTCTGGACGTGCTCAGGAATCGCGGTTGGCGGGGTCTGATATCCTCTGGGTGGTGTTTGTACATGGTCCGGAATGCCTCCTGGCGTATTTTGGTAACCCCTGGAAGGAATTGGTGTATGCTCCGGTGCCACAGAGGGTGATGGCGGGTAGCCTCGAGGTGTAGTTTGGACATGGTCAGGTACTGTAACAGGTGAAGCCGGTGCTCCCGTAATCGGGTCGGATGGCAAAGGTCTTCTCTTGACTGCAGCCTTTGGCTGTCTGGGTCCTTTCAGAGAATCTCTACTCCCCTCATCTACACCATTTGTGGCAGTTGGTCTGATCTTCTCTGGCTTCTCCTGCTTCGGTCGTGAGTCGTAGTATGTGATCTCGATTCTGATTTCGCCCGCGTATTTGCCCTTGCAACTCAAATTGTGCCACAGGTCATTCTGTCCTCCACCTGGGACGACAACTTCTTTCAGGTCGACCCATGTCTCTCCAATCAAGTCTGTCTTCTTGTCGTCGTTGAAGACCGATACCTTCAATTGATAGTAGTCGGGGGAGTCGTGAACAGTATATCGAAGCTCTTGGTCCCTGCGCAAACATTAGCACGGCAGCATTACCATTGTGGAATTATTTACCATCGCGGAGTCTGACCTCCTCTACGATCAGTATCCGTTTTCTTTGCTTCCTTTCCCAATCTCGCGGCACAATATGGATCCTGCTTGCCAATGGTCTTCCGGTTGGGCAGGTTCTTCGCACGATCAACAATCAGGACGAGAGTTCCGATTTCAGGACCGTCGACGGTCATATCAGAAAAGATGCCCGCCGTATGGGCGCCGTTGAGTCCATTGAGCTTCGTCTTGCTCGCCATGCTTGCTTGGTAAAAGAATGTTGTTGTTGCGAGGAAGGCTCGGCTGACGTTCGACTTTGTTTTGGCTCGTGTTTACGAGCTGAAGGAGGCTCTAGTTTAGCATGTCGAGTATAATCAAATGATTGAAGATTATCTGCGCATCACCAATGCATGAGGAAGCTGTGTGGAGGTGGAGAATATGCGAAGAAGAGGTCCAGATGCAGATGCAGCTTCGCAGGATGTTGCGCGCAGGACAATGACAAAATCGCGAGGCTGGTCAGTTGAATGGAGGCTGGGGCGTTTTCGCGTCCGGCTAGAACCCTAACTCTATCAAAGAACAACCCTTCCAAGTGCATTCCACTTTCTGATTTACAGGTTTATTTCAACCACATCATCAATCATTCTATTCTTTCATTGGATAATCACGAAATTTTGGTACGATGCAAACGTCCACAGATCTTGCCGTGCTTCCGCAGCCTCTAAAGACGGCCAATTGGGTGGTGTATCGGTTGCTATGCGGTCGTCAAGCGAGTCAGGGCCGGGGAATTTAGTGCTCGTCATCAGGCTTTGATGGCGACGACTGCAGGGGCATTAAGCAGCTTGGCATGTTCTATAAATGTTCCCTCTTTTCCGTACGAACCATGACATCCCTGAAGCAAATCTTGAAGATCATTGGAACCTATTTGAGCCTCGCGTCTTTTTTGGTGTGATGAGGCAAACATCTCGACCACAACAACTCGTACCTACAATCAACCTGGTCTTGAAAACTCTTATCGAAGTCGACAAAGTCTTGTAACAATTACTGTAGTAACAATGAAATGGTCAATCGCGTCATGGCCTTTATTCGTTTAAGCTTACTCTGACAAGCTCAGATCCTTTGCTCTTTGAATGAGTGGTACGCGGCCCCAAAAGCTTCTCATGATGCTTATTACTTGGCTGTTTGGTTGCCTGAGCTGCTCCGCCTTCTTGTGCGCAGCAAACTTGTGGAAACTTGCATGAGCTGATCAATCACAATGAGTTTGCAGGTGGGGTTTGAGTTTACTGTGCCTTCAAGAGTAGCTCAAATGATCCTGACACAGCTGAAAAGGAAAGCTTCTCATACTAGACGACGTGAAACCCAGTCGGAAGCCTGGAAGACTTTTGCTTGGATCATTTGTATTCTTCTTTCTGTTACAGAACTCTACTGCACGCTTTTCTTCTACTGCTTATACTATCTGGATTTCTTTCGTGATAATTGTTTGGGTAATTTATGTTCATCTGCATAAAGTCGGTAGTTTCGCGTTGCTATTCAGAGCCCATGGGTTTTCAGGTAACCCAGCATGACCGCGTATGCTCCAGTGGCATTGTAACCTGTAAAGAGTAGGTCTCTGCATCTATCGCAAGCATCTGAGATTTCCATACTGAGATTGATTGCATGGCCAACTGCGGGATGCACAATAGCCTGAAAATCCGTCACATTGGGAAAGTACTCGGCCACAACAGGTGGTGCAAGAAACCCAGTACAATTTCCATCGCACATCGCGGAGTCGTATTCCCCTGCAATGACCTAAGCCCCATAAGTAAGGGCACCACTGTCAAGCAAGACGTACCTACCATCAGGGGTTTTGTGAACTTCGGTGCTTTTTGTTGGATCGCAGTGAACGTGAGAAGTTCGACTGAACCTACAGGCTGTTTGATAGATTCTGCGTACCACGCCATTTCTTTGCTGAAGCTGTTTCCATGTAAGAATGCTGCCGCATTGCTAGCTGCATCTACACCAGTCATATAGTTGTTGTCCCTGCCTGGCCATTTTCCCGGTGCTTGATGTGTTGCAATCCGAAATCCCCATGCTTTAATAAAGGTTCCAGAATTTGGTCTATACGCTATCCCAGTGAGAATGGCGCCGTCAGAGAGGCCAGGTGTAGTCGCGATGAGACCATTGGAGATTAGAGATCCATATGAGTGTCCAACGTGGACAAGCTTGGAAGGTGCGCCGAACGAGCCAGTGTAATTTCCAGCACGGATGAGAGAGCTCAACTGTTGCAAAATGGCAAGCTGAACAGTGGACTGAGGCACATCGTAGCCCGAGACCCTAGATACCTGCAGCATTAGCTTCACATTTCTGGAGAGCACAGAACATGTCATACTTGGAAGATCCCCCTGTGCCAAGCCGGTCATAGAAGAAGACAGAGTAGCCCTGGGCGATTGCAAAGTCCACAAAACTGTAATTTGCAGACTCCATACCGGAGTCCCAGTATATCATAGACCCGTCGACTTTAAATCCAGAGCCTCAGACTTGCAACATACCTCCTGTCATATCCAAGCCCATGCGAAGCAAGCAAAAGTGTCTTCTCTTTCCGCGTATTCTTACAAGGACTACAGATAGTTGCAGCGATCTCATACAACGCCGTAACATTCTTCACCCTGCAAAACGGAACGAATGATGCTTTCGCATCTCGACTCAGAAGCGTGTTCACGAAATCAACAACGTCGAAGTCATCACTGAATCGCGGATAGTTTGGAATCAACACCTGAGATGTAACACTGACTGGAATGGAATAGTCCTGGCACATGCGGGTGGCCGAAGTCGAGCAAGTGCTATGAGAAAGCACTCCAAGGAGGAGAAGTGAGATCGATGAGACCAATGAAAACTTCATGGTGTACGATAGACGCGAAGATCAATAGCTGCGGGTTGGGGTGACAGGGAAGTGGTAGGTAGTCACTCAAGCAATGCCATATTTCCAGTTCTTATACACAATGGAAATTATTGCCAACAAAAACAAGACGGCACTTTATTTTCTCAGGGTCATCACTGCATTAATGCGAGCTCCGAGATGCTCATCCATTTTTGTGTCGAGAATACGATTGCCTTAATATGGCTTAGACATGAGGCTGACCGGGTCGGTTTCTCGGGTTGCTGAACCCCTGTCCACGGAACGCTGCAAGTACCTGCAGGCTTAATTTGAGGCCCGGGATGGCACGAAAATGATGGTCAAAATTCATCGGGAAAGGAGAAATGTTGCTGTACACTACTCGTTGTTTCTTATGGGTGTATATGCTGGGCCACATACGCATGCTGACAAATCTTCGTACCCATCCAGGACATTACTGCGCTCGTTTTCAATTCATTTGAGCACATGATATCCCGCACTCTGGCATGTACTCGATCGCTTTGGCTCATCGAACCCGAGTCCGAGGGTGTCATATCTAGTGTGAACAATGCTGCTGGTCAGGATCGAGAATAAACATGAGCTGAAGCCCGCCAAGCGTGGAAGTCCTACGAGTTCGAACTGTAACTTCCATGCAGAGGAACACTGGGATTCTTTGAAGTCACATAGTTCTCAAACTTCGAACACTTCGTTACTTGCATCCTTCGAACATCCACAGCAGTGGCACGGCAAAGAAAGGATGAAGAAACATTGGTCCACTCGATGGACACCTAGGACGGAAACCATTCAAAGAGTTTGACTATTCGTGTCGACAGTGCTGGACCCTCATGGTGGAAGGAGTGTGTCCCGCACAGGGGTCGATAGATCAGGACATAATTCGACATTGAACACAGGTTCCACCGATGGAAGACATTTTAGAAGAATTTGCCTCCAGGGCTCCCAACACAGGGTGGGTTGGGACGTCCTTGCAAGGAAATTAATTGCATGGAGATAGCTTTGTGTTCGGCATCCCAGTCAGTTATTCTATATTCTCAGGTAAGATTGATAAGTTTTTCAGCCACATGCGTTTTGTTGACTTGCAGCTGTAGCCTTGACGACCGCCTCGCTTCACACAATCTCGCTACTGGTCAATCCTCTCCAACATACCACAACCGATCCGTCTTGTAGATAACGGCCGGCCTTCCCGAAAACATGGAGTGCAATCCCTGTGGTGGTGGAAACGATGGTGGAAAGAAACGGACCGAGAAACTCTGACAATGGGGGGAAATGTATGCGCGAGGCTGTGTACCATTCCAGGCACCAGCAAAGTGGCATTTGATATTGGACCAGATTGCGCCTGGAGACGGAGGCATTGGAAAGTCGGCTCCAGAGCTGCTGGCGACGGCTGATATTTCGACTCCCGACACGTGTATGTTATGTGATTATTGTTCTTGTGCGACTTCTGCGACCCAGTCTCGTGGGAGATGTTCTCGGTAGCTTATCCGAGTCATGCTTAAATTTTGTCATCGTGCAGGTATCTCACTGTATTTGTCATCGTTCGAGCCCTTCTTTCTGGCACTGCCCGCTTGTCAGCCCCTGCCGTTATTCTATGAATCGCTTCAGCTGAGCGGCGTAAGAGTCAAAATTCTGGCTTCATATATTGCATAAGTCCTGTTTCAATCAAAAGATCAACTCAAACAATTCAATCACCTCAGTCATCTATTTCTCCCCTGTTCACCTGGAGTTGGCAGTTCGTTTTTGTTATTTCGCTCGCTTGACTCATAAATCAATAAGAGTTGTTTGTTTATGAATTGCTCTTCGATGTTGCCGTTACCATGGGAGACCACGTCCGGGGAGCCACAACGGACACAAAGACCACACAGGAAAAGTAGACTTGGATGTAAGGTGTGCAAGGCGCGGAAGATCAAGGTCAGTAGATTCAGCCTTTCGTCCTTACCTGTCCCACTGATTGAATAATGCTAGTGCGATGAGAGCAGGCCGGTTTGTGGGCAATGCATCAAGAGGTTTCCTAACCCAGAAGAAGAATGCGAGTTTGAGGTCCTCTCCCCGCCTCTACCACGTACCCCTTCATCAGCCGTATCTCCAGCATCAATGAACGACTCAATTACCAGCATCCAATCTCAGAATGCTTCACGAGCTATGGAATTGAGACTATTTCATCATTACTCGACTTCGACCTGTCACGCGATGCCACTGGCCGAAGAAGATGTCGGACGAGAGATGTGGGCGGTAGAAGTCCCAAATATAGCTTTCGATCACCCATACGTCTACTCTGCTGTACTTGCAGTCGCAGCGCTCCATCTCCTGACGGACAACCCAAATGACGTCTTGTTACAGACAGCTACGTATCAATACATCGACGAGTCTTTGTCAGGGTACAGAAACGAGTTATCAAATATCAACAGCGATAACGCGCTCGCAGTCTTCACGGCATCGATCCTTCTCGGACTGAATGCCAGACTCAGGTACAGATGCTTGGGAAACAATCCACCACCCTATTCATTGCCCCTCGAATTTTTGCACCTCCAAAGGGGCACCAAGGAGATCTTCTATCGAACCAACCAGGTCATTGCCGAGTCCGGCGCCAAGAAGTGGGTTGATATTAGAACCGACTTGAGAGGTGGTCCCATACCTAGACCCATTGAGACAGCTGCGCCATATGTGAATTCTCACGGCTTTCAATTCCCATCCGACAGATTCCTCATATGCTGGGACTCGTCAATCTCGCTCTCCATTTCCACTGAGAGAAAGGCTGTTTATGATGCAGCTCTGGAATACCTTGCTGGGCTCAAAGAAGGCATCGGATACCACAACGAGCTGCGCTGGATCCAGCGCCGTCTCACCTGGCTCATCCACGGCATTTCCCGAGAATTTGTCGCGTATCTGGAAGAAGGCGACCCACTGGCAATTGTCATTTTGTCCAGATTTTTCGCCTTGCTCAAATATGTAGACGAGTCTTGGTGGATTGCGGGATCTGCTGAGTTTGAGGTTTTGGGAATGGCAAATCTAGTAGGGGATGAGTGGGACTGGGCAATGGAGTGGCCACTGGAGGTATTGAAGGTCGCGGTGAGGGTTGGCGTGGAGAATATGGCTTTATGATAACGGTTATCAGACTGAGGAGGAAGACATACTAGAGACATAGATGAGGAGATTATCAATTGTAGGATATTGTAAGAGACGATGGTCAAGTAGACTTCCATCCACAAACATAATATTTAATGTCATTAAATGTAGAAAAGAAAAGAATAGAGTAAAACAAAACAACTCAGCTAGACCACTTCATCTTTTCTTCACTCGCTCAATAACGTCGCCACACATAAGCGTAAGTGGTAGCATAGCATACCTATCATGTACAACCGAGTCCGGAAGTGAGATGCCCTTACATGTTACCCTCTGCCTTGGAACTCTTCAATTCACCAAGATATATTACCCGAGCCCAAAGAAAACAAACCCCAGATATCAGGGGAACAGACCCACTTCGGCAACCGAGCCCCTGAGATCACGTGCACGCGACAACCGTTCCGATGACCTCCGCCAGTTTGTTCTTCCAACGCCCAAGTCATCGTCACTCTCATCAACCATCACGTATCGAAGCAACACAATGTCAGATACCACAGAGCCTGTTCCTGCTGATGCGGACCACATCGTTCGGTACATATTCGCTTTCATCCTGGTGGGCGTAGCATGGGGCTTCACAACACCGTTCATCCGAGCTGCAGCACGCACGCACTCTCCGCCTGCTCATCCTATCCTCGACTCTCCAGCTGTGAAGAATAGCTGGTTCAAGTCCAAAGTCTACGGAGCGTTCTTCGGAGTAGTGGATCTCTTGAGGAACCCCAGGTATGCGATACCGCTCGTGATCAACCTGACGGGAAGCATTTGGTTCTTCCTGTTAATCGGGAAGGCTGGTGAGTCTAGTTCTTGTTTGAGTCTTAGCTTTTGCCTTACTTCACCGCGTCTACGATTGGTTGGAGGTTCGATAGAGAGGTTTTCATTGGATGTCTATGTAGCAGTAGCTCGTTACCAACTGGGCTGAGGTGGAGATTTCGAGGCTTGCGCTAATGGGCTTCTAGAACTGAGCTTGACAGTCCCAATTACTAACGTATGTATATTTCCGTACCTGTGACCAATTTTCTCCCACAACTAAATCCCGGGACTGGAGTCATACCTTCGGAACCGAGGATCTGTTTGTGATATGTATGGTCAATGGCACTAACTTCGTCACAGTCATTGGCGTTTTTGTTCACTGTCTTGGGTGATTGGTATGTTGACAGAAAAGTCATCAGTCGAGGTAACGTCACCTTATCCAGATATATATTAGCATCGGCTAACGTCAGTCCAAGATACGTGGATCGGGATGGGCCTGTCGCTAGCGGGAATAGGTCTTTGTGTCCAAAGCAAGACGAAGTGAGAGAATGGTGGTGGTATAATGATAACTAGTCATTTGGGTATCTAACTCGTGTATTCTAAGAAACCTCAAGACGACTATGCGTCTTTAGCGATATATGTCTTCCAAAACAATGCGCCTGGCAATGCTCTCTTTGCTACCTGAAAAGTTGCTGGTATCCTGCACCGCGAAAGAATGTAAGCGCCTTCATATGCCAATGCTCGCTGTTTAAATCCCATAATGATATCCTACGCTTGCGCGATATTCCCTTTACGCCGTGTAAATGCAAAATTACTAGAAGTCCTTGCTCATTTCGTCGTCCATTACCACATTCCCATAGCCCGTTACATCGTCAAGTGAATGAATTGCCTAGCGCCTGGCTCTGACCCATCTTTGAATGTGTCTTAGGCTGGGATCCTCAAGTGTCCAACGACCCATCTGGTAGTCTGACGAGCGCATGTCGGAATAGATGGAATCGTCTGTGATGGCTGCGAGTTCCTGTTCATCGAGGTCAGTATGCTTTGTCTATCAATGAACTTCCACAACACCAGTAGGGCGTTCGCGGTAAAGCTGCCTCAAAACACAGGATACTCAATGCTTGAAGGGCGCCAAGAGTACTTTGGTGCCCTACAAACATTGAAGCGACGAGCCCGGGGTGTCTTGTAGCTAAGTACGAGTACAAGCGTCTCTTGCCAAAATGACTTGCAATCGAGAACAGAGGTGGGTGGGTAAATCTCGCTCTAAATACTTACAACTCGTAATTGTGCATCACAGGCTGCTAATTGCTCCGTATGGCCAGTGTGCGGACGCTCCCCTTGGAGCACCTGATCCCGCCATCCAATCCAGCGCTGAGCAGCACCCTGTCTGAGATAGATCTTTTGCGCCTCATGACGACGGGAGTATGCGTCAAGCATAACCCTTCGGTTGTGAATCAGCGAAGAAACATGAGTTCAAGTTTTGGCTGGACGTACTGCTGTAGCTCGGCCTTTGCCTGCTCTTCAGGACCACCTCGTACCCTTGGGACTCGTGTCTCTGCCGCACAGTTCAAGATGTGTTGACCATCGATAGAACACTGTCTTAATGCAGCATATCCTTCTGTATAGTCTAAAAATCCATGGTATCAGCAAGTGCTATATTCGAGGCATATTTTGATGATCGGTCAGACACGTCTCTAAAAGATCTGGAGACAGTTTGATAAAGGCAGTAGGGATATCCCAAGACTTACAATCATCTTGATTTTCGGGATCGACGGGTGCAGCCGCGATATAGCTGAATTGAGTAAGTCAGCAAATGGAAATTAAAACTTGTCTCCGGAGCCTTTGGAGATTCAGATACTCCTGAGACTGATCGAAAGTAGCGAGGGCCATCCACCGGAGCAACATACTATTGAAGAGTACGAAAGTCTGAGAGAAGATCTGCTACCCGAGCAGTCCTCTGATCATTTACTGGTGTATTGGTTAGCCCTGAAAATCAATTGCATTCTCCACGACGAAGAGAGGTTGGTGAAAGGTACGGGAAAGAAAACAATATCCAAACTCACATCCGTCCGCCATTTCGAAAGAGAGTGATTGGGTATGTGGGCAATAGAGAATATGGGGAAAGAGGCAAAATAGATGCTAGAAAACGAATGAAAAAGGAGTTGTGAAATTGTGGAAGTGGAAAGCTGGTAATTCGCCGTTGAGATGTCTGAGACGGCGGGAAGAAGTTGGCCACACGGAGATATATGAACATACGCAGGAACAGAGTATCGTGCATCTTGCAAGAGAGCTCATCCCTATCGGAACTTTATTGTTGCTAGCTATCCACAATACGTTCAGCCATCGCAAGCGTGCCATCTGATCGATTGGAGCCGCTGTCAGGAACTGCTGGAGAAGCCCCACGCAATGGGGGCTATTTTCAACTTGACACTTGCGAGCTCAAAGCTACAAAGAACCCTACCTAGCTGTAACTAAAGGTGCACTTTCATCTTGTGCTGCATGACGAAGGTGGTCGCAACGGTAGTTGGTAGAGAGAGAAGAGACGGAGGGTTTGAAGAGGCTCCTCGCTCTACTCATGCTGGCAGGACGCCAAGTACGCTTGGTCTCGCGTGAGAAGTTCAGCGATGAAGCACCCAACGAGATGGAACCTTAGCAGCCACAGCACCACAAAAGCGCAGACCCAGCGTGGCCGTCCAGCGCAGACTGGAACCAATTACAGTGTCCATGGCCCTGGCTGCGACCGCTAAACCCTCGCTTGTGGACAGCTGAGCTGCAGGGCTGTCGAATCGGGCATAGGCACCGTTGACTGCGCCATACAGAGGTTCGAATCATTGCGTCTTTCTGCTTTCCTGGCAATCGCGTGGCTGCATGAGCCATCGAGTTTGTCTTTTCCTGGTAGACAGCTCCGGGTAGTGTCGTCAATACTTGCTCTGCTCGCGTTTCTGGCGCTACTCTTGCGCTCTGTATGGTTTGCACTCCTGCGGTAAGGCTGCATCTCCTGCATCCGGTCAGAATGAATCACTGCATGTTCACCTCAGGTCAAGCCACATGAGGGCTGTGTTTGGTGTCCCATCCCAAGAATATACCGCCAATGAGAGACACTCATTTTGCTTTTGGTTTCCTCAAATGTGATTGAGACTAATGACACAAGATAGAAAAGATGTGGCTTCACGCCAACGCTTCTTCTGTTCTAATACACGGTATTGCAATTGCAAGTAGCAAAGTGACTTTTCGGAAACCAGCGGTCTGTCGGTGACGCCGAACGCTAAAGTTGCTTTCCTGGATATCATCGTCGTCATAACGAAACTCAATCTTTCTCCGCGATTGCTTGCAGTCTCTCGTCGATCTCCTCTTCTGTCAGAGCTCTAAATCCCGGGTCGGTACCTTCCTTCCCATCCTTTCTCGGTCCTCCCACGATACCGATCTCCAATTCGCCCTTCTTGAAATCCACGCTGAGGACCGTGCTCAATGTGGTAATGGCAAGCTCCACTACCTCTTCCCAGCTGCCGTCTGCACAATCCTTGTTCTTGAGCTTCTTCTCCAGATGATTGAACGCCTCCTGCTGCTTGGGACCTGACGCAGTACCCTTGTAGCCAGTATAGTATCCCGCCGGATCGCACTTGTACAGTTGTGGGCCGAACTCGGAATCCAATGAAATCAAGGTTGTAGCAACGCCATACGGACGCATGTAAGCCTGTGTTCCTGTAAGTTAAAGAGCCCGATAGAGTGCTGAGCGGACCGATTAAGTCAGCTTACCCTTTGAGTATAAACCTGGCTGATGTTGGCAATACGCTTGGCTAAGGCATCGCAAGGCATTTCGTATCCGAACTTATATCTGAACTCAGCGGCTTCACCAATGGCTCTTTGAACAGAGGCTCTGGCGTCGGCGATGGATCCGGTCATGACACAGCCCACTGAGGGTGAGAGTTGGAAGATGTGAGAGACGGATGATGGGTCGATAAGCTTGTCCTATGTCATCCACACATCAACATTGAACCTGAAATAGAAACACACCATGTATCTCTTACTGGAACCTTCTTTTGTGACAGGACAACAGCACAATCCTTTCCTCTCACACCAATCGACATGATATTTGCAGCTGTGATAGCTTTGAAGGCATATTCTAATCGCGTCATATCAGCATAGCACTTCTACTGCGACGCTCAATAGCAGGTTCGAAGGGAGCTCCACGGCTGTCGGAGCTGAACAGAACACGGTCGCCGTGAAGGGTCGGGCATCGAGTGTTTATGCATACCGACTTGGTACAATCTTCCCTGGTCAGAGAAGATGGTGATATGTCTGTCGTAACCTGCACTGCCTGTTCGCGATCTCTGGTTAGCTACGGTCCTTTGAAACGGCTGGAGGATGGAAAGTCAACATACCCGACATGCTGATCGATTGCGGGTAGGAGGATTTGTGGTGTGTTTGAGGAGCTTCACTAGGTTTTGGTCTGACTGTGAGAATTAGTAGTAGATGTGCGGAGTTGTTGTTGGTAATGTGGACAGAATGAGGACCTGGAGGTTGAGCTCTCGTTCAAACAGCTTGAGCTCCCGGAACGCGCGAGCTTGCCTGCCTGCCTCGCGACCCACGTGACGGCATGACACACATCAAAGCGGCGTCGGGATGCTTTCAACAATGATGGGAGTTTCCATTAAACAATGAAGTCACAGAATACGTACAGTACTTGAACTATCTTAATACAATTACGAGTAATGATCGAATCTTGTAAAATTAGGAATATGGAAACAGACCCGAGAGAGAGACTCGACCTGAGCAGCACTTTTGTCTGGATGTTCTTGATGGAGCGCTGCTTTTATGACCCACTAAGAGTGCCGATAAGGCAGTTGATAAGAGTGTTTTATTTTTTCTAACTGCCACGCAGGAATTACCTTGCATTGGTTTAGAACTACAAAGTCTCGCATTACTTACTGAAGCCATTCGTGGGTCTGAATCATGCCATCTGCCACCCACATTCCCGCCTGGAGACGTCTAGGTCTCAAATTAAAATCCGCGCAAGACTCTCCATCTACAGAAACCCCCGCAGCGCTCGCAGACGAGACAACGAAGAGGAAGAGAACTGCGACGGAAGACAACACACCCTTGAAAAAATTGAAGAAGAACTCTAAAAACCCAGTTGAATCTTCTCAAGACCCAATCACTCCTCAACTTGTGCGGAAGAAGTCTGTCACATTCACCCCCGAGACGAAATATGAGGACGGTGATAGCATAAAGCAGCTCTTCACTTCTTGGAAAGCAGAACAGCAAACCCAAGATCCTTCGTTCACTTTCGGCAGTTCGAATCCAGCTTTTGAAACTCCAGAGCCACCGCGGGTCGAAGTAGAGATAGATACGGAGCTGGACGAAAAAGAAAGAAGAGTCAAGAGGGTCAAGCCAGCACAGGAGAAGGAAAGAAAACCAAAAGCAAAGAAGCCCTCGAAAATCGTCAAACCTCCTACACCTTCTACCCGCCCTTTTCTCCAGTATCTCAAGCAATATTGCGAATCTCGAGACTCCTGGAAATTCAACAAAAACCATCAGAATCATCTTCTTAAGAACGCTTTCAACCACCACGTAGTTCCTTCAGACCACGTCCATTTCCTCTACGAATACGTCAAGGGCCTCCAAGGCGGGGTGCGCACCAGATTACGGGATACTGCGCTCGAAATTAAGGTCAAAGACCAGGAAGCGGGCCCAGGAGGGTTTCCAGAAAGTATGGTACACCCAGAGAAGAGACAAAGAGAGTACGATGTGGCCATGGAGGAATATGTTGCGACGATGACGGCGGCAAATGCACCCGAGGAGATGGGATATGAGGAAGGAATTCTATTGGGTCTTTCAGATAAGGCAATGGAAGGAAGAGTGACGAAGAGAGTGAGGACAGAAAGGATCCTCAACATCCTCGCGACGACACCAGAGCCTAGTGCAAAAGTCAGTGGGGGACAGGCACCCGAAAAGGGACCACAGATGAAAGATGAGGCGCCCCAAAAGGTCGCCAGAAAGAGGAAGCAACGGACAGTCATCACAATTGATGACTCGGACTCTAGTTCGGAGAGCAGCGATTCAGACAGTAGTTCTGATGACACCACTGCCCAGAATCAACAGGAGGAGGATTCATCGTCGAGTTCCTCGAGCTCATCGTCCGAATCTGATTCAGGAGAGGAGGACAGCGATGATTCAGAGGAAAGTGAGGAAAGTGAAAGCGACTAGCGTGTGCTTTCTCCAGTGTTACCACACGAACAAGCGACATAATGGGTTGGTAGCTGTTGTGGAGGTCGAGGTTTGTAGTCCTTCACTCTTTGAAGGAGCAGTGGGAGTGCTAGCCGATCACCAAGAACTGCTGGGGGGTCGAACAGACAATTTTCATGACAAGAATACCATAAAATGGGGGAGCGAAATAATCCTAAGTCAAATAACCTTCCATGTGCATTTCACAACCTTATAAGACCAATGAGAAGCACAAGGAGCGAGATCCGATATCTCAGATCTTATCAAAAGTGTGCCTCGTGAACAAAACTCGCATATGCAGCTCACGCCGTTAACTGACGTAGGCGCGTTTTGAAGCCACTACGGCCAATGAATCGACACTTTCATTCCCATCTCACAATGCCATCTTGAATATCCCGCACCTCCCCCACATTGAAAACTTGGTTGAAGTGTCCTTATCGAATCCGTTGCAGCTCTTTGCATAGCTATTTTCCTTGACCGCGACTTGCGCCTGCAGCGTGCAGCTTGGGATCAGCGATTAAAGCGCTATTCTAGGCAGCTAGACTCGACCCCTCCTGGCAAACAAAACCCAGCCTCTCCCCTCGCACAACTTTCAACCCGCCTTACAAAGTCCTCAGGATTGGAAAATACATACGGGCTCCGAAGGGGAGGATATAGGTCACGATGACACGGTCTTTTGTTTACTACACTGCGCTTGTAGCGTTCGTGGCAGGTACGATTGTTGCATCGCTCCATTTTTGAACGCATCACTGATTGTTCTTAGCCACTGCCATGACTTTCGCCGCAATTTTCATTCCCGACTGGGTCACATACTCGGTCAATTCTCCCTCGGGCGGACGATACGAGAAATCCATTGGACTGCATAGAAGCTGTAGTTCGACAAGTAACACTTGCATACATTTTCCACAGAAGGAAGACTGTCATGGAAGTGACAGGTATTTCTGTTCGATGTGGCGGTCAGTGGGGTTCTTGATGTCGTTTGCAGCCGTGCTGGAATTGGGCACAATTGTTGCATATGTTATAATCATTGGAGGCGGAAGGCAAAAGCGGGAGACTGGATGGAAAGTCCTGGCCTTCATGTTGATGCTTGTTGGCATTGTTCAGTGTGCTGGTATGGCTATTGTGGTAAGTATCGCACAGATTCTGTTGAGACAATGCTAACGAAACCAGGCCTACTTATTCGACAATGATGATCGTTTCTTCGTTGGATGGAAGTTGGACAAGTCCTGGATTCTTTGCACTGTCAGTTGGAGCATCGCGGTCGTCAGCGCAGCATTGATCTCACTCTCGGCGTTTGTTTTTTCTTCGGAAGGAGGCTACGAACTTATACCCAGTGAGAGATATGGTCATTAGGGTGGTGGAGGACGAGGACGAGTACGATGCATATTTCGGCGTTGGTTATGGCTCGCTTCGAGCAGGCTGGTTGGTACTCGCGGTATTTACTGCACGATGGCATTGGGATGGATGTATGATTCATTACGTATAAGATTTCTTGACTACACAAATTAATGCCCCTCCACAGGTTTTTGGAATTGTCTCTATGTATTTCCGCGGGCATTGCGGTTTCCTTGTTTGAAAGGATGGTCAGCACTTCTTGGGCACTCGACATGGAAGCCAAGCTCTCAACGCGGGCATCCTCACGTGTGGCTTGAATTCCCTTGGGTAAAGTAGTAGATCTAGGTAAGATCTTTACCAAATTCATGTATTCAAATTGCTTGTTAAGCGTATAGGCTGTTAGGAAAGCTCAGTCGAGCTTGACAAGTGTAAGGAAGGACTGCCAGAGCACTGCGGAAGCCCAATCTAGAAATCCGGCTATTCGATATTCTTTTACGACAGAAACTCAACCCAATGTCAGGAACCACTGCCAATTATTCCAGTTTCTTGGAGAGAAAGTAAGTGTGTTGGTTTCTGCCCAATCAACTTCAGAGGCATCTTCAATTGAATATTTCACACCACAATTAAATCACAGTAACCATGTAAGAGCTGCTGCAACATAAGTCTCCACCGCCGTCCTCAGTGTCCCCTCGATCTCAGGCGCGAATTCAGCGCTGTGGTTTGATGGAATGGGCATCTTGGGCACAAACGCTTCACCCGGCCCAGTGTTTGATGTCTCGAACAGTGCAGGATCCATACACCCTAGAACACGAAGTCAGTCACACATTGCCACTATCCAATGAACCATATCAAAGTAATGTCAAGGGGTGAGAACAAAGGCAAACTCACCATAGACCCAAAATACCCCTGGTCTTTCCGCGCCCGTCACCAAGTGTCCAAAATCCTCACTTCCAGGCAGAGGATTGATATCTCCCACAAATCCGCCCCGAGATCCGAAAATACCCTCGAACGTAGTAGATAGCATATCAGTCGCACCCTCGTCATTCCACACCATGGGCAAGCTCAACGTCTCCTTTATCACAGCCGCCTTTTCACACCCACTTGCGCTACACTCCGAATCAACGACCCTCCTCACGGCTTTCAGAACCTGCTTCCTCACTTCAGAGCTGAAAGTGCGAATATTAATCTTCAGTATCGCCGAAGAGGGGATTACGTTCTCAGCTTGTCCAGCTTGTAGACTACCTACAGTGATCACAGCGTGTTGACGGGGTGCCACCTCACGGGAGACGATGCTCTGCAACCGGATTATGATATACGCCGCCAACACCACAGGATCAATCGTGCTCTCCGGCATACTCGCATGACCGCCCCTTCCGAAGATCGTGATGTGCAAAGAGTCGGAATTGCTTGTCATGGCGCCTTTCCTGACGGCCACGAGGCCGAAAGGGGCGGGGACCACGTGGGCACCGAGGAGTACGGAGGGTGGAAATGTACGCAGAATATGTCGGTACATAGGGTCGGCGCAGACGGATTGCGCACCGGTACCGTCTTCTTCGGCGGGTTGGAAGAGGAGAAGAAGTGTACCATGCCAATTTGGGGTGCTGGCATGCAGTGCGGAAGAGGTCGCAAGGAGGGTGGTGATATGCATGTCGTGGCCACATGCGTGGGCGACAGATGGCACAGTGCTGGCGTAGGGGAGATTAGTCCTGAGGGTCTTAGGTCAGTCTTTCACTTCATTTCCAAGTCTATTGGTGAGAGTAAGGGGGAATTGCGAAACCCCATTTGGAACTGCACAGTATTAGAAAGGGCAGGAGAAATGTGTACCTCTCCTTGATAGGCAGAGCATCCATGTCCGCACGAAGCAGAACCGTTTCCCCTGGTCCATTTTCAAGAATAGCAATGATGCCATGCCCTCCGATCGTCTCATGAATAGTGAAAGCAGGATCTGAGAACTTTCGCAAGTGTATAGCTATTCGAGCTGCAGTTTCTACCTCACAGCCCGAAAGCTCGGGATTAGCGTGGAAGGTGCGGTAAAGAGAGTCATATGGCTCGAGTTGGGGAATAGAGGAGGAGAGGATAGTGGAAATCTGGTTTGTTTTCGTGTTCGTGGAAATTTTGGACCCGTGAGGAGTTGGGGTTAATGGGGCCATCATTATGAGATTATAAGCATGTGACTGGAAAACTAGAGAGAGGTGTAAGATCTATCTAGAAAGATGAGCAAGTGGGCAGGACATCAATTATTATATGAGGTGAGCTATCTTAGTCAGCTGGAATGCTCAACTATTCTATATCAAGATTGTACATCATGATTGACCTCTTTCTCGTCAGTGATATACTTCGTATATCGACTTCCTTCAGTGAAATAAATACAAGCCTAGCTACTTACCCTTTATACCGAGGACAGATGTCGTGGCAAATGTCTGTAATCCTTGTCACATGAGACTTTTTGTTTGTGATGTATGGTTTTTTTTTGCGGCGCTTTGCATATTATGTAGCGAAAGGTCTATTGCTTTGATGGGCTTTCCTTCTGATTTCCTTCTACTCTTTACACTGTCAGTTTTCTTCTTGTCTTCCATAGTTTTTCGCTCTTAGGGCCTACTGTTCATGCGTCTGCGTTGGTCTTGAAGGCTGAAATTTGACGACAAAAAGTACACTAATAAGAATGCGAATAATGCAATCACTTCGATGTCCTGAAATCCAAGAGCTTGAGAGGCTCATTTTTCTAAGGTAGTGGAAGTAGATGTAGGGGTTCCTGCTTACTTCTATTGAAGCGAGAATCCCTTCTATCACAGATATCTTCAGAGTCCAGCCCACAATTGGAATGTCAGCAAGACAAACCACAGCATCAGTACCAAAGTATGGCGCCCTCATTGTTTAGGCGCACGAACATATACAACCAGATCAATTTCTGCTTCTTCAAAAGCATGGTCGACCGTCAATGGAGGATCCCATTCCTCCAATGAAAACATCGCATAGCGCTCACGAGCTGCCTCGTAAAGATGTATTGACTCGAGCCGCGGGAAAGAGATATCCTTGAGTTTGGCCAGTTCAAGTATCCACCGATAAGATGACTCATCCAATTCCTCAAGTAAGAATTGTTTACGTCCTTGCTCTTCTACCTGGCCAGTACCATGGATTGTCGAGTAGAAAATGCCAACGCGAAAGCAAAATTTGACCTGTGACGGATCAGGCAGTTAGTTGAAGTATGTCCATGATCCAAGGCAAAGTCATAACTTACAGATAACTTTTCCAGCGAATGTGGCAGCAGCTTGTAAAGACTACCTCGAGACATTCTCATAGGAAGAGGAGCGAGAATACACAGCGCGGCAATGCTGAGGACCCTCAGCTTCACAAGAGAACTAAGATCGAGTCTGCTTCCATGATGCCCTTGCCAGTGTAGGAGCTGGTTACCCAAATTTAGTTCCGTCAAAGTGTGGGCGATTGACGTGAAACAGGTACCAATTTGCCTTGGTGAAAGGCTGTATGGTATATGGAAAGTACTTCCGCCGAAAGGGCTGCGAGGGAAGTCTTTCAACAATGGAACATTACATTGCAGCTTATCAAGCGCATAAGAACGCCTAAGTATCTCTTGCAGAACTCTATGTCCAATCTGCGAGCCACGAAGATCGAGGCTGCGGAGTTCGATCTTCTCCATGGTCTCATGGGTTATCTCAGCGATCTCCTGGCCCTTGAGACCCTGAATACTTAGGCGTCGAACTTGAGGCAGTGACGCAAGCTGGAGGACCATCGTGGCAGTCATGTCTCCAACATGTAGCGTGACATCCAAAAGCGATTGACATATAGATAGGCTTCCTGAGAGCAGGTTGCCAGTGACACCTTTATCATCTGTCCACAAAGACTGTAGTAGAGGAACGTTCTGAAGAAAAGCGTACGGAACGGATGGTGTATAATTTCCCGTAAAGTTGCTGTGAAGTTGCAGCGAACGTACTCCTAGTCCGTAGGCGGGCCTTGCTCGTAAGCTTCGCTCAAACAGCTCGAATCTCTCCGAGCTAATGCGAAAATAGAGACGTCGTACAATGTAAGAAGAGGAGACTTCATGAAGCGTATGGCTCGTCAACGCAAGGCTATGAAGATCGTCAACAGAAATCTCGCTGACGAATGAGATAATAATGTCTAAAATGTCCAAGTGTAGCTCGTGCAGCAACATGTTTGACCGTTTTGTCTTCTCAATCGGGGAGCCATTACAAGACAACATCAAAGAGGAATTACGAATTAGAATGATATCCTCGCCGCAGTGTTGGTTCAGGGATGTAGGCGCTTCGAGCCAACAGCCAACAAAATAGGCACCAGCCTCTTTGAAACAAATTCACGGCCCTTTGCTGCACCACGTCCTGGCACAGCGTTCGGTACTACCCAGTAGCCAGTTGATTGGTACATCAAGCGTTCCCTCGCTTTGTTCTTTGACAGTTTACTTCAGCGGGTTTGAGGAGATTCAAGCAAGGCCCTTTCAACCGCACGTGATTCTCACCTTCCTTTACACGAACGTACAGTACTTGAATTCTCTACAGTACCCAGACACAGAGACCCTCTCAGTTGCTTCGCGGCTTGAAAAAGCGGCAACTTGATGTCACAAAGGTCTTGCAGTACATTCAGGACATCTTCAGAAGAAGAACAGAACAAAGGCGTCCAATGTAATAAGCATTGCCGAAAACTGTTAAATGTCTTCGTAAGGAAAGAATATAGAGCATTTTCGAAGAGCACAACACTTGTTGTTTGCACACGCCATCAATCAATGTGTTTCTAAAGTGCTGAAAGAGATTTACAGAATCAGAGCACAACACGCTAAGGAATAGATGTTGCGATAGATACGGAAGGTGGCCCAGGTAACGATATCACTCCGAGACAATCTGCCTGAGGGTTCACAAGAACGAAACCAAGCAGAAGGTACAAGCAGTGCGCGTTTGACTATTTGCTCTGGAAACAAGCAAATGCACCGGAAGTGTAACCAGCTAGCATCTGACCGGCACGATTGAGAGGTGCACAGTATTGACAAGAGCAACGACAAGTAGCCAGAGGAACCTAGTATTCTCTCATAGATCAAGTGAATTTCTGTGTTCATTGAGAGCCACTATCAAGTATCTGACAAGTGTCGGCTATCAGTGTTTATGTTTCTTCGCTTAGCCTGCACCCAACATGCACCCGTTCACTACACTCTTTTTCACTGCACTCTGGTATACTACTTTGTCATAGAGCGCCAAAGCAGCTCAGGTGCATGTAGCATAAGTACCATCTCTGTTTCGATACATTACGAATCCTCGCACTTTCAAGTGGGCTGGGGCTCGCGTAAGCCTGAGAGGTTGTAGAGTAGCGTTATCAATATCGGACCGTGCAACCATCATCCAATGTACGAAGCCCACCAACCACGAGCCTTTCCATACTTTAAAAACCGGGCGAATCACTGATTCTAGTATATATTGAGATAAGCCATTACTACCTTCACAACATATACGCTGCTATGGCCGAGTGGTCTAAGGCGATGGTTTTAAGAACGATATAATCGTCTGAAGTCACCATTCCAGCAATGGGCAAGGGAAAGTTAATATCCTCATCTATAACCCGAAAAATAACTAACAATATCACAGGTTCGAACCCCTTTGGCAGCATATAGTTTTTGTTGTCATTTTCAACATTTTTACCAGGTAATTTGGTGTACCAGCTGGCGCTGTGACTTGTACAGGTAAGTAAGCATAGAGTGTTTCCAAGGAAAGTAAGTACCTTTGTAAACACTAGATGTACTTTAATTTGTCAATGCCTGTGTATCAACTATCATTTGGAATTTCGGTTCCGTGAAAAGGTGACTTTTCCAGCTGAATCCCACTTTGCGAGTCCTGAGCCGACGCAGACCTCTCCTTATCATGGAGGGGCAGCTGCGATAAGCTTTCCTTATTTGAACCCCTCGGTTCTTGACTTCTTCCAACCTCAACCTTTCACAATGACCCTCTCACGAACTTCTCCAGATGCTCCGTCAGCAGCGCAAGGCCTCACGAAGGAACAGCTAGCAACTTTCCAACGAGATGGCTACCTCATAATTTCCGATGCCCTGTCTGCCGAGAAAGTCACCGAGCTTCTCACGGAAACGCACTCCCTCCTCGACAACTTCTCACTCTCCGACCACCCCATGACAAAGTTTTCTACAGGAGAGAAAAGCGATCATGTAGGAGACGACTACTTCCTCAGCAGCGGCGACAAAGTCAGATTCTTCTTTGAAGAAGGTAGACGTTCCGATCGCTCATGGAAACCCTCACTAACGAATCAGACGCATTCGATTCCGCTGGCAACCTCACGAAACCAAAAGCCCGCGCCATAAATAAAATCGGACACTATCTCCACGCACTCTCTCCTCCCTTCGCTTCACTGCTCTCCCCATCCTCTACGCACTCTCCAGCCCTCATTGCAAAATCCATCGGGTTCCGGACGCCGCAGTGCCTTCAAAGTATGGTTATCTGTAAACAACCTGAGATTGGCGGAGCAGTTCCCCCGCATCAAGATTCCACATTCCTATACACGAATCCACCTAGTGCAGTTGGGTTTTGGTACGCATTGGAAGATGCGACTGTCGAGAATGGATGTTTGAGTTTCTTGCCAGGAAGTCATAAGAGTGCACCTGTTGGGCAGAGGTTCGTAAGGAAGAAGGATGGTTCCGGCACGGAATTTATTGATAACGAGGGGTTGCAATTCCCGGTTGGTGAAGAATATGGAGGGGAGGATAAGGGAGGTGATTATGTGCTTGGGGAGGTTAAGGCTGGTTCTCTGGTGTTGATTCATGGGAATTTGCTACATAAGAGTGAAAAGAACGTAAGTCAGAAGGGAAGGATAATCTACACGTTCCATGTAATTGAGGGAGAAGCTGTATACGACGAGAGAAACTGGTTGCAGCCACCCAAAGAAGGCTTCACGAAATTGTAGATGAAAGCGTTTTTGAAATTGTTCATAACGCTATTGAAGATTATCCTTGTAAATCACCCCCGTGGTGATATGCATCATACAAATAACAGATGATCATGCCAGGATGCATGAGAAGCTTTTGAGATCATAGCTCAGACGTAGACACCCCTTCATCCCCTAGCATACGGATGGAAACCACGGTTACCTCCCCTACCACCACCTCGATAGTTCGCACCGGGCTTTCCAGCATTCTTCGGTCCTGTTGGCGCATTTGCTGGAGGAGCACTTTGAGGACCAGTCTGTGGAGGAGCCGAGCCCCTATTGCTTCCGCCACGATTGCCCTGAAAGCCTCCACGAGCTCCACCTCCGGTAGGAACATTTGGCTGAGGAACATCATCATACATTCCCTCCCAAGACGTAGGTCCACCACCCATGCCCTGACCATAACCTCCGCCCTGTCCATATTGACCTTGGTCACGCCCACCACCAGCTCGTCTCATTTGTTGTTGCTCATACTTCTGCTGCTCGAACATTTGCTGTTCATAAGCGTTGTAACCTGGTGTACCAATTCTACCTCCTGGATTGCTCCCTCCTCCAGCAGCATAGTTGTTACCCATACCGGCTCCTCCTCCCATACCAGCACCGCCCATGCCTTGCATTTGCATTTGTTGCATCTGCTGCATCTGTTGCATCATAGCTGGGTTCATGCCTTGCATACCGGCCATGCCAGCACCGGGACTTTGAGGGCTTTGGCTGCGGTTACCTTGTTGCATTTGCTGTTGCATGGCTTGCATCTGCTGCATCTGCATCATCATAGCTGGATTCATACCTCCGGCCATAGGCATACCACGACCACCACCCATCGCCATCTGTTGCTGCATCATGGCGAAGTATTGTTGCATGCGTTGCCAGTACTGAGCCATAACCTGAGGGGTCATGCCACCTGGAGCCATCTGGTTACCACCGCCTTGTTGCATCTGGTTGGGGTTCTGGTTATCATCGTTGCCTCCCTTTCGGAATCGTCCTCCTCGGCCACCGCGATCTTCTTCCTCTCTCATGTTGCCGCGTGGCTGGGCTTTCTTGACCTCGATTGGCTTGCCGAGAATCTCGAGTGGTGAATCCAGGCAGGCATCGACTGCGGCTTCGCTGTCGAAGGTGACGAATCCGAAACCTCGTGGTCTGCCGGTGTCCTTGTCCATCATTAGGGTGGCGTCGACGACTCGACCGAACTGCATGAAGTACTCTTTGAAGTCTTGCTCAGTGGCCTCCTGGCTGACACCACCAACAAAGATCTTGCTAGTACGCTCCTGCTCGTCTCGTGGAATTGCCCTCTTGGGGTCGATCTTGCAACGGGCGCGTGAGTTTATGTTTTTGCTAGAGGAAGGGTCTAATGAGGGATAGAGACGCAATGAATTGGAGGGAGTTTGAAAATCGGGTCTTACGATCTTGCCATCGAGATAGTGTTCCTTCACCATCACAATATTAACGGTACGAGCATCTTTGAAGGTCAAGAAGCCAAAACCTCTTGAACGACCTGAAGCGCCATCTCTCATTACAGTGCACTCCAGCACCTCGCCAAACTGAGAGAAGTAATCTTTCAGCGATTCTAAGGTTCCAAGTCAGACAGAGTATTAGGGCGGACTCGCTAAGGTCTACTCACGATCAGTCGTCTCCCAGTTCAAACCACCAATGAACATCTTTCTGCAAAGCCGTAATTGTTAGCAATTGAACCAGGATCAAGAATGTAAGCCATCGTGGTGTGGACATCGACAGAAAGAAAATCCGGGGTGAACATCCTAGGGTCGCAGCAATCAGAATGTTGTTTCGCAGCTTCGAGTCCCTGATCTGTAAGATGGGGATTTCGGTTGGGGGCGCGAATATTGGAATCGGAACATTCTCGCCGACTGGTCCCAGTCGTCTTAATGCAAAAGTACGGACCAGTGGAAATCGGGCGAAGCAAATATCGGTAGAGTCGAGGAGAACAAGTGCCCATCTGTTCTGTTTCGGCAGCAGAACTTTTTCCATAGTATCTCACACATCCTGAATGTCTTGCCAGCCCATGCCACTGTGAGAATCCAGGAGAAGTCATGCAATGAAGAATGACACTGCAAGATTTCCAAGAACAATCGTGTGTTTTGCTATCGTGATGCTAGGTACTGGCGTCGAACGCTATGCGCTGCCTTTTGCTCTAGCCTATCTGAGGCCTCCTCTGATGCTCTATGAAGATTATCTCGACAATAGGCTATGTAGTAGGCTTGACTATTGCCGCTGTTGATGTCGAATGCAGAGTCGATATCAGTTTCCTTGCAATCCTTTCAACACGCGTGGGCTTTTCCCATCGTAGCTGTTCCTTTCTCGCTCCCACTGGCCTTCCGCGGCACCTCAGTGCGTTATGGCATCCTTCACCCAACCAGCCAGCACAGATATTTAGCGATTGATAGAGGTTCCCGTGTCCTAAGACAAATATTCTCCATGGTACCAAAGCCTCTTCCCGGCCATCTGATCATGCCCATGCCCCGCAATACCAATATCCTGCAGCCCACAAGTCCACAGTGAGATACCCCAGTCTCATCTCCACATTCGAAAACACCGTCTGTGTCGAGAAAGTATAGCAATAGACCCCAAATGCTTAGGACCATGATACAGGTCACGGTCCCCCAGTATTTCCACACACATATGTATGAACAATAAAGAAAATTCAATAATCTTACCCGTCTTCCTTGATGCCAGGTCCGTGGGCCTCATGGGTGGCTGGAGCATCGTAATTATTGCTATTGCCGTTGCTCTGGCCCAGATTGAAATCAATCTCATCATCCATGTCTTGGTCTCCACCATTGTAGGTCTCTTCGCCTCCTTCACCATTTTGCTCGGTCTGCTCGTGCGATTCCTCAACCTTCACCTCTTCTTGGGCAGGCTCAGCCTTGAGTTCGACTTCTGGAGCTGCTGACTTTGGCGGCGCAACTTCATCGGTATACCTGAGTAGTAGATCAGCACATGATGATAGACGAGTACAGGTAGCGAGAGAGAGAGAAGTGAGCGCCTAGTCGGTGGCTTTGTGGAGTTGATGTTTGCTGCTTGTGTTGCACATGGCGATACACAAAGCTGGGAATGTAGAGCATCATGAGCATTATACATACAAGTCGGCGAAGAGATCCTCCTCAAAGTTATCTGGTTCGGCCATTTTGATGGTTCGCGTGTCTCGATAATCTGCTGAAGAAGTTAATGAAGAGTAGGCCGCGGTGGTGATCTGATCGTTCGTGTTGCTTTGTTGCGTGACTGCCTTCAAGGAAGAGGCTGCAGGGAATGTGTGATTGTATGCGGAGAACCAAAGTGCCCAGGTAGAACGAGAAAAGAGGGGATAAAGGAACGAAGGGAGAAATTAGAGTCAAGAAAGTCGTGATCGTCGGAGAAAGAGGAATGGAGGTAAGATTGTGGTGGTGGTGGTGATAAGGTAGGAAGAGAAGATGGAGCTGAGGTGCGACCTGACGGAAGAGTGTAGTGTGGCGCTAACTGACTACGTACATACAAGGTACTTACTACTTACTTACTGTTAGCGCCAAGAGGCTCCACCCGTTCGAGGTCTATGCTCGCCTGCTACAATCACTCCTCTTTGAAGCTTCAGGAATGAAGCATACAACCAAGGTCTTCGGAGCTTGCAAATATGTTTTCTTCTTCAAATGGCAGCAAGAAGCCAGTGCAGCAGGTCAGTGTTCCCTGAAATCTTCAAGAGAATGCCAACTAATGTAGATCGAAGGAAATGGTTCAAGTTGGTCAGTCCGATCCCCCACCAAGAAGCCCGGAGTGAATGTCCTGCGACTCTTCCCAAGATTGCTCTAGAAATAGGCTGACATGCCATGCTTTTGATAGAGAGATCCGAGTATGTTGCGACTTCCTACTTTGACTGCGCTCATGGGGACATCATTAGAGCGGGGTATATGGACGGTCAATCACGAACTGTTCGCTGACTTGGAATGCCAGGTCCTCCTCTCCATTTTGGCGGACTCGAACAGCGGAAGGACGTCGCGATACGTCCCCCAAGAAACAAGCTGCGCGGGATCCAGGTCTGGTCGTTGGTGCCTCATACTCCCACGCGGACATGATGAGGTTTGACAATCTGTAAGGTTTCAAACATCACTTAGTGAAAACACTGTTCACATAATCTAAGGTCTTTATCCTCGTCTTCAACACGCCCAAGAACTCCGCCTTCTTCTTCATCCCATAAGTCTCGGAGCGACACACCTCCTCTACACCGTGGATCTTCGGGCCTTACATCCCCGCCAAGACGAAACTATACTGACTTCTTGTCGAAGACGAATAACGACTGGAACGCAGATGAAGAACCGGACGAATATGATGACTATGGCTATGAAAATGATGATGGTGATGATTTTGGGCTGCCCAGCATATCAAGCATGAAACGGAAGAGCAAGAAAGGCCCGGAGCAGACTAGCACCGACAATGGAGGAAATGTATCGCAATTTGGACATGGTCTACAAGGAGGTTTTGGAGGTTTTGGTACCAGGAGGCTTTCGAATAGTGCCGATATTGCCATTGAGCGCCCGACACCTAGCTATCCAGTCGCAAAGAAATCCGAGGGCAAGATTCTACGGCCGCAGTACAAGGAAATTCTCAGAGATCCCGCCAACTCGTTACATCTCATAAACCACCCCCCTGTACCAGCCAATGCTACCCCAAAGGAAGTGGACGTACATTCAGCTCGTATATCGAGAATCAACAAGTTCAAAAAGATACTTCAAGCGACTTCAATCAACCTGACGGAATTGAGAGCTGCAGCATGGTCTGGAGTTCCAGAAGAAGTCCGAGCAATGACGTGGCAGCTCTTGCTTGGCTATCTTCCAACAAGCAGCGAACGTCGTGTAGGGACATTAGAACGGAAACGGAAAGAGTACCTCGACGGAGTGAGACAGGCATTTGAGAGGGGTGGGAACAGTTCTGGACAGTCTGGTAAAATTAGAGGTCTAGATGAAGCAATCTGGCACCAAATCAGTATTGACGTGCCCCGGACAAATCCCCACTTGGAACTCTACGGTTATGAAGCTACTCAGCGATCATTGGAAAGAATCCTCTATGTTTGGGCGGTGCGCCATCCTGCAAGTGGATACGTACAAGGCATCAACGACCTTGTGACACCGTTCTGGCAGGTCTTCCTCGCAAGCTATATCACGGACTCGGATGTTGAAAGTGGAATGGACCCAGGGCAACTTCCAAAGGCAGTACTGGACGCTGTGGAGGCTGACACTTTTTGGTGTATTACAAAGCTGTTGGACGGCATCCAGGACAACTACATTTTTGCCCAACCTGGCATTCAACGACAAGTTGCGGCACTCCATGACTTGACGGCTAGGATAGACGAGCCTCTCGCAAAGCATTTGGAACAGGAAAGCGTGGAGTTCATTCAATTTAGTTTCAGATGGATGAATTGTCTCCTTATGAGGGAGATCAGTGTCAAGAACACCATTAGGATGTGGGACACGTATATGGTAGGTCGCGTTCATCCTATCATGATACGCATACTAAACAGCTATCAAGGCCGAAGAGCAAGGATTTTCCGAATTCCATCTGTACGTTTGCGTAGCATTCCTGGTCAAATGGTCCGATAAATTGAGAAAGATGGACTTCCAGGAAGTTATGATGTTTCTCCAAGCGCTGCCCACAAGAGACTGGACTGAAAAGGATATCGAACTTCTACTGAGCGAAGCTTTCATCTGGCAGTCCCTGTTCAAAGGTTCGACATCTCACTTGAAAGGCGGTGCAAGTACGACACCGTCGAACGCCGCTCCAAGAGGTTGATCTAGAGTCAAGTATTGTAGAATGGATCAACAATACCGTGTAGACGTAGCCTTGTGCCGACGTCTCAGCACTAAGGTCCTTGTGAAGGTCGAAGCCACTTCAAGCCCGACCGCCTACACTACGAGGGCTCATAGCTCTCCGAGCGCAACAGGTTCCACAAGAACCTGAAATAGGACGAACCACGGGTCAATGTTGACATTCACTCGAGCGTCGATCTGAGACCCGCCACGGATCGAGGGTACCCGTCAGTGAGATCGGTTTCAAACAGACACTGCTTCTATACCTGGCGGCAAGGTTAATCTCAGTGATACTATAGGTGGACTGGAAAAAGCTCCAGTCACAATGCCAGCACATAGATGAGAAGAAAATAACAGTGCTACAAGACCCATATGACGATGCACGGTTTGTGTATGCATTTATTAGCAAATTCAATGATTTGCGAAGAAGTCAGCATATTAAGTCATATGCAAATTTGGTATCCTGGTTCAAACGCCATCCCTTTTTTCCATTTCCACCAGTCGTAATCTTAGCAAGACAACCCAGCCAACCCATACTTGAAAAGGACCCCTAGGCGCCAACCTCAGCATCAGCAACCTCTTCAACCTTAGCCTTCTTGCTGTCGCTCTCTCCGCCATCATCCTCTGCCTTACGCTTTCCATTCGTTCCATTAGCAGTCGGCGTCGTACTTGCAGGTGCCGCATCTGCCTCTGCCTCTGCTGGCTTGTTCTTCTTGCGGACAAGCCCAGAGAGGTCAGTCGCCGTCTTCTTCGCCTCTTCAATTCTGGCGGCTGCTTCGGCTGGAGATTCGCCTAAAGTAGCTCCAAGGATGCCTCCGGCGTTATTTACTCCAGCGAGACTGGAAGGTCCGTACAAAGCTTCCTTGACATCAAGTGCTGGACCCTTCAACTCGGCAAGCTATTCAATTTTAGACTCATCCTAAAGTAGCATCATGTTCAATGACTTACTCTAGCTTCCATATCCGCAACGATCTCCTTGACTTCAGCAATCTGTGATCGTGTGACCTCATTGTCATCGGGAGACGAAGTCTCAGCGAGCTCAACTTCTTTGTTCGCCAGCTTGAGCTTCGTGCTCTTGATCGCCAGCTCTAGTTCTGAGATGGCCTCGTCTCTCATGCCCTGGTCCAGATGCGATTCGGACTCTGTAGTCGGCTCTCCACCTTCTTCATCCTTGGTTCTGGTGATTGAAGCAAACTCCAAGGCAAGAGACAGCTTGAAATGAGCTTCGGCAATAATCTCAGACTCTTCAGGATACATCCCTTGCTTGTAACCAAGGGCTGCTTTGAAGTCGGTAACTGCACCTGGGAATCTAACATATCTTAGTGAAATGCACATGTTGCAAATGATCGTGTACCGTACCTTTCATTCTCGAGAGAGATCTCGGCCAAGAGGTCATGGATGTCCGCCAGTCTCTCGTTGATATGTCTTGTCATCGGCGAATCACCAACGTCCTTTCCCTTGTTGTCACCCTCCTCTGGTTGCTCCAATTTCTTCGTAAATAGAACCCGCGCCAGGTCCAGTACCTCGAATGCCACAGCAAGATCGTCTTCCTCTTCTTCCTCACCTTCGCCCTCCTCTGGCTACGAAGATGTTAGCATGTGAAACAACCATAATGCATTTATAACTTACCTCCTCAGCATCATCATCGGAATCCTCAAAGTTCTCATCACCAGTGAATTGGAATAAGGGTTTCTTTGCATCAACAGCTTCCTCTGCGCTCCCATTTTGACCAGCGACAATGGCAACGCCTTCCTCAGCGATCTTCTCGCCTTCCGTCTTTGGCTCTTCCTTGGGAGCCTCAACTTTCTTCGGCTTCGCAGTTCCATTCGGCTTCTTCTTTTCACCTCCAGCTTTGCCGCCTAGTACATCACTCTTGCTCTGGCCAACTTTGAAGAGCGATCGACCGTAGAGGAAAAGGATATCCGCGTTATCAGGAGACATCTCGCCATTGAGCTCAGCTTGTAGCTCTGCAGCTCGCGCATAAAGCTCCGCAGCCTCCTCGAAGTTCTTGTGCGCATATTGTGCCGTACCCTTTGCGCATAGATCTGCGAGTGATACTTTGACGTTATTGAAGACTTCCATTGCGGCAGATGATTCCTCTGACAGGGTGGTGGGTGGCTCAATTGGTTCTGCCATTGTTGACTTGGGTTTGATGGTTGCTTCGGGGGAAAGGTATGGTATTGTAGATTTGTAAATTCGATTGGGAGTTCTGATTGATGAAAATCGATAACGCAGGTGGAGTGAAGTAGTTTGTTGCTTTGGTGACTTCTGAGCGCAAGAAGTTGCGACAGGTGACAGAGTGGTCTGCCTCGCCCAAGCACTCAACGCGCTGCGCGTCAGTTCGGCACTCAAACGCGTCGTCCAGTCCCCGCCAACTGCGAAGATTTGACATTCTACACCACAATAACAACAATAATGTCTCGACCAAATCACTTGAATGCAGCTCCGATATTCAAACAACCCTCTACGCCCGCTCCTTCAAATCCAATTCCCTCATCCTCTCCAGCGTTTGGCACCCCGGCGCATCCCATCAGACCTTTCAATGTCGCACCCCCTGCTACGAAAGCCAGCATTCTGCCAGTGATCCTCCCTCCTGCCACTCTACGACCTTTGGCATTTCGAACATTTACGAAAAAGCATAGCTTAACTCTGACCTCATCAGCGTTGCAAGTTTTAGCCACATTCATCGGCAGACATTGTGGAACAGAATGGCGAGAAGAGGGGTTAGCAGAGCGCGTGCTGGAAGAAGTTGCGAAAAGCTGGAAAAATAGGAATGGCGGTGTCATAGTAGAAGGAGAAGGCTCGGAATTGAAGGATATACTAAAAAATCTTGAGGGGAGCATGGTTGGAGGAAGGATAGTGGCGGCAAGAGAGTTAAGCAGGCAGAACAGTCTTGTCCTAGGATCTTCACAAAACGGAGAAGTCTCACATACCCGACTTGGTATAAGGCCAAGTCTATTGGGGAGAGAGGATAGCCAGTCGAGTTTGGGCATGTCAAATTTGGATGTGGAGGATGAAGAGGACGACGAAGGGTTACGAGATCCTCGAAAATGGCTCAAAGTGGTGGACGCTTTTGAACAACCTAGGCTGGTGTATAATGTTGGCAAGAAACACTTTGACAGGTTTGCACCAAGTTTCCAATGCTTAAGTCTACCATTGACCTCCAGTCAGAGATACCTCAAAACCATCATTACTACCGCAGGCGTCACATAAGACCCAGGTCTTCCGTAATAGATACAATCTCATCCACCAGCGTCTGCTCAGGAATGAATCATTTCAGACACCAACGTTTGACGCCACGAAATCTACTCTCAAAAGATCATCGTCTAGTTTAGCAACTACTCAGCAAGCATACAAATTGACGCCGATTGCAAATCTGTTAGGACGTAATGGCAGCAGTCATATGCTTCTTGGACTACTCACCATATCTCCAACTGGAACATTGGCTATCAATGATCTGACAGGAAGTATTGCTCTAGATCTCACTCATGCCAAACCTATACCAGAAGATGGAGCTTGGTTTGCGCCAGGTATGATAGTGCTGGTGGACGGCACGTATGAAGAAGAGGATCACAATGCCGGTGGTGGACTTGGAGGTGTTGGTGGTGTAGGTGGCACCATCGGTGGAAAATTCATTGGTTTTTTCATTGGTGGACCTCCATGCGAGAGGAGAAAGGTGACTCTCGGCCTCACTGGGGCCGATGGCGAGGGCGGTTTGACAGCTGGCGGTGGATTCGGATGGGTGGATTTCTTAGGAGTCGGCAGCGAGCGCGCCGTAGGATCTAAGATGAGAAAGCTGGAACATAAGCTGCTGCGCCCTTCTTCCATAGAAGAGGCTCTCGGCGGCCGAGGACGAATGATCATTGTTGGAGAGCTGACCCTGGATCAGCCTAGAACGCTACAAGCGTTGAAGAAGCTTCTCGGTCTGTACGCTGCAGAGCCAGAAGAGGATACGCCGATGACTTTCGTACTGATGGGCAACTTCGTCCAGCACGCAGTCATGGCGCGAGGAGGAAGTGGCGGTAGTATCGAGTACAAAGAGTATTTTGACGGGCTTGCCCAGACCCTCTCCGACTATCCTACTCTCCTGCAGTCAGCAACATTCATCTTCGTACCTGGCGACAACGACGGCTGGGCATCGTCCTTCTCAGCCGGAGCCGCTACGCCTCTTCCAAGGAAAGGCGTACCCGACCTGTTTACTTCGCGTATCAAGCGAGCATTTGCCACTGCAAATGCAGAAGCAGGAAAAGAACGTGGCAAGAGAACTGATGGCGAAGCCATATGGACAAGCAATCCCTCCCGTCTATCACTATTTGGACCAACGCACGAAATTATTCTGCTGAGAGACAATATGACGGGTCGTCTGCGCCGTACAGCCATCAAATTCTCTTCCACAACGGCAGCGGACGAAGACGAAGAAATGGGCTTACCGAACACGCCACCCCCACAAGCAGCAGCGGCACCAGATCCAGTCGCAGAGATGGAGATCGACGACGAAGTCGAAGCAGCAACGTCCCATGTCCCACAAGCTGCTGATGACGATACCGTCTCCAGTGATTTACATGCTGCGAGGAAGCTGGTCAAGACGATCCTCGATCAGGGCTATCTAAGTCCGTTCGGTATGGGCATTCGGCCTGTGCTATGGGATTATGCCAGCTCGTTACAAGTCTACCCTTTACCCACCGCAATGGTTCTGGCGGATACTGAAGCGCCTGCTTTCTGCGTTACATATGAGGGATGCCATGTCATGAATCCTGGCAGTGTTGTGGCGCCTGGGCGAAGAGGCGTGGCGAAGTGGGTCGAGTATGATATCAGGAATAAGGTTGGGAAGGTTAGAGAAGCGATGTTCTGATTCTGAGATTTTGATGACATGGAGGCGTTTAGGAGGCATGACGGGTCCGAACTGGAGATTGGGTCTGGATAACGGGTATCGAATTGCATGGTCAAAAGAGCCGTTATCTTGATATATATACCGAATGAATAATCTCACGTAGTCCTGTTTTACACCTTGTTATGGTTGACGCTAACTTGTTACCTGCCCTTGTTTCGTTCACCGATTTCCCTTTACACCAGCGCCAACATACGCCCATAATCAAGTCAACTTGAATAGATTCTCGTCCATAACGCCAAACAGTTCTTCGATATCCCTCTCTACACGCTTGAGCTCTTCACTGAGCTGGCCGGTTACCAGAATGTACGCGTAAATCATCTCATAGTCTTCGTCCTTCACAACCGGGTTGCTTGGATCATCTGCCGTGCTTGCAGCATTCTTCCTGTACTGGAAGATCTTTGCGAGCAGTCTATCTCGCGCATTTGAGGTGTTTGGTAAGGCGTCGCTGAGTGGAAACTCCAGTTTAAGTGAACTCGCAAGTACTGTTCACTTTGATTAGCCTAGGCGATCAACTTGAGTGGGAAACTTTGACCTTGGAATAAATGACTGATTCTAGAGCACAACTGCGCTCGCTCATCGGCTGTGTACTTGAGAAGTATTGTCTCTCCTTCACTCGCAGTCAAGTCTTTCTGGATCACCACATTCATTGCGTGGAAAGCGTCAAGCATTTTGTTTGTTGATTCCATGATCCGTTCATATGCCTTAGAGGGAAATGGCCCACGCAATTCGAATTCGCTGGCAGCTGCAGTGCGTAGAGAGTCTAGTCGAAGGACTTCTAGGGTCAGCAAGAGGATTAGCAGTAAGGGAAAGATACTCACGATATTGATGAAGTGCAAATTCTTCCTTCAAGTTCATGTATTCGCTTTGAGACTCGCCTTCCAACACGGTTGATAAAGGATCGCGTTTCCAGATCAGGCCCATTCTGAGCCATAATAATGAGAGTCCATCCTTGAATTTATGTCGCGCAGAAATTGGCCATATGACTCTCGTGATGATCAGTCCCCACACGCAGCCTGCGATGACAGCGACGACTCTGTGTAGAGCAATCTCGGTGATGATTGGTACAACGCCTCCTTCGTCATCATCGTCGTCTGCATCTTGAACAGACAAGCTGTATGCGTACAGACATGACAAGTTGTAGGTTAGCATGATGAAGCGTCCGAATGGACCCTGGCCCTTCACGAGGATGATGTAGAAGCAAGGCATGCTGACCAGCCATCCGCACAATGCAAGTCCGATTGCATTACCTTGGGTTATGCTCCAGAGGAAACAAGCAATAGCTGCTCCAATGAAAGTCCCAACGAATCTACTCCATCCAGTTGTGTTCGAAGCTCCGATGGTCATGGCACATACTAACATGTAAGAGAGAAGACCCCATTCGCCTCGCCACTTTGCTCGAAGTTAGTACGACTTACCGGATGTCATGGATGGATATCAAACTTACATGCTGATAGAAGGGTCTTGTCGATGGAATAAAGGCGAACATTGCGTAAAGGGAAGCTCCAATTCCAACTTTGACGGCAAAACGTACTAGGGATGTGTAAGTGAAAGGCAAATTCGGCATCACAGACAATACATACCATCATCTCTGGAAATAACCATGACGATGTTGAGAATCTTCCGATACAGGTCCCATTTCTTGTTCTCTGCAGGAGCTTTCCACTGCCGTGTCTCGCGTCGGTCAAGCACAAGGTCAGGGAGATCCTTTGGAAGCATGGCTTCTTGAGGCTGTTGAATGAGCTGTTCCTGCTCCTCAGGCACAGCATTCGGGCCCTCGGTAACTTGCGGTTTCGACTTCCTCCAGAAGCGTACCCAATTCCACGACCTTACATTGTCTTTTTCGGTCGTCTCCTTCAGATCTTCGAGAACTGACAGAAATGTCTGCATTTCTTCTGCAAAGGTTTGTAGAGAGAAACTGAAGTGGCCACAACTGGCGGCAACTTCTTCAAAGTCGGCTTCTATACTTTCCGGTCTGTCCCGGTCTAATTCTTTGCTTTTGTATAATTCTTTCAGAGCATCTGCTCGAGCACCACTGTAAAGTTTCCTACACATGCGTAAGCATGCGCCTTAGAAACAAGACCAAAACTCTGCGGGAAAAGGCTACTTACAAGGCTTCAGTGAGGCTGGTCTTGAAATGGTCATTTATTTTGATCTCGTACTGAGGTCCATCTCCAAATGGCAACTCCTGCAGAATCTGGGAGAGTGTGTACGCTAGCGACTTCATGGAAGGACCAAGGTGCATGATGAAACGGGAAAAGATATCCGACGGTGTCCGTACAGTCGGCATCGTTGAGCTACTGTAACTCATATTACTTGATTGCCGCTCAAATCGATTTGGAGGTTCATCTTCACGGTATTCCGCATCACTCCCCTCTTCCGATGCTTCTTCGATGGCTGTTAAGACTGCAAACCGGTCTTGCCGACTACTTGTCGGAGATACCAAGCCTTCTATCTGCGGCGAATACCGAGATGAAAGCGGTGCTCCATTACCAAACGTCGCGCTCTCCCTCAAGAGTGAGAATTGTGTCAGGGCAGCACTCCTCAGCCCACCAATCGATTGTGCAAGCCTCTGCATACAAGTCACAAGGCTTACTTGTAACTTATACTCTTCCTCCGTACCGAGAAGATAGTGTTCGTATTTGGCCTCTTTCAGATTCGTTTTCAGCTTCGTGAACACAGCCTTGTGCTTCTTCTGGGCGTTGACAAAAGTTGTGGACCTCATGTCTGTTTCGGAGCCACTTAGAAACCCTCGTGTGATCAATGTAAGCATGTCTCCGAAGGAGTCTGTGACGCTGATCATAGTTTCTCGCAATTCAGTTCGTGCCGAAATCGGCCATAGAAGCAGACTGACAAGCGTTGTCGATGCCATGCCCATCAGGATCATTTTCATAACCTGCACAATTTTATCGTTGGAAAATACGCCGACTTGAATGGCATTTTCCTTCGTTATAACTGACAAGTCGTCAATCAAGGAACCACACAGGAGTTTTATAAGATGATTGGAGTTCTAGGCTGATTACGTACCTGTAATTATGGCCAAGGATGCCAAACTACAACTCACACTCACCAGAGGAGCATTGTACCTTTGTTTGAACCAACCAACGAAACCCAATCCACCTCCGATGAATACAATGAGAACCATAATATAACCCTACATTAAAATTGAATTAGTGGTAATCTTCTCGTGTGTCCAGCAAAGTTTCTTAGAATGGACCAAGTCTTCAACACGTACAAGTTCAATCATGCCAAGCTGCGACTCGAAGAACACAGACGTAGCCATGCTAGAAACCGAGACAAAGACGGCATAGAAGAACGCCCCCAATCCAAGTATGATGGCCTCCTGCATCGAACCTTGCGATCGACTCGGGTGAAAGTAAACCGTGATAGTGCAGACCAAATGTTTCGAGTCCTGGTGTCCCAAAAAGTTGGCAATGGGCGGCAAAAATGTTGCCATGCTTCCTAGCAGGTACGCCAAAGAGCTCTTCAGGATACCCTTCGCAGCAGGCGTATGTAGCCATGCCCAGAAATTCCACCAAGACTCTACAGTATTATCCACCGCCGTTCGAAAGGTTCCCGCTTGAGAGTATGTTCGTCGCAATGGCAATATCGAGCTCTCGGAGCTGCTGCGAGCTGGGCCGTCGAAGTTCGAAGGGTTGCGGAGTGTTATTTGACGTCGCACACGTTCTCCCGTTCCAGGGAGGATGAAAGTGCCATTTCTGAGCTTCTAAGAGGGGACATTAGTCCCAAGCTTGGTTGATCGAGTCGTGGATGCTTACACCTCGCTTTGAGCGCGAGAATCTGCGGTTCGATGGCGGCGCAGGGCCATCTGAAGCCGATGGAGAGCTCATAATGGTCCTTGCATGGTCTGGTTGTGTGTATTGCAATAGCCAAAGACTGGTAAGAGAATGTCGATTCCAGTTTTATTGACTTTGGAGCTCCACTGGGTTGGGCGCGGGCGGCTTGAAGCTGCCCGATCCCTTCCATCGATCGAAGCTTCCCCAGATTTTGGCTCCCGCTAGAGTACAGGGGATCCATGTCTGGCAGCACGGGCAAGCACATGGGCACATGCTAACCATGTGGGCAGAGCAGATCCATCGTACAAAGTGACGACAATTAACGAAACCTGTAAACCCAAATAAATAACAATATAAAATTTGGTCAGCGAGTCTCACATACTTATAGGTACATTTTGACGTTGGGCCTAGCATCTCAAGCCTCTTGCGATATAGGTAGTATGATGTTCATAATGCATAGAGTTATCTGGTCCTCGATCTATTTTCTACCTACATGCAGACTCTACTCGACGCCTGAGACGGCCCAAATTTTCAAGGCAGCATCTCCACCAGTACTAGCAATCTTCTTACCACCGTCAAGCCACGAGACACCATTCACACCATCCTTATGTGCATTCGCAGCCTTGACTCTCTTGCCAGGCGCCGCCAGGCTCCAAACGAAGACGTTGGTGTCAAGAGCCCCACTTGCAGCCATCGTTCCTTCAGCGTTCCATGCAATGCTGGTAACTCTGGCAGTGTGAGCTGACCATCTGTCTGTCTTGACTTCCCACGAATTGGTCTCGTAGACGACAATCTTCCCCGATGAGTTTCCAACAGCGAGCAGCGATCCGTCAGGGGAGAATTCTAATGCCGTGATTTGTGATGTTGACCGTGTAAGCTTCTCTCTTGGGGCGAGCTTGTTGCTTCCATCCACGGTGTAGATCTGCACAACATTTGCGTCGTCACCGACAGCTACTAGAGATCCCGAAGCTGCGATAGCAGTAGGCGTTTCGTTCTTGGCGGGTACATTGCCGACAAGTGTATCTTTTGAGAAAATATCGATGCCTTTGGCTGTAGCGACAAACAGGCGACCGTCTGCTGAAGCAACTCCCTTAGGTTGGGCAGAGAGCTTGGAATTCTCTCCGAGGAACGTCTTCCCAGTGGAATCTGCGATCCTCAATGTATCGTCCCAGCCGACACTGTAGGCTCTTTCCGATGTAGTCTGAAATGCCGTGACTTGGTTCTTGTGCGTCTCTCCATCAACAGCTGAGCCGATACCCGAGTCTGCATCCCAGGAACAGACTCGGCCGTCGAAACTACCAGTCCAGAAAGTCTGCCCTTTGGTATCCTGGCTCGATCCTAGTGCGGTAATGCTCTTGTTGTGGCCTTGGATAACTCTTGTAGGTGTTTGACTTCCCTCAACAAGATAGTTCAGGTCGCCAGCCAAGTTCAAACTGATAACCATACCATCACTTCTACCGGCAGGCCAAACGACTCCGACTTGGTGATCCGGAATACTGACATTCCCTTCTCCTCCGAAGCGCCAGGTTTGCACAGCCTTGCCAGCCTCTACGTCCCACAGTTTCACTGTCTGATCCGCACTCGCTGTCACAACACGTTTTGAGGACTTATCCCACGAAACAGCAAAAATGGATCCCTTGTGCTCGCCCTCGCCAATTTGTGTCGTAGCCTCTCCAGTCTTGCCATCATAAAGCTGGATCCTACGATCAGCACCTACGCTAACGAGATGATTTCCGTCTGGTGAAAACCCCACTCCATAGACATATCCCTTATGCAATCCTCCGAGCTTGGTAGCGAATTTGAACGGCGCTCCATGCAGGAATACCATGCTGCTGTCGTCGGCTCCAGTTGCAGCTCGTAGCGGGCGTTGCTGGCGAATGGCTACTGAGTTGATAGCTGAAGAATGTCCGCTGACTTCGCCAACACTGTTTCCGCTATCTGCCGTTATACAATGACCAAATCGTTCTCTTCCGTCACCGACAGCAATGATACGCTGAGAGTCTCCATCCCAAGCAATGTCGTTAATCCTGCCAGATATAATGTGGTAGTCGCCTCGACATTGTCAGTCAGTCGTCAGCTAGGACTTGATAATTCGTGTCGTACCTTTTGTGTTGACGCCCTCCACAGCATCCCAAACCTTTACTGCACCAGAAACATCTCCAGAAGCAACATAGAAACCGGATGGCGAGAAGCGCGCAACGGAAGTTTGAGTGGTATGGGCGGTATATTGTTTGCTGAGGGAGGGGTCGTCGATAGACCTCAGGAAAATTGATTTACCAGACTATGGCTACATTCAGTGACTATTTCGGGGTATTTCTGCCTGCAATTACTTACGGCATATGCGATTTTTTGTCCATCAGGCGAGCTGGACAGTTGAGTTGGCCGGCCACGTTCTGTATTCGGCGATGCTGCAAGGATTTTGTCAATGATTATCGACATAATTAGTGTGAAATGTCAGAGTCTCTCAGAGTCTCTGAAAGTGCGATACTTGTGAAGAAGTTGTCTAGTTCAACAAGGACGTAGGCTGGTGCAATAGAGGTGACTTCAAAACGTGAGGGGCCAGGCTGACGCAGCGATTCCCTGACGAGGCTGAGTGCCGAAGGTCTTGGCAAGGTTTCTCAGAACAATGAGAAAGTCAACGTCACAATTGGGGCCGAGGCATCAGATCCTAGAGAATTTGGCTTTTTAAACTCATAATTATATGTTTTGGGTCGTCGTTATCCTTTTACCCAAAGTTATATCAATCATTTTATTCGCCATTGTATGTTCAGCGCAGGGGTATCGTCCAAAGTACAGTTGTTCCATCCCTGACCCAGACGCCTCCACCTATGCACCTTTTGTACAATCAAATAGCACTGTACATGGTCCAGATCCATGAACTCCATACCTGCCATGCTATGCAGTGTTCCCCGAAAATTTGTAATGCAAACGCCGCAAATGCCATCATGTGAAAGGGGAAATCTCAAGAGCCAATTGCAAGACAGGAGTCAAGCAAGCTGTCGAGTGATGTCTTATCCTCCATCTCACCACCTTCCCAGCCATAAATATCATCCTCGACATCGAAATGGCCATTCACACCGTTAACACCGTTCGCGACATGCATTCCCCCCATTTCGATATCACCGTCGATGTCCTGATCGAATATCTTGGGGTAGCTCTCAGGCCACGAGTAGTCGTCCCAAGCTTCCACTTCGCCCTCGCGATAGCCCATCATGATCTGTTGTACCACAACAGGCATCTGTCCAAGTCCGCAATCCCCCAATTCAAGAGCCGTACGGAAGTCGGCCATTCCAAGAGGGCCGCGCTCACTAGCGGCTTTGGCTTCGATGGGAAGAAGACCACTCTTGTCCCGTTGAATCTCCCCTCGTAATGAACTTTCTTCCTCTCTCTCCAGCTGAGCCCGATACTTGTGAGTTTGAATCCAACTAGAACCACCCCCAGTACCTGCGCTACCGCTAGCACCAGGGCCATTGCTCCTCGTTTTACTGAAGACCGATGATAAAACCTCCTTTATAAAGGTCTCCGTTGCAACTGACATGAAATGAGCCGCATCTGGCACGTGTCCAGAGACAAGCCCAGTCTCATAACAGATAGGCAGCATTCGCGATTCGATAGTAGATGTGTCTGGAAACTCTCCGGACTCCGAAGCTAAAGGCTGTGCATATCGCTTTCGGATTTCAAGGTCCCAATCTGTTTTCAATTAGTAGGGAGCTTCAGTCAATCAATTTGGACTACTTACTTGTTTTGTTCAGCCCACCAGCGCTCGCAGGAACAGGATCGACGGACCGCGGAGGTTTTGGCCTATGTTGTTCGCCGAAAATATTGGCCATTTCCTGGCGAGGATCGAACTTATAGAATTGTTAGCTAAAGGTGATAGTACTCATGAAGACGGGTCACTTACATCATTTTGGCTGAGATCTTTCAGTCTTCTCCTGTCACGACTTGGCAATTGCATAACCTCTGTTTTCAGCCGCTGCTCTGCAGCGTCTCCACTCACTGGCTTGCTCCCAGCCCCTGTCGTAGGTTTATCATTTGCACTGACCCAGCTGGCCACGCCATGATCGGGCATCTCTCTCGTAACATTTGCGTAGATGGCAGAGACCAATTGATTGTGCAGGTGTTCTATTTCACCAGTCGGTGTTATTAGGAAATCGTCGATGCGCTCGGATAGTTCTTTTTGATTCAGCTGGCCTATTGGGGTAATCGTTAGCAATTGTTCAAAAGCGCAAAGATACAGGTTCCTTTTGATATTCAAAATCCAAGTCTGAGAATGTACGAACCCATAACGAAAAGGCTGATAGACTCCTTATATGTTCCCCAATGCTCGCCAATCGCACTCTTGAGCGCAGTATAGAGCGGCTCGAGGTCGATACGTGGTGGAACATGGTTGCTCTTGGAAACTTTGGGCGCAACCGGCGCAGATGCACTTATGGTCTTTGGAGGCAAAATCGGTGTCGTGGATATTCGACTCGAGGTCATCAAGGCGGAAGGGTCTATGTCAGGCATCGTGATTTAGGCGCGCCTGAACAGGCCGTTGCACCGCGACTTGGATCAAATACAAAAGCGCATGAGATATGCAGGGCCAGAGGAGTCCAGCGATGCAATATCGAGATGAAAGGGGCGCTGTCGCGGTCGTGGTCGATGGCTATAAATCGTAGATTTTGCACCTTTGGGCGAGGTGACGTCCCAGCGGTAGCGACCGTGCCCGTCGCATGCGCTAAAATGGGGAATATCAGCAAGGCTGGCGTCGCGTATCCCCAGAAAATGACAAAGGCGACGCGCGACAACAACAAAACAGTAACCTTGACTTCCACCTGCGCTTCCCATCCGCAATAATGAGATGTCGTCCCGCAATCAGCGCGTCAGCAATGGTATCAATTCCCTAGTGCGACGACTTCTGGTTGAGATTCCTGGTGAGGATCCTGCCTCGGCAGAGGAGAGAGAAAACAATGCGGTGGACTTCGTAACGGAGGTTCTGCAAAGGTACTTACATGCACAGGAACCCACGTTTATTGTAACTGACTCCGGCATGTAGCTCACGCGGTCCGGCAGTTATTGCAGATGTCAATCAAGCGTCCGACCTGATCAAGAAGCGATTAATACAGACAAACCCAAGTCCCGACAAAGCCCTCCGATTCACGAACCTCTATAGCAAACTGCTCTCCATCCCAGTCATAAACCAGAAGTGGGCGGTTCTATATTTTCTGTACCAGCTAAGCGATTATCAACCAAGGGCCCTGCCGGTACTCACAAGCCCTTTCAAAAGTCCGGTCAAAAATGGCCGACGACCCCGGAATTTAGAGAGTGAGATGCAGAGATCCCCAGAATATGGTCAGAGAAGAGAGGAGAGAAGCCTGTCCGAGGCATTTGCGCCAGAGGGGCTGAAGAAATTACCAGAACGGGAGGGCGGTCAGCGGGATAGAAAGGAAGAAGCACAAGCATTCACCAGATCTGCAGCCCTGCAACGAGAAGGAGTTGCTTTGAAGACAGCTCTACTTGCAGAGAACTATGTCGAGATCGATCCTCCGGAAACAGCACTGCTCCGAGACCTACCCTTTACTCTTCAAGGCCTTTCGTCGACTCATTTCCCATTCTCTTCTGACTCGACAGTAACATTACCAGCCACGCTCCCAGTTCCCATTATATCTATCCTCCATACTCTCGCAGAGCCATCGCTATTGTACCGAGGCCTTTCTTCGTTCACACAATCCCCTGGTGGTGGTTTACTTGGACAGAGTTTGAGAGCAGCTATTGGTGGGGAGCTCCGATCATATCTTGGTTTAGTGGCCACATTGGAGGGTCAGATCCGGCGAGCATTGTCATCTCTGGATGAAAAAGAGCCAAGGGGTGGTATTGGGAAGGCTGGAGTCACTTTAAAACGTTGTGTAGTTTGGACTCGCGAGGCAACTATGGGCCTACGGTTGATGAGCCTGATAAGCGAAGAATCGAAAAGCAAAAAGGGAGGCCAGCTGATTTCCTTGATACATGGATTCTCCTCGTCCCACGGGGACCCAATGGTCGGAGCTTTTGCGGAACGGCTACTCACCCATGTTACCCGGCCATTCTATGACATGTTGAGACATTGGATTTACGACGGCGAATTGTCCGACCCTTATCATGAATTCTTTGTCTCTGAGCAGGACCCAAATGCGGTCAACGATACGCCAGATAGCAGGAGTCGAGGAGGTGCTAGCAGTGTCTGGGAAGACAAATACAAGCTTAACGAGGATATGGTGCCGACAATCATCACGCAGGATTTCGCCCAAAAGGTCTTCTTGATTGGCAAATCTCTCAACTTCATCCGGTATGGTTGTGGAGATTCTCAATGGGTGGAAGAGTATTCCAAAGCCGCGTCGAAGGAGTTACGATACGGTGACACCGCCACACTCGAAACTTGGATTGATGAAGCTTATAAGACAACCATGGCTCGTCTGATTCATCTAATGGCCGAAAAATTCCACCTGTTCGAGCACCTGAAGGCACTGAAGAACTACATTCTCCTGGGTCAGGGCGACTTCATCGCACTTCTTATGGAATCACTTTCTTCTAATCTTGATCGACCTGCTGGGGCTCAATACCGACATACTTTGACAGCTCAGCTTGAACATGCCATTCGCGGTTCTAATGCTCAATATGATTCCCCTGAGGTTCTCCGTAGATTGGATGCTCGGATGCTACAGCTTTCACACGGAGATATTGGTTGGGACTGTTTCACCTTGGAATACAAAATCGACGCTCCCGTTGACGTGGTTGTGACTGAATGGGGTAACCGTCAGTATCTCAAAGTGTTCAACTTTTTGTGGCGAATCAAGCGCGTTGAGTTCGCTCTCGCATCAACCTGGCGGAAATGTATGACTGGTGCCCGTGGCGTTCTCCAAGGCGAAGATCAGAACGTGGCAAAAGCTTGGAAGCTTACCAGAGGTGTTCTTGCTGAGATGATTCATTTTATTGGCCAACTGCAGTACTACATATTGTTTGAAGTGATCGAAAGCTCGTGGGACGAACTACAAACATCTATTCACAAAGAAGGATGTACCCTGGACGATCTCATCAAAGCTCATACGAAGTACTTGAATGCCATCACCCACAAGGGTCTTCTTGGAGCGAAGAAGAAGCACCACGGAGAAGTGGATGAAAACACTTTTATGGTACAGCTCGGCGAGATTCTTCGACTCATGCTCACCTATAGAGATGCCGTGGATGGGCTTTATAGCTGGGCAGTGTCCGACTTCACCAGACGTCAAGGTGCTGATGTCCGTCAGGAAGCCCAGACAAGACGAGAAGACGATGATGGCTTACTAGTCAACACTCCTGCGACGACACGCCGTGGACCTCGCCATCTCCCTGATTCCACACCAGCTCCGATCCCAGACGATATCATTGCCGACGAGTTTCCCGTTCTGCAAGAGCGGCTTCAGTCGTTAGGGGCGCACTTCAAATCCAGGGTGTGTCTATTGTTAGGCGACCTGGCGTACCAACCGGACGTGGACATGAGATTCTTGGGTGTAGTCATGAATTTCAACGACTGTTACCAACCTGTGCGAAAGAAGTCAAGCAGGCCAGCCGGAACCGCAAGGAGCTCGGCAAAATCTTAAGGAACATAGATTATGGGACTGGTTTGGCGTTGGAGGTTTTGGCGTTAGCTGTACGTGGAAGGAAAGATCTAATAATGAACATAATGACAAACCACAAACCATTCTCTTCCATACGTAGATCCTACCAAGTGGAATCCTGGCTGGAGTACTCTAAGAAAGCTCCACATAAAATGACAGAGCTCCATCCCCCACCTTTGTCCCTCCCCCACTAAAGCTAATCCACTTGGAGCGAACCTTGTGGGCGGTCAGGACATTCTGCACCATTCCACCTTCGTCATCTGCTTCTTGTGAAATTGTTGCTCTTTGGCTGGGAGACTTCTCGTGAATGCATTTCTGGCTGCCTCCTATCCTACAATCATCTACTACTTCGCATTCTACTTATTGGTCTCACCTGAGCTTCGCTGCTTCAAGATGGGCTCTCAAAAGCAACAGAATGGTGTACGAATAGCAATTGATGTAAGGAGAGCTTCATTTCCGTTGTGAGCACTTGCGTATTGATCTGCCCAATTTTGTGATTTTACTCGAACATCTTGCAGGCGTTAAACAATTATGCCGCTGCCCGTTGTTGGCAAAAGTTCTCATGCCCATGTTGCGAATAATTACATCGGCCGTAACTACAATCGCCCTGCTGACAATTACTATAGCGAGGCGGTACTTTCACAGATTGCGTAGCCAACCCAGGTTCAGGGAAGATGGAAGATAACATCGTCATAAAACTCCTATCAGAAGATCCCTCGAACTACGAAGATGCCCCTCTGGAAGGAATCAGACGAATTATGTCTAAATTTCTAAACAAAGAGATACCCAGAGGCGAACCTCTCGACACTTCCAAAATCGAAAGTATACGTATGGGAACTACAGTAGCGACAAATGCGTTACTAGAGAGGAAAGGAGAGAGGATAGCACTAGTAGTAACAAAGGGCTTCAAGGATTGTCTGGAGATTGGTAATCAGTCGAGACCGAAGATTTTCGATCTGGCAATTAGGAAACCAGATGTTCTATACGAGAAAGTCGTGGAGATTGACGAGAGGGTAACATTGGAAGACTACGCCGAGGATCCGGAAAGGAATATTACAAAAGTTGAGTCCGGGAAGTCAGATGGTGATAAGGGCCTTGTCAAGGGCTTGTCTTCGGAGGCAGTTCGTATTCTGCAACGACCGGATGAAGCAAAGATTCGAGCACAATTGCAAGAAGTCTGGGATCAGGGAATCAAGAGTATAGCAGTGTATGTATCCAGGCCTTATTACTTACTCGTTGACACGTCGCTATCGGCATAGCCGACCATAGAACGTCTTCGCTTTCCTGATACCGTGTCACAGACTGACGAAATCTGTAGATGTCTCATGCATGGATATACGTTCAGCGATCATGTAAGTACTGGACCATTCACTTGATTGTGTTGTGAGCCCGTGGCTTGCTGACTCGCCCATTCAGGAAGCCTTGGTCGGAAAAGTTGCAAGGGATATGGGCTTTCAGCATGTGTCTCTCAGTCACGAACTCATGCCCATGATCAAATTGGTCCCAAGAGCAACGTCCGTATGTGCAGATGCATACTTGACGCCCATCATCAAAAAATACATCGCAGGGTTCCAGAAAGGGTTTGAAGGAGGTTTGGGAACTGAGAGTGTAAAGTCTGAGAGTGGATCAAAGGGTGCCAGGTGCGAATTTATGCAGTCAGACGGTGGTCTTGTCGACGTCGATAAGTTCTCTGGCCTGAAAGCCATTCTATCTGGTCCAGCTGGAGGCGTCGTCGGCTACGCCCTTACTTCATATGATGCGGAGACTAAGACTCCGGTAATTGGCTTCGATATGGGCGGTACCTCGACCGATGTGTCTAGATATGGTTCCGGTCGATATGAGCACGTTTTCGAGACAACTACCGCAGGTGTGACGATCCAATCTCCACAATTAGACATAAATACCGTTGCGGCCGGAGGTGGTTCTCGATTATTTTTCAGAAATGGTCTCTTCGTTGTTGGACCAGAGGCAAGTGCTGGCCAGCTTATTTTCTTCCACTGGCTAATTTCTAGAAGAGTGCAGGCGCCCACCCAGGACCGGGTTGTTACCGTAAAGGTGGCCCGGCAACTGTGACAGATGCAAACTTGTTCCTCGGCAGACTACTTCCCGACTTCTTTCCAAAGATTTTCGGCAAGAATGAAGACGAAGGTCTCGATGTATCAACAAGCGAGAAGATGATCAAAGAGCTCACAGAGCAGATTAACAAGGAGACGGGCAAGAACATGAGTGCGGATGAGGTGGCATTTGGATTCCTGACCGTGGCTAATGAGACCATGACGAGACCTATTCGATCGCTAACCGAAGCCAAAGGTCATGATACATCAAAACATCGCTTAGCCACGTTTGGTGGCGCTGGTGGTCAGGTCAGCATACCCTCTTCCTGTTTTCCGATGTTTCCAAAAGAGCTGAGTTCTAGATACCCGGGTCTATATAATAGGATTTGAATGTCTCCTACGTATCTTGCGACATAATAGGCTGCTGCTAACCTATCCTATAGCACGCGGTTGCTATTGCTGAGAGCCTAGGCATCCGTCAAACGCTGGTGCATCGTTACTCATCCGTTCTATCAGCTTATGGCATGGTATGTTCCATCTCACCACCTCTCGCAGCCTGCCACAAGCTCGTATTTCTCTGAATGATACTTACTCGCGCCGTGTAAATAGTCACTCGCAGATGTTGTTGAGGAACGTCAAGAGCCAGAATCGAAGGTCTGGGTAGATAAAGGGGATGCAAAAGATACTCTGTTGAAGAAAATTGAGGAGCTAAAAGCAAAGTCCCGAACAGCCTTGAACGAGCAGGGTTTTGAAGAAGATTCTATTATGTTCGAAGAATATCTCAACATGCGTTATAGAGGTACCGAATCAGCTCTCATGATCGTCAAGCCGTCTAAGGAAGAAGCTCAGAATGAGTATGGTGGAGATGAAGATGCTTTTGCACAGGCATTCGTTAAACAACACCAACAAGAATTCGGATTTACCTTTGATAGGGACATCATTGTCGACGATGTGCGAGTACGCGCTATCGGAAAGAGCTTTGAACACTTGGGAAAGACTGTGGACCAGCAGCTGAAAGAAATCAAGCCCAAGGATATCAAGTCCGGCGACAAGGAATACAAGAGGACGCAAGTGTACTTCGATGGAGGGAGGAAGGACACTCCGATCTACAAGCTCGAAGATCTTGATGTCGGTGACAAGATCAAGGGACCGGCTATATTGTGCGATGGCACTCAAACAATCGTAGTACCTCAAGTTACTTCAGCATTGATCATCGAGACTCATGTAGTGATCAATGTTGGTGAAAAGGAGCTCCGCCACGACGAGTGAGTATCCATAAACTGTTGTTGGCACCTTGTATACTGAAACAAATTTAGGACTTCTGAGGCAGGAAAACCGAAAGATATTGATCCAGTCATGCTTAGCATCTTTGCTCATCGCTTTATGAGCATCGCTGAGCAAATGGGTCGGGCTCTACAGAAAACCAGTGTTAGCACAAACGTAAAGGAACGCCTCGACTATTCGTGCGCTCTCTTCGATTCTACCGGAGGCTTGGTAGCCAATGCCCCGCATTTACCTGTTCATTTGGGAAGTATGTCGACGTGTGTGAAAAGGCAAGCTGAGATATGGAAAGGAAGACTGGTTAAGGGAGATGTTCTTGTTTCCAACCATCCGGAATTTGGCGGAACACATCTTCCGGATATCACAGTCATCACGCCAGCTTTCGACCAGGCGGGGGAAAACATCCTGTTCTACTGTGCATCCCGTGCTCATCATGCAGACATTGGAGGAATTTTACCTGGAAGCATGCCGCCACATTCTAGGGAACTTTACCAAGAGGGTGCAGCCATCAAGTCCGAAAAACTTGTCAGTGCTGGTAAATTCAACGAAGAACGAATAACCGAGCTGCTACTTAAGGAGCCCGCAAAGTACAAGGGATGCAGTGGGACAAGATGCCTGTCGGACAATATCTCTGATTTGAAGGCACAGATTTCCTCGAACATGAAGGGCATCAACTTGATCTCGTCCTTGATTGGGGAATATGGCGAAAATGTTGTCAATTCTTACATGGTTGCCATCCAGGAAAACGCCGAGCTCAGTGTCCGAAATCTGCTCAAAGACGTCAGCAAGCGATTCGAAGGACAGGATCTAACAGCTGTTGATTATATGGACGATGGCAGCCCAATCAAGCTGAAGATCACTATCGATGCTGAGAAAGGGGAGGCCGTCTTCAACTTCGCGGGAACCGGGCCAGAAGTTTATGGTATGTTAATCTTCAGATCGATCAATCTCCCCTGTCCTAAAAATCTTCAGGAAATACGAATGCTCCACAAGCTGTTACATACAGCGCGATTATCTACTGTCTCCGCAGTCTAATATCCGAGGATATTCCACTGAATCAAGGATGTCTGAAGCCGATCAAAGTTCTGATCCCACCCAAATCATTCCTCTCGCCATCAGACAAAGCTGCTGTTGTCGGTGGTAACGTCCTGACGTCTCAACGAGTTACGGATGTCATCCTCAAAGCTTTCCAAGCCTGTGCCGCCTCTCAAGGAGACTGCAACAACCTGACATTTGGATTTGGAGGTAATATCGAGGGACAAGAAAACGTCAAAGGTTTCGGTTACTACGAGACGATTGCTGGAGGAAGCGGAGCTGGAAAGGATTGGGAGGGCACTTCTGGCGTTCACACACATATGACAAACACGAGAATCACCGACGCTGAGGTGTTCGAAAGACGTTATCCTGTGCTTTTGAGAGAGTTTTCTCTGAGACCTGGTTCTGGAGGAGCTGGCAAGCATCGCGGTGGAGACGGAGTCATTCGAGATATCGAGTTCAGAATACCAGTCCAGGTATCGATACTAAGCGAGCGGCGAGTGTATCATCCCTATGGCCTTGCTGGAGGCAAAGACGGAGAATGCGGTCTCAACGTCTGGGTTCGCAAAGTGGAAACGAGTAATCCAGAACGTTCGGATAAGATGTTGAATGGATCTGGAGATGATGTCGATGATGCGGTGTATGAAGAGCGGTGGATCAACCTAGGCGGCAAAAACACCGCTGCTATGAAGGCTGGCGAGAGAATTATCATCAATACTCCTGGAGGCGGTGGATGGGGTAATGTCGGTGATGCGAAGACGGAGAAGAAGGAGAAAGATCCCAGGCATGCGTGGAGAGGTGGAAGTCATACCAGTAGAGAGGAGATGGCTCTTCAAGCATAGTCATACATAAAGTACCGTGAAATATTATCACTAACCGTTCGCTGACTCATGTCAGGTGTTGGGAGGCCTCCAATCCACTCCTTGATATTAATGTGCTGTGTTTTTTGTGTGACTCTGAGGGAGCAGATCCTGCTGATATCCACCTTTAATTTTCCATACTTAGGGCTTTACGATGGAGCTACTCATAGGTACAATATATAAGGGATGAGGAAGATAAGAGGCTTGAAATTAGCTTCGTGCCCAGCTACTTACAAATTTTCCATCCGGAGGTAATACACCGCCACTTGAAGATATACACCGCATCTCATGACTCTTGTCTTACTTGGTGGATCTACCACATGTGGATATCTAGTCCTGGAAGGCAAGCAGGTAAACTTGTATAGACGTGTTTATGCAATTGGCATCGATATCATGTCATATTCTCCACTTGCAGCTTTCTTGCAACTTTCGATGAAGGCTGGTTGTGGCTACATACAATCATGCGAATTTTTCATAGGAAGCAAAGCCAGCTACAAGAATCTTTTTGAGCATCAGTTGGCTAGATATTGTTGATCGAAAAGAATGCACAACACTGGTCGTCTATAAAATTTGGATTTAATAGTAGGGAGTAATAAAGGATGAAAAACATATGGCATAATTCAGGCTGAAGCAGTCCGCTGTTACGGTTTACCGTGTGGCTTGCCATGCTTTTGCGTGTGAGTGGAAGCAGACAGTAACTTTGCCCATTTCTCGGAGTCGGACTACTGCACGTCTGTTTTCATTAGTGATAGAGTTTGAAATTAGGAGTCTGTTTAGTGAGGAAAGAATTTCAAGGGGTCAACCCCTTGTCTGGGCAGGCTTGAGCTACGTCCTGCTGGAGCATTAGTTCCGGTACGAAGGATTTAGCTGCCGGTACTTGGCTGCAGAGAGAGCATAGCTTGTGGCATTTACATTCGAGCAAGAAAGTAAAGTGAAGCTGCGAGGCTGTGACATGAAGTAATAATCACCATCATATAGCTGCTTTACAAATCTTCTCAAAATCGCCCATGTTTGTCCACAGAGATGCTGGTAAGATGCGATACCCGCTGTGGAGAGTGCCCTGCAAGATCCACACGAAAAGCCTGTAGCGATCTTCCGCAGCCACGCCCATGCTCCCACGTACCCAGTGAGCTAGTCTCGGCAGTTTCAAGCCTTACCGAGAACTCTAACTTCACCATGTTGAGACCTCAAGTGCCACCTAACGCAAGCTCTCGACTGATCCGACGTTTCGACTTGCTCACGCACATGCCAAAAGACCGAATCATGGTCCAGAAAGATGCTTTCCCATGTCTGGTCCTCCACTCATCAAGACCCGGGCCAAGTGGCATCTGCTTGTTTGGAGCTCTGCCCAAACCCCAACGCAGCTAGCTAAAGCCCGGCTTTCTCGGGCACCAATGTGTCTACCTGCTTTCTAGAACATTTGGAAAGGGTCTCCCAATTGATGCACAATAGAGAGGCTAGTAGCTCTCAGACAGACCGAGTGAGCTGGGAGACTAAGGTACTGTACACGAGTAAGCCAGACCGCTTGACTTTCAGCAAAGCATACCTGTTCCGTTTCACATCTGAAGATCGATAGCTTGACTTTCATTGAAGTAAGCTGTCTTCCTCGCAATTTCCTTTTTCTTGTCAAAATTTCGGACAGATTCGATCGAAATGTCTGCCCCGGAAGTTGTTAGTAATGGAGTTGGGAGTCGCCAGGAGGAGGGAACAATCGAGAGGGAGTCCGATGTGATCCGAGCCGAACAACAAGACGAAGCATTACCAGAAGATCCCGAGAAAGCAGATCAGGATACAATGAGAACGCCAGAAAGAGATACGGTACACCCAGATAATCCAGAAAATCTCCTAGAGAGCGTACACGAGGATCCGGAGAAAGAAGAAATGGCGACGGCAATGGCTGTACGGGACAGAGCAAGAGCGAGAGCAGAGAAAGAAGATGAAATTCGTCCTCTCAGCCAGGTTGACCCGAATGTGGGCGATCCGTCTGCATCCTCGGACTTCATGGGCGAGGACGCAACAACCGTTGACGGAATGGAATCCACTGTTGACGGTTTGGATGATCCAAAGGCAGCTCCTATACCACCTGTACGCCCACCTCTGGAGAAACTGGCACAAAAGAATCCAAAAGCAACGTAAGTGCCCCTATTTTATGCCAGCCCTGAGATGCAAGAAAGTGTATCTTGTTTGCTTCGAATAGCAAAATCTGTTCGGCCCAAATCACCCTCAAACAATGCTCATAAACATATTTTCAGGGACCACCTTTCCATCACACTTGGACCCCTGATGATCATCCTCTTTGATGTCGTGATTCCTATAATCGTATACTACGCCTGGGTAAGCTCTATTTTCTTGTCAAAACTTTATTGCAAATTTCATATGCCAGTCACTGACTTCTGCGACAGTACAACACCCGAGTTCGACAACGAAATCGAGAATGTCGCCGACAGAACCAGCCAGTCGATAACTGTTCCATTGTACAGATCGAATACGACGAAGAGATTCTCGGGTACGCCGTCATATGCTTCGGCTTCGGCGAGCTCTACATCCTGGTAGTTCGAGTCGCACGTCTTCTTAGATACCGCGAGCTCTGCGCTCCTCTCCTGTCGCGCTCGAAATGGGAGTTGGACGCCACATCGTGGGTCTACGGCGTCTCAATGATCTGTGCCCTAATTCCTTTCGTTGTCGGCAGTACCCTGGAAATTCCGCAGCTGTATCTCTACTCTCCTGGTTTTCTCATGGCGTTCCTCGGCTGTGTCATGCTCATATCGATTTTCCCCATCCCACTACCCATCGGCATCAATTCGCACGCACGAGGCACCCCAATGCGGCCTTTCATCTACTACGCGGCGGAGGATTTCATCGCTGTTGATGGTCTGCAAGACCGCGAATTCCGCGTGCGGTACAACGCTCGCTATGATTCTTCGAAGGCATTCAGACGCATGTTCACATACCTTACGTGGTGGTGGATTTCTGGCGTCATAATTTACCTCGGATGTTTGTCGGCTGTCATTTGGAAGTTGAAGTTTCACTATGCATTCGGTCTATCTCTGGGTGTTCTCTTCGCATATCTCACAATATGGGCGTTGGCGTCTTACTATTTCGTAATGTGGTCGATGCATCGAGAGAAAATGGCGTGGGAAAGAGGGACTCCCGCTTAATTTGTTCGAGTCGATGGCGAATTGCAATTCCATCTGTGTCGAGTGTGAGCCTGGTCTCTTTCTGGAAGCATGCCTGGTTGCAATCTAGAGACGCTTAATTCTGTTGGAGGGGTGCGCTTCAAATATACCAAGAAACAGTCTTTTCTGCGGCTTCAATCTGGAGAACGAATCGCACATGTATATCTTATATCGCGTTTGTTGGTAATAGAACCCAAAATCCAGACCTCTTTTATGGACTAGCAATATGCGCGGAGTCATCAGTCATATACACTCGAAACGTAGCAAAATCTCCAGAGACACCTTGATGGGATCTCCACCATCTTGGTCACATCCAGATCGTCCATGTTGGATTCGCTTAAAGCTGGTATTTCGGAAGGTCACCTGAACCTACTCCGTAGGCCCTCATACTGTCAACACCAGCATCCTGTCATATAGGTCAAAAGCCAGCTTTTCCCATCCGATTGACTTCACGGACCAATCCTATTGCTTCAGCAAGAAGAGGAAAGATTTCTTGCACACTTAAAAATGTCCTTCCCTGAATTCATCGCTGTGTTTCGGAGCTTGAGGAATTATCATACGGTGAGCTTTGCGTCGGCTCGCACTTCTAACCTTTTCAATCGTAGCTCCGTATTACGGATATGTTTAAAGCAGATGGTCTTACAGTAGAAGACAATCGGACAGATACACGACTCCCACAAATGCTACACCTCAGAAATCGAGCATCGCAGCTCGTCAACCCTCATTCATGTTCAGACGAAACGATGTAAACAGCATCACTTGCGCCCGATGTTTCGGGAACAGGACCCCTGTTGCTCTAGTTGTTCTGTTTTGACGATCTGTTTACTTGTCACCGTCACAGGTTTGGCTGGCTCTTGAACAAATCTAGTCACCAACTCTGCGAGACTTAGCTTTTGCACTCACTACCTGAATGTCCAGAAGGCTATCCGTGATTCACAGCCATACAAAGGTTGACAGTGGAAAAGCTTACGCGAGCTCTTTGCGATCTGTTGACAATCAAGAAGGGAAGGCTGGGAACAGCGTGGCTGGGATAACCTCGCGTGACGTAGAGAAGGACCCATGGAAGTCTCATGGCCAATCAACTCAGCCAAGTCCCTGAACTCCACCAGTAATCTGCCCGTTTGACCCTTTCCCTCTGCAAACGCAAACGGAGCCCTGATTCTGCGAGACCTGATCGACGACCTCAATAACTTCGACAAAAAGGCACCGGGCGACCTGTCCTTCCTCCCGCTCTCCCTCTCCAAAGTTCTCTCTCCTCGTTGACGTCGCAACTATGCAACAAGTGTGGCGCAACACCAGATTTCCGAACAAGCCCGCTGTCGCACTTGTTTAACGCGACCATGGAGCCCGAGGAGGACAAACTCGAGACCCTGATCAACGCAATTCCGACATGCTGCTCGACGACACCTACACTGCGCTGCTGCTGCGGTCGCACCGATTGCTCTTATCTTAAACACAATACAGTTGCCCTAGACGATCTCGAAAAAGAGGTTCGGACAGCGGCCTCGTTAGGTCAAGTATGCATTCCTCGTCCCCCCATTCTTTTCCGCCGGGGAAATTATGCGTAACATGGAACATCCTAGATTATATTGGAAAAAAGTATATGACTGTGGACAATTCTTCAAATATCATTTCACTAGGCCGGGCCGTTCACAGCGCGTCAGGATGAGTAAATCGCTGACTTTCGCTTTGCAGGCTTTGCTTGTTAGACATGAACAATACATGCAGGATGCCGAACGCGACCGAGTGGACATGAGTTCCAAGATTGAGAAGCTCGAGGCCGACAAGAGAGCATTAGAACAGGAGAATGCGAAGTCAGTCGAGGAGAACCGGGAGTTGCTGGATCAGTTGGAGGGGTTGAATGGAACTGCTGCCGAATCCGAAACACATATCAAGTCTCTCGAAGCTACGCTGTTCTCGACGCGCCAGGAGCTACGGCGACTGGAACTGCTAGCATCTCGGACGCATGACCTGGAGATGCAACTGGCCGCGCTAGAGCAGGAGCAAGATGTGTTGCAGCGGACGATTATCACCAGCCAGGAGGAAGAAAGGTCGGCAATCCAGCGATGGAGATCTGCGGAGCGAAGGCTTCTCAACCTCCAAGACCAGTTGGACAAGATTGAGCGCGAAGCCAGGGAGGAGAGGGAAAAACATGTTGAAGTCATGGGGAGGATGGAAAGGCAGCGAGCCGTGGAGGCATCGCTTCAAACCGCTGCTGGACGACTACAAAGTGCCGCGGCAGCCACAACTAGCAATGGCAAAAATGGGAGCAATGTTGTCTCGCACTTCGTCAAGGATATCCTGCAAGACAACGCCAATCTGCAAATGGGTATCGTGGAGCTGAGAGAGATGCTGATGAATTCGAACGATGAGGTACAGCATTTGAGAGAACAGCTCCTTCTGCACCAACCGGTTTCAGAGGATAGTGGAGATGGGCCTGCGACGCTGAGAGCAGAACTTGCACCCAAAGAGGAGAAGGAACCTGCGGTCATCTCTCAAGCCCTGCACATTCATCACCATTATCATACACCAAAGAAAGAAGAGGTTCGTCGGCCAAAGAAGAAACGGACCTCGCTCAACACAGCACTTTTCACTCCTCCCAAGGGAATGCAGAGTCCAAGAACACCCAGAACCCAGGACTCTGCTAGTGCTATCTTGTCACAGACTTCGGTTACAGTACCTGCTCCGATCACGCCAAACAATCGGTGGTCGATGCAGTCCGGGCAGATGTCCGACTTCGCCCCTTCCTCCGTGCCGAGTTCTCCTCAGTCGACCTATCGCCAAAGTGGACTCTTTGACAGGCTTGACAGACTGGATATCGACTCATCTCGGCCCACTTCCCCATCTTCTAGTGTTGATCCTCTTTCACCACAGTTCCAGCCTCTTCACCACCGTAAGCGAGGGTCCGAAGTATCAACACGAAGTTTTATGCCTGCAAGCAACTTTCAGCCTCACGTAATACACGAAGAGGACGATGATGTGGAAGATCTCGCGGCTCTTCAGCCAACGCCCTCGTTGGAGAACGATGCGACTCCATCCGACACGTCTCGTGATACCGAGTATCTGTCCACAGATAATGAGCAAGAACAACATTGGACCGCATCTCTGCAGCCACGACTTCGCCATTCGGCGTCGCATGAATCTATATTATCGATATCAGGAATCGACATTCACACTCTTAAATCAAGACCTTCACAGATCACAATCCGAGATGGCAGCGCTCTCATTCGTCCACGGACTAGGCTCGGCACCCCAACCACAGTTGTTTCCATGGATACGATCACGAGTTCTTCGATGGCCGTCACTCCCCGGGCAACCATGTCTCGTCAGAAACGCGACAGTACTGCATACCTCCAAAGCATGCGTGCAAATAGCACTGATTCTAGGTCCATCTCTTCGAACAATTCGAATGAGGGCATCAAGACCAAATTGGGTGGATGGGTATTTGGTCGCTGGGGTGTGACCCCTCAGAAGTCCTCGGGTGATCTTAGAAGTTCCTATTTGGCAGTACCGACTCAGCAACGAGCTGTGAGCACAACTGCAGTCGATCCATTGAAGGCACTCATGGGCCGTTCCCCAGGTATCAACCAAAAGGGACCCATTCCAGGATTCGTCAAGAAAGTCGACAAAGCACCGAGCAAAGTGAACCCGGAGCTGGTCGACCATGATGCGCTGAGAGAGATTTTGATGGAAGGGGGGCTTTGAGCAGCCATATTGTATGATGTTACGGTCACTCCTTACGAGATCTTCTTTGTCTGTCATACTCGGCGCATATTTCCTTGAGTCTTACACATATTGCTGGCGTTTGGGACGGACGGCCGGATACCCTGTAATTGGACATATATACCTAGAACAGATTGTGATAATTTAATTTCTAAACCAGCTCAACAGCATTGGGATTAAGCCAATGTCTAACATTTTTTGGTGACATTGGTATGCCAATGCCCATAGTACTTGGCGAACCCGGCTTCACACCTCTCTCTATCCTAGCCAGTTCCCGCTGACTCTGTTCCGCTTCGGCCCATTCTTTTGCGCATGAGACCAAGGTGTGGAATTGTGGCATCGTCTTGGGTGACGCAGATCGGCATTTCCGCATTTCCAATCCATCAATAACGGCCGAGATTGGCAAACAAGACGTGACGGATCATTTGTTATCCCGCCCTTCAAGAAGCTCACTCCACAGCGGAGAGGGGAGAGGCAAGCCAAGAAGTAAAATGCACCGTTTGTCAGCACCGAATAGTCCAGTGTAAGCTGGGGCTGAGGCCGTCCTATGGCAATCAGAACGGATAAGGCTGACAGCACTAACTAGAGCTGTCTTTACGGTTCTATTAAACTTTCCCCATATCTCATCTGACAAGCTTCTCACAATCTTTCCATAAACATATATATCTCACCACAACTTTCGCAATATCCATGTCTCAATACTTCACACATTTCGAGGAATGTCTAGTACCTCGGTTCCAGTGATTAAAAAGCCCAAGAGAAGAGGTTTACCAAAGACAAAATCAGGTTGCAGAACCTGCAAGTAAGTCGATCGATTATCCTACCGTGTCCATTCCCATGCTGCAGCACAGCACCCCGTTTCAGCCTCCTCGGCACTACGCCACCAATATACATTCAGCACTGACATCACACATAGACAGCGTCGAGTAAAGTGTGGAGAAGAAAGACCTTTTTGCTTCCGCTGCGTCAAATTCGGGGTTCCCTGCGATGGGTATGGAGTGCTTGACAACCCCGCCAACCTGCCAGGTCGCAATTCTTTAATCTTGCCCAAATCACCAAACGCAGCTCTTCCGCTCCCTCTTCTCACCAACCCAAACTCTTCGCTCTTCAACGCTGCGCAGGAAAGCCGCTACTTCGATGTCTTCTGCAACAAGACGGCTTTTGACATTCTGCCTAGTTTTGACTCGAGCGCAACGGCTTTAAGGCAAGTCATTCTTCAGACATGTGAGAGCGAGCCGTCGATTCGACATGCTGTTGTGGCACTTGGAGCGTTAGATCTAGCTGCCCGAAGCCTTCAGGACTTCTCGCCTATGTCGCTGGATGCTTGGAGAGAGACGCCGCTGCAGCATCACCAGAATGCACTGAAGCAGTATGCGACCGCTATCAAGGCAATGCGGCAGGCTGCTTTGACGAGAAAGCAAGATTTGAGGACAACGTTGTTGACGTGTCTTGTGATCATGTGTTTTGAAGCTTGGAACGGTAACCAGGAGTTGGCGATCAAGCAAATTCAGATGGGATTTAAGCTGATACAAGCCTGGAGAGAGGAGGAAGTCGATGAGAAGGACGAGAGGAGGTTTGTAGGATTGGAATCTGCCATGTCCGATACGGTCGAGGATGAGCTTGTGAGAGTCTTTAAAAGACTGGACGTCCAAGTAAGTTTAATTTCAATTTTTTATAGTGAACGAGCTAGCTGCTTCAATGTGCTGGAGTCGTGAAGAACGTGCCCAAGGGTCTCTACCATTCGAGTGCTGAATGCGTCGAAAGCGACGAATGGCCAACACTCATTGCCACTTTGGTACAGGTTCAATGTCCCAAAATGAATTCGCACACTCGGAACTTGAAAATTTGGTTTCGGGCATTGGCATTTACCCCTTAAAAATTCCAAATTACAGTTTGGACATTCCTCCAACCGGGCCATCACAATGCTCAATTTTTACCTCGACGTACAATTCTGAAGAAGAGCTGAGGCGCAGCCCGAGATTCAATGTCCCAACTACATTGAATACATTCAGCTACTTCTCTTTCGAGACTCGATAGACGCTCAATGGGCCTTGAGAATGGGAACCATGACGGCATTCATGAGTACTGTCTGAGTTCCCAGGCTTCAGCGGACAACTCAGTCAAACAGTTTCACTGTCCACTGCCTTGAGCTAACCACCAGAACAGGCAATATCATTCTCCAGCGAGAGCACACCGGAACGGCACGCCCTCGTACTAAGCGGCGAACGAGCTCTCCTAGATCGCATGCCTCAAGTCTTTACCTCTGCCCGCGATGCAGCCACATACGCAAACGCTCTGGTCCGCCAAACGATGCGCTTCTTCTCCGAGCAGATCCCCCTCCCCATCCCATCACCTCCGCAGATATACTTTCCTATGCACGGCTGGTGGGGCGTCAAGATCCCACACGTAGTATCCATCCAGCAACGCATTATGACGGACGTTCTTCGGTGGAAAGCAGCTGACGCGCCTTTCTGGCGGCAACTCAATATCAAAGCCCAAGACCCTGCTCAAGACCATAGTGAGGACTATTTTCTCGCAAGTGTCTCACGTATGCATATTCAGATCTTGTGGATCGGATTGATGACCATCTGCATGGACAATGAGAGCCAGTTCGATCAGTATTTCGACGTCTTTCGAGAAGTTGTAGATCTAGCCGAATACACCCTCGAGGTCCAGAACGCGAATTCCAAGACCCCGAAATTTACGTTCGATTCACTTGTCGTGATACCTCTGTACATGGTGTCGTTCAAGTGCAGGGATCCAATTATCAGACGGAAGGCTGTGAGGCTGCTGTTGGACAATCCGAGGAGGGAAGGCGTGTGGGACTCTGTGCTGGGTGGCAAGATGGGGGAGTGGGCTATGACTGTCGAGGAGGAGTTTATGGAGGATGGGAAGGTCCCTGAGTGGGCGAGGATACATTGGGTGGCGTTGGAGAGGGATAAGGAGCAGAAAAGCGCGATGCTGAGTTGTGAGCAGAGGGTTGGACCGTACTCGGACGAGCTCGTCATGCGGAGGAAGATCATCACATGGTGAGTTGTGAGAGGAGATATTTCATATGGCCACAGAGCTTGGCTTTGATGGGTGGCCTGCTTTGAAGTACCATGCTCGGCCTGGGACATTTATTTGTTCTCATATACAACGATACATGCAGGCCCTACGCATGCCCAGTCCCAGTCGCTCCTGGGCCATCTTCTTAAAACATGCCCTACTGCTTGGACGGCGCAGCATACACATCTTCCAGATCATCCGGCCTTACCGGTCTTGGAGGGAGAACCAAAGGAGGCGGCGCAAAGCCAAGAGGATGAAGCTCTTTCTCGATATCCCGATCAGCTGCAAACTTCTTCCACTCATCAAGTTCCACCCAGTACGCCTCCCATTTTTGGATGCTCAGGCCTTTCGAGGCGGCGATTTTGCGTTTGGCATCTCGTGCTGTCTTGGTGTAGCGTTCTCGCGACTTTTGAGTCTTTTCGTGTTTGGCGATTATCTCATCGACAAGTTTCTCGAGTTTGGATGGGCAGTTGGCCATGGCGTTTTGGTGTGAAAAGCAGCCCATTTCTTGCGTGAGGATTGTTGAGGAGATGTAGATATACCCAGTGGTGTGGAAGTTGCTAGAAGTACAAATCCAGCACAACATGGCTCATATACCAAATAATCAAACTAGTCTGGTGGTCGTACAAAATCCCACCCAGTGACTCGTAAGTTACAGAGTTGGCAAACCAGTATTCACGATTTTCAACTGCCATTCAGACTCTCCACGAAAGTCGATGTGTCACTCAGCTGGTGATTCAATGGTGCATGGTTTTTCTGCTGCCGTCGAGCTTTTGCTCGCTTGTTGATGTTCTCCCAGTCGATCTTCCAGTTCATGATACTGTCCGTAAGCTCTGGATCGTCGTCATGGCGATGAATGCAGTTTGTACATTGAACTTGTATTGCTTGGAGCTGAATTCGAAGGAACTTCAACTCTGATTGATTGGCTTGATAATCGTCGTCCCTGAGACCTATTTTAGACATTGGAATCATAAATCAACAATTGAAACCTACATTTCTGCAATGCGATATTCAAGGACCAGGATCCGTTCAGCAGCTCTTTCTGCTCGCGTGACCAGCAAGTCGTGTATGCGCTGAAGGACATGATTCAGCCACCCAAACAGATAACTTTTCGACGAATGATTACTCACATCGGATTCTTCTTTCCTGACTAGTAGCTTTTCGACGGTGCTTGCCAAGTTTGTGGCGAGCTCTTCAGCAGCTCGAGCCACTTCAGCGACTCTACTTGGAGAACCCTCCGATACAGGTTTGGGTACTGATCTAGGTGACGAGCTCTGAGATAGGACCGGAAGACGCATTTTCATGCTTTGGGTTGGAGTTCGCGGTCCCCAGAAGTCGTCCTCGTTCGACGAAAGTCCAGATTTCTCTCTTGACAGCGTCGGGCTCGGACTGTTTGTTTTTTCTAAACCATTTACCAGAACTTCAATCTTATCAACCTCTTTCTGGATTGTTGAGACCACGCCATCTTGCAGAGACCTGACTTTCGAGAGACGAAGTACCAGATCACTAAGTCTGTCGATCAGAACATCCTTACTATCTTGTGTAAGATCCTCATCCGGTAAATCTGGAAAGTAAGCGCTTGTTGGTGAGGTGAGTTGGCGATGTAGGACAGGGAAGTGCGCGATCCCTAGGTGGTAGGACATTCTGATATTCGGAGCTGCGGCCGCTGTTTACTTTGGGGATCTGGAAGGATGTAAAGGTTTTTGCTGAGCAAGTGGGTTTAACCCCAAGGTACATGTAGTACATTGACACTACCTCTCTCAGTTTGTAAGAGGTAGTAATGCCAACTAAATGTATGCTCAAAGCCAAAATGTCATTGACAGAACATTTATGAGCTGTTCTGCCGCAGCTTGCAGTGGAAGCGAGATCAGGTCAGACGAGCGTTGGCGGGGGAGCTTGATATGGGCAGAGGGGGGGGAGGGGGGGGAGGGGGGGGGCAGTTAGGATGCGCTAGCGGCCGCTGTACGCCGACTTTCCGGGAAATTTATGAGAGTCGCATCTGACACAACATCGCTTTGGACACTTACAGCCAAATACCTTCAATCTTCTCCCCAGCCTTGAGCAAATAGCTCACACTTACCTTGATTGTGGAGCCTAGAAAATCTTGTCAGGAACTTTCTGTTCTAGTTGGAATTGCTGCTCCAAGACAGACACAATGGGTGCGGGAGTAAGTAGCTTTCTGTATGACTCTTTTTGGCCTCATTTATGGAAAGCTGACTGGCAGTTAGGAAGAGCTCCAACCGTCCCTGGAGACAATCAAGGAGATCCTACTGAAAGCAGCTGGCGCACCAAACCCCCCCAATCTCGTCCCAGTCTTCGCCGAAATACCTTCCGATCTGATCAAGCCCTCAGAAGCCTACCTCAAGATATCCGCCCACTCCAAATCCGAATACTCCTTCCTTTTTGAGAGTGCTGCGACAGAGAGAGTTGGAAGATACAGTTTTGTTGGTGCCGGACCCAGGAAGATCATTAAAACGGGAGAAGGCCATGGCGAATCTGTTGATCCTCTGCCGTTACTCGAGGCAGAACTGTCCAAAAGTCGGGTTGCACACGTACCAAAATTGAAGCTGCCACCTTTGACTGGCGGGGCAATTGGCTATGTGGGATACGACTGCGTACGGTACTTCGAGCCCAAGACAGCAAGACCCATGAAAGACGTACTGAAAGTACCGGAGTCACTTTTCATGCTGTTCGACACGATAGTGTCGTTTGACGGCTTTTACGAGAAGATTAAAGTGATCACCTACTTGAAGGTCCCGGAGGACTTGTCCAAGCTTCAAGAAGCCTATGACCAAGCAGGAGATGCCATCAATGAGATTGTTGATGTGCTGAATTCAAACGAAAAGATCCTCCCGGAGCAACCACCCATAAAGCTGGGCCAACAAGCTACCTCCAACATCGGGCAGGCCGGCTACGAGAAGCATGTTACAGATCTGAAGAAGCATATCGTTGCTGGAGACATTATTCAAGCTGTTCCATCGCAAAGATTTGCTCGCCCAACCTCATTACATCCATTTAACATATATCGACATCTTCGGACTGTCAATCCCTCGCCATATTTGTTTTACATAAATTGTGATGAGTTTCAGATAGTTGGTGCATCGCCTGAACTACTGGTGAAGAAAGAAGCTGGTCGTATCATCACTCACCCGATCGCTGGAACCGTCAAGAGAGGCGAAACACCCGAAGAGGATGAGGCTCTTGCTGATGAGCTTCGACAGTCGCTAAAAGACAGGGCTGAGCATGTCATGCTTGTGGATCTCGCCAGAAATGATATCAACAGAGTCTGCGACCCTTTGACCACCAAAGTCGATCGTTTGATGGTGGTAGAAAAATTCAGCCACGTACAACATCTGGTCTCACAAGTCTCTGGCGTTCTAAGGAAAGGCATGACAAGATTTGATGCATTCAGGTCCATATTTCCAGCTGGAACTGTATCTGGAGCTCCTAAGGTCAAAGCAATGGAACTCATCGCAGAACTGGAAAAGGAGAAGCGTGGAGTGTATGCCGGAGCTGTCGGATACTTTGGCTATGCCAGCGTAGATGCCGAAGGTAACGAAGTTGAGGGCGAGATGGACACCTGCATCGCACTGCGGACCATGGTAGTGAAGGATGGTGTCGCGTACTTGCAAGCCGGTACGGTTTTCTTCGGAATTTCTCCTCTGCTGCCAGCCGCATGACTAACCTTGTTATATAGGAGGTGGAATCGTGTTTGATTCCGACCCTTACGACGAGTACATCGAGACCATCAATAAGCTGAAGTCAAATTCGACGACGCTAGAAAAGGCCGAGCAACTTTATTCGAAGAAGCAGACCGCTGAGAAGTCAAACGGAGCGCCCAAAAAAGCTCACATCGATCTAGCTGCTGGATAATGAACTCCAGCGATTAATAGACCAAGACTGCATCTTGCACTATTGTTTTGTGTTGCTTTCGTGACATTTCATCTGGACAACATCGTTTCGTGGGGACTAAACATTAGCGTCAATCAGTCTCTCGACTCATGTTGAAGTTTCATCCCATTCAGAGTCCGGAGGATGTTCAAAGCTCGAAGTTTCGAGTAGTTCTTCTTCGGCCCAAGATCACGATCGAAAAGTTACAATCGTTGAATCAAACAATTCTTCCGTCAGCGGCTTAAAGCTTGGACGACGGCGAGATCTCGGCATTTTCATATGTACAGACCATCCCTGACAATATCATCACCTGCACTTCTTAAGTAACACGTCTTCAACGTGAAATCCCCTCCTCCAAAACAATGCAGAAACCGAGAGCGCGTTCCGAATGACTCTCATCGCGTTGCTCTGCGCTCTTCCCTGTTCGGTTGCATCCTCCCCCTTTCCTCTCGTCTGCTTGATAGATGCCCAAACAGGGATATGTTTCCTTCATCGTCAATGCATAATTACCCAAACTAGCGAAATTTCGCTGGCAACACTGTACCTCACACCGCGTTTTCCTTGTCATGTGTGCGTTCGTTGGCAGGTGCGCATGCAGCATGAAAAGATAATTTCTCGATCCCAATGCCGCCGGCGTGGATACTGTAAGACTGCTCGAGTCGGTAATCGCACGCAAATTTGACTCGTACTTTTGAGTTTTCACACCTCTCTCCACGTTCCCGGTTTCCCGGTTTCCCATAAGTATCTCAAGATTCCCTTTAACCTCTTCGCTCTCTTTTCACACCCTGTTCATAGTCTTTTATAATATCCCTCCCATCTAAACCTTCCATCAACCACAGAAATGTAAGTAATGTCAAAGACGATCCTAACGCACCTACATAATCGACTTTATTCCTGTGACTTCTTGAAGCCAAAATTTGGCAGATCTCCAGAATTGCCTAAAGCAGCAACACTAACACTTATATCCAGGGCCGACGAAACCACAGCAGCTGCCGCACCAGCAGTGCCAGCCTCCCCTCTCTCCCCAGCCAGTGCCTCCGGTCGTCCAGGAACCTCCGGCACTGAACTGAACCTCCGGACAGACCGCCAAAAAGCCCAAACCTCGTACCAACGAGCCGCCGAAGCAGAGAAAGCCTATCGAGCTAAGCGTCGCGCAACCTACGCCCGCAAAGACTTCAACGCCGCAAAAGAGCACTTCACCAACGCCGGTATCAGCCTTAAGGAGGGCTCAAAATGCGTATGGAGCGCTGTCCGCGCTGGTCCCGCGATCATCAAGGAGAAGCAGGTTAAGATGCGCGAGGAGCAGAAGATGAAGAAGAGGGAGACTGCCGAGGCTGTTAGTATTTTCTGTCTTAGTGTTTTGGGCTTGCAAATGAGATTTTGGCCTCGTCTGTACTTGCTTTTGTTTGGCTTCGCTGGTTCGATGTTCGCTTGCTCTTTTGATTTGTTTTCATGCTCGATCCGATTTGTGTCTTGCTTCGGCTTTTCCTGTGCTTTGCCATAAAAGTCGATAATTGCATGCGAATATGTTTAAGAGTATACTTGCTGACAGTGCCGGTGATCACAGAAGAAGAAGAAGTGGGAAGAAAAGGCCAAGAAGAGCAATGAGTCCTCAGCATCCGAAGAGGCTGCTCCCGCTGCTGCTGCCGAAGCAACGCCAGCTGCATAGATGGAGAAACGTGTCAAATTATGGTCGTGCCGTCCGCTTCCTGCCTCGAATCACCAAGGTTCGAGGTCAGACGGTGGCGCCAAGTCGTATCTTGAATCGGAATGGTAGCATGGTAATGGGGAACATGGAAACGGGCAAGGGTGCGGAATGGACGGAGGGTGACTGACGATTCGGATTCTTTTCATTTGTCCGGTGGCTTAATATACCCCATGCTTTTGTGTTTACATTTCATTTGTCATTGTACTTACCCTGTTTGATACGATGTTGACGATATTCCTCTCCCAATTTGCAATTTCTTTTACTTTCCTTCTGTTCAAAAATACTCAAAACAACAAAAATATGTAGAGCAAATGTACAGATTTTCACATCACATTCCGGTCGGCAATTCACTTGCAGTGCTCTGTGAAAGTGGATCAACGCGTAGCGGTAGTGGTCACGAGACCTTCACGTTGCAATATGCAAAACGCACCCGGCCTGGATGGGGAGAGATCGGATAGAGACTTCAACATGCATGGCAAGCTACTGTGGGCTGAAAGCACTAAAGAAGTTCTTTTCTAGACCTAGACCTGAATTCCATGAAGCTACCGACTACCCATCTGGAAAAAGGTCAAGGCTTCTGCAGAGTTAGCAGAACCTGACCATGATATACAATACGACGTGAGAGGGCAATAGTCGGCGCGACTTTAGTAGTAAGTTGACCGATTTGAATTGGACAAACCCCTCTATTGTAAGTTTAAAGAGCATGTCTAGCGAAAGACGACTTTGGCAAGCTGTTTATAGGATCTACCTCTCGACCTTGAACAAGAAGTGTGTAGAAACCATATGGAAAGGATTGCTAGAAAAGATGCAGCAAACACCATGAGATTCACAGTAAATGGACAGCATTTCCGTCTTGAACACGAAAAGATTGTTTGGGGCCCAGAGAGAGATAGTACCAAACGTTGGAATTATGGTAGCATTTCTCCAGCTTTGAAGTGACAGAAGCATGAACCCCTCGCGAACAGATATTTATATGACTGGATACTCCTTATCGTTTGACGAAATGCCTGAGGGTTGCCAGGTGCGTAGTTGGAGATGCCTCTGTAGCCCGTGTCCTTGGCTCCCTCCACGGAGGGAGGGTAAGACGTGGGCTGCGTCGTTGGCTGAAGAAACCGAAGTGGAGGGATTGCAGTAAAAAGCTTTAGGACTCCAAGGATGTTAGGGCAAGTTGGGGTGTGGAAAGAGTGTGGTTGAAAGGGAGAAGAGGAGAAGGAAGGTGAGAGCGGTTGATATGGGAGATCACCTTAGCTAGCGACTTTGTGGTATGGGGAAAGAGCGGGTTGGCGATAACCTGGGATGGAAGGTGCGTCGAAGGTAGGAAGGAGGCTGGATTCGTGTTGATGATTGCGGCCGGTTCTCGGAGTGTTGTGGCGATCAGAGCTCAGGGGTACACACCAGCACCTCTAAAAGCGGAGAATGGAGATATAAACACAATCGATCAGTCAATCAATCAATGAATGGCACTCAACAAACGAATTTCTGAGCCAAATCTGTGATTGTTGTTGTCATCCCAAAGACTTGCTTAGCCCGGACTTGGCAGGTGCGCTTTAGGAATCGAGGAGGAATAATAGCTCTGCAACTTGCTCCTAGTTGCCAGGGCACGAGAAAATCTCACTCGAGATGCTCCAGCGTGGCTCAGAAGTTCCATATCGCTGCTTAAGACGAACTCGGAAGTGTGTGGTGGTGAGCACACGAGCGAACCTCCACGACCCCGAAATGATACTCAATTTGGTTTTGTATGAGGTGCAAGTTATACTTGCACGCACCATTGGGCCTCTACAGGATATGGCATGCAAGGAAACAATACTTAGTGATCATGGATGTAACAGCTGAGACTTGGTACTCTGACAGAGTGTTCAACACCATCCTTGGCAATTGAAGCTCTTGAATGGTGCCAAAACAAATTCAACAAAGAGCGTGGACCCATAACAGATTCCCGAGGATTTCATACAATACTTCAAGAGGAGAGAGGTGTCCATCCCACGCGGAGCGGCAAAGGCGCCTAAAGATTATAGACATGAATCATGAAAAGTGGCAAAACGACTAGTAGAGGTCCCCAGCACAGTACAACTCGCGAGTAATGAAATCAATGACACAATGAAAGCTTGCACAATTCTGACATCTTGTGACGAAAGTATAGGGAAGAACGCTTCGCATGTATATTGCCGATGAACCAACACACAGCCCAGCCCGTCTAGCAAGAAGAAAACTCCGGTCGTATCCTGTTTTATGCTGGAAAACTGGAAAAGAGGAGAATCTGATATTTGATTGCACGGCGCCGCGCGCACGCAGCTGCATCGCAACCCGCCGTCCCATCAATGCTATCTAACCTAAAGTACAAGTGTCTATTCTATCATACAAGTTCATCCGCGTCTACTTGGTCTCTGCCTTCAGGTAGCTGTGAGTTGTATTAGTGATATTCTCGAAAATTGTTGATGTCAAGGGGAGTGGTATGAGCGGAGGCAAACGTACGTGATCAGATCGTTCCTGTCCTTGTCCTTCTTCAATCCACCGAATGCCATCTTCGTTCCTGGAATGTACTTCTTTGGGTTCTCAAGGTACTCGAACTGTTGTGTTCGTTAGTGAAATGGCCCAAGGATCTTCTTGACTAAAGATTGTGCATACCAAGGTGTCGTTATCCCATGTAATTCCCTTTGCCTTGTTGGCATCGGTGTATGAGAAACCATCAACGGAACCAGTCTTGCGTCCGAACAGACCGTGCAAGTTTGGGCCGATCTTGTTTCCCTCACCCTCACCGAGAGTGTGGCATTGAGCGCATCGTGTCTTGAAGAGGTTGGCACCCTTCTTAGCGTCTCCTGTAATCAGAAATCCATTAGCAAAAATTCTTCTCGTATATGCTCGACTGAAGAAACCAAGGCAGACGCCCTGTCGCAAGCTGGCGGCAACTGAGATTAGAGCGGATTGATGATTGCAGTTCGAGCAGGAGTATCCCATTGGTCCGAAGCCCACTTGTGCCAACTATCTCGGGCTTTGAGAGGGCGTTGATGGTATGGTGGATGTTCTCAGGTCGGATCTTTCGGGTGGCGTGCAGGACGAAAGTGCCCCCAACGTCAACGACGTCAAGAAAGCCGATAACCTTCGCAGAGACCATCTACCCATCAACCAGTATACATCTGACCAGCAGTTCAACTTTCGAAGCATTCGGTCCAGCTCGCACGACTCAATGGCCATCCGCTCGCCCAGTGACGTGACCCTTTTCATGCGCTGCCAGCCTGCCAAACGAGAAAAGCAACAACAAAAGAGTACGTACCGTCCTTGAAAGGCATTGTGAAGTATTAAAAGGTTTGTAAGGTTGGAGATCGAAAGAATGTGAGGCGTGGAAGAAGGTGTGTTTTGGTAGTGAGAGTAAGTTGGTTATGAGGTTGTATTTATTAGATGGATGGGAGGAAAGGAGGAAAAAGTTTCGGTAGCTTCCAGGCGGACGGAAACAGATGACTTCGAGATTTAGCGCGTGCACCAGCCACAACAAGAGTTCACAGCGGAGCAAGTTGGAGCACTTCGCCTGCTAATAAGAATAAGCTGATTGGTTCATCATCAATCGACACCTGTGATCCCTGCAAAAGCCGACAACTTCTCGTGGATGCCCGGGACCGTCCGGAAGAAAATTCCAAGGTCACAGGATTCTCAGACGACTTTTCGGTTTGGCCGAGGCGCACTTGTGGGCCGCCGTACGAATATCAGATCCAAAGCAAGTGGACTGTTGAAGCTTCAATCAAAATTGATCAAGAGCCTCAAAAGCTCTCACCCATTACCCAAAATGCCTCCCACAACCTCAATACCACGCTTTCTCCTCCCCCAAAGAGGATCAATATGGCGGACCAGACTTTCAACTCCCTCTTCAACAGTACTCACTGTCCGCCATGCCTCCAAAGTACCCAAACCAAAAGCCCCAGCAAAACAACCCCCCAAGCAATTCGTCCTCGAAAAGCCCACGAAATTCGTCCCTCCATCCCACGGCGCACGTCTTAGGAAAGAAGCCCCGCGATACCCAGGGCCGCAGTTATCAGAGGAAGAGGCAGCAGCGCAGAAGGCGAAGAAATACCCGAATATGATGCCGCCCGATGGGACGTTCATGCATTGGTTTGTGAATAACCGGGCTATACATTTATACATCACTCTTGTAAGCTCTTCTACTCAAGCTATAATGTATATAGCGCTCGAAGGTATTTCAGAAGCTAATTGACTCCAGGGCACATTATTCGGTCTAGCAGGCACAGTTTGGGTCACGAATTTCAAGCGCAATTCCCCTTTCGCAGACATGCTCCCAGCATGGTCACAGCTCTTTGTGCACCCTATAGCTTTCTTCCGCACATTCATGGAAGTCGTCAAGATGAACTCGGATTACGTGACTGCGGAGACGATGGAGAGACGGAAGCGCAAGGTGGAGGATGTGGCGAAGAGGGCTGCGTATAGGAAGGCGCATGGTTTGGACAAAGATGAGAGCTTCGGAGGCTGGACGGCGAAATCGGATGAGCAGTTATTGGGCCCAGGAATTCCGGTTGGAGGTGCCGAAGTTGTGGAAGGGGACAGACCGCAGAGTGAGCCTGTGGTGAGAGAGAAGAGGCCATTGAAGAAGTGGTTCGGAATCTGGTAGAACACAAATCAAGCGAGGTGATGCAGATGATGGGTATCTTTGTAGAAAACTGTACTATACAACTAACCTAACTCAACACCGTCCAGGCCGTCTAATACCTCTTCTGCTACACCTCCATGCTCCAGCACTTTCTGAATCATAGCCGCTATCAACTTCCTCTTTGCTCCTCCTCGAGGTGGCTGCCATACTCCTTCGTCCTCCATGATCTCCCTTTGACTTGCAGCTTGTTCGATCGTGGGGGCAGTGCCTCCTGTAGCCGTATTCAGCGCGTTGGGTACACCAGGAGCTGTCAGTCTCGATGGCGGATCAATCGTCCTAACCGACAATAGCCTCAAGTCCCTAGACTTTCCGTCGACATCCATACCACTTCCACCTCTCCCTTGTGACCTCTCTCCAACAGATACAGCCAGAACCACTTCCGCAACTGCAAGCTCCTCTTTACTGGGATCGAAGATGATATTGTCCTTCACAGCCATAACAAGCAGCGTTACCGGCGGCCGAGCATGCACAGCTTGTACATCTCGTGGATACACATAAACCGAAGCATCCCAATCGTCATCGAACAAAGGATCCTCGTCGCCTTCCGACTTCAACTTCGGTAATCTAGTAGACAGGAGAGCCAAATGGGTAGTGAGTGAGAGAAGTGGAAGAGGATAGGACAACGGCTGCGAGAGCAGTAATATCTGGACCCCCGAATCAGCACTATAACCCAAGATTGAAGATGGAAAGAAAACCCACATCCAGATACAACTTCCAATGAAACCTCTCATTAATCCACAACCTCCTTGTGAATTCCCCATCCGCCAGCAACGCCTCCCCAAGCAACGCACTCAAGAAAACCGGCATTGAATCATCATCCCTAAAACCCGGAATCTCAACCGCGATCTCCACCCACTCATGCAATCCCTTCTCCTCACCCTTCACACCATCCTGATCTACCTCCTCGCCAACAATCGCATAGCTCGGACGAGACCTCTCGACTTCAGCTTTGATACCAACAATTGCCTCCGTACCGTCTGCGAAGCATATCCTCGCGCTACCATTTGTACCTGGTAGGATATTGCTTTCTGCGATCAAGGGTCGGAATTGAGAGGCTGTGCGACTGTCGGGGCGAATTGGCGGGGTGAGGGATAGCGAGGTGTGCAGGTATGAGAGCTCTGCTGGACTAAGCAGGACCTGTTGCGTGGATGAGGGTGCCATTTTGGCTTCTATTTTCGCCCTGAGAAGATATCCGTCGGTGTTTCTCTCAGGGTGAGAGGTTCCGGGCGCCGAGCGTAGAGTGGTATGGGGATCTCTTAGAGGCAAGTTGAGGCTTGGAGCTCAAAATGTTTACTTCAGCGGCCGCTAGCGCAAGGCTACGTCGAGGCTGAAAGAACATCATGCTGACTGCATCTCCTACTCGTTTCCCATTCCCAAACCACAGATAGTAAATAACACCTCGAAATGTCGGATCTCAAGCGGACCGACTCTACTTTCCAGGACAAGTGTCTCATTATCCACCTGCTCATTCTAGCTATGGATTTCAAAGCAGAAGCACCAGAATCGGGACAATTATCGCCCCACTTTTCTCAAATGTCTCCGAGCAGTTTCAATACATATAAATCAGACGGCTTCATCCAAAAGTACTACTTTCCCTTAGGCATCTATCTTTTCCATCCAGTCTCGTGCCCATCTACAGTCCCAAGTGCTCTTTATTTCCAAGACTTCATATTCAATTCGGCCCTATCATTCGGTCTCACTGACCTGCTTTTCCTACTCGGTTACAGTAACCACCTGCACTGCGTCAACGTCTCAAATCCCTCAAGATGCTCAAACTCCCAAAACTCATCTACGCCAACAAATTCTCCCTCACGCCTCTCCCGCCCCCAGGAACATTCGCCAACCACACCATCCTGATAACAGGCGGTACATCTGGTCTTGGCTTAGCCACCGCAGTGCACTTCCTGAACCTCGGCGCCGCCAAAGTGATCATCACCGGCCGAACACTTGCAAAAGCCGAAGCAGCTAAGAAAGATATCGAGGCGCAAGTTCATGTGGAAGATGCCGGTGTTGTTGAAGTGCGAGTGCTGGATATGAGTACGTTTGCTGGGATTAAGGACTTTGCCGATACGGTGAAGAGCGAGGTGAAGAGTGTGGATTATGTTTTGTTGAATGCGGGAGTTCTGGCTACCACTTTCCGGATGGGAGAGGAGGGGTACGAGGAGAGTGTTGCGGTGAACTGCTTGGGTACTGCGCTGTTGGCTATCTTGTTGTTGCCGTGGGTGAAGGCTGCTGGGAGAGGGAATGGTCATCTTGGGGTTGTGACGAGCGGGTTGCATAGAGGTATGTCTGAGATGCTAACGAGGAATCTAACAGACTTCTGCTACACATCCGAACTTGCTCTGAACACGCTGCTGAAGACAAAACAGGTATTGATATTTCGCCCGGCAAATGGCCACAGAAGGACTTCTTCACATACTTCAGCCAAGAAGAGAATTGGCCAAAGGGTAGCCCAAACATGTACGCAATCAGCAAACTACTGATCCAATACTGCGTCAACGAGATTGCGAAGCTAGCTGTTGACAAGAATGGAACGTACGTATCCTCTCACCAAAGACATGTGAAATGAAGCTAGAATGTACAATAGGGTCCAAGCAATCGTCAATCCCATGTGTCCAGGCATGGTCAAGACCGCACTAGGACGGGACTACCGTACCAGCGCCCTCATGGGTGTCGCTATTGACGCTTTCATGACGGTTGCGACGAAAAGTACAGAAGGTGGAGCGAGGAGACTCGTCGTCCCTGCCTTGACGACGAAAGAGGAGAACGGGAAATACATTTCTGATTCTCAGTCGCACGAGGAGTATCTTGCGTGAGTTATTGCACCTGACTCCCTTGTGGTCGACGGCTGAAGAAAAAGGGCTGACTATGAAAAGCGCTGTACAGAAGAATATCCTAGGACCTGAAGGGCAGAAGATGCAGAAGCAAGTATGGGAGGAAGCATTGAATATCCTGAAGCAGAAAGTGCCTGAAGTTAGGCAGATTGTGAACTCTGGGGCTGTGTAAAAACCTCGTTGTATTTGGTCTTGTGCTGTATGTCCTGTTCATGTCGTTGCCCAAGCGAAACAAGCGGAAAACTTCTTGCTATTGTTTATCATTAGCCACGATTCATTCATAATGAAACCCTTTTCATGCTGTGGCTTCCTGGCGGAAGCCTCCTTCCATGTTGTCAAATTCCCGTCTGTTCCCCACTAATCCCGTTTCTCCAAGTCTATCGACAGACATTGATCAATTTCTATTTCCTTAACCGAAGCTGACAATCATTTCCTTCGCCAGCTCAGGTCCGACCGCCGCGGCGAGCTCTGCGATAACACTCTTTATCGAGCTTGAACTGTCGATGTCGCTCGAGGCCCAACTGACAAGTTGCTGTGTCTCCGCCTGCCTACCTCTCACTTGGATTTTAATGGTGTCCATGTCGATCTGACCCAGAAGTTGGTCTTTGGTGAGGACACCCGGTATTGAGCGAGCAAATAGAGGTGTGTCCGGGTCTGAGAGCGGAGGATCATCGTCGCCAGAATCATTGTCAACATCCATCTCAGGGCCTAAAGTGTCCGTGGAACACGTCGGGTCTGTGGGTCCGGTTGATACATTTTCGACGAGACCAGCCCGTTCGCGTGACAGGCTAAAGTATTTCGAGTTGTCTAGTTTGTGCTTCAATTCGGTAGTGAGGGGGTCCCAATCATAAGACTCCGGATCTAGCATGTACTGTGGTGAGAAATCTCCTTTGTATCGCATCTTGACGCAACTGTGTATGTAGAAACCTGCGTACCACCATCGATACCCTTCCTCCTTGGCCAGGACAATCTCTCTCAAAGCCCCAAGCTTGCCAAAGCCGTGCTCATGCACCGACTCATGGTACATGAAGTAGACAGCGCTCACACATTGTGGAAGGAGATCCAGTACACCGACAGCGACCAGCTTGCCATCAATACGGTAGCATTGGTGGTATGATCCGAGTCGGCGTTCCCGCCCATCAAACACTTCTTTGGTTCTTGGAAGTGGCGAGGAACAGAGAAAGTTTTTGAAGCCATGTTTGGTGATTTTGGATGGCGGCTCATGATGTACAATTCGTTGGTAATTTTCAAATAGCACGTACTTCTCCTCCGTGAAATAATCAGACTCGAGCGTGACAGTTAAACTGTGAGCAGGCTCGGGCGGGGCTTTCACCTGGTCCTTTTCGCACTCGTGCACACGGTCCACAACGTCGAAATCCGTATTACGTTTCTTGGCTTGCTCGCGTGACAGTGGATGAAGCCTGGCCGCCTCCTTGATGTAGCTTTCTCCGAGAACGAACTTTGTGAACCGATTCTGGACCTGTCGCTGATCTTTAGAGGCGTGGAATTGGTTGGAATCCAGTCTGATAGTATAATGTGGACAACAAGACGCAGCTTGATCCGGTTTGTATAACAGGGTTCCAGATCTCCTCCAGCCGCGATCAAGAAGAGATTGGTAAAACTTTGGAGTCAATGAAGTAGTCGTTACATAGTACGAAAAGCCTGGAAGAAAAAGCAAAGATTAGACTCCGTATGCAGAAGGGGCAAGAGTCTGTAGGTCATGCCAATGATAAAATCAACGAAAGAGGTAAAGACAAAAAAGGCGAACATGGGGTTTCTGAGACTCGTTGACAAAGAGCGTGGGACTTTACGTGTCCGAAACTCACTTCCTGATTTATTTCGGCAATAGCCACATCTGTTGTTGCTATATCCTGCTATGAATCAGTAATGGTATCCAAATCATGTTTCCAATACAAATTATAAGGTGCAGTGCTGTCTGTTTTGAAGTGCTTTGGCTGGGCACCCGAAGAGAAGCTGTCTTAAAAAAGTAGCCACTGGCTATTTTTCAAACCCTTCACCTGCTGTAGGTCATCAAGAAGCCCAAGGCACTCCACGTGGTGTATCTTGTGTAGTCCGCACGCGACATTTGCCAAGAGACCTTTGTATCCCGTAAGGATTGAAGTATTATCAATTGCATTCAAGTGATGGTCTTGATCCGGCATCAATATAAGTCACTAGAATTGTGTAATATCGATCTCAAAGGAGAATAGCCGCTAGGAAGCTCCAATCAAAAGACAACCCAGAGATCAATTTGATAACTCGGCAGCATATTGCAATCCTGGTAAGTATGGCGTTGTAGCGTTGCACACGAGAGTGGGATGTCCCTAGCATATGGACCAGGGTGCAAAAGCCTTCCAGAAGATGTCTAAATCAACGACATCGAAACAATCGACCACGAGGCCAAACAATTGGAGAAGCTTTCAAGCAGGCGAGAACGGGGTATGCACTAACCAATAGGTGACAATAACGTCTTAGCTTGGGACTGCATGGTGCAGGCACTGCAGGCGACCCCCGACTGGCGAGGATGCAAATGTGAGCTGCAGAAAGTTTGCAGTGCAGTGCAGATACCTTATGCACCGTTTCCTCGTACCGGTGGGTCGGACAACGACGCGGCGACGAATCTGATATGGCCTTTGCAAGTAGTTGCAATTTCGGGACAGCTCATCTCTAGCTATCGTGCTCGAAGCGGAGGGGTACGGAGGTACACGGCGAGAGAGCGCCGGGAGCCGATTTAGAGACTCAGAGTCATCCAGCCAGGCACATGCACGAGATTGGTGACTCGAGGAGACTAGCCTGTCCACGGCAGTGATGTATGCTGGATGATGTACGGAGGTTTGCTGTATGAAGTATCGTGGGACAGTGGGAGTAACTCAAGACTTGCGGCTAGAGCGGTCGGTGTGAAGGTGTTGTGACATTACCAGGAAGGCAATCCGAGAGCAGGCACCAGACGGCACAAGGCAAAAGAAGGGCGGTGGAAGAGCAAGCAGTCGGATATTTTGGTTGCGGTGAGCAAAGCTGACTGGCCAAGGTGAATAGGATACCGTAGATGTAAATGTAGATCTGGTCCGGATCTTGTTGTTGGCTTGACTTGACTCTTGTATCGGGATCAGAAGAATGCTTCGCCTGTGTTGTGTTGTTGTCATCAAGAGACAACCGCTTATCTAGGCAGTGGAGGCAGGTCTCGTCTGAACAAGCCCACGACTGACTTGCTTCAGTACAGCAGCAATAGATAAGTAAGGTACTACCGATCGAAGCGAGGGTGCAGTCGGAAGCTTTCAGTACCTACGTACCAAGGTTGGTTCGCCTCAACTCGCCGGGTTTGCTCTTGGGTGGGTGCAGTTGTGGTTGATGTCTTGTCTGTCTTGTCTCATTTCTGTGACTTGAGTTGGTGTTGCCGTGGCAGGCGGGGTACCAGGGTCCAACGTCGGTGTCGGTCGCTACACAGCAGCTACCTATCGCAAGGGACGATGGAACGAGCGAGTGACAGTAGACGGGCGTAAGATGGATGGGATGGCATGGGATGGCATGGCATGGAAGGGGAGGGATGGACTGAAGATCCGGGTTCAGTAAGATCTGGAGAGGAGAGGAGAGGACGAGTAAGGTTCAGGATCAGCCATGAACCCCCACAGCGAGCGCTGGTCACTGCATGAAGACGAACTGCACTGTGATGCACTGGCTCTGCAACTACAGGCATGTTTTAAGCTCTTCGACTCGACTCGACTCGACTCAACAGCATTTATGCTCCAGTAGCTGTGCTGTCAAGTTCATCTTGGTCTAAAGTCGCTCTGGTGCAGAACCTACTCCACTACTCTACCAATCTACATACAACCTTTCTCTCGCTGGAAGCGAGAATCTGAGCCTGAGCTAGACGAGTCGGATTCAAACAGAAGTGCAAATGGTGGAAGGATTAGTTTGGAGATCTGAATGTGACAAAAAGTAGTTAATTAGAGCGCGCTTATTACGAGGGAGCGAGTGAGTCTATTTCAGTACCTAAATAGGTCGACAAGACAAGTCAGGTCAAGACAAGCCAGGTCAATTCCAGTCAATTCCAGTCTATTCCAGTCAAGTCCAGTCAAGTCCAGTCAGTAATCGAAAGGACCGAAGCCCCGGAAATGCAAGGTCTCTTTAGCGGAATTGGCATGCCCTCCATCCCCTGGCAGGGTGGTGGGTGGTGGTGGTGTAGGTGGTGTTATCCCACTTCCTCTCCTCTCCTCTACCCTACCCTGGCCTGAGCGAGTCCTTCCCTAATCCCTATCCCATTTTGTCTCCGTCTTTTGCGCGACGCCTCGCCTCCTCCCGGCCGAACAGTAGGTCGCTCCTGGCACTGGCACAGGCACAGGCTGGCAGGGCACACGGGGGCATGGGGCATGGCATGTCATGGTCAGAGGAAATAATCCGGTGAATTCCTGAAATGGTGAGCCGACTAGACCTAGACCCTCCTAGTTAGTGCTTGCTCTGTTGGTCGTAAAGTAGGCAATAATGGCCTGCGCGCTGTGGGTGGTCTTTCGTGCCCTGTCTTTTTCATCGTTCGTTTGATATCATCTCTGCCTCGCCCACAAGCAGCCGCCTCCTTCCCTTCCCCCTTCTCTTCTTCTCCTAATCTTTTTTTCTCTTCAAACACTTTACGTAGACTTCTACTTAGCACCATACTCACCTGTCCCGACATTTTTGGGTGTCGAACAAAAAACTTACTCGCCGGGCACCTTACTAAGAGAATGACGCTTCCCGAGCTTTGAAAGCCCACCCTCCGTCCCACAGCCGACCTTTGCAACTACCTACGCTCTCTTCTCGCCCTTGTGCCTTCGCGCCAACGAAGGTCAAGGCCTTCATCATGGCGGCAAGTCGCTCCATGGAGTCTCGAGTAGGGAGAACAAAGCAGCGTAAGTTTCTATCCCATTTACCCCTCCAATTCCGTCTTCGATTAAAGCAAAGTTACTTGCACGTGGGGCAAACTTTTTTTTTTCTTCCAGCCCGTGAAAGCGCGACACTTTGCTCACCACTTTCGCTCTTCTAGGCTACGCAGAGACCGGAGAACGTCTCGTGGCAGGCGTGGTACCTCTCAATTCCGCGAAAACACACGTACTTCTGATCCAATCGACTCGACGCGCGGGCTGGGTTCTGCCAAAGGGCGGCTGGGAGTCTGATGAATCGTGTACCGAAGCCGCGCAGCGCGAGGCATGGGAAGAGGCCGGAATTGTCTGCACAGTCGACTACGATCTTGGAACCATCTTGGAGACCCGGGCTCCCAAGCAGATGTCAAAAGAGGCTCCCAAAGCGCTCTACCAGTTCTACGAGGTTACCGTCACAAGTGAAGAGACAGAGTGGCCTGAGAAGCACAAGAGGAATCGACAGTGGGCGAGCTTCGCAGAGGCGTCGGAAGCACTCAAGGCTCGCCCAGAGCTATTAGAAGCTCTCAAACGCTCTACCATTGCCAGGTAGCCTCGCGGGCCCGGTGTTCTATCACAGTTCATACCTACGGCGCATAGCGACATCCTCTCCCCGCTCCTCCTCCTCACCTCTTCAGTCGAATGTTACGAAGTCGCACACTGCATCAACAATGATCGAGCTATAGGATACCGGGTTCGACACAAGAAACCAAAACAAGAAGAATACGCGGTGAAAAGTTTCCAGCCAGATTTTGGTTTAAGGGTCATCTCATACAAGGCGTGGGCTTATTTGATTTTCTTGAGTCCAGGTTGTTCTGCTTTCTTCAAAACTGCATAGAAGACAAATCAAGACGGAATGGACTTTCTGCCGTGATCTTGAATGACTATGGCTCTTCCATTGAATTCGGATTCTTCATGGCCGCTCATTCTATTGCTATACAGTCCCAAAAGCGCCCTACCCAAAAATGAGTGTTACATTTTTCTCTTTGTCACTTTGCATTGCAGGAGTCACCAGTGCCGGCCGATAAATCAAGGAATCATTAATTCATACTGGGTGGCCGGAATGCGGACTTGTCGGCCATGCATTACAAATATGTCTACTTCTGTGGAGACATTTGGTAGGCAGATTAGTCGTTCTATTTGCTAGATGTGGATTTGCTTTACCAGATCACTCTACTCACTATAATACAGTCTTAACAATAGAACATTATAGCTTTGATTTAATTTAAATATCATTGAATACGGATTTCTCAACTGTATGTGACCGAGCGAAATATCTCAGCCAACCAAAATGCTGCCCCTTGTTGACTGTTTCTACATTGAAGATTTAAGCGACGAAGAAATTCTCAAATCACAACACACGACATTCAAGGTAGACATGGCAGCCGTATCATAGAATCAAGATCAGATCAGGATGACAGAAGCCGCTTTCTTAACATACAAAATTGAATGTATCTCGATGAAGCCGAACTCAAACCCCGAGATCCGCTCAACAGTTCTCCTGCGAAAACTGCAAGCACGTGCGTCTATCAAAAGTGAAGGTCTGCCCATCGGCCCACTCCGAGATATCGTCATTTTGACAACCCCGTCCATCTCCAACGCGTCTCCCACCACCTCAACTCGATCAAGCAGCGAGGCACGCGTAATGGCCCAGTCCAATCGCAGCTCCAACCAATAGCGATCGCCTTCCCCTTCACTCGATCAATCCCTTTTAACTTCTCCGAATCTGCTTCTTCTCTTGTGACAAATCTTTGACGACAAGACTTCGAGCATACATAAACCCAAGGAAGCCGAAGATGGAGAACCTCACGCTGGACGAGAATAATGCTGGAGGAGCGCCGCCACCACAGCAGCAGCAGCAATTACTCGGCCCCTCACCGCAGAATCAGCAATTACCTCCGCAGATGTTCACCACCGCTGCCCAGCTACTTGATATGACAGATAGTAAGGGACTCTCTTCCTGGCCCCTCGGGACGGATCATTGCAGCTGCGACATTTTCCTTTCCAACTCCTCGAGTCATCTTTACAGAAGCAAAGAAATACAGCACTGACAAATACTTCAGAAAAGCTCATGGTAGCTCTCCGCGACGGCAGGAAACTAATAGGTGTACTCCGCAGTTGGGATCAATTCGGTACCTACCCCTCTCTCCTCTCCACCAACTATTCCCCCTTCAAATGCTCTGACACATGCAACCCGTAGCCAACCTCGTCCTCCAGTCAACAATCGAGCGCCTCTTTGTCCCGCCTCCCTCTTCCTCACCCACATCAACGCCCACCAAAGCCGGCGAAACGCCCCAAAGCCAACAGCCAGGTCTCTACGCCGACATACCGAGGGGTATCTTCCTCGTGCGCGGCGAGAACGTGCTCTTACTCGGCGAAATCGACCTAGACAAAGACGACGACCCGCCGCCGGGCTACGAGAAGGCAGAGGTTGAGCTGGTGCACAAGTTGGCGAAGGAGCGCAAGGCACAGGAGGCGAAGAGGGAGAAGATTCGGGCTTCTAAGTTGAGGGCGTTAGGCTTTGAGGGCGAGACTACGGCTGAGGCGTCACTTTGAGAGGGGTTTGGAGATTGGAGTTCGAACCTGGAGGTGTCGAAAGCTTGAGAGGAAAAGAAAATTATGGCGAAAACGATTATGGATCTGGGCGGAAGTGGAATGAGAGGTTATGGGAGGGAGGAGCGTCGTTACTATGCAGAATATTGTGAAATGCATCAAGTATCGGCTGGAGGGGGAGGAAAGAAAGTGGATCATGCGCAACGCATATCTTTTAGAGCATTTTCCTCTATGAATGAATCTGCAATTGCATTTTTGTTCGATCGATTGGCCATATGATCTCTGGCATCTGCATGTGATGATCCATTTCTCTGATCTTGACATTGCGCTGTATACCACTTGCAAAGAACACCAGTGGGAAAGGTGGGTAATGGAGTGCAATTTACTTGTTGATCTACTCACACTGGTTTCTGGGAATCATGTTGCGTCCTCCCCCCCACCAGAGAGATACCACCAGGTGCATCATATATTACAGACTCTGTCTCGGTAAGTTCTGACCATATTAAAAAAAAAGAAGCTGTGAGTCGCTGCTCAAATTCATGGAAGGGCGTCTACAGTCCAGCGTACAACTGCTGAGATATTGAATGCTCACCCCATACTCCCAGAGTGTTTCAACGCAACGCGGAACCTTTGACCTCGAAGCAAATCAGGCAAGTAACAGACTGGGACAAAGCAGGTCTGAACGCCCGACTGCTTCTTAGTTCTTAAGCTTCAAGCGCATCTCTAATGAACGCTAGAGACATACATTGCAATCTCAAATCTAACTATGATCTTAAAGTGCTGGAGACGTATCTACCATGGTAGTCTGGAAGGGCTATGTACTCCCCGCCACTCAATATGGAAAAGTGCTTATGATTTGGGTATCAACAAGACGGCGATCTTAACATGTTTCTGATCACGCTGGAAAACATGCCAGATCTTTGACACAAATACCCTTGCGAAGGATGATTGAATCTCCAGATTGTACCATGCCCATCAATCATGACAGTACCTCTATCCGCCGGACACTACTCGTCGCCTCTCATCGTCAAGGTAGGGAGATTGAGAATCACTTTCATCTGCTCGACTCCACCCACCACAAAGACCAGTTTGTTGCATTTCGCAGACTTGTTTACTTACGGTAAGCGAAAATTGAATTTATTGCCGTCGATGAGTTCAATTTCGGTCTAGCATTCTCCATATAGCTGTTCCAATTGATATTTTGTTGCATGTCGCATGCTTTGTTTACATTCATTGGCAAGCGAAGACCACAATCTGATATACTTATTATGTGGATCTACTTCCGTGTGAACAAAGGTCGATCCCAGATTTTGAAATGGACGAATATCACGTTGACATAACGCAAGACAAATGGTATTTTGGCATAGGCCGCTTGCCATCGGCGGTTGTTGAAACACAATTGATCGCTAGTTAGATGGTAGAACTTGACGAGTAACAATTTCACACCATGTAGATAACCAAGAATTCGACCCATGAGAACATAAAGCTTCTGTCTACTTATGGCTGCTATCTACCCCTGCATACCCCTCTCCTTCAACCTCCGATACTTCGCCGCATCCTTAACACTCGGCTTGACCTTCTCCAGCGCAACATCCCAATCCACCCTCTCAATCCTCAAATCCTCCGTCTCGACCCCCAACTTCTTCTCTCTCTGAATGGCCGCCACACCAGCCGCCTGGTGCAAGTTCCAAAGATCAGCACCGCTGAAGTTATTGCACCTCTCATCCTCCGCGACATCTTTCAGAGCAGCTAGCTCTTCCTCTGGCGACCCAGGCAGCGCTTTGACATAGAGAGCCTTGAGGATCTCGACACGTTCTTCCTTGGTGGGTAGGTCGACAAAGACAGAGAGACCGAGACGACCTGGACGGAGCATTGCAGGGTCGATCATGTCTGGGCGATTGGTTGCTGCAATGACGTAGATTCCTGCTCTGCTTCCTAGACCGTCGAGTTCTGTCAGGAGAGTATTGACGACCTTGCTACTAGCTTCCGAAAGCGAGTCTTCTCTTTTTGGCACCAGCGCGTCCAGCTCATCGAAGAACAGGATACAAGGCACAGAGGAGCGAGCACGCTCGAAGACTTGGCGGACAGCTCGCTCGGATTCTCCGACGTACTTGTTGAGTAGTTCTGGGCCTTTGATGGAGATGAAATTGGCTTTTGATTCGTTCGCAACAGCTTTAGCAAGGAGTGTCTTCCCGCATCCTGGAGGTCCCCAGAGGAGAACACCGGCTGGCATCGTAATACCCACGCGAGCAAATCTTCCTGGGCTCTGGATCGGATTAACTATTGCCATTTCTAGTTGCTCGCGGACTTCGTGTAATGCACCAACATGTGCCCAAGTCGTGTCGGGAATGGTTGCAAACCCTTCTCGTTTCGCTGAAGGTTGGACTTTGGGTATCGCGGACAGGAAATCGTCGTAGGTGATGGAGAAGTCCCCGTCTGGTAGTAATTCCCCAGCATTCGCAACCAGAGACCGCAGTTCAAGAAGTGAAGAGGGTATATCCAATGTCGTTGATGTGGTATCAATGTCCATTGCAGTCACACTCCGCTCTTTCAAAACCGCGTTCATCCGCTTCATAGCATCTGTGCCTGCCACAGAGACAACATCATTCAAATCAGCACCCACGAAACCGGGTGTCATTTTTGCCAACCGTCGGTAGTCGAAATCCTCTGCCATAACGAGTTTCTTCGTCAAAGCTCTTAAAATCTTGTCACGAGCTTCCTCATTCGGGACGCCTAGATTGATTTCCTTGTTGAATCTTCCAGCTCTACGAAGAGCTGGATCCAGACTGTCTGGCCGGTTCGTCGCTGCCAGAATGATGACAGGCTTTCCACCGGTCTTCTCCAACGCCATATCGTCCATACATGTCAACATCTGGGCCACTATACGCTTCTCCATTTCTCTCTGGGCACTTTCTCGCTTGCCCATGATGACATCGATTTCATCGATGAACACTAGACATGGAGCCATCCTCTTCGCCTCCTCGAACAAATCTCTGATCTTCTTTTCCGACTCTCCGGACATTCCAGCAACTAAAGAGGGCGCAGATATTGGGATGAAGGAAACTCCAATTTCTGCCGCGAATGCGTTTGCGATCATGGTCTTTCCGCATCCAGGAGGTCCATGTAAAAGCACACCTCTCGTAGGTTGGATGCCGGTTTTGATATACGCCTCAGCGTACAGCATGGGGATGGCTACTAGATCAGTAAGTTCCTTGATGACTGGACCTACTCCGCCGAGGTTTTCCAGCGACACATCTGTTGGAGGTGATCGATCAACGTCCTTCTTTGTATCGGCCTTCCTCCTTTTCTTGCTGGGCTCCCCATTTGCTTGTCTTTCCGGCTTAGCTGGGGATTCCATATCGGCCGCTGGCAGTGTCTGGATTGGTAGACTCGGCGTCGCTGTGCCGTTAACGGGCGGTGTTCCTTCTCTCGTAGGAGTCATGCTCGCAGAATTTGGTTTGGCCCACATTCGAGTGATACTCTTGTTCATGATATTATGTTCCTAGCTCTGTCAGAAATTGCATCTGTCTCTGGCGCCGAGAACTCCACCTTCAGCTGAGGACCAGGTTCTTCAATACCGTCGAAGTCTCCTTCGAGAGAATCACTGTCGTCGTCCAATTCCTCCTTCATAACATTGAGAACTCGGTCGATGGAATCCTCTAGCAACTTTTTGCTTCTTCTTTTCAGACTGGAATTCGATCGCTTGATACTGTCGTAAACAACTGAAGTCGTGAGTCGTTTCCCTCCATTCTCAAATTGTGCTTGTTCATCAGCCAGCTTCCGAACAACTTGATAGACCTGCGGGGTATCAGCAGCAGGCTTGTAGAGGTTGCCCACAGGCCAGTCAAGTCAATTACCTCCTTATCAAGACCCTGAGTCAAGCTGGATCTGGGTCCTCTCGAGACCATCATATCTAAAAACAAGACGTCCCGTAGTTTTGCTTATATGTAATCACTCAAGCTCTGCACTCGATAGGTAGTGATTTTGGCGACCCCGGAAAAAAATATAAACAATTTTGGCTTGCGCCGGAACTTGCCGTCCTTATCGGTTCCTTATCCTGGCACGCGAGCATGTCGCCGATGACGCCGCCGAGGCAAGGTACACACGGCTGCACTTCATGACTTGTCCCTCCCTGTTCCATCTTTGCGACATGCGCTCGATGCGTTCTTTTGGATCAACTTACACAGGCCAGCGATCAATATGGGGAATTCATCAAGCTCATCCAAGATTTCTGCCCAGGATAAGTAAGAAGAACCCCTCTCCTCCTTCGACTCTCTGCAGGACTTCTTTGTACTAATCTCAAGCTTAGGGCCATCCTGGACATGAAGAACCAACGAGACAAGCTGCATCAATATCAACGGCGTATCACAGTGCTCACCGATCGAGAGAAGGAAATAGCTAAGCAGATGCTGGCTAAGGGGGACAAACCGAAAGCTTTACTGGCTTTACGGCGGAAGAAGTACCAAGAATCATTACTCGAGAAGACGGATGCGCAGCTGGAGCAACTGGAGAAATTGACGAGCAGTGTGGAGTTCGCTTTGGTGCAGAAAGATGTTGTGTTTGGGTTACAGCAGGGTACGAGCGTACTTCAAGAGATACACAAGGAGATGGGAGGATTGGATCATGTGGAGAAGCTGATGGGAGAGACGGCCGATGCGGTTGCGTATCAGCAGGTCAGTAACATATACTCGTTGTTAAAATGAGTCTGGCTAATAGTTTTATAGGAGGTGAGTGATATGCTCGGCGGTAGGATATCGAATCAGGACGAAGATGAAGTGGAGGATGAACTAGCAGCTCTTGAGGCGGAAGTCACTGGCATTCCTCTACCAGAAGTACCCACTACCGACTTGCCAAGAAAGGAGAGGGCGAAGGTAAGGCAACAGGAAAGAGAGGAGCAGCAAAGGGTGGCAATGTTGGCATAGATACTGGCTTGGTAATTTTATTGGTTGGCATTGCGAGGCGTTGAAGGCAGGCATATTTTACACTATCGAAGATCAATACCCAGCAGAAGCAATATACCTTCGTACATACGAACCCAAAGAACGCCGGATTTTGTCCTTCAACCTGTTTAGGAAGGTAGATGATATATTTCAAGTCACAAGTACAGTCAGTGTCACGTCCATACGGGAATGGGAGATGATTGTGCTTAATAATTTGGATTTTGTACATCCTGCCCGCCTATCTTCCCCATTGTGCTCTACGTACAGTTCAAGCCAGTCCCATCCATTATATTTGCGCCAAAGACTATGGGTATCGTCCACCGAGAGTCCCCTTAGCGCCGAAAAATGCTCACTCCTTTCCGTTGAAATGCCCAGATAAATGATACTCCTTAGTTGAGGCGATGCCGCTTGAAATATAATGTCAAAAAGTCCACCTGAATGCTGCGCACAGCATCGATCCATGCAATGCAAAATGAGAAGCCTCTTCCCTCGCGGGTATTGTCAAATCTATCCATCCAAAAACTCCGTAGAGGTTTGTAAAGTCGTATATCCTTCACTGCCAATTCGCAGCCCTTGACAGAAATCACAAGTTGCCAAACGCATCGGGATTGCTCTCCACATCGGATATGAGATCCCCTTTCTTCTTTTTCCTTACTCGAGGTAAACTACTGGCCGCCTATTCGTAGGCGGGATTGTCCTGACATATACCGGTACTTCTGCAGACGAAGCTGGCTGTTGTTGTGGTAAGGGTGCCGGAGGCTCCCGGTAGGCCCGGCGTACCGGATACTCGTGATCATAGTGAGACGGTTGCTGTGGTGGCTCCCGGACCAGCCTATGTTCGTAATTATTGATTAGCATATTCATTTAGTAGACAAAAGTATTGTGTAACTTACATAGGCTTCTCCACGTATCTGGTTGGAGACCTTGCTCGACTTGGAACACTTGGTAAATATGAGCCAGCTTGGATCTCCTGGTAGGGAAGATTGTCATGACTAGCAACGTTCTGTTGAGGTCTTGCAGGGACAATACTGAACCCATCTCTTGAGTATGAGGGGCCGTCAAGGCGAGACTGAGAAAAACTTTGAATGAAATTCTGATCTGGTCCACCAGATTTTGAGCTCATGCCAAAAGAACGAGATGGTTGATAAGACGAAGAGATTGCTGGCGACGTATGCCTCATTTGGTGCTCAGAACTGTAGACAGACTCTGAGTGTCGAGCATTGCTGCTGCGAGCATTCAGATCCGAGATCTCACTGGCATTCTGTATATGCATCGGCCGACGATGATAAATGTCATCATGGGCTTCGAGATGACCCATTGGTCGCATCCTATAGCTGTCTTCTCGCTGATCCGCACTGAATCTACCTTCACCTCGTGTCATAGAATCAGGGTGTTTGGGCAAATATCCAGGCTCAGGAGCGTCATATACAGGGAGTCGTTCTCCAGTAAGAGGATCTGTATAAAAGGCTTCTGTGCCCTTCAACAAACCTTGAGTTGCTTCAGTCGGTGCTCCAGAATGTCGAACAATGGGACTGGAGTCGCGAACTCCGGCTTGAACAAATGATGAAGATTTCAATGTCAATGAATCAGAATGTGAAGCTGGGACATGAAAGCTATGATCACGAGACGGGAGGGGCCTAAAGTGACCAGAATCATCCTCACGAATCATACGTCGCCGCTTTACCTGAGGACTGTCATCGTTGATGACAATCACTTGGTGAGGCGCAGGCGTATGGGTTCTGGGTCCAACCACTCTTGAATGGTTGACATCCTGGCCACGAGGCCCACTCCACTCATGTATACGAGGAGACGAGACATCGCTCGAAGATGTCTCAATGGAAGGCACAAGATAGTCTTGGAGGCCATGTTTTACTGGGGACCGTCTCACTACTTGTGGCGGTTGATTTTCCATGCTGGAGTATTGATTGCCAGTGATTCCAGTACCCTGGTATGATAGAACTCGAGGGCCCTCTTGGTGGTATTGGGGCGGCATATCCGGGTAGTACACAGCACGCTCAGAATGGGGAACATTTACCTCACTTCTCAGTGTTCCAGATGGCCTATACTGCATGTAATTCGATCCCTGCTTTCATTAGTCTTTCCCAATGGCACGGACTGTAGAATAATCAGCTTTCTACTTACTCGTGAAGTTTCGCCTTGTAGATATCGAGGACTGGCGGCTTGTGTTGCTACTGTTGACCGTGGTCGGCTGATTTCTAGATCTTGGTATGGAGTTCCAGTATGGGAACGAGGAGCCTGTCGCCTATTGATGGCATCCTGCCAGGCAGCTTGGTAACGTTTGAAGCCACGTTGTTCTTTCTTGTCTCTAGGATCCTTGGCCCTGGTGCGGGAAGAAATCGCACCTTGATTAGTTCGGTCGAGCAGAGCTGGGGTATTTAAACTTGATGTTGCCAGGGTTGTTTGCGGTCTTTGTTGGTTCCGGGAGGTTGGCGGGGATGGTGGTTCAGTGGAGCTGGAGGAGGTGACTTCACCTTCCTCATCTGAGCTATCATCTTCTGAACTGTCGTCTTCGTCTTCTGAATCAGTGATAATCACAACCTCACGAAGTATCTCATCCATCTGATCTCGTCCAGTCTCCTCGTCGCCACGCCACTTGATGAGGACATCCAAGCAGACGGGTTCGACTGCCTTCCGTGCATTCATCCAGGTTGTCTCCCTTAGGAGTTTGTCGTATCTTGTGTGAGTATGTCTAATATGGGCAAGTACGGCGAGCTGCACTCGGCGTGACAGGGGAATACCGGGTTGCAACCCAACAGTTGGCTCACCGTGAAAGACAGCACCCTGCAAAGTCAGTAATTTTTGGGAAGAAATGGACCGGGCGTTGTACCTTCTTGAACGCATGTTCAATGATCATTACTCGGTCTGGATTCGGTATTCTTGGGAACAGATCTCGTATCGCTCCATCGGCTTGCTTGTTGATCTCTTCTTGTGATTCGGGTATTGGTTCCACAGTATTCGGCAGAATCGTTGGCTTCGAGATGACGGTCTCGCCGACTATTTCCCGAGCTTGGTCGACAATGGATTCTCGAAAATAGTAGCCTGTTCGATGGACATGTTCCGATATCTTGGTGTTGTCTTCTTTTTGCGTGTGCGACTTTATTTCTCTGTTAGACTCGTGGCTGGCATGATAGGGGGGTTACATACCGAGACAATAAAAATCATAGCACCTTGTTCCCGCGAAAGCTCTTTGCAGGCGTTGGTCAAGATAGGGTCTCCTACGGGAACAAATGCATATCCGGGATATTTGTCGAGAGGCTGGTTGGTGACCTAACGGGGATCAATGAGGCGCAGTGGATCTACGATGGCCAAAAGACCTACCTGAAATTCCAATTTCTTCTGCTTCTTTTCTGGATTGTCTGCAAACTCGAAATAAGACTGATACTTGGACTGAACCTTCGGCAGATCCAGCTTTGCTACGAGATGCGTAGGCGCCGGCGCTGCCCACATCTCTGCAGTCATATTCTTCTTCTCTTGCTTCCTCTTCTCAAGCTTGTGAGCTCTACGATCTTGCTTGTTCGCACCACGGCGTGGAGGCTTCGTTGCCGTGCTGGTCTCCGCCTTTGCGCGCTTGGTCGCCTTTTTCTTCTTCCCCACCATCTTGAAGACGGAGTTCAGCTTCTTACCATGAATGATAATTATCTGCTTTCAAGGTTAGTGCAAGCAAAGCGTTGTCAGCCAGAGACAGTTTCCAGAGTATGCACCAGCAGGTTTTGCGTGGTGGATAAAAGGGACAACGTGTTCTAGAAAGATGATGTTGTTGGAAAGAGGACGGGGCGAAACTGTCGGGCGCATGAAGACGGCTCGACGTTAGCGTCAGACTCCATGTCACGTGTATTGAACCAATCTGCCACTCCCGTCATTTGCTGGAGGCATCCGTACTGTTGCTTAATGGAAGAGAAAGATGGGACATTGCGATTATGTAAACATGGTTTCTTAGGGTGGGCACATACACAGACTCATTGTATGCCTCTATCTTGGGCGCCGATTCTGGCATGGATCTAATTGTGTCTAGGAGTTCTTATCTTTGGGATCATTTCAACTGTGCATTTAATGGATAGCCAAGAATCATACTTTTGTCTTGGAAATCCGGCTTTGGAATGGTAATAGCCCGTTCGTATTACTTAGTTATCTCGACTCTTCGTCTTGGGAGACTTCCGCCGGTATGTGAGTTTTCGATTCTGAGGCCAGTGAATGTCCTGTATACAGGCACTTGGAGACAAGCCACTAGCAAGCTGTGAAATTCTGAGATTGACTTGGTATCTTGATTTCCGAGCTCTACAATAAACTTGTCCTAATTGCACCCTAGTTGTTGCTGTTTGCCATCCTAGACGCCCGCCTTATCAGAATCCAGCATTCTTGTTCGGTGCCTAGCTGCAGGCACAAACCCTCTCAAATCCAGCTGTATACAAGAATAAGTTACCATAACACCTGAAATGCTCCTCGCAATATCAACACTGAGGACGATCTAGTCCTCTATGGAATTTATCTGCTTCTTGATAAATTCGAAAGCAGAAAAGAAAATCGAGTTCACAACACAACTTCGTCCCATCGATACACCCAGTCCGCGGTACATCCTCTTGTTGAAGAACTGTATTTTGGGAGCCTTCTTGACCTTCTCGCCTTTGCAGTGGGTCAGACAGTTTCGCTGATATATGCTCTTTGCCGAATCGATTGGGTAGATCAAGGCCCAAGATGCAACGCCACATAATCCACCTGCTACTACTACGGCGAATGGGTTGGTGGGCGATTTATCACCCCGGTATGTCGTAAGAAGTTGCTTGCTGCTCTCATATGTCATGAAATAGATTGCTGTACCTAGTGTGTCCCTCACTGCCGCCTGTCAGTACCAATTCTGTTTCCCAATCGAGTTGCAGGACTTACGAAGGTGGAGGTTGAACCCAGAATACAGCCCAGCGAACCCTCGATGCTTCACGATGTTCTTTGCCGTTTTCCAGGTCCCTTTGTTCTGATAGCTTGCAGCCACAGCTCTTCCAGTAGATGGTTCAGACACACTCGAAACCTTCCGATCAGCCATAAGAACGGATACCTGAGCACTGAGTTTGGTCAATTCGAAGGGACCTAGGGAACTAGTTAGCCTACACACTACATGTTATGCATCATTTGACTGACATGCTACCAGCGTAATAAATGATCCAGCTGTTGCTCCTGCAGCTCCAAAACAAGCTATTGTAGAAAGATTTGGATATGTGCCGGGTGTGTTTACGTGTACGAGGGGATCGACACCGAAATTCCGCTTGAACCATTCTGCGTAGGTATATTTCGATCTCTGATATACGGAGAATGATATCGTACGGACAAGAGTGACACTCGCCATAGGTGCCGTGACGCCTCGGAAAAATCCCCGGTATCTCTCCGTCTTGTATGTGTGTCGAACGCAGTCCGTGAAGGAATCATACTTGTAGGTTTGCATACGAGTCTTGACTGAGTCCAATGGAAACTGGGAAGTGTCAGCACAACTGAAGTGTGGTGTAATAAGAGAGGAGACGGTAAAGTACTTACAGCGACGAAAGTACTCAGAATCGACGACATAGATGCCGCCACCTCAGTACGATAACGCTTGACCCATCTCTTCTGACCTCCATACTTCGTTTGCGAGATGTCAGGCCTTCCATCGTTCTTTAACTCGTCTTGCGGACCAGGCTTCACAGCCATCATTTCAAGCGTACAGAGTCACTGCGAGGGAGACAGAGTCTCCTCAGCGCGGTCTGGATACCAAACAATTCCAAGGATAGTCCATTAGTCTGTCGATTCGATAATCGGACAGAAAGAGGTGGACTGCGGTCTCGCAGCCGCGAGGGGTTGGAAATTGAGGGTGTTGATCGAGGAATGTTGAAAGGTTGTAGATTGCGGGGTTGAGGGATAGTAGTAGAGTAGAAATGGTACAAAGGTACAATCTCCAATCTCTAGCAGGAAGAAGTAGGGATCATCCGTAAGTCAGCAAGCGCCTTTTTCACAAGCAAATCGCTCAAGCTTGTCCTTGGGGTAGGTGGAGTGCGGACTGTGTGGAGCTCTATGAAGTGAGGTCATTGGGTATCTTCGCTTAACGCGGTCAACCTTGTCAATGGAAGAGCAAGCCCCCAGCCCCCAGTCCCAGCTTGACCACTCTGCCACCATCCTTTGCCGGTTCGTACCGGAAACAAAGCGCGGCATACAAACACAACGTCTGGAAAATTCCCGTAAGCCTGATTTGTGACCATTGAACTTTCCAATCATTGAATACTTGAGGATATACGTTGTCAGATTGTCTACCTGACCTACCTTTGCCATGTCATGCCGAGCAGCCATGATGATGTCAATCCGCTGCTGTAAAACCAACATGCATACTTCCCGCATTTCTACCCAATGCAAGCCATTTACCACTACTCGACTCACACCACCACTTCCGGCCCATGCTGCAAACGGCTTATGATTTTGGAAATATCGCTCGTGCCGCAGGCTGGCAGCACCTTTAGACATTACGAAGCTGTAACACTTCTGACTATGTTTCAACCGTTGGTGAGTTGTTCCGAGCGCATCTTGGTAACTGGTTGGCGTTCGAGAGAGGTGGGGGATAGCTTCATCGACGGTACCCGCTATCTCAGGATGAACGCCATCTAAATATACATCTTGGCGTTTCTGTTTGTTTGATTCGGTCTGGCTAGTCTGGGGAGTTATATGATTGTAAATGTACGTGTCCTGTACTGATAAGTCCTCACCGAATCATATCAGAAGCTGCTGAGCGGAATTTCTGGTGGCTGTTGAAGTACTCAGCATGTACTCGGTACAGGTACAGCCGAGCCACAAGCTGGGATATGATCATCGCCTCAATGCACGCAACAACAAATCAATCAGGACAATATGCATTTATCCGAGCCGCGCCAAACAATAGTACTACACCCTTCCGAATACTTAACTTCAAACTATGATCGCCTTGTCATCCGCACTCTCACATTTCCCTTAGGATTTGCACTACCGGTTCCATTGTATGACTTCCCGGGAATGTTCCACTTTCCACCATCGACAGGACTGAAATCCCAAGTAACCAGCAGGCCAGCAGTAAAGATCAATATTTCACGCTCAGCAAAGAACCTTCCTTTACAGACAGAGTTTCCGCCTCCAAATGCATGCAAGTGTCCCATGTCTGCCTTCACCTTTCCAGGACCTGTGCCATCTGGAACGAGGAATCGGTGAGGATTGAACTTAGTAGGTTGGTCCCAGATTCGCGGATCCATCTGCATTACTGCGTGTGGTATGACCTATATTTCATGAGTGAGTCGCAATACTTTTCTAGGGCTGAATGTTCTTGTTCTCTGTCTCTGTCAAGCCATGATAGGGTTACTTACGAGGAAGTTTCCCTTCGCAATATGATACGTCTGCGGTATCGGCTTCCCAAAATTCGCAGCGTCCTCCGGGCTTTCCGTCACTGTCACATCCTGGAGAACTTTCTTGTACGATACTCCTGCAGTGTAGAATCTCATAGTTTCGAAGAAGGTAGCCTTGAACACTGGACATTGCTTCAAGAGGCTGTCTATGTCCAGGCTCAATTGCTCTGTATCAGGGTTGAACTTGGCGAACGGTGCGATTTCTTCTCGGATCGTGGAAAGCAGCCTCGGTGACGAGATGATATGAAGCAACATCCAGAAGTTTACTTTATTAGCCTGTCATATGTCAGCTCAGCCGTCTTCCCTAGGCACTCAAGATTGAAATCTCACATTGACCATTAAGCCCCAATACACCGCCAAATTCTGAGAAATAGCAAATTGCTCAGGTGCGTCAATGATCTGGAACGACTTGAGTCTGCTTCGCATCGACTCGGAAATATCAGACATATCCGCCCACTTTCCATCGACCTGTTTGCCATTCATGGTGTCCATCGCCGCATGATTCCACTCGGAGACGGCAGAGTTCAACCTTTTGCGAGCTTCTTTTGCTCTGCCTAGACCAGGAGTGACGAGCGGAATTCCTGTCAATAGAGCATTGAACTTGCGATCAAATTCCCAGAGATCTTGCGTGATTCCTGGGTTGTTCTTGAGAAAAGCATCTCCCTAGCTTTGCATCAGTCGTTTTTGTGTCGTGATATTGGAAATCAACCAGCGACGAGTACCCGGTACTCCGAGGGAAGAAGGCTTACCATGAGAACGTTAGTAGCAACATCCGCAACATAGTTCATCATCAATGGGAAAAGATCGACCTCAGCTGATTTGCCATCTCGAACAACGTTGGCAACGTTTTCCCATTCCTTTTGTGCCGCAAGCCTCGGACCGAAAGAAACCAGAGTCGGTGTCTGCTTTTCAACAAGGTGAACCGTCTTCTCAGTCGCTTTTGATAAAAATGGTTCCTTCAATAACTTGTTCAGACTCTGATGGACGGTTTGAAATCTTTTAGATTCCATGTTTGCGGTTGCTCCACCATCGCCAAAGTACTTGGTGAAAATCCAGCCCAGGAAGTCCTGTCCTGAGAGAACTGTTGATCGTTTGCCGAAGAACTGATGGACCAGCGAAGGCATGAGGACCATGTAGTGCTTCGAGCCCATCATGTGGATTCCAAACATCCCGTCCTTGGTTGTATCTCTGCAAATACATTAATGGTAAGTTTTAAAAGTATGCAATCTGTGTGGTATCTTTCGATTCCTCCGCCCTAGCACATCTGCGATGCTATTAACGAATTGAGAAAGTGAAAATTGGGAACTGACCGTCCTTTGGCAAGCAGATCATCGAAAGACCAGGCAAATTCTGGAGCATGGCCAATGTAGGGTATCCAGTAAGGCAGTATGGGAATTTTCTTTTCTGAGGTGGAGACCTGATTCTCTCGTGTTGACTTCTCTAATCCCGTTCTCAAGCGTGTTAAAAGCACCCAAATACTCAATAAAATGAATGTCGTGAAAAAAGGAGATGACTTTGCTTGATTTCTGAGACCCAAGATGACGCTGTGTAACCCAGATGATTCATCCATGACTACTGGCTGAAGCATTAAACGAGAAGGAAGGGTATAAGGGAAGAAACCCAGCCCTTGATGAGGGGAACGATACCCTTATATACTCACCACACGGGCACACGACATAGACGACTCCCACATCCGACGTACAAGACGTCTAGGTCCGTTCTTTTCTTAAGTCCAGAAGCTCGTCAGCAAATGGTTAATCAGCTTCGTACTTCGCACTCCCGAACCAGTAATTTCAGATACATCTCTGTCAGATAACCTTGTGCACCATGCTCTTATTACGACAAATTGATGAAAGGCTATGTCTTCCTCGCGTGGACTTCTCATTCTGGTCAAGTATGGAGTGGAGTTGAAAACAAGCGGCGCATCTTCAAGGGGACTAAGAGCTCGCACTTTCAGCAACCAATCATACATCTCCTGCTGACAGGTATGGGCTTTAATTGCTGACTGAGCAGGCGACCATGCTTGACTTGTGGAAAAGACGTGGAATACAAAAAAGCTTGAACGAACGAGTCACTGGAGATGGTGAATTTCTGCATCTGAAATAGTGCCTCCATGAAAAACCAAAAAAGGACATCTACCAGAAAAGGGGCTGACCAGCCGAGACCCTGATTCCTTCGCTAGAGGCTAAGAGGACCATGACTGCACGGCTCGAGCCTCCATTGCGAAGGCTCTCTACTTAAATTCCTCCAAATGATCCACCTCTCGGCAAGTAACGAGAATTCAATTAAAATAGTAAATAAGTCCCGATATTAGTACACTGTAGGATAACGGTTTTGTTGACTTTACATGCTGAGACACGCAGTTGTAGTTGTACTTCATATCATAGGTAAATAATATATAATTCTAGTTTGTGTATATTAGATACTTAGTAATACTACTTTTATTACTTTTTCTAATATTTTATATAACTTCTTCTTATTATAATTATTACTTGATATCTTTTTAGTATTTCTCGAATTAATTTTCTGATTTTTTTAATATTTATTAATTCTTATGTTTTAATTATAACCTCACGTAATCTCTTATATAAAAAATAAACCTTCAAGTAGTTATTTTTAATATAATCCTTTATTTTATCTTATATAATTTCGATTAGGTTTAAATTAAGGGAATTCGTAAACTAAAAGATTAGTTTAATCTTAATTATTTTAAATACTAATTATATATACTTAAAAACGTATCCTTTCGTATTATCTTATTAAAATTAAAACTTAAGATATTACTATAAGATCTCTTAAACCTTCGAGATAATAATTCTAAAATACGATTTTTTATTAATTGTTTTTTAGTCTTTCTTTTAAAATAACCTTTTATACCAGTTGTATTTACTTAATATTACACCTTAAAACATCTACCTGATTTTCTTTTTATATTAATCCTTAATATAATTAAAATAATACTCCTCTTACGACTTTATCTTTTATATAACTTATTTTTTTATATGTTTTCTTAATTTTACTTACGTTTTATTACTTTATAAGACCGAAAACTATTACTCTTTAGTTTAATCTTTATGTTTAATAGCTTATTAAAGTTAAAAGATCTAATTTACGTAAGTTAAAACTAGTTTTTAACGTATAATTCGTTAAGTAAAGCCTTTCTTCTTAAATATCACGCGAATTACGTAAAAACTAATATCCTATTAAAAAATCGAAAGAATCTTAGCCTAAAAAGTACGACAATTCGTTCTCGATATTATTACTTATTAAACAAGACGTTTTTATTAAAGGGTATTTAAGTAAGCTTTACAACCTTATAAGTAATATTAAAAGGTTAATCGAGTTTATAAGGCGTATTATACTTAACGTTAAGTAAAGTTTAATTAAAAGGTAATTTAATTTTAAGTTTAATCAGCTTCAAAATATAAAGTCTAATATCATAATTACTTATCTTAAGAAGTCTATTTAGTTAGAGTTTTAAGCGTAAATATATTAAATAAAAGCTCTATAATAAAAGTATTAATTTTTAATGTAAAAAGCGGTAAATTATCATTGTTATATTATTAATAATTACTCTTACACGAGAGCCCTGTTAACAGAAACTTCTAAAATTACGCTTAGACAGCACTTGTATATTATTTCGAGCCTGTACCAAGTAAATGGATACGTCACATGACCTTGAATCTCGCGCTGCCCATCTGGGCACGTGTGGCTGAATGGCGTGGGTGACACCAGGCTTCGGATTTGACTAAGGCGGGAAACGATCCTCGTATCACCAGCGAGAGATCCACGGAGATGTACTTTCTAATAATCATAGTCGCACAGAAAAGACCCATTGCCTGACTCGAAATGCGGCGACAAATTATTTAGTCACGCCTGAGAGGGGCAGCCTCGCCAGAAGTTCAACATCTTAAAAAGATTCAGCCTTGCGCCCACGTGGGGTCACTAGCGGAGCTGATTGGCTCAAATCTCTCGAAAAAAGAAAAATTTGGAGACTGAGGGGCGTCCAAAATGCGCCTCGGAAGCGAGAGCTTCTTTGCTGTGGAGCCCGGATCTAGCTGTACCACCTCACCTCATGTGCCCATTCACGCTCTGCATCTGCATCTGCATCAATATTTTGTTTTATTAGTATGCTGTTGCCCCTCACTAAGACATCTACGGTATTCCGGCTGGGTGATAATCCGGGAACTGTTGAAGAATTGCGGTAGTTTGTTCAACTCATTGACTCAATTATTCGAGCTAGATATCGGTAGTGTCAACAGGAGACGAGACGAGACGAGACCCTCCCTTCATACGGAACCACATCAACGTTACGCACCATCCTATCACTCAAATCCCTCCAACAACCAGTCAACCCCCACTTGTTATTCAGACAGCTTCCATTATCGATGCAAGGCTAGGTAATCCTAGTACTGAATTGCACAGCGCTCCGACGCTGTTCATCCACTCAATCGGGGCCACTAAAGCAGACCATAGCTGCCAACGGAAGCGTCACATGCAGCCTGGACTTCGCACTGGTACTGCATTGCGACGTCGACCTTACCCTGGACCCTCATCCCACCTTCTGACCTCCAAAGATCGAAACTCGACGTCATATTCGACTTCCTAAGCTTCTTCCTTAAACTCTGTTTCGCAGTCTCATTCTTCCAGTAGTTCAGTCTAGACCAGCAAGCATGAACACCTGCATGTGACTTTTTCTACTACAAGATACTTGAAATATCACATCTGTCCCTTCTTTCGCAAGTTCTCGCTCTTCCCAGCCCCCGCAGGGCTCTGCGGGTGCCAACTCCGCACCATGTACGTTCTTCTCCGGCACGCTGCATGTTTTATGTTTCCAATTATGTTACATCAGAGCAACAGGAACAGGAGCTGATAGCATCTCCAATTGTTAGGAAGTTCGGCAAGCAGATTCAGAAAAGGCAGCTCGAGGTTCCGGAGTATGCAGCAAGTTTCGTCAATTACAAGGCTCTTAAGAAGGTATGTTGATCTCCGCATTGCCTTCACCAACCAAGGAAAAAGCAATGTCGTATTGGCTGTTCATGCGGTCTTTCTGACCAAGAAACGCTGCATGTGGGCTAACACTTTGCTGTCAGCTCATCAAAAAGCTTTCTGCGACACCCACACTCCTGGCCTTGAATGATGTCCACCGCTCGGCGGGTATCGTCGATTCCCAAGCCGCTTTGCAGGCTAACAAAGCAACCTTCTTCTTCCAACTCGTAAGTCAACAATGCCGTAGGCTTCTTCATTCGCCATGCTGACGGCGGATCAGGAGCGTGAGTTAGAGAAAGTCAATGCATTTTACCTTCAGAAGGAGGCTGAGGTATGTGGATTCTCTTACTAAGTGTCGGATCGCCACAGTTAACCCGAGCAGCTCAAAATCAGACTCAAGACTCTTCTAGACAAGAAGAAGGTCCTTCAGTCTCGGAATCAAAACACCTCTAGACGCTCCGCAAAGTTCACTACCCTCGAGGAAGGCTTCCAGCAGTTCGGCAACGATCTCAACAAGCTCCAGCAATTTGTCGAAATCAACGGGACTGCATTCTCGAAAATCTTGAAGAAATGGGACAAGACTTCCAAGTCGAAGACGAAAGAGCTTTACCTTTCACGCGCTGTCGAGGTTCAACCATTTTTTAATGCAACTGTCATCAGCGAGCTATCGGATCAAGCAACAACGAGCTTGCAGGAGCTTGGTGCATGGTCTGAGGGCGACAATGTCAGCTTCGAGAGGAGTCCCGATCACATCGTCAGCAGCCAGCATCTATTAGGAACTGACGAGGGTGATGCCGATACCCTTCTGCTGGAGACAGTAATATCTGGTAATCTTGAGCCACTCAAGGATCTTCTGCTGCGACTGAAGACCGCCGATCCGAATGGTTCTCGGGACATTGCGTTGTTGGAGCGAATTACCAGAACATTTCTTGCAGCAATCAACGAAGGACCGCAGAATTCATTACAACTCTTGTTAGACACTGGACTGGTTGACGTGCAGTCCGAAGACGATATCAATGAACGGAACTGCCTTCACCAAGCAACAATATACGGAAACGCATTTGTCTTAGGGGTCGGACTAGAGAAAGGTGTCGCTGTAAACAGAACTGACGTCTATGGGCGTGTTCCTCTGCACTATGCATGTATGCACGGGCGCCTGGACATGGTTGAAGCCTTGTTGAATGGTGAGTTGACTCTCTGTGTAAATTGAACATCAATTGACTTAAACAAGCGGACCAATCTACCATCGACCTCATCGATCACGACAACTTTACGCCACTGATACATGCAATTATTCATGGACATTTCGAATGTGCTGAGAGGCTCCTGGCACGATCCGCTCGAATTGACCCGATATCCGATGCGGACCACGTTCCGTTGAATTTGGCCTGCGAGCATGGCTCCGTTGCCATTGTCGAACTGCTTCTGAAACATGGCGCCAATATTCTACCTGATGCCGAAGGTTTGTACCCGCAGCATCTTGTCGCTCGCTCAGGTCAGACACCACAACTGCTCCTCCTGCTGAAGGACTACGGCGCGAATCTGGATCAAATCGACAAGCTGTACTCATGGACCCCCATATTTCACGCAGCAAGCGAAGGGAATGTTCCTTGCATGCAAACTCTGCTCAATGTTGGCGTGCTGACTGATATTTTGGATGAAAAAGAGCTCTCTGCTATGTACTATGCGGCTTGGGAAGGCCATCTCGAATGTATGAGACTTCTCTCATCCATACCTACGGATGTTCGAGGTGGTCGAAAAGCGTCACAATCAGCAGGGCTTTTGACGGGAAGCAGTGCGCCAATTCCGATGAGTCTAGATGTTGATGCCATTCCCGACCTCGAACTCCCTCCACCAATCATTCCACTCCGACGATATGGCCACAACTTCCTCGACACGAAAACCTTCATCCAGATCAGCTTTGACGAGAACGGCGACCAACCTATGACATTCTTCCACGACAGCAAATATCCCGCAGCTCGTCTCACCATCTCTTCGAAACTCTCCGATTTAATACCCAAGAACATTTTGCTCCCTTTCCAAGAAGATACCCGACTTGTTTCCTTCCAGGTTGATAATCTTGATTCCTTTGCCATCGACTTCGATGTGTTTCCTACCTACGGTGCCAAGGTCATTGCGAAAACAGTCGCTTTGCCGAGTACCTTTCGGGCGCTGATGAGCAGTTCTGGTCATTGCTCTCTACCTCTTTTCGATCCCAGACTGAGGGCTATCGGACAGATCACCTTCAACTTTCAGGTAATTAAGCCATTCCGGGGAAAGCCACTAGAGATCACGGATTTCGAGACGTACTGGAAAGCCACCAGCCAGTTCGATCATAGGCCGAGTGCATTCATCACTGGATCGAGTTTGTCGGGAGATTATGTCCTGCTCTTTGTGCAGCATACTTGCGACGGAGTACCGGTCCTTTGGCCAAGATGGACCATGGACTACATGGACATCGAATTCCCTGTCAGCAGGTTGACATACGCTCAATTTATAAGTGCCGGCTCACGCCACGCAAATAAAGCTGGAGATCTCTCAGACTTACCGCGTCAACCACTCGAAAGTATCGCTGATGTGCATCGCGTGCTGTCGAATTCCGCAGTGTCGCTGCAAGATGCATTGGCACTCCTGCCTTCAGGGATGCACGTCAATCTTCAAGTACTCTACCCGTCCGCAGAAGAAGAAAAGGCTTTGCGACTCGGTCCTACTGTGAACATCAACACCTTCGGCGACGCAATTCTAGGGGTAGTCTTTGACCACGCGAGAACATTACGAGAGCAGACGCCAGATGACACAAGATCCATCGTCTTCAGCTCGTTCAATCCTACAGTATGCACGGCTCTCAATTGGAAACAACCAAACTACCCAGTATTCTTGTGTAATGATTTGGGTCGCGAAGGCGAGTTGGCACCTTCGTCCTCGGTGTTGAGTAGTGGAAGAAGAACGACATCAATCAAGGAAGCCGTCAGAATAGCTCAGAACAACAACTTCATGGGCTTGATATGTTCTTCCCGGCTATTGGTAAGACTGTTCTATCTCGTGATACTTTGAAGCGGTTCTAACGGTTATGTAGGACATGGTACCAGCTCTGGTCGAAGCGATTAAAGCACAGGGTCTCGTACTCGTTACAGACAAATCTGCAGAGCAGCAAGTGAACATGGGGATCTTAGACGATCCATTCCCGAGACTGCCAGAGGGCATTGATGGAGTTCTGAAAGCGAATGGGGTGTTGCGCTTCAACGAGAGCATTGACATGTGAGAAGAAGTTATAAGAAAGAGACAAGATAAGAGAAAAGTTCGCATAGCTTTGCCATAGAATAGGTTCGCATAAGAGCTTTACACATTAGCTCTGTTTCCTTTATTATGATCAGTGTTTGGAGTTAAGCGAGCCATCTTCACGAGGTAGTCATATGCATTACCTGTGGCAGCGATGTAACTCTGTGGTTGACCACATCAGCAAAGCTCTCATGAGTAAGACTTCGGAGCTCAAAGGAGGGACACGGCAATTGAAGTTGCACTTCTGCTTGAGTACAAGGAGTACAAGGGTCGTAAGACTTTAAGTTATATCATGTCGCCACCTTTGGTATTTTTATATCGACAATGATCTTATCTAGTTTGCAAAGCACAATATCGAAAATGGGCTCCGTCATTAAGGGCTAAATTGTGTACCAACATTATGTTACATCATAATTCCAAAACACCATGCTCCTCGCCAATTCAGACTTTCCCGAATGCGCAACATCCTCTCGAACCCAAGCGAATTTGACATGAAATGCCTGGCCAAGCCACCCTACGCACCCTTCAACTCATACCTTAAACTCCCCAGCTCTCCCTCCGGATCCACGCCCCCCATAACCCATTTCGCCAACACAGTGACGCCCCAAACCCCAGCGGGCAACCACTCAAACCCCCACCAAAGCCCTCTCCCACTTCCCTCCAACTTCCTTCCCACTACACCCCCTAACCCAACAAGCACAACGCACAACCCGCAATTCAGCAAAGGTAAATACTTCTCGACCGGTCCACCACCGACGCCAGCCTGCAGCAGCGCTGCTTTCCTTGAGGCGAGACTGCGTGGTGCGGAGGAGGACGATGTGTTGAGATTGTCCAGGTACTGGAGCCCGGTGATGTGAGGTGGTAGGATGTGGATGAGGTAGGCTGTTGAGAGGAGGGAGGTAATACTAAGGAGGGAGAGGAGCGTTGTGTGAGGTGTGAAGAGGGTGCGGATGTAGGGGAGAGTGCTAAGAAGGGAGATGGCGAGGAGGAGGAGGGAGTATTGGGTATTGCGGGTTGCGTTCTCTTGTTGCATTGTCTGGATGAGGTGATTTTGTTCTGTAAAATGTATTAGCTTCTTGTCCTTTGCCGCATTTCAATCTACATATTTGTCCTGCGTGTTGGAGGGGTATCGTGAGGTAAGAGAAGGCTGAGGGACTGCCTTCGAAACATGTGAGCCTACCTTCTTCATCCATCGCCTCTGGGCCCTCGTCTTCAGAGTCTGTATCCGTTGGATACTTGAACGTCTTTCTCAATCTCGCTGTCGCCATGTTGGCAAAGTTGAGAGGCGTTGTTGTCTAGACAAATCTATGGTTGTCGAGATTCTGACGAACGGATGAAATCCTGGCAGCGCAGCCTCGCCAAAAGCAAACCGAGCAAACATCCAAAATCTCGAACCACTCTACACTCACAAGCTTCAGAGCAGCATTCTCTTCAACGCCAACGAAGGGCTCTTGTAAGATGTTGCCTTTTCAGCGATTGCTACGCTCGAGGGCGCTTTTCCGAGCTAGGCCTATTATTTCGAGGAGTTTGAAGCCACAGAGAAGGACGCTGGTTGCGCCGCCGAAACCTGGTGATGGGCCGTTGATGGCGAGAAGAGCTGATCGGGAGCTTCCCGGTATGTGCTTCTTGAAACTTCACACGCAAGGATAGCAATTGACTAGGCGAATATCAGATATACCAGAAAATGGCATGAAATGGGTCCGCACCATCCCCATCTTCCTCGTAATCCTCATCTCTTCCACCCTCGGCATCTTCAATTACCAAAAGTCCTCCAGCAGCGTGGTTTCCTCTACCATGTACGCCCTACGCACTTCCCCGAAAGCTCGCGAATATCTGGGTGAAGAGATCTACTTCAAGAGCCAGATGCCGTGGATTTGGGGCGAGATGAATATGTTGCACGGAAAGATCGATATCCATTTTGCAGTCAAGGGCAGTGCTGAGAGTGGTACGATGAGATTCAAGAGTCATAGGTTGGGAAGGCAGGGAATGTTTGTTACGACGGAGTGGAGCTTGGAGACGAAGGATGGGAGGAAGATTGATCTATTGGATGGGAGTGATCCTTTCAAAGGTATTGAGCTGGATGAGGAGGAGCCAAAGAAGGTTGGACGCGGAAGCTATGCCCCGAATTTGTCTGGCTAGACGTGAAGGGATTGGAACTGGAGATGGGCAAATGTTAATGGAATCGGATTGGAATGGGATTGGTTGAATGCATTGCAGAGGCGTTCTTGGGATTTTCTGCTCAAAACGCAGAGTCTATGCCACATGTATTGTACAAATAGTCTACTGTACAAAGAATTTCCTCTATGCTGCTGCTGTTGCCATTTCCTGCTTGGTCTCCTCTCCTGGGATCACAGGCCATGGCTTCTTGATCGCATCCTGGATCTTGACAATGCACCCCTTGGGCCCTGCAAGACACCCATTCAGAATCAACAGTCCCTTCTCAGCATCCACCTTCAGCACCTTGACGTTCTGTATCGTGACCTGGTTCCCTCCCATTCGACCAGGCATCTTCTTCCCCGGCAAAACTCTCGAACCACTTCCCTGCGAAGCACCAGAAGAACCCATAGCACGATGCGTCTTCGAATTACCGTGAGAAGCTGGCTGACCCTTGAATCCCCACCTCTTCATACCACCCGCCCATCCCATTCCCCTACAATCCGACCTGGTATCAACGAATTGTCCCTCGATGAACCACTCTGGTCCAATCGTATCCCCAACCTTCAGTAGTCCCTTCTCATTCTTGACCCTGAACTCCGAAACGAATCTCTTAGGCGCGACATTCGCACCCGCGAAATGTCCTAACAGCGGCCTCGTCACATTATCCTGATGCTTCCACCCAGCTCCGACCTGCACCGCATAGTAACCATTCTTTTCCCTCGTCTTGTGAGACACCACCTGCACTCTGTCGAATTGTAAAACCGTACAAGGCGTTCTGACTCCTGTCTCTGGATCGTACAAAGCAGTCATGCCCTTCTTAACAGCCAATGCTCCCGTCCTCAACGGCAATGTGAAGTCTTTCCGTTTGAGCGCCGCAGCTGGCGATTGTTCGAGGACTGGTAGACCGGCAGTCTTCTGGTTGAATCGAGCAGGCTTCGCTCGTGCTGGGGCGGTCGTCCACCCATATTTCACGCCGCGTTTTGCGGTTAATGGGAGGAATGCGTCGGGCAGAAGAAATGACGGTGGCAGTTGCGCCCAGCTTGTTGGCAGCTTGGGTGCCATGATGCGTGGGCTTTGATGAGCTGGTGTGAGGTTGTGAAGCTCGCATGCTTAAAGTAGAGTAAATATTCTGGCGACCAGGATTGAGTACGGCGGCCGAACCGAGCTAGTGTGGCGCTCAATATAAGAAATTATTCCTCGCTAGCCACAATACATCGTTGTCTTGTGAGGAACATGGAGCGGCGATGAGAGCAGTGCTTAAATTTAGCCACCATGGTTTACTACTTCACATCCAATGCGGTGTCTCCATCCGCTGAGATTTATGCCGGGAAGGACAAAGTCGAGAGTACGTGAATGTAATTCATCGATTGGCGAAAGTGCTTGGTCTTTGGCTACCTACTGACACAATACTGTTGTAGACGAGGATCTAATCAAATATGGCCTCGAGGAGGATGTGTGGTTCCACGCAGACAAGTTGTCTAGCGCACATATCTATCTTCGAATGAAGGAGGGCGAAAGCTGGGAATCTATTGATGAGAGAATTTTGACCGACTGTGCTCAGCTCACCAAGGCAAACTCAATTGAAGGTGAGACCTTATTTTTTCGAAAATCAAGAATTTTGATTTTGATTTCCTCAACAGGCAATAAGAAGGACAATGTCACTATCATCTACACTCCATGGTCAAACTTGAAGAAAGATGGCTCTATGGCGGTTGGTCAAGTTGGTTTCAAAGATCCTCGAAAGGTTCGTCTATATAGACATATTGCTGGAAGATGACTTGCTGAAAGCATATCATAGGTAAAGAGGATCCTCGTTCCGCAACGGGAGAACCCCATAGTCAATCGTCTCAACAAGACCAAAGTCGAGAAGTTTCCTGACTTGCAAATGGAGAGAGAAGAGAAGTTAAAGGCTGTAAGAAAGAAGGATCAGGCTGCCAGACTGGAACGAGTGCGTATTTCCCTACCTTAGAATACGTATCTCTTGTGTCGCTAACCCATCTTGCAGAAGAAGGAAGAAGCCAGAGTAGCCGAGGAGAGAAAGCAGAAGAAGTGGCAAAAGGACCATGCTTATGACGAGCTTTTCCAAGAACAGGATCCTGATGAAGCCAATAATCAAAATCGTGAGGAGGGTTACTTGAGCGACGATTTCATGTAGTCAATAAAATTACGTACAATGCAATGCACGAATCTTTAAGTGATATTGATTCAGCAAGCGTGTTTCATTTGGGTTGCACTTTTCAAATATTCCATGCAGACAGCATCTTCAGCTGTTTGGTATCATCGTAGCATTCTATCGTTCATCAGTACCAGAACGAGACTGAACGTTAAGAAAATTTGCCATACCGAAAGACTTTTCCCTCCCGTTACCATGCGACTTCATCTTACAACCTTCCTTCATAAACACGCAATCAATGCCCACCTCCAAGATGACTGCCCATCTGATTGACAGAAGTGCCCTTTACTGCATGATCGCTCGGGTTCGCCGCGGCTTCGTACAGTATATTTGTCGGCGCCCGTCCCAGCTGCATCCAGTCTCCCTTGAATCCCAAATAACTAATTCTGCTTTCATCCTCTCCATAATTATCCTCCACAAACAGTGTCAGACTTTGGACCTTCCCAAATAAAGCTCTCTTGACCTGTATATCCTGCACTTCGGAAGTCTGCGAAAGCTTGAATTCCTGTATCGGAGTGAGGTCTGAGGCGGCGGAGAAGTCGAGGTCGTCGCGGTTGATGAACACCTTGAGGGTCTGAGGAGCGGAAGAGGAGGGCGAAGTACGGATTAAGATTGAGTGAAGTTTTACTTGGCCGGTGAAGCTGTTAATTTGGGATAGTTAGTTCTTTGTTTGTACGCAAAGACTAAGTTACTCTCAGATCAAAGATAGCCTCGTACGTACGGAACGTGCATGAGAAGCTGCTCATCAGCATCGCTTTCAAGCTCTGGCTCGGGTTCGAGTCTCTCGGCCCATGTCTTTTTCACGATCGCCTTCCCTGAGCCAGCTTGTGCTTCGTTCAGTGTGGTGATATCGTCAAAGTTGATGTGCTGGTATAGCGAGTACTGGAGGGCTGGAGTTATGTCGTCGGAGTGATCGTGACCTGCATGATCGTGGCCGTGGCCTGAATGGTCGTGCTCGTCGTGACAGTGGCTCGACATCCTTAGTCGTGGTATGTAGTAAAGCTCGGGGAATTGTTTTGAAGACAGCTTTATTGAGCTTTATTGAGCTTTGGCGGGGTAAAGGAGGGGCAATGACCAGAAACAAACTCCCACTTGTATGCATGCCGCAACATCATGATTCACTTCTGCAAAAAGGTAGAGAAAATCCAGTGAATCAAAATAATCTATACATCTGAAGCTTCGTTGGATGGATGATTCTGTTATCTGCTTTCTAGAAAGTGGCTTTGGAGTCAGAGGAGGGCGGTTTGTTTGCACACCTTATGATTCTGGGATATTCCGCTTACTGCAAGGCTTCCTCACTTATTAAAAAGGCAGAGAGAGGGCGAATGCTTATGGTAGCAACATTCTCTATTATCAAAAGTACTACTTGAATGCGATGACCTAGTGTTCATGGCCTAAGTTACTTCATTCTATGCATCACAAAGGCTGCACGCTTTTCTGACTACTTGAACCCGGCCGTCCTTGCTTTCTTCGCCTTCTTCTTCGCTTGCTGGACAGACCTGCTTCCAAACGCCCCTCTATCTGGCTGTGTCATCGATACATCGTTGACTGGCTGTGAGCTGAACATCTTTTCAATGATCTCAGGCTGGCTACCAGCCGTCAAGGTCAACCTTCGTGATACAGCAGGTTCAACCGCCTTAACAAATTCCTCGGTTCTCCTACGTCTCCTTGCTTTGACTTTCCTGCTAGAACGAGCGTCGTCTTCTTCGGTATTTGCAGCAGCCCATGCCTTTTTTGCACTTTCGTAGGAATAATCCGCAGGGTCTGCCAGAGCAGAGGGCCAATGAGATAGCACAGAAGCGTTGGTGTTCGCGCCGAACTCGGGTTTTGCCTTGATGCTCGGTGCGTATTGTCGTAGCCTTGCAATTGAAGCATCTTGGGCGAGTCCAGATGCCGATGTGGCTTGAGAGTACAGCAACGGTGTCTGATTCGGTGTTGGTAGAGTCAAACCCGGATCATCTTGTGTAGCGACTTGCTGCGAAGAGAACAACAGAGGCGAACTTTCTCTGGTGAGCCTGCCGTCTTTGCTAAGCGAAGCTGCGACAGTCTCTTCGTCTATCGGGGCACTTTCCACAACGTGATCCAAAGCTCTATCCTGTAAGGATATTCCAATCGAGTTGAGGCATAGGTCCATGGCAAGCTGCCGAATGACTTTGAATTTTGCATGCCGCACAAGATTTGGAAACTCAATTGGCAGACTTGTCATCCAGCATTCAACCAACTGGTCAAAAATCTTGAGCGGATCTGCGTACATAGCTTGATCGTTCTCCGGAAACTTGATTCCAGTGCCCAGTGTCAGATCCCTCACAGCCAATCTCCAGCGGTCCTCCGGATCTTGTTCTTGATTCAGCGAATTCAAAAAGACATGCAGAGCTAGGGAGGCTTGCTCTACGTCTTCACCCTGCCGGGGCATTCCAATCATCTCTGCTAGCGTGGCGCTCATTGATTCTTCTAACTCCTTTCTTTGTCTAATATCGTCAGCAGCAAGGCTGAGAAGTCCTGGAAATCCTGGAACCGGCTTCGAGACACGACTCTGCAGTCCTTCCTGAAATGACTGATCAAGAAATACTTCCTTAAAGATTCTCCTCCAGTTTACACGAAAGCGGAGATCATCCTTCTCGGGCGCGTGTGCCATAGTGTTGCTTGCCTGGCTGACCATGTTTTGGCGATAAATATTTGAGTGCTTTTTATCATCACGAACCACAAAATCATCGTCCTCTTTGACAAATTTGGGACCAAGGAATCGCGATGATAACAGAAGTTTTGTGTCTGGCGCCACGACATATGGAGTCTTGGCGTCATAGACGGCAGATAGAGTAGAGTATAATCCCAAGTCGGCTGTAACTGCCCACAGCTGGAAAAATTCTACACCATCTTCGACATACTTAGAACCTGGCCCAGAGAAGGGATTGGCGCTCAATGCCAGATGGCAAGGCAAGAACTTGAAAGATTGAAGCTGTGGACTCCAATCTTGGTCGGATGATAGAAGTAGACTGAATGTGCCCTTTGACGAAGCATGGGCCTGGGTCTGAGGTGTCTGAAAGGTGTAGTAGGTGACTACTCGGTTCTTGGCAGAGACAATGGCAACAGACACTACAACTGGTCAGCTGGATCCCCAAGGATGGCTACGATGAACCTTACCCTTATTGCTTTTTAAGGGAGCAAGCTTGAGCGTTTCATCCTCGGCACTCAAAAAATGGAAGTATGACAACAGTATTCTGCCACCAGCCTCGATGTGGTCGTCTTTGTGTTCTCCAGCAGGGATAATTTCTAGCCAAAAAATTCGAGACGTTGTCAAAACATACAGATGATTCACGTCAGTTGTGCTACGTTGCATGTCGAGAATCCAGTCAGTGTTACCAGCAGGAAATATGTCAATCCGACCAAGGAGTTTGGATTGCGCCTTGATATCGAAAACCGATATGTAACGCCTGTTGAGGACAACGATTGTGCTGAGGTTGGACGCCCAGATAACTCGATACCAGCCATCGAAATGCCCACGTTCCGGCGTCTTTGAGGCTTCATCCTTGACCCAGCAATCATAGAAGCTTCCGCTTTTCTTAGGCACTAGAATTTCAGAATCGGTTTTACTGTGATTGTATTTTGTGTCAACCTCCCAAATACTCCAGAATCCAAGGCTGTCAACGACTGCGATTTGACGAGAAAACCATGGGTTGAAGGAGACATCAGAATGCCTCTTAGATCCAGTCCTCTGGGTAGTCAGGGAGGCTCTCGGATTGGCGTTCAGCATGGATGATGCAAAAGCTGAGCGGCCGGAAGCTTCAGCCTTTGTGTGGACCCTGCCATATATGGGACGGAAAAGTGTAACGACAGTAGTTTGACGCACTGCAAGCCAACATTCTTTCTCGTTCTCGACTTCCGCTGCTACAATCTGACGAATGGTGCCCCCAGTACCCATCCAATGGCCGGCATCCAAAGAATCCACGTTCAAGACTGAAAGTCTGGCACCACTCATCTTTCCCCAACCGCGAGTCTCCACACGTGGTTTAATCAATCGAAGAATGTGGCCTGCTGCACCCCAGGATACAGCTATGATTTGCGGCCTTCGCACTCCAGACACGCGCTCTGGGTCATACGCCCGACCAATCGTCAAGAGGGAGCTGAGATCACTGGGGCTCTCGGAGGATGCCTCCAAAGATCCTCTGACAAGCTTTGCTGCAATTGGCTTTGCTGAAAAAGTCTCGGGCAAGGTTTTGGATAGCCATCTCATTTGATTTTGAATGGTGACAGAAGCCTTCCCATCTATGTTCAAAGGAATGTGGCCTGTAGGAGAAATCCGCTCTTCAAACGGGAGGAGCTGATTGATTAATACGCCTAATAGATGTGAGCTTTATTTTCAGGCAATATGTTGAATTACTTACCGTCTGTTAATGTTTGTGAGAATATCCATTCCTGTTCTTCACTATCATACGTCGCTTTTCCGGGATGACCGATGGCCAAGTCAGTAACCCGGTGGTCAGCCATTTGGTTTCTGTGGTCTTCGAGCTTCAGAAAGAGCTGTTTTGTTCATTTCGTCGTGCAGTAGCTCGAGTAGTACAAAGTACAATGTCGAGAAGTTTGCGCTGTGAATCGACCGGGTCTGATAGTGCTTTACAATTTCTACGAGTAAACTCTCATGCCTCAGAAATTTATTCAGTCTTTATCGGAAGCGGGAGCGCGTTACCAATCTGGGCCTAGCTGAATGTCGTCTCCTCGGTAACGGAAAGCGCGAATCAAAACACCAGCGCATCGAGACCTTGAAACATACACAACTTTCGCGCCCAACTACATCAATACAAAACACTCCTCCACTTACGCTCGCCCAAGATGTCTACACTATTCGAGCCATCGCTTTCTACCAGCGCAATGCGCCCTCCTCTTTCCTCAGCAGACGCGCCTTCAATGGCAGATTCCTTACCAAGTATCAATTTCGGTTTCGATGAATTGCGCGACCGCATGACAAAGTTCACTGTTAAATTCGATGCTTTCATTGAGCAGGGTCGCAAGCGTGTCTTGGAGGAGAGAAATCAATTTCGCATGAATGTCGCAGAGCTCAAAGGTTGATACTCCAATACCAGAGCTGACGATACAGACTAACACATCTACAGAGGACCAGCGCATGAAGAAGAGAGACATCGAGATATTGTCCCAGAAGTCTAGCACACATCAACAGACCGTCGCAAAGGAAGAGGCCGAGACGAACGAAATGAAGACAGCTATCGCCTCCCTCAGCGCCCAACGAGATGCCCATGTTGCGACTCGAGATAGCCTGAAGCAGCAAATTGCAGATACCCAGAAGCAGATTGACGTACGTCTTGCAGCACAACGCGCCCATGCGCAGCATATCGACGCACAGTCCCGATTCAACATACCGGAAATGGATTTCTGGACCTCAAACTTGTGCATGACACTCGAAGGTGCGGGGTTGAATGATCGACTGAAATTTATGTTCACCCACATCGATGACAGAGACTGGACTAGAGAGGCATGGTTTGAGTTGGATACTTCAAAGAGGGAATACGAAATCCCGTACTGCAAGCCCAAGTTGGAGAAGGAGCAAATCGAGCGGGTGTTGGATAAGCTGAATGAGAGCAGGGACCTGAGAGTGCTGCTTAAGGGCATGCGGGAATTGTTTGTGGAAGCAGTGAAAGGATGAGAGATTTGAGATAAGGACGCGACGAAAAGCAGCAACGTTGGTGTATGGTGTATGGTGTATGTTGACAGTTTGGGATATGAAGTCGTTTGCTAGTGTCGATTGTGCGGTGACTTCGTGGGACACATGTGCCTGGAGAGCTATCAGGGCCCCTAATAATGAAACTTCGGGTTTGCTCAGCAAGAAGCTGCCCTACGACTCCTCCCAAAACCCCATTTAGCCGAGTCCTGGTGACAAGAACACTTTCTTCCATCCATCCACTTTCTTCTGAAAGTTCGTTGAGAACTTCTCGAATTTCTGGCATCTCTCTTTCTCCTCTCCTGGCAACTCACTATCTCCTTGTTATTTCATACTCATACAAAAAGCCGTGGGCAATGGAAAATGGATTCTTACAACCAGCTCGCCTTTTCAGACAGAAAGATATGCTGAGAAACCTTCGGCAAAGGAGCCTTCAAACTCTCTTCATCGATACTCCCCACCGTGATACTAATATTATCAGGCTGGCATTTGTATTGCATCGAGATCGGAGTTCCGCAGCCAGAGCAATGAGCTCTATCCCCCAAATCTGAGTAGCTAGTCTTAGTGAGAGATGAGATGCCGGAGCTGTAAGTGATTGCCGAGGTCGGAAAGCTTCCAAATGTGAGGAAAGGTGCTCCTGATATCTTTCGACATGTCTTGCAGTGGCAAGTTGTCAGACTTGCCGGAAGTACGCTACTTGAGTAGGTGACTTTGCCACATTGGCAGGAGCCTGTGAGGGCTGGTCTTATTGTTGAACCAGATGAGATAGACATGCTGGTGGGCGTTTGTGTCGTATGGCAAATTGTGGAAAAGGCATGCACTCTGAGAAACGACGATAAGATATATAAACTCCTCTAAACGGCTTACGAGAGCAAGTTCACTGTTCAAATGACTTAAGCAACGAAGCGGGGGTTGTCTTCTCTGTTGTCAGCAATGCGGGGTGGTGTTGAAGATCCGAATGCGGAGTCGCGCCCTGCGCGTCACATCGATCGTCCATAACGAGCAAGCACCCAAACAAACCACAACCAACCCGCCAGAACATCTCAACATGCCGGCCGAACCCGATAACAAGAAGGATAAACAAGCCAGCGCTGCGCAAGCACGCGAAGTAATCGATGTCTTCCATGAGATTTCAACACTGCTGGTTCGTCCTCTGGCGCATTTTCTCCAAAGCACGTTAACTGACTACCTCTAGAACGCAGGACTTGACCGTCAGACACTCTCTATTTGCATCTCGTTGATCGAAAATGGCGTCAATCCAGAAGCCCTCGCGGTACGTAATCTCTCTGTAGGAATGTCGGATTACTGCGGCTGATGATCCTGTAGTCTGTGGTAAAGGAGTTGAGGAAAGATGCGGAAGAGACGAAGAGAGAGATTCAACTTGGCAATCAGTGAGAGAAGGGCGGAAGGACCTGGAATATAACACGAGAGTATGGGCATTGGGACGAGTTTATGAATTCATCGAGGCTTCGGTACAGATGGTATTGGAGCCGAAGCACCCAAGTGTGCAACAGCACGGCGAAGCCTTCTTGAAATCCCTAGGAAGGAAGGCCTGGCAGGCCACAAGCAGGTCAGCAAGGCTACCGGTGGTGAAAAGGACCGATGCATGAAGTCACGCAGATTGAACGTAGGGGATTCACGCCATGGTCACAAACAGAACAGCACCTGAAGTGCACCAAGGTCTATATCAAAGCTCTTGAGCACTCAAGTAACTTTCAAAAGTACTTGATATAATAGTTTCCATGGACTATCTAATGATGGACCTGCCTGCGAATGCCCTCAAATACCTTGACTTTGATCTAGTATTCATGTGTCTGCTTCCGCCACCCCAAACCCATGCGTTCGATCCAGTCCACTCAGCCTATATCGTGCATATCCAGCCATGCTACGAAAAGGTCAACCTAGTGCCTCATCGTCCTCGACTCCTAGATCCGTTGAGCCTATGCCTCCTGACTGAAGTGGCTGCTCGATGTGGCTCGCCTTTCTGGCTGTCTTGAAGTACCTCATCTCTCTTGACTCAATAAGCACTCGGCTTCCTAAACTCATGCAAGAAAATCGGATGCATCAAGTTTTCAGCGTAAGCAGAGGCCCATACTTTCATTGAGCATCGCCAGTGTCATCTCATAATGCGTCCTTGCAGTCCTCCTGATTTCCTTCTGAGCAGGGAGTTTCGCCACTTTTTGCCTATCACTTATTAGCGAGGTTGAGCCCCTTTCGTTGCTAATACTGACAGGTGATGTTCTTCTCGTCCCTCCCAGTATTTCGTTAAGAATAGATTCTTGACAATTTTGTGCTCAAGCCCCCTTTCTCGAGCTGCATACTTGAGGAATTCCACCGTCCGAATGATTTTCTGTTGGTCGAAGGAAGCTGGGTCTCCTCTGCGAAAGGCAATTCTCAGCTGGTCTCGTGCCAAATATCTAGATGGTTTTGAGAACTGAACGGCATGTAGGAGGCCTCGATAGAGTTGACGATACGCATGGATTATTTCTTTAGAAGCTGGGCCTGACATTATGATGACAGATGACAGTCTGAATAATCTCTGTGTCTTCGAGCTCTAGAATTATATCCAAATCGAAATATTGATGTTTAGTTCAGATCCCTGCAATCTGGGTTGACACGTGCTGATATGAGCTCGAAACAAGCTATGTAAAGTCGGAACAGGGGGTCAGCGTCATAGGCAGCTCCTCATGCAGACGACCAAATACGTACCCGAAGAATAATATCTCCAACAACTACAACAGAAGACCTGCCGATGTCCAGATGAGACACATATTCACCAAATGAGCTCTCTCGTGTCCGATTTTCTTATCAATCCAGTTCTACGCCAAGCTCGTCGATTCTCACGCTCGAATCCCCCAGATACGCAGATAGACCCTGTCACGAACCAGCGGACAGCTCTCGAGGACACCCATGAAGTCGCCGTTGAAGATATAGCTGAGCGCCTGGGGAGCCTTGGGGCCCCTGGATCTGGAGGTGGTGATGGCTCGGCAAGAATAACTGGAACGGCTTTGACATCGTCCCCTATCGAAGAGGATGGAGGACTTGATGCTGAGCTTCGAGCTCTTGAAGAAAGGAGGCCTCCGAGCGCGCCACCGGTACTCAGCGGTGCCATGCCGCACAGAGTATCGTCTCTAATATCAGACTATGGCCAGCTCGACGATGACATGTCAGACAACCCATCCTATGGAATACCGAATAGATTTCGAGCAAATTCGGCTGCAAGCACTACGTTCAGTAACCAAAATGCAGTCAGTGCGAGGATGAGTCCTGCTGAAGGCCCGTCAAGACACAGTACACAAGATAGAGGGCAGTCAGGATCGAATAGTCGTCCAAGGAACAGCTCGTTACCGGAGGATGATGGAATGGGAGCATTAAGACAGCAAATAGTTCGAATACAGGCTATGGACATACCAGGAGATCAGAAGGCTCGATTTATGCATCAGCTTCTTACACAGCAGTACTCTGAAGCTCAGGAGATATTCCAAGCGAAACAACAGCCAATACCGCCGTGTCGAGCGAACATGATCAGTCAAGAGAGGCCTACAACGCCGGGTTCATTGAGCTCATTCATCTGGCAGATGAACGGCGCTCCTGAGCCGGCAAATGCAGATCAGCAACATACATTTCACTTGTCTCCAGATGACTTGAAGCGGACCTATGCACCTCCGGATCCGCCAGAGACTGATGAGGATGGGAATGTGGTCATGAAGGACGAAGCCGAAATACTTGGCTGCAAACACTATAAAAGGAACGTAAAGCTGCAGTGCTCTGCATGTGATAAATGGTACACATGTCGGTTGTGTCATGATGAAGCCGAAGATCATATCCTGAATCGAAAGGCTACAAAGAATATGCTTTGTATGATCTGCTCATGTGCTCAGCGGGCTGGTGAGTTCTGTGTCAACTGTGGAGAAAGAACAGCTTGGTATTACTGTGGTGTTTGCAAGCTATGGGACAACGATGCCGACAAGAACATATACCATTGTAATGACTGTGGTATATGCAGAAAAGGTCGCGGTCTGGGAAAAGATGTGTTCCACTGCAAGGTACGATCAGCAGAAATTACCTTGTCCGAATTGGATACTGACTCTGCTACAGACCTGCGGTACGTGTATGTCAATGGCAAACGAGAAATCCCATAAATGCATTGAAAGAGTGTCCGATTGCGACTGCCCTATATGTGGAGAGTATATGTTTGATTCTCCTTCACCTGTTGTCTTCATGCTCTGTGGACATGGCATCCACAGGGCGTGCTACGACCGACATATGAAGTCGTCTTACAAATGTCCCATATGCAGCAAGAGTACTGTCAACATGGAAACACAATTCCGCAATCTGGACAGAGCAATCGATGCCCAACCTATGCCGCCACAGTTTCGGGACACAAAGGCCATGGTCTCGTGCAATGACTGCTATGCTAAAAGCGCCGTCACGTATCACTGGCTTGGGCTCAAATGTGCTATTTGCGACTCTTATAACACTGCCCAACTGTCAATTTTGAGCGATCCAGCGGTCGAGGTCCCCCCAATTGAAAGCAGAGAGGTCGAGCATGCTCCTATCCCCGAGCAGCCGAGTAGGGATTTTCTATCGCCACTCAGCCAACCTCCTGGACCAATTCGTCACAGAAGGCATTCGGCGCATATTCATATGTCTTCGTCGTCGACAGGAGACTCAAATAGATTTGAGCCCTACTCCAGACGAGCACGCATAGGTAGATCTGTTTCTCCAATCCGGGGACTTGGATTCTTCAACGAAGCCGCGCCAGCTCAAGCCATTGAGACCGACGATTCAGCAGATGAGGATGATATGGATTTCTGGGGGCGAGATGAGCCGCGGAGTGTGACTTCCTTTGAGAACATTGAAGATGACATGGAGGACGAAGACGATTCCGATGAGGACTCCGTAATGGGAGACTGCGATGAAGATGATGCTGATGATGAAGATGAATTTGAACTTTTTGGGCACCGCTGATAATTTGGTTTGCATGAAAGACGATAATCGCACGGGTTCGGCGTTTTGTACAATGCATTCTGCACACAAGGATGGGAGGTTCTCGTGAACGGATAGTCACTGGGGAGTTTTTGGGTATGATGGGTGGTTAGGCGCATAATCGTTGGTAGAGTCAATGAATTGCCTCTACTCTCGAATGGAATTACTCATTAAAATTCTGTAAAATTCTGTAAAAATTCTGGGCTATGTAGTCGTGAGGATGAATAATTCTTTTAGGTGGCAGGCAAGTTGGCACAGAGTTTACAAATGAGCTTTCGTAAGATAGCGCGTTCAGTCGCCTGGAGATTCGATGCACCGGCATTTTCAAAGTCTTGGATTGGTGTGGTTGGTGATCTGTGAGCTGAAAGACATGCGGGATTACTGTTGCCAGCCCCTGAATTAGACACCTCTCGATGCTCACCGCTGAGTGCTTTAGATCCGATGATTATCGCCCACATCATTCCGATAATTCCAGGTTTTTATCAGTATGGCGTGCATTGTCCGAGATTGCGCCTCTCGCCGGATAGAACAGGATGGGATGGGATGGAGGGATGCGCTTGATGTAATCCGGATCCGGATGATGTGAGAAGGCTTCATTGCCCTTCCCTTTCCTTCCCTTCGCCCTGGGATGGACTCGTCCGACGGAAGAAGTGGGAACTTTGACGATAAAATTCCTAATGCTTGCCTAGATCGGTCAGTCCTCAAACTTTGCGCGTCCCGTAGAAAGCAAGCAAGCCAACCCATCCAAGCAGGCCAACAGAATGGATGGAACGGAGCGAGGGCCGCCACTCCCTCAGCAACGCCAGGAATAGCTCGATAAGAATGTTCCAAGATGATTGAAACATTAGCCAACTCGTTCAGACCGAACTAAATCGTGATATTGTGATGATGATAAGAGTAATAATAATAATTTAGGTATTCTGGACTACAAAAGCAATGCAGAGCGGGCAGGAATGGTTCGGGTCTGACAAAGGAGAAAAGTTGGCGGTTCAGCAGTCGAGCAGTCAAGATCGCTCGCTTCGCTTGCGGCACCCAGCCAGCCAGCCCAGCCAACCCCAGCTCGCTTCTGATTGGCCACCCTCCAATCGTCCAGTACTTCCTTACCGTACCCGTACCTACCGTACCAGCAGAGTGGAAAGTGTGCCAAACCCTCACTCAAGTCAGTCGGCGCGGTTCGTTCTAAGAAAGATGCCCTGACTCCCCTCCTGAGACCTTGAGAATGGCGCTCCGCTTCGCCTTCTCTATTTCATCTCGCATCCCATCCCCCCTCAATCCGTAATCTATCCATCATTGCCTGCGTCGCATCATCGCGATACCTCACCTGCATCGCCCTGTCGTTGCCGGGGGACAATAATTCCAGAAGTGCTGGACCGGAGTGACGACTTCAAAGAAGCCAGCGAACCAGCTAGGCCAGCCCTGTCCGCAAACACCAACGGCAATTTCTCTCGTCATCCATCCTCTCTCTTCCTTTCTTCCTCACCCAACGCCATGAAGCCCACCACCACCATGCCGCCCTCAACCAAGACAACTGCTGCTGCTGGCGGCCGAAGAAAATCCTCGAAGGCGAGCTTGATGGTCACGTTGAAGCTGTCGCCCAAACTGCTCCAACGATTTGGACCTGCTCCGGTCGCCGAGGAAAAGATTGCGAAGATTGAGAAGGAGGAATCTCCATCAAAGGAATCATCGTCAACCCTCTCGAATACATTGCCCGTCGCGACCAGCTCGAATGGCGACATTCCCTCCGAGTCGGCCGCCAACACTCCTATTGCTGCGAGCACTCCTGTCCCCTCCTCAATGCCCCCTCCTACGGAAGTCGTCAAGAAGAGAGGTGTCAAGAGATCTGGTCCAGCTTTGGGTCCTGATGGACTTCCTAAGCCTCGGGGCAAGCCAGGTCCCAAGAAGAAGGCAAGATTGTAAGTACAAATTCCACGTCGCTATCCATTTGCGCGGTCCATCCCTCATTTATCATCTCACTCTGCCATTTGATGGTGCATCGATTCTCAAACATCTACGAGAAACAATTTACTAATATCTCAATCAACAGGGAGGATGGTTCGATCGATCACTCGGCCAGCGCTCCACGAGCAGCAAATGGCACCGCAGCCCACAAACTCGGACCAAAAGCCAACCAAGGTGCGATCAATGCCGGACTTCGCGCTCTAGATCGGTCAGGAAAACCATGTCGCAAGTGGCAGAAGGGCTCGTTCAAGTTGAAGAGCTTCACCGGTGTCGTATGGGAGATTCCAAGATGGACTGCACCACCACGAATCACCCTCCAAGCCAACTCCGAGAGTTCTACATCAGGGGACAGCAGCAGCAAGGAGAACAAGGACAACAGTCAGATGGAGAGTGAGAAGAGCGAGAAGAGCAACAACGGTGTCGATGTCGATATGAAGAGCAATGTCAGCAATCTCGTCTCGTCGCCAGCCCCATCTCTTCCTCCACCTCCCTCTTCGGCCACACCTGTCACACCAGCTCCCGCCGTTGAGGCTTCCGCCTAAACGCTTCATGTCGACAATAGATTTTCCTTCTTCGGCAGTGTATCAGTACATACTTTCTTACAACAAAAACAATTCTGTCATACATGGTGGAACTGAGCAGATAATGTGGCCGAAGTCTCTTCTGCAGATGACTACGGCCGGGTCTCGAGTACTTAGAGGGCTACTTGAGAATTTGCTCTTGCCGACGAATGGCAATCGTGTTTTACGGGCATAGGGAAAATTAGGGGCGTTGATGTTCTATAGCATAGGTGCTCTCAGTGAACGGGAATGGCGATAAAGGCGTTTTCCATTTGGTTCTGGGACCGACTGGAGCTGGTATTGGCAAAGGCCACATTGTATTATAGAACCGCATGGCTGTATCAGTGCTCAAGAATAAAAGCAAGCATAGTATTTCGAGGGTGTTAGTTGGTATCGTCATGTCATCAGCAACGCTAAGATTTCCATGTTTATTTCTTACCATCCATCCATTTCATGGGAAGAAAGTCTCGCTTCTTCTCTTTCAGATCTCATGCTGTCTTTCCCCTGCTATTTGCATCTATTTCAAGATCTCTGGGCCGAGTGAGGCATGTCTCAATCTACACAAATGGATGGTCAGATGGACATGGACAAAGCCAGTCAGCCTTTCTCTGAATCTTAGTCGTCCATCTCTACGTCGTCTCAAATCGAAGCTTTTCTAGAACACTTTGGGGATTCTCGGGGCAGTTGATATCCGTATGAGTGTCACAAGTCTCTGCTCTAAATGAAATACTTCCGACATTGATCCTCCTCGGTCACTGGCTTTCACTTGCTCAAACGCCACTCTTCTCAATCGTCAACCTCTAACATAGGCTAGGGGCTCCTTTTACATTTCCAGAAAAGTCTAATGTGTTGAAGATATACGATTGCTGATACTGTACCTGGATCATCATGGGAAGACATTTTATACTTCTGAAGTGGACGCTTGAAATGATGAACTTCATCTTTAGACGGGATTATCCACTGCTTGAAGCTTCTAATTGTAGATCGAGTCTTTGCTTTCACCATCATTTGGCAAGTGGTCACTATTTGGCTGTCATCTTGAGGCTTCTCCTGCATGGTTACTTGGCTTTGTAAACATGCACTGCTGGTTCTATGTGACAAATTTTTAGGAAACGGCGGTTTTATTAATAAATTTTTAGGCGTAACGCATGCGATGAGATTGGAAAAGTCTTAGCAGAAGATGAACTATGAAGGATTAGTGGAAGTGTGAGAGTTGTTACGGGTGTGGTGGGTTATGGAGGCTTTGGTCATTGCAGTGGAGACAATACTGCTGCGCTGGCTGCTTGACATTCAACATACTAAACATGGCAGCTTGAGCCGGAACTTAATAATAACTGATACAGATAATAGCAAGACATGGAGACTGACTACAAAACAAAGATAGACAAATCTAGTCAGCCGGGCATTTGCACGTTGCCCTTGTCTCTTTACAAGCACCGGCAAGGGTCCAAGTGATGATGGTCGTCGGGGTACATGAACCCGGCATTCAGACCAAAGAATAGTCCGCAACTGTAACTTAATTGCAAGCGATAATTCAGCTGAAAGATCCAGATTCAGTGTAAGCTTTCTTCAAAGATTTTTGACTCCTATAGCTTCTGTTGAGAATGGAATATGTCATTCGAACCGTCTCGTGATCAGACCCACCAAGGTGGCTAGTCGCAACCGCATCGGCCTCCCAGCACCTCATCGTTCATGATATGTTCTTAATCTCTCCAGATACTCTCAACTTCCCCAAATAATAACTTTCTTAGATGGACGCACATGCAAGTCTGCAGCTTTGTTAAAGCTACCAGTGATCTATTCTGATTCTATCGCTTTCTTCTGGCCATGAAACGACATTCACTACACCAACAACCCCCCACGATAGTCCGGCCTTGATCTGAGGGCGCCTTCGACACTCATAGAATTGGAAATCATTTGCGAATCATCTATTCCTTCCATTTCTGCGAATCTACTCTCCTTGTCAGCCGAGCAAGAGGCCCAACTAGACGCTTTGACGCCCTCAACATGTCAAGCTCCAACATGCCAACTGGGGCGTCCGGATTCATGCCACGAAGGTCATCTTACGCCTCAGTCGTTTCCGGTGCAGCTTTAGGAAGTCCTCATCAGTATTCGCAGGTGATGAGAGCAGGCGCATTTGCCCACCTGGCACACACAGAAGCCGACCCAGGCTACGACTTTACGTCTTACCACAACCTGAGCGGACACTCACGACACGATTCTCGAGCATACGATATGGACTTCAATACAAATGGGGGCTCGCATGGGCGATCTGGGTCTTGGGGCCGTGGTGGACAATTACCAAGTTTCTCCAGCGCTTTTGGGCCTCTGGTTAATGGGTATGGTTATGGTGGTCTTGGTAGCGGACATGGCGACCAGTTCTTCACGCCATCATACCTGAAGGGGTCAAAATATGTACAGCGGTTGGAGGATGCGCACAGAGCGAAAGTTGCGGCACATAAGGAAGGGCACTCTACACAATCATCCCAGCCAGGATCTCTTTCGACGAGTGCCAGCAGTATAAATCTACACACGAAGATAGCTCCTTCACATCGAGGCATGACATATGACTTGATTGAGAAAGCGCCGCCGGCCGACGATGAAGTACTGGCTCCCTTACCATCAAGATGGAATAGTCAAGACAAGTACGGAGGGTTGGAAGTTTTGTCAGATGGGCAGGAAGTCAAGTTTACGGGGCCAAAATCTGATCGAGATAGAGACTTGGAGGCTTGTGCTATACGGGCGGACCATCCCATGCCTCCTCAGTGTGGAATCTACTACTTTGAGGTGACGATAATATCTAGGAAGAGAGAAGAGTATGTCTATATTTATCAATATATCTGAAGCTATGTTTCTAACTCGACATCTAGGAGCTCTATTGGCATTGGTTTCTCAAGCAAGAACGTCCCACTATCGCGGTTACCTGGATGGGAACCAGAATCTTGGGCTTATCACGGAGATGACGGTCACTCGTTCTGCTGTAACAGCTCAGGTAAACACTACGGGCCACCATTTAACGCTGGAGATATTATAGGATGTGGCATAAACTTCAGATCGAATTCTGCTTTCTTTACGAAAAATGGAGATCATCTAGGTTCGTCCTTGCCAAATTTGGAAGCCCTGAGCTCTTCTAACAACGTGAAGGTACCGCCTTCCGTGATATCAACAAGGAGAAACTCTATCCCTCGGTGGGCATGAAGAAGTCGGGAGAGCACGTCCGAGTAAATTTTGGGCAAAGTCCATTTGTCTTTGACATAGATGGCATGATGTCGGCAAGTAGCAATTTTCCTTATCCCCAAGCTTCTTTTGGTTCTATTGGCAGCGATCTCTCTCTGGCTGTTTCGAACATTTCTGGATCACAAGAACAATTACAACCATCGAATTCTGGAGCGGCAGTCGCGGCGTCGTTAGAACTTCTTGACGAGTCGGAGTCGGACGACGAACCCCCTCCTTTGGTAACGCCATCGCCTCCTCGTTCAACAAATAACGGAGCGGTTCCCAACGGTACGTGGCAGGCGGAACGAACGGGTTCAGCTGCCATCAATTTCGTCTTCAACGTCAGAGCACCAGTGATCGAGAATCCACCTAGAAGCGCACGTACGATATTACTGCTTCAGACTTTGGAAAGACATTCCAGGAGGAGAACTTTGAATAACACCGAGCGGCATATCATACGTATTGCTGCTGGTATCGACGAGCATCGAGCTTCATTGTTGGCATCTACGAGCCCAGTTCGCGCCATCCATTGGAGTCGGATCACAGCAAGTGAACGTGCCTTGGATGATCTAGGAGATCGTATCAGTGCAGAGTTATTCCCAACGCTTGCAGCTATCGGATTCCCAATGGAGCCAGAAGAAGAAGCACGCCGAGGCTGGGTGTCGAACAGCGGAGAGCCAGTAACAGTTATGGCTAATGGCCTGCCTGCCGAAATCGCCAGAAACAGAGCAGCAATGGAGCGCTTCAGAGGCTTGGAAAATGATATCAGAGCAGACAACTCATTGAGACCGGGACACAGAATTCCGAACTTCAACCAACATCCTGGCGCGCGCGCACTAGGAGATGACAGTCCCGAAACTTCGCCACTTTCCCCTCTGCTACCTCGGAGAGAACCGCTGCCAAAACCAAGAGATGTGAACACAATGACTGACTTTGAGAAACAGCAAGAAAGAAAGCAAATTAGGCAGCAGATCGAGATGACCAGCACCGTCAAGCTTGCGCCGCCATTGAGCGAGACCGACTTGATTCAGTCGCTGGTATGTTTACGCGAGTTCTATTCTATCGCCCTTCGCTTAGCTGACACGTTCTCGCAGGTTCTCCAGTTCCTCACACATGATGGCTATGTCGAAACTGCCAGAGCATTTGCGGAAGAAGTCCACTCGGAAAAGGAAGCACTGAGTTTAGATCCGAATGCCATCATAGAAGGAGTCGACGTGAAAGAGGACGAAGATGCAGGCCATCGACAACGTAGGATTATCGTTGTATGTGCAGATTCCAATGCTGACCTAGAGACAGGCATCAGAAAGGCTGTTCTGGAGGGAGATATTGAGAAGGCTCTCAAATATACCCATGCCTTCTATCCGAATGTGCTAAAGGACAACGAGCATGTGTCATTTCGACTAAAATGTAGGAGGTATGAACTTCAATCCCGATTCTCCCCAGCCTAATTTATGTGCTAATTTGGCTCAAGATTCATTGAGATGATCCGTTTAGGTGCGGAGATGCAGAATTCGACTCATTCGAACGGTGTCAAGAAGAGCAACGGTCACAACGGAGACTGGTATGACGAGGTTGCTCAGGGGATGGACCTAGATGATCATCAAAGCCAAGCTAACAATTGGGATCGGATGGACACGGAAGACTCGACTGAGAACCACATGGAGTATCAAAGGCTGCTGCAAGATACCTTGAAATTTGGTCAAGACCTTCAAGCAGAGTACAAAGATGATCCACGAAGAGAGATTGGCAAGGCGCTTGAGGAGGCATTTGCATTGATGGCATACACAGATCCACTTAATGCCAAAGAGGTAGCGCATCTACTTGACCCCAGCGGACGAGCAGCAGTTGCGGAGGAGCTTAATTCTGCCATACTACGTAAGTCCAAGCTATAACGTGTTCATTGTTTTTGGAGGTTAATTTTTGACAGTATCTCTCGGCAAATCATCAACTGCTGCACTTGAAAAGCTGATACAACAGAGTACTGTCCTTCTCGAAGAGCTCGGAGAAGCTGGTGGTCCTGGTGCTTTTGTCAGTATAGACGACTTCGTCAAAGTCAAGCCCTACAACGACGCATACGCGTAGGAAGCAGACTTTTGCAACACCAAGTTCGGCGGATAGCGACTTAATTTCTTACTCATAGAAGACATGTTCTTCAACGGCGTTTACTTTCCTTTCTCTTTGCATACATTGTGGGAATGGTGTACTGGATTCGACTCGCTCCTCATTGTTTTTCAGTTGCACAGGCAGTCGGGCCGGGTCTATCTGGGATGGGGTTCTGGCGAGCAAGCAATCAAGCCTGGGCGGGTTTTTGCTGTTCCTGACTTCTGCAGCGCGATTTTATTGGTTTTACGAGATTATGGAATGGTCTGCTTTCGACAGACCTTTACGCTGCGTAGCTTAGACTGGGGATCGATGGATCAATAGGTGTTACAGGCTGAGCGTCTTGCCTTGCCTTAGCTTTTAGCTGGCAGGTTCCTAGGCCAGTTGGATGAATGGATGGATGGATGGATGGCGTGTACTTGTCCCTGGTCGCTGACTGCGACCTGTCTAGATGTCGATAATAGGAATACTACTTCATCCACACTACTGCACCTCTCTTCATTGATCTGTCTTATCTAGATGTTGTTTAAAGTCGAATCGAGATGGTCCGAAGGACTGGCATGTAAACTTTCCAGGATTACGGGAAAGAAAGTTGCCTGATTGATTCTCGGTTGTACGACTTCGGATGTTGATGCTGGCTTTCCCAGGATGATTTCTTGCATGTTGTCCTCTTGAACTGGAAAATACAAGCGAATAGTTTTTGGGTACTTCAGAGCAGAAATAGAATGATGCGAGGTTTGACGATAACACATTGGTCTGCAGGCTTCGATAAACACAGTAAGTGAGTAGTGGCCTCCGTATACCTTGCCTGGTTTTTGATGCTCTCGGTAGTTCTTGTATTTAAAAAGTCAGTATACACCTCTTAGGCGTCCACTCCATCGATTATAATGGCAATCTTGAGTGTAAGAAAAATGGGAGAGAGAAAAAGGTAGGCCCAATTGACAACCCGTTCTGGATTCGTAGAAGGGTTTTCTTCTCAAGGATGTAAGTATACTCCTGCAGCAGACAAGCTAGATGCTGGTTTAGTGTTGTTGGCTGCATGCAGGAAGAGCGGGCTGCAAGTACTATGCCAGCAGGACTCGAGAGGAAAGTCGGCTCGATGGGAAGTGAACAAGGGACCTAGGTTCCATTTTTATCTCAAAGTGTATTTGAAAGTAATGAGGACAGATCTTTGGGTTCTTATGAATGTGCTTCCTTAGTGTTGTTGGTTTGAAGAAACTAAATTGATGCACCTGCTCGTAAAGGGAGGTAGGTCGCTTAGATGATGCTGAACTGGTGCAAGGGGTTGGAGAGTGGTTGGGCAAGAGGACAGAAATCGTTGCGCACAAAGTGATCTGGGATGAACGACATAAACTTGGTTGTGTTGTGCAAAGAAAATAATGGCCAACTCTTTCAGCGGCCAAAAGTCATGTCAATCATATAGTGGAGTTGTGACGTTCGGCTCCATAGAACGAAATGTGAAGATCTCAGGGATTAAAGTCTTGCATTAATAGTGATTCTGGCGTCTAAAAACACGGAACACCTTTCTCTGCTGACTATCTTTATTTTCCATTGCCTGAAGAATGGCATCCCGTCTTCCCTCTGTCTCGGGCGTAAAAAAGTTGAAAGATGAAGTGGCGCTGATTTGATATTTGTCCCCAATGACGCCATGAAACTCCGGTGCAATTGAACGCCTTGATATGCTGCAATAATTGCACGATCGATAATCCTTATATCCCTCCTCTTTCCGTGGGGATCGAGCAAGAGTGCCCTTCCTTCTATACCCGACCAACCCGTCCTGTGTTGCATGTGCTCGGCAAAAAAGAGAGTTGGGAAATTTCCAAATATTCGAACACGCATACGTGCTCCTGTTGACAGGACCACTTTCAAATCCCCGGCTCGTCGCTCTCAAGCAGTCCCCAGCCTGGGTCTGACGTGCATTGAATAGTGGTTATCTCTCATCTCCAATCTCGCCCCTCTTCATCCCGAGGTTCCTCCCCGACCGAATACGGACCGAAAAGTCCACTTCCTTCTCTCCACATCAAATCGCCACACTTTCCAAATCCCGCATCAGACATGCCATCTGTGCTCGTTTCGCTGCCTCGGCTACCAAGTTGAAGTCTCGAAGGAATGGCGACGTTGCGTCGTTCGTGCGAGGCTGGACGGGAGGAGGCTGTGGTAATTGCTGTTGGTGTTGTTGTGTTTGGGACTGTGGTGCGGATGTTGGACCGCTAGATTGAGCGGAAGAGTTTGCAGAGGAGAAGTAGGAGCCTTGGTTTTGCGAAGGCAGGCGAGGAGAGGAAAGAGGTGCTTCCATCTTTGAGGTTATCGTGAAAATGAAGGCTTGGTGGGGCAGAAGTCAACTCGGTATATCTATGCTCGAGGCTGGCAGAATAGCAGCCGAGTATAGACTCCAGATGGGATCTCGTGTTATTCAAGGTTGAAAAGGAAGATGGCCGAGCGAGGGTTCGAGATGATGATGAAGTGAGGTTTGACGGAAGGAAGAAGTAATCGTGCGACGGACGATAACAAGTAGCCTGGGGAAAAGGCAGCAGCCGTGTGTCTGCCTCTTTATGAACCTCGGGTTGACGCCGGAATAAATCAGGCTAAAGTGGAGAGCAGAAGCCGGGGTTTCGACGTTTGCAGACGCTTCACTCGACTCAGAAAAGCTATTTCTCCGCAGTACTCGTACTTGTATTGCTGAGTGAGAAAGGCCGAGGTCGTGCGACGATGCAAGATAATATGGAGAAATGCAGGAAGGGTCAAGTTTATCAAGGAGCAGAGAAAGATAGAAAGGAGATCGTTGGCAAGATTCCACATCAAGCAGGGTGCATTGCAGGAAGTGGAAGTACCTACCAGGCCCGGAGGCGCTCTCTGACGGTATCAGTTGGCGCGCATCGATGGCGAGTGGATGCGGCATTGGCGTCACAGCAGCCCTGACATGAGCGAGCGGGCAGAATCCCGCCCTCGTCTGTGCTTTTCCCCACGCATACTGGAGAGAAGTGTGGAGGTTAGACTGACCAAGAAGGGGCATGAAGCTGCAGATCTGTTGAAGCGGACTCTGAGAGATCGAGGCTGCGAGGGATGAGCAAGCCAGGCCTCAAAACAGATAAACGATGCCTGGAGATATTGCAATGAACTGACACTTTGTACTTGAGACTTTGAAAACACCTGATGGCAGCGGTGGCGCAACTTCTTCCTGCATGATTGAGGCAATTAATGAGGCCGAGAAACGTGGGCATCACCCCACTGCCCTTCTCCACTGACTGACTGTGAAGATCGTGATTGAGATTGCCCTTCAGCAAGGGTTTTCAGTCTTTACTTACCCCGTAAACCAGAAGGGATGGACAATCACTAAGAGGAATCTGCCAGAATTCAAGATCATTAAGATTGGCATCATGGCCACTGTATATCGCCAACAAAGGTCTTGAGAAGATAAATGAAAGCAACATGTAATTTGCAGATTGTCGAAGCAAGTACGGAGAGAGAGCGAAATCTGTTGGTAGTCATCAACTGGGTTGTTTGTACCAGTGACACAATCAAATCCACCGGTGCAAAGAAATAAAACTTCCATACCGCCGAGAACGTCGTGGGTCAAAAAAGGACACTACAAGCACACAATCTTGCGAACTTGAAAACATGAAAACTCTGCATTTTTTTTTCAACTACAAAGGGTCCGAATGATGAAGTACAGCACGCATAGAGAGGGTATTGAAGAATACCACGGTACTCGCAAGTGTAGGTGAGATTGACGAGGTACCTCCTGGGCGTCGGGTTAAAGTTCGGAATAAGGCGCCGTGGCCCCGAGAACTCGAGACTCGAGACTCGAGAGGCGGTCAGAAGGGCCGGCAGAATAACCCGAAACCTTCTAGCTGTATGCAGTATCGCAAGTCGCGACGCGCATCAATCTTCGGGATACTTCACCCAATTCCTCCCAATGCCGCCCAAAAAGACTTCTGAAAAGAGCCAGATAGACGAAAAGACCCCCAGCGATGATAATCAGACGTCATTCGCACGGCAGACGGGGAAAGTGAGAGAGATCTTCTCAATTCCAGCTCCCATCAAAAAGTTATTCGACCTTGTACCAGTTGTGGTATATCCAGCAAATCCGCTTCCACAACGGGCACCAAAGTCTGCGAGGATACCAAGTCTCTATGTGTTCAGTAAGGGTCATGATGCCGCAGCGGGGAGACCATCTTTCAATCCTAGCTGTTTGAAGTGGCAGGTCAGTTAGACAGCTTTCATAAGGGGCGTCGAGGTTAACAACTTGTAGACCTTCTTGAATATTGCAGGAGTTGACCACCGTCTGATCTCTTCCAACAACCACGCCTCTCCCACCGGCGCTCTACCATTCCTACTTCCAGCAGTGCGCAGCTCAGACAGCTCACAAGACTCGCTCCTCCCCGTACCTTCGAACAAGTTCGTCAAATATGCTACAGAACACGGCGGCATTGTTGAAGAGTCCCCCAGCATGCGGTATTCAGCTTACCAGTCTCTACTCGATCATCGGATACGGAATGCTTGGGTAGGTGCAACCCTAAGCATAGCTTTGTCCATTTCTTCTGACTACTCCACCAGCTTTTCACACTCTATTTGGAACCTCTAAACTTCGATGCAGTCGCCTATCCACTCTATATCGCTTCAACTTCGTCAAATCCAGTCGTTCGAGCGTCAATATCATATCAATTGCGAAATGCAGCCGAAGCGGAACTTCTGAAACACACACCAATCATAGACACGGACGACTTATACAGCGAGGCTGACAAGGCATTCGAGGCTCTCTCGATCTTGCTCGGAGAAGATTCATGGTTCTTTGGCAACGACAAACCAGCATTATTCGATGCCAGTGTCTTCGCTTATACTCAATTGCTGCTGGACGATAATTTGGGGTGGAAAGAGAAGAAGCTCTGCCGTGCGCTCCGAGTCCGAGACAATCTTGTACAACACAGAGAGAGGTTACTTGTCAGATACTACGGCGGATCATAAAATAAGAAATATTACCAAGGCCGACAATCCGCACACAGGACCGGATGCTGCTAATCCGATTGCTGGACTTTGACAGAGTTCTGGAGGTTGCTCAGCCACTGCGCTGCCTTTGACACAAAGTTTGCGGTTGCGCTTTTGATGTCGACGATCCATGCAACTTGAGATTGTACTGCTTTGGATTTTGGCATGCTTTTCGAGCCTTTCCCTTCTGAGGCTTGCCAATGCGAAGCCCAGGAACAATCCAAGAACTATGCTCAAAAACTTTAGAGTCAGATGTCCTGTGGCATCAGGAAGCCCTACGTCTTTATCCCAAGTGCGATTCTCCATTTGTCATGTTCCTTTTTCTATATGCAGCGCCCAGCCTTCGGATGATGGAAACCCCGCGATGAGCATCACCAGTACGAGATGTGGCAAACCTTCATCGGCCTCATAGGTCGAATTGAGCTAAAAACTTTCTTGGCAAAGACCAAAGGGTCTTTGATCCATTGATCTTGGGTCCAGAAGAATAAGCTTAATCCGATTCCGGGTTGGCGGATTTTTAAGAGCCTCTTTAGCGCCAATTGACCTTGGCTGACGGTCTCTCTAGAGATCGCGTCTACCATTCTGACGATGCCTCTCAATGCCAATGCTGAAAGACTGCTCAATCTATCCCGCCGTCACCCCGCTGTCCTGTCTGACTGCCTCTGTTGATCACGTATTATTTCTTGGCTGAGTTCGCGGGGTACTTTTAGTTCAGCTTTGTCCTCCATAATTGGGATTTTGGTGTGGGTCGAGGGTCCGATTGCTTGTAGCCAAGCAGTAGAAGGTCTTCCGAAATGCAGTAAATCAATATTCGCATCTGGTTCCGGGCTTGGCTTTCCTTGTGCTCAGCCTCAGTGACGACACCGTGAGATATCCAGAGCTCGGCAAGTATGTTTTGCTGTGCATCATTTTCTCTGCTTTGAAGGCTGCCGTTCTCTATATAAGCGAAGTCAAGTCCTTCTCATGTCGTTTCCAATCATCAGTCTCAAACAGCTCTTACATCCATCTATAACAATCACTTTCGCATCCATACAATTCTCAACATCAATACATAATCACAATGAAGTTCAGTACAGTCGCTTCCGTCGCTACGCTCCTCGCAGCACCAGTCCTCTCAGCTCCCACAGACATCAAGTACGGTCCGCCCAAGGGCGGATGGGAAAGTGTAGACTATCCCAAGGGCACAGGCGAGAATCTCGAGCACTACCCAGCTCCTCCCGGAGGTTGGGAGAACGTCGACTATCCCAAGGGGACTGGCGAGAACCTTGAGCACTACCCACCTCCTCCTGGAGGTTGGGAGAATGTCGACTATCCCAAGGGAACTGGCGAGAACCTCGAGCATTACCCACCACCACCAAAGGGTGATGACGACAAGAACGACGACGAACCAGAATTCACCAGCAGATACCACATCACAGCTGTTGGTGCTGAGGTCCGCAACGGCACTGTTTCCGTACCAGGTCCAGCCGATGCTGTTGGATACTTCAACTATGGAATCAACTCCAAGACCGAGAGAATATGTTGGGTAAGTCCTGCCCAGCGCACCGAATTGTCAACATAACACTAATCATGCTATCAGGAAATTACACTCCTCAATGTAGCAGGCACATATGTCTCCCCCGCCCGCACGGCTACTCACATCCACGAAGCCGCACGTGGGGCATCAGGCCCACCTCGTCTTGCTTTCCCCAATCCTCAGGGTGACGATAAGAAGCGTGTGAGCACTGGCTGCATGACTGGTCCCTTCACTACCGGATTGAACGGCCCCAACGGACAGGATACCGGTATTGGCTTCAAGCTGGCTCAGATTGAGGCCAACCCAGCTGGCTTCTTCACTGATGCCCACACCAACTTGTTCCCATTGGGAGTTGTCAGAGGTCAACTTGCTTAGAATTTAAGCGAATGGAGACGATGCGCATAGGATTTGGCAACACAAGGCAATTTTGCATGGTATGGGGTGTAGGATAGGTTGCTATGGAGCACTTTGAGATGACTCTCACGATATATATAAATGTTTAATGTCCATCTTTAATGTTGTATTTTCGGTTCAAGTGTCCAGTGAGGCGTGGTAATTTCATGCGTTCGAGAAACTTTTCTTGCTGACGATTTTCTGAGTCGAAACACTGGAAAGTGTGGTACAATTGCCACAATTCTTCAGCTGAGATTGAATACCGCGCAGAACAGTTCATTACTTCTCAAATATCCTCCTTGTGCCCGACGATTTTTGGGCCCGGAGACGAGTTAACGAATCATGTGATCTGTCATCCTCATCCAATGCATCCCGCTGTTTGTCTTTTGTCCCGGAACGCCATATAGTGTTCACGATCGGAATTATGAGCGTGAATATATCATCAAAACCTCGTGAATCGCCAACCTTGTTTGATGTTCTTGGACAATATGGCATCTTCAACGCGCTCTGTTGTCGTTTGGACACCGCTACTCTGTTTGCTCTTCGACGAGTAACTAAGAGGCTATCAGACAGCTTTGCCGCTCATGCTAGGGAAAGGTGGAATGTAAACCGACGCCTGAAGCACTTTGTGAATCATCCACAGGGACTTCGTACTATGATGGCTCGCCACAATGCATGTAAGTACATTTTCTCAGCCTTTGCTCGATATGGCGGGCACGGCCGTGTCATACTCATCCTTGACAAGTCGCATATTACGAATTGGGAAGTTAACTTTGTTGGAGTGATTTCGGGAAGCTTCGTTGTCCAGTTCTTCGACGACGATTTCTGGAAAGGCTCTGATCTTGATATATACGTTGAGAGAGAAGTTGCGGCAATATTCGGCACGTACTTGGCACGGAAGGAGGGTTATCGATTCGAGAAGTCATCCACTAATGAGGATGAGTACCACTTGTCGGGCATCTATAAGGTATGCATTACGAAGGCTGTAACACAGGCATGCACTTCTGTATGCTGTAGCGCTAAATGGATATTTACAGACCGATACGTATCTTCGAGGACACAAAGATACGGGCAATGAGACCAAAATCCAAATTATCTCAACAAGGAGCATTCCTGTTAGCTGTATGCTAGGATGCTTCTCAAGCACTGTCGTCATGAACTTCATGTCTTGGAACGCCGCCTACTCGATGTTTCCAGACATGACATTTCTTGAGCCTCGCAGCCAGCTCAAGGTATGCACTGGCTACGAGGATGATAACGATGCAGAGAGAATTCGAGCACACATCCAAAAGTATCAGAGACTGGGCTGGAATTTGCTGTCCCCAGAAGAGGTAAAAGCTTCACCATCTCGCTCCTTGCAGCTTGAGAAAACAAGACGAGTCGGCGATCGTTATTCATGGAAGATAGCACTGGATATTGATGGTGTCCAGCCAGCCTCGGTCCCCGACTACGTTCTCGAGCACTGCCACTTCGGAATAGATCATGTTGAAGATATCATCGGCATGAATGGCAGAGAAGCGATTTGCGAATCCGTAGCATACGACCTCACTTCGCATGTTCTCAAGCACAAGTATACGTTTTCGCCGGGCAAGGCAAACTTCTGGAGGAGTTTCATGGCTACGAGGCTGCATGGCTTGCTTGTACATGAGTTGAGAAATTTGGATGCGGAGATACGTCCAGCATTCTTAGATCTTCCAGAGGTGGATGATCCTTGGCATTCAGGAATCAGCGGATTCATGGCGGGTTTCGTCATACTGGACACCTGGAAGTTCTACGACGAGCATATTCCGGCATGGTGCGATGAGTGGGAGAAGCAAAATTCTGGGAGTGAATTGGGGGAGCAGGTGGCTGCTATGGCTATTGTAGCCCCTGATGAACCTCAGGTATAGGATATCACAGCTAGTTGGAGACTGTTATCTCCACAGACAAGCTCTGTGTGAAGGTTGATTGAGGTAAAATTGATCGATACATTCCACGCACTAGTCCTTTGCAAAAGGGTGCCAGAAAAGTCATGGACATTTGCCTTGCCCGATGCCATGCATACTTCTTTGCAGCTCGGCTCCAAACACTGTCCCTATATCGTGAGCCAATCCATGTTATGCCCGTGCATACTGTACATCATGCAGACTCTTTAGGTTTGCCCCGAAAGAAACCCTCCGGTCAGGGAAGTTCGCTCAGCAGTCTCGCTTAGGAATTGTAAATAGTCAAGAGTTACGCTCTGTGCGTGTCGGGCAAGCCAATGACTCCTCTTCTCCTTTATTACGTAGAAATGTATTACTTTGACTCCCATACTCTGCTCCGCTGTCAACCATCTTCCATTACCCGCAATGTCTCTACCGCACTTTCGCAATGCTCGCCTGACAATCCAAATATAATACAAACAATCCGTAAGAGAGCGCGAGATACACCCTTCAAGAAACAATGCAGACATTCTTACATAAGTTGCAAGCCCCTTTCACATCTCTTCTAGAATCTCCGCCTCTGGTTGAGACACCTTCAGCACGATTGACTCAGGCGTCAGGCTGAGGCTCACCGGCCGCCCTTACCTGGGCCGCTTTCTTCTTATCCGCAAGTACTTTGGTTTCCCACTCCTTGCTCCAATTTGGGATCTGGGAATCAATATAACTCCAAGACTCAGGTTTCGGGATCTTCTCCATGAACGTATATAGTAAGCGTTTTGGGCTCATCATCTCGCACAATGTCCGTAGAACTATGTCCTCTGGGATTTCTTGTGGATCGAGTCTCAGTATTTCGGCGACTGTCACGATCCTGAGTCTGTATTCGATGAATGCCCAGAAGGTTTTGGAGTGATGAGAATCCGGTCCGACACTGCGTGTGCATTTGTACTTCAGGGCATCATTCGAATATTCGGTAGCCTCGCAGGTGTAGTGATTAGAATTTGGATGGCAGGAGATGATATATACCACAAGATCAAAAGATATGGTTTTCTGTACATTCATTGGAAAACTTCACGGCTTTGTTCCAGAAAGGAAGAAGTATTATTCCATATTCAGCTCTGCAGCATCCAACAGGCTCTTGGGGCTTTCATTTGTTGGTACAGGCAGAAACTGAACGAATTGATAGATTTGTCTCAGAGAACAATGTCAGCATAGCCTGATGCCCACTGAACAACCAAGAATAGCTAACAGCAATGAAGTGTAGTAAAAATAGATTAACCCTTCTGTGGTAACTTCCATTTAAAATGACTTTCATTATGTCTTTGGAATGGGCTTATCTTTCAGAAAGCGCCTTCGTAGCTCCCTACTCAAGCTCAATAGAACTGTAATAAGAGGTAAAGATAATGATGTGAATGATACATCTTCTGCAACTTGCAGGCGCTCTTGGGAAAAGGAAAGCAAAAAGTCGCACATTTGCAGTAGAAAGTAGACCTGGCATTGCCGAGAGCCATCTGTGTGATAAAAGCTCGAGTCTTTCCAAGGTATCGATAATCTGTACTAACTGCTCACCTCTATCCATGAGAGAGTGAAAAGGAGTCTAGATTCTGTTGTTGGGATTCAGGCCAAATAGTATGGCTCTTGAGATTCCGGTGTTTACAAACCAGGACTTTAGCGAGTCTGACGTGAACCCCTAAAATCTCACCAGCCAGCAACTGGCTCCATGCACGAGCGGCATGCAGCCGCCCCATGCAATGTTCTCGCTATCTTTGGATATAGTTCAATGGCATAGAAGTGTTGCGATTTTGGGAAATGTGTTGCTCCTCTAGTCTGAAGCGGAATTTCCCAATTCAAGTCAGTCAGCGACTATTTCAACGTCACCGACTCGTATAAATACTTCGGACTATCCTCAATGTCAACTGGTTTGGAAGGATTGAAATACCTTCGTTTGAACATGACGATTCTCGGTTATTCTACAGTCCTGTTGCTTATTGGCATTGCCATATTAACAGTAAGTCCCATTCGCAACCAGCAACTCCTCACCACCAAAAAGCTCACCATAGCAAAAGTACATTCTCATCACAGCTCTCTACAACCTCTATTTCCACCCTCTCTCGCCTTTCCCGGGCCCTCTCGTATTTAGAGCCTTTCACGCCCCCTTTCTCCACTCCATGCTCATCGGCCGTCTTCCCCACACCATCAAAGACCTACATGCACAGTACGGCCCCGTCGTCCGCATCAGCCCAACAGAGCTTTCATTCACCGACCCCTCAGCCTGGAAAGCCATCTACCAAAACAAAGCCTTCATCAGACCCTCCCAATGGCGAGGGAAACCTCCTGGCGTGCAAGCAGATAGCCTGATCTCTGCTTCTGTTGAAGACCATGCGCGGTTCAGAAAAGTCCTTGCGCCTGCTTTTTCGGAGAAAGCCGTCACTTTGTATGAGCCGATTGTAGGGAATTATGTTGATGTTCTGATCCGAAAGCTTGGGAGGGAAGTTGAGAGTGATGGGGGCGAGACAGTGGTTGATGTCGTACGCTGGATCAACTTCGCGACATTCGATATCATCAGTGATCTCGGATGGGGAGATTCGTTTCAGTGTTTGGAGAAGCAAGATTACCATCCCTGGATCACTGTTATACTCCAATTCCAAGCTTTGATGGTCGCTGCAGCCTTGAGCTATTATCCAGTCCTTGAAAGACTGGTCTCGTACATCACCCCCAAATCAGCCCTCGCTGGACTGAATCTGGTTCTATCAACATCAGAAGCGAACGTCAAATCACGACTCCGGCGGAAAACTGAAAGGCCAGATGTCATGTCATATATTCTTCAGCACAATAATGTATCGCCCGAAACAGGCATGTCCGAAGCGGAAATGATAACGAACTCGATGGCTCTGATCGTTGCAGGCAGCGAGACGTTGACTGCTGCTTTGGCTGGCACTATCAACATCCTACTCTCTCATCCGAAGGAAATGCAGAAACTCGTCAAAGAAGTCAGATCATCTTTCGCGTCGGAATCCGAGATCTCTGATCGAACCACGAAAGACCTGCCGTACCTGACGGCTGTGCTGCAAGAAGGAATGCGCCTGTGTCCTCCAATACCAGATAACATGCATCGAGAAGTGCCGAAGGGTGGAGTTGTCATTTCGGGATATGTGATACCAGAAGGTGTCACGGTGGGAATTTCGTGCTTCTCTATGTTCAGATCGAAGCAGAATTTCGTTTCGCCTGATGAATTCATTCCTGAGCGGTGGCTCCGAATCGTGGGCGACGAGTTCTCTCCGTTTGTCAACGATAAACATGATGCGTTCCATCCATTCAGTGTTGGTTTGCATGGTTGCCTTGGGCAGCAGCTTGCTTGGTTTGAATTACGTACCGTCATGACGAGGTTGCTGTGGAATTTTGATTTGAAGCTTCCCAAGGGAAGCAAGCCCCTTGAATGGACTTCTCAGAAGATTTTCTGGGCTTGGGAAAAAGAGCCTGTGAACGTCATCTTGATGCGCAGAAAATTCCAATGAATACTTGGCAAAGATCTGTTTTCGGGCTTAATTCGATCAATTATTGTGTCATTAGACTGCAGAGCAAGGAATCCGTATAGAGGTGACGAATCAGAGAGACGCCTTGTATCGACAACATCCATTGAAGGATTTCTTAAATACATAGGTATCAATAGCTCAAAAACTAGCTCAGTTTCAGCGAGTCAACAGCATTGTAGATTAGCAAATATCATTGCTTCTCTCTCATCAAGCCAACTTGCCCCGCCTCAGATTGGCTCCATGAAAATAGCCTTGAGAAACTTTCGCATCGTCTTTTCGCTTTTCTTAGCAATGGTTCCCCATGGAACAGTCATATTGCCCTCATTCTCGGGGTATATGAGACTGGCAGAGACCGAGTCCTCCTCGTCAATGTCTGGTCCACTAAATCCCGTCAACATTGCCTCGTACTTGTCCAAACCCACTTGGTGTCCAATCGCCAGAATTTGTGCAGTCTGGACATTCTCATGCTCCCAGTCGTTATCGGCCAATTGCAATGTCTTCACCCTGGAAGTTTTCTGACAAGCGTTATCAAACTTCTCAACGATGAGTTTAGCATCCTCGATCATCTCCTGGCTTCTATCAAACAGAGTAGCGAATGAGGTGTCCTTCGATCGTGCTTTAGATTCGCCATGCACGGCTGAGGGCAATGGGCGTGAGGCGGCGTACGCTTCCTGGAATGCTTCTGTAAAATCCGAGTCTTGCTTGCTACTATAGACGGTCAGTTCACAGATCAAACACTGTGGGGTTACTGGGGTATCATCTCCATACGCTTCGATGCCAAGATCATGAAGACCCTTCTTCAACGATTCCTCAGTGTCGTCGACCTTACTTTCAAAGACGCCGATATAGTTTGTGGCTGCTTTAGTAGCTCGTTTGTTTTTCTTGTTCTCGCCATAGAACTCTACCATTGCAAGGAATTGCCTAGGAAGAATGAGCAGATAGTCTTTTGATGACAGCATCGCGTCGTCCAGGCCCGCTCATTGGCGACGCCGTACCGTCGCGTGGGACAGGTTTGTACATACTTGCTTCCCAAGCGTCCTTCATCTTCCTCGTACTCGTCTGATCTGTCAGCGCGCTTGATAGGCTCTGACTTGCGCGATTTCATCGAGCTCTTCTTGACATGTTTGGGGCCGGCAGGCTCTTGGTCGACGAACAACTGGTCGCTGGACTCATCTCCCGCCGAGTTTGATGCATCTTCTGTCCTGGCAGAGGTCTTGCGATACTTGCTTCTACCAGCTGGCAGTGCGCCTGTCAAACGTTAGTCGCCAGGGCTGCTCCGCTCTGCCGGGCAGGGTCGTAAGGACAAGGGCACCGGGGCACCAGCAGCAACTCACTCTCGGACTTGCGCTTCGTCGTTGTTTTGGCCATTGCGCCTTTTGGACGTGACGGTGTTGCTTGTTGTTGACGTGCTGACAAATCTGATGTCTGGATAGGATGTCTGGAGAGGATGTCTGGAGAGGATGTCTGGAGAGGATGGGACTGGAGGCTGAAAGAGGTTAGATTAAGGCATGAGGTGCATACCATACCTAGGTACCCAAGAACTGTACCAGGTAAAGGTAAATGGTAGAAGTACCTACCTAGGTAAGTAGGTAGGTAGGTAGGTAGGTAACGGCGGTGCTCGCTTGCTCGCTTGCTCGCTTGCTGCCGGTGCACCCTACCCTACACACTACCCTGCACCCATCGTTCCTTCCCTTTTTGTGTCATTGTCAACACGACTCAACTTACTACCTACCTACACCTAACGAGACCAGAATGAGATCACGTTTCGTCACGTCACGTCACGTCCCGTCCCGTCACGTCTCATCTTGAACCAACCGCTGTATTGGGAAGACGAAGGAAATGAATAATGCACATATCTTCATTCTGCTATTGCCAGGTGACTGGTTTATCTTTGCATCCCGTTCCCTTCCCTTTACAAGCCCGCGTATGAAAAGAAATAGAAGCCATTTTGAGAACAAGTATCGCTCGGAGTCCTGGCATCCTTTCAAAAACCCCAAGTTGTCTCTTTTTTTTGATTATCCCATGCCCATCCCTTTGCCTGTGACACCTGTGCCCGAATTTGAATCGCGAAATCTGTCTAAGCTCTCTCTCTCTCTCCACAAAATGTATCCGGTTTGTCGTAAGATTCGTTAACGAAAGTGGGAGAATGAAACACATAAAAACAGAAATTGAAAACGCCCCATCTTTATGCGCGAATACCCTCCTGCTGAAACAATGTGCAAGAAAGACAAGAAGGGGAAAAATGTGTCTGTCTTGCCACCTAAATCCCGTCCTAGGAAACTCTACAACGTCTGATCACGCGCTCAAACCCGTCAACCAACGACCCTAGACTCTCAGAGACCAACGAGCTGTCTGTCAGGCGAAAGCTATCGTAGAGCTTGCTGAGTTCTTGGTCGGAGATGCTGCGAAAGAGAGTGCCAAAGGATGCCATTTTGAAACTCGTGGTGGCGAACCGTTGCTCACTCGGCTAAGGAAGCGGACGTTCGATGTAGAGTTTCGAAGTCGGCAAAGTAGAACAGTGAAGTAAATGAAGACAGCCGGCGTCAGGCCGAGAAAGTTTATGGCCCAGGTATGCCGCTGGAACTATCAAGTGGCAAGCTGCCATCTTTAGGACGGGACAAAGAGGCATTTCAAATTGAATTGCTGCAAGTCCAGGTCTAGAATGTCTAATGTATACCAACGATCCGTCCTGGGAGGGTATGAACAATCGTGTGAGTCTATGAATTCCGGTCGAAGAAAAGAATGTAGAATATGGTTACACCACGTGACTGCGAATGAGTGGCGGACAGAAGGATTGCAGTCCTTATCCGAGTGCTGCCATGACTAGTTATCGTCGTACGTTTTCTAACGACTGTTCAGAGACAGACCTTGAAACGTCGAAACCCAACCATCATTCGGAGTTGGGATACCACTTGCATGCCGGCCGAAGTCACTCCCATCAGCAGCTTCGGGCGGCGATGGGAATCGATTCGGAAGTCCTTGATAACCTGCCTGCGATGAGAAGCCGCCGAATTGGTCGATTGGAACAAAACTGCCTGGTGCACGTGGAGCTGCGTTAAATGGTGTATAGCCGTAGGTATAGCCAGGCGATTGGAAGGCCGGTGGTGGCATTGAGTTACGATCGAGACTAGGAGTAAATGGCTGGGCAAAGGCTCCTTGATAACCTCGAGCAGCTTGAGGATAGGATGGCTGCTCGGGAGCCTGTGGACGTCTCTCAGTTGGAGCTCGAGTAACGCCAACAGCACCAGGGCCAATACCACTTGGGGCTTGGAGGCCAAGCGATGGACTGGCGAATGAAGCTGGATTAATAGCAGACATCCAAATTCTGGTCTTGTAGACTTTGAAGAGGTCGGTGACAAGAGAATTGAAGTTGATGTATGCATCGGCAAAGTAGTAGAAAGTCAACTTCTTCCAATCCCTATAGCTAGTTAGTCAACGCCTCCCGCTTTTTTCGAAGAATCTTACATCTGAAACTCTGCATCGAGGATCTCCATATGCAGGCCATGCTCCTTAACTTTCTGCATGCAGACTCTCTTGGCCTTTGCTTCATTGCCCTCCTTGTCTCGCAATGCTTGGATCTCGTGCTGCTGAGCCAGTCTCTTGATAATCTTCGGCTTGATCTCGCCAGGATTTGGTTCCTGCATTCCATGTTGATTTGGAGGTCCCATGCCACCCACAGCACTTCCTTGTAGACCATTGGAAGCTGCCATCAATCCAGCTCCAGTACCGTCTTGGGTACCTGCCGCGCCTTGGGAATACATCATCAACCATTTGTAGTGCTCTTCGGCGTAATGCTCCTTGAGCTCTTTGGCGGTATTCCAGTCAACGTTGTCTCGAGCCACAGTGCCGAGGTCAGTTCCTCGATCGGCCTCGACGATGACTAGATCTCCAGGTTTGACGGCTAGCCCGGTCCCTTCTTGGACATAAAAAACGTCTGCACGGGAGCACTTGAACAGTACAATATAAAGGAGCTGGTTGTGTCGTGGCTGAGGAACGCCATACATGCTTCGATGAGGTGAAGCTGAACGGCCACCACCATATTGGGCAGCAGGGTTTGCATACGGGTAGGCTGGTGTTTGATAGGCAGCGGCGCCGTAAGCATCGATGTTTCTTGGGAGAGATGCGATGCCGCCAAAATACGATGCTGCTGTTTTGTTTTGTGAGTCAATGGCTTCATTGCAACCCTCTTCGAACAAAGTGTTCAAGTGCTTGTTTTCATAGAGAGACGAGCGGCGCAGCTGATTTGACATACCATGATCATTGATTGTGTAGCCAGTGCCATCTTGATACCTATTTTGATAGTCTTTGGGTGACATACTCTCTTGAATGCTGTTTTCGTGGGCAGAGAGAGGGTCTCCGACAGAGCTTATCGAGCCCTGTCGGGTAGGAACATCGGCGAAAGAATGGCGTCTGCTTTGGGGGATATCCGAAAGTCCACCAAAGCCAGGGGAGCTCTGCCAGTAGGCCTTCTTGACATTCTCAAGCTTTCGATTCTCCAAAGAGGCGTAAGCCGGAGACATACGAGGTTGACCAGCTGCACCATACTCGCTCATTCTGCGTCCTAGCATTGCCTTTGTTTGCATATCTTGTTGGAGTTCCTCCAACTCATCAATGGCATAGTCAGACTCTTCTGGGAGAGTTTCCTGGAGTCCGTACCCTCCCAAGCCGTAAGCGTTACTTGTTGAAGACCGTGGTCGGATGCGAGAGTGGTACTGTTGTTGCCGCAAGATGGCATTTTCTCGAGCTAGAATTTCTATTGTTTTAGCCTCATTAGATTGTTGTAATGTGACTCCATGATTTGATCCGTTCGTGCTTTCGTCATCATCGTCATCGACCTCTTTCAGATTACTCAGACCTCCCTCATTAGACATCTCGCTAAGCATGCTCGGTCTTGATGGTCGGTGCTGCAGACCGGAATGCTGAAGTGGCCTTCCACGGCCAGTGAACATTTGAGTAGTGCCCGAAGACGTGGTCGATGCGGGTGAGTCGGGATCGAGTTGTCCTACCGAGTATGATTGCGATCTGTATGTTTTTGGTGTGGGATGAAGTGGGATGGCGAAAGGAATATTTGGATTTGATGGCGCATCGCGATGAGTGTTGCTCATATCACCGAAGTAGCCATTGCCAGATGGAGGGTGTATGGAGGTAGGCGAAGGCAGGACTTCAGTCAGCCTCGACGGAGGCTCCTTTCGAGAGTCATTATTCCAGATTCCACTTCCCCAAGGGAACGCAGTTGAGACTGCAGTGTGACCTCGGCCAACACCAGAGCTTCCTTGACCATGAGCCCCCCATGTACTTGATTCTGCGGAGGGCGTGCTTGGATGTGAGGTAGTTGGTGACATGGAACTTGAGGCAAACGAGCTCTTTCGGGGCTGAGGGCCAGTAGGAGTCGTTGTATCATTCAGCCATGATGCTCGACGAGTTGGCTTTTGTGGCTGTGCGCTTGGTTGGGGGTGGTCTTGTCGCTCAACCTCATCATCAGAGCTTGCAAGGGCCTCAGAATCAGGTGTCGACTGTCGACCATTGAACTTGTCAAGCAAGATCGAAGGATTGCTCGAGGTCATAGAGGAGGGATTTGAAGGTGCATTCTTGCTCCCACCGGCTCCAATTTTGACGGCATTGCAGGCCATGATGGAGATCCTCCCTTGAAAAGAGGCTGCTATGAGCTGTCAGCTTGTGTAGAGTGAATTTGCCAGAAGTTCGTTCGGCCAAGTGACCAAGATCGTAGCGAAGGGGGAAATGTTGATGCCTCGCTTGGAGTAGAGAATGTAACAGCAAAATGGCTCGTACGGTGGAGCGCACAGCGCTTGCCGTTGTGTTCGCTGCAAGATTGAATCTGATAAGGCAGTGCCAGCTCTTACGAAAGCTTGGGTTTCCAGCAAGCTTCCAATGCAGACAGGCCAGTGAAGCTGGTAGACTGGGCTGTTAGGCAGCTGAACGGCAGTAGAGGGTCGCGGCCGAGAACTGAAGAAGGAGCACGCTTTCCGATGACGTAGATCAGATGGCAAGAGGGAATAGAGAAGTGAAGATGCTGCGAATGAGCTGAACGTACCTGTGGCCTTGAGAGTTGGATCTGGCAAAGTGGACGCTCAAGTAATGACAGCTTCGGCTGACCGTCGAAACAGGGAGAAACTTGGAAACTCCTCAAAAGGTGAAGGAGAGCTGAAAAGGTGCTCCGACAGGTGCTCCGACCTCGTCAGAGATCGATTGTACCTCGTTAACAAGGTAGTGAAGTGTGAAGTGTGATGACGGCTCTGTAGAGAGAGATTGCCAAGCGAACAGGTATAAAATGGACCGGTGGCAGGTGAGCAACCACAAGCCTGTTTCGCGATAGAGAAAAAAAATACACAAGACTATCAGGCTATTCAAAAGGTAAATTTAGATGAGAGGCGCAAGAAAGAAGTCGACGTCAAGACCTCAATATTTTTTAATATCGGAGTCGGCGTTGTATGGAGTCTGTTGAGGACTGTAATTATAGATTCATCGATATGCTAGAAGAGAGAGTGCCATGTTAGTATCAAAGCCATAAAGGAAGTCAAAACAGGAAGGAAACATGAACGTCTGACAGTGTCCAATTATAATGCGGTGAGCTATTCGAAGCACAGATTTCCTTCGAATTAGAAGAAACTTTAAGTCTGAACAATGTAAAAAGCTCCTTGACCAGATTCTTTGGATTTGTGAGAAGTCTCAAACACTGAAGAGTTCGTAGTAGTGTGCTGGTTGACCTCTTAACTCGAGCTGAGCAGAACCTAGTGCCAAAACGTAGCTATTTGGAGCTGCACACAAACACTAGTTTGATTCTTTCCAGCTTGCAAGCTGTCATTCTGACACCCAGAAACGCTGCCAGGAGAGCACGAATGATGACTTTATTGCCCTGGTCCATAACACATATCGAGATTGGTGCTATGCGGGCATGAGGACAGTATTGAAGTAGCGCACTTACCACCACCGAATTATTATGCCCGACAAGTTGAAATCCGAAAGAAAAATAGGGAAGTGGTATCTACGCCCAAGGTCATGTTAGCTGTTATTCTTTCTTTCAAGTGACAAACTGTGTCTGGCAGATAACCTGCATTGAAGGAACTCCCTCACCACAAATCCAAACAACCGCAATTGCCGTATAAATCGTTTGCCCTTCTAATAGATCCACCCAATTTGCTTCTGCACAATTTATATTCTCAATCCAAATACCGTCTACTTTGCCGCGGTGACCAGAGTTGTGTAAAGAAACGGATCGTACAGCCTTCTTGCGCAAAATGCTTTGTTGGGTCGAGGCTTGGTTCGCCTGGGTTATTCGTGGCCCATGATCAGACTGAAGGGGTGGCTCACTCTCGAGAGCTGCTGCTGTCGAGGTTCGAGGAAGTGTGTAGGAGTTAAAGGGCGAGGAGGTGGAGAGTAGAATAGGTATGGGATGAGGCGCATGCGGGTTGCGGGGAAGGTATGACCACGCCAGTGATTCCGTCCAGTTGCCACGGAGTAGAGGTCCCTCTTTGTACTACGTACGGTATTGATGGCTCGGGATCAAGAATTCTTGAAAGAGGGGATTGAGATTTTCTGGCCGATGTTCTCCAGGGAGGAGAGAGCAGTCGTGCAGCGTGAGAAACAAGAAGTCAGAAGCAGAGCAGGAGGAAGAGGATGCGGATGCGATGTAGTCGTTGCGTTGGGCGATGCACAGCACGTTAGCTCGGTGCCCTGGCTGCCCTGAGCCTGTAGAAAACACTACGAACTCACTAGTCGATGGAGCTACGGGCGGGGGCGACAGGGCTCCTGGTGCTCTGGTGGGCTTGGATGCATGAAAATGCTCGGAACTTCAGGATATCGGGCAGCTTGCACAAGGGGCGCTGGCTCCTCTCTCTTCTCGTTTGTCTTCTTCCCTTGTGCTCGTGCTCTCGAGATCTCAGTCTTAGCGAAGCGAAGCGGCCCAGATAGAGCTTTGTTAATACATTCTCTCTAAAAATATGCGACTGAATAGATGTATGAAAGTCTAGATCTGGACACTGGGACGGCACAACTGGAATGCCCTCATTGCTCTACCCTTGCCTGCTCGCTTTCCACCAATCCTGGGGTGGGCAGTTAGTGCTCTGTCCTGCCCTGGAGCCTTCTTTGCTGGGCATGGCGAAGTCACACGCCTTGTCTGAGGAGGGGAGGGGATGGGATGGGATGGGATGGATTGGGATAGATAGTAGGGGAAAAGCTGAGGTAAGGTAAGGTGAGGTGAGGTGACTACCATGCTCTCGAGTAGGACGAAACTACCGCCATCTTTTGACTAGACTGCAAGAATCCAGATCATTGGAGCTCTGATTTCCCGTCTTACACACGGAAGCCGAGTCCGACGCTCAATCACGGCGACGGCGACGGCCACGGCCAGTCGAGGCAAACGGGCGCTGAGTTTGAACTTCTGCACTTACGATGCCGAATGATCTGGGGATCTTGGGGGGGTTGAAACCCCACACTGGAACACACCTAGACCCTGAAGGTTGTTCTCTCCCATTGTTCACTAGCACCATAGTTGCCGCCACCTCTCCTCAATTGGGCTTTCTCCTCCTGCCTCAAGCGTTGTCAAGCGTCGTCAAGCGTCCAGCGGGTGGATCGGGGTCTTCCTGGACTCCCCTCCCTTCTTCCCCGATGCTGTCCATGCTGTCCATGCTGCCCATGTTGCCCATACTTTCTCTCTTTACAGCCTCTGGGGCTCACGCTGTGACGCCACACTCGCATGTGTCAAGCACGGCCGAAAGTGAATCAACTGAATGGCGCCCGTCGTGAACTTCCCCAGATTTTCGTTTAAGTAGCCACTGAGTGCTTTAGAATTCTATTCGCCATCGTCCTGCGGTGGAGCAGCAGATGCATCTCAGTCGATACTCTGTACCATGGCATATTGGTTTTGTAAAAACCCCGACTCTGGAGATTTGCGGGGGAAAGTCTGATCGCAACCTGTTCCGTTGCACAAAACTGAACCTATCAAATCACCGCCAGGGGTTCGTCGAGGAGAAAGCGGCACTACTTTCTACTAAAAGCTTCCAACACAAGAAGGACACTTGATTATCCAGTGTGCCCCGTCCGCGGTTCCTGGAGGAAATTTTGGAATCGGGGATCGCCTTGCATGTGAGAAAGAAAAGCAACTGTGATAGAACATCTTGAAATGTTTGAAAATGGAATATTGCATGTTTGAGAGGCGACATCTGAATAAAATTAGAGGTCTCTGATGAGGCAAAATGTTCAATGCCGCTCTTAAAGCCCAGTGTAAAATAATGTTCCAATATGTTCAGGGATTCCGGCACAGATCATCCCACAGCTGCAACCCCTTGGATCATGCAGCTCGAAAGCTTGAGGGTGGGTAGCAAGTTGGAAAGGTGATTCGCTGCCGGATCATTTCACCGCAGCCATCGACGATGGCTTTTCGACCAATTAACTGCAAATTCTAGAAGTGGTTGAGGGGTTGAAAATGTCTCAACAAAGCTATTGCCTCGAGGTTGATGAGTAGGCAATCGCAGCCAGGTGCTCATTCAACTCGAACCAAGAGCTTGTCATAACATGTTAGCAAGCATTTGTCGGTTCCCTGGTCAGTGCTGGGACTTTGGTAGCATATTCGCATCGAAGTCCTCCATGGAACAGTGGCGTCGCGAGTGGCTGCTCATTAGAAGCGAAAGGAGGGGCAACCAAAGCAATCCGAATGCACGAAACTTCATATGGATAATTGAAATGCTGTGAAACAACAGTTGGTCCGAGTGTAATATATTCACAAACGATTGAAGCCGTGTCCGCATACAGAGCCCTGCCAGATTTCGGCACGCACGGCGGCACGGTGTTAATCTGTAGCGGACGCCTTCAAGGGAAGGGACAACTGGTCATTAATCTTACAGCCATCGGCCTAGTGCCAAACGGGCTTCCTCCAGAAGCATGGCGCTGCAACCTTGGTGAGTGTCGAGCATGAGCCTTACTGGCATCGAAACCCATAGACGAACATCCTATGACAAAGTTTAACCTGGCACAGTGTCCAAGGACCCTTTACCAATGGTTGACGGTGCTGCATCTGGTCCTTTCTGCTGTCTTAGCTTCTCCTCGAACTTTGCGAATTCAAGTGCCGCAATCTCCTCTTCTTGGTCAAGGACTTGAGTAACGCCCTTCACCTCCTCGATCTATGACTTCGTCAGCCTTGCTACTGAATGATCAGTTCTCAAAGACGTACGTAATGCATCAGCATGCCCTCGATGCCGTTCTTCAATGTGACTGTACTCGAGTCGCACGTTCTGCATGCCCCTCGGAGCTTCAGAAGGACCATTCCATCCTCGAAACCTCGGAATTCAATATCTCCGCCATCTTCCTGAATTGCGGGTCTGATCCTCGTTTCCAGAAGCTCCTTGATCATTCCAACAACTTCACTATCGTTTTCATTATAACTGAGACTGTCTTCCTCACTTCCATCTTGGCCTTGTTCTCCTGACTTGTTCTCGGTGATATTGACAATTTGTGCTCCAGACGTAACAGCTTCGGTGATAAGACTGAACACTTCTGGCTTGACATGCGCCCAATTCGCATCTGCCGCCTTGGTAACTGTGATGAAATCTGCTCCGTAAAACACAGAGGTAATACCATCAATGTTCATCAACTGCGCCGCAAGAGGAGACGGATGTGGAGGCGCGAGAGTCGCTCGAGGGTTAAGGTATTCCAGAAACGGGGAGGAGAGGCCAGGAGGTAGGATAGGGTGGTTCGGTAGGAATTTGAGTGCGTCTGGATTTGGTGTGTTCTCGGTCTGTATGAAGATACTGCGACTGCCAGTGACTGGTGCTGGTCGAAGCATTCCAGAAGGTTGATGTAAAGCATTTAAGGTCGGTCTTGTACTGGCATTCGAAGCAGCCATAGCTGGAAGTCGGGAACTTTGATGTACACATCTGGCTGAGCTGCGATTAACAGGTATGGAACCTTTTGCTGGTCGGGTCTTGGTAAACAATGGGACAGCTGCCCGTAATATTGTCCTCGAAGCCATTTTGTTCTGGGATATCGCAGTGGTTGAGATGTTGCAAATGGGAGATACTTTTCTTTGAACCTCTTAGGAGTCGGATTTTGTAATCAGCTCTCGCCTCCGATGACGAAATTTACATACATCCCTGCACCTCGCGTTCACCTCCCGTTGTCAACGCGCGACAACATATTTTTTAGCGATTCGGCGAAGCTGCTGAACCAAACAAACATGACTACCACCACGCCAGATGACCACGACGCTGGGGAGGAGAGATCAGAGGAGCTGGCACAGCCAGTGCTGCCAGAGTTGGCGGCGAGTCTGCCAGACTCAGATATGGCTGAAGTGGACAATGTTGAACCTCGCCCGACAACGGTCGAAGAAGAAGAAAAAGCTCCGGAGCCGCCCCAGAAAAGCTCCTCCCCTCAATCAGAAACGCCCAAGAAGAAGCTTTGCGGAGTCTGCGACGAAAAAGAGTACAAATACAAATGTAGCCGATGCTATTTACCATAGTAAGTATGAATTGCGCCGACGAAGATATGGAGCTGGTGCTAACCAGCCGAAGCTGCTCCATAGCTTGCTCGACCATTCACAAAGCAACACATCCTGCAGAAGAGCCAAAACCAGCTATTGAGCTCAAAGCACATCCGACATTGCCACCGAAGCCATCCGTTGCTAGACCAGGCACAGTTGCAGGCGCCACGAACGCTGCCAATACCGTAACTGCCAATCCGTTTGCAGCTTTGGACGATTCGAAAGAGCTCCGAGAGCTATTCAAAAAGTTTCCACGGCTGCAGCTATTACTCGACCGAATCAATAAAGCTACGCTCCCGCCCATACATAACATGCAGCAGACCCTGAATGGGGGCAGACGGAAGGAACAGCCATGGAATTCGGATCGCGGTCTCGAGAAAGGAGTCAAAGTGCTGGACGACTTAAGGAATACGGGGTCCAAGGATGGCAAGGCGATCAGAGAGTTCTCAAAGCTCGTACTCCAATTACTGTCTCAGGAGAACGGCCTCTCTGCAAGAGAAGTAGTGGAGAAGGAGCTTGCGGCAGAGAACCAAAAGGTTGTTGAGCAACTACTCAATGGCGAACTATGATGAGATAACACGCACGGATGAACACTTTGCGAATCTAATTTGCGCCATTGCTCCGGTCGTGCCATCAAATACAGGACTGAGCCTTCGGTATGATATTGAGATAGACAGGTATTGTAAAAAGCTTCTTACACGCCCTTCGTAATTACATCGGCTAATGTGGTGTAGAACTTCCTTGAGCTTAATGGCATATACCGCCGTGGTAGTACGTCGTCGGGAAAGAAATTCCCACCATATTTCCCCTATCATCCTTTACAAAGGACGATCAAGTGGAATTCACACGAAAACTTCCTTGTGAAGCTCGCCATCACGTCAAGTACTTCGAATGACAAATCTTGAAGGTCTTACCTACAGGGTTAAGGGGGAATCATTCGAGAAGAAGAACGGTGGCAGCACCAATTAGTCTATCATAACTCATTCCGGGTTTGCCAAATCCCAAGACTGCAAAATATCAAAATCATCACAGCCTACCCAACTCCCCAAACGCCTCTGTAGCCAAACAATTGCATCACGTTACCCTGTCAGCTTGGATGACGCTTGAACAAAGCAAGAAAATTCCCTTTCCTGTGTCCCTCCGGCGACGGTCCTAGATTCCCTATATACTGCTTCAACGATATTTTTTCTTTCTTGCCCATCAGGATCCAACTAGATTCCATTTTCCGCAAAAATGGGCTTGTCCGCTCCTTCTTTCGAATTTCTCCAACCTCCTCTCGCTGTGCCCAGTCGTGTCGGTCATGTCCATCGTTTTGTGGTCTCACTGGTCCCTTTGGCTTTGTCGGTATATGAGGAGGCTCTTCCTCCCAGCACACATCTCCTGTGCTTAAGGGGCGCGGAGCACTCTTCTTATGCTTTCCTTTCAGATGCGCAAATTCCGAGTTGAATGTTCTCTTGGGTAGTTTGTAAAGATCTCTCTCCATATCTGCATGGGCTGCCTCCTCCATTTCATGATCCCACTGGAACTGGTTTCGATTCCTCAGCATTTCCCTCTCCAAATTTGCTTGGTCCAGCGCCTGGGTCCTATGGAGACTGCTAAGTGGATGACCTGGGGCAGGTTCTTCGAGACTTGGTCGCTCCAATTGAGCTTTGATCGCCGGTTTGGAGAGCTTATGTACCTGTCGCATTGCTTCGGGTGTTGTCGTTCTTTCAAATGCTAATGCGGCCACGGCCGGGACATGGTGATAAACCTTGAGCTAAGTCAGTAATCATATCTAGACAAATCGGTGAAAGACCAAATGCATTGTCCAGAGAAATGAAGATTTCTCTCTCAGAAGCATGACTTACGGTCTGCTGAGCAAGGGCTGCAGCCTTCAGAGCTCTGGCTTCCCTTCTCTTCTCCGCCTTCAACTTTTGCTCGACAAGATGCTCCGTGAGGCGACGACTCAATTCCTCGGGGTCAAATGGCTCCCCCTTCTTGACCTTCCGTCTTCCTCCATTTCCTTTGGGATCTCGGAGTGGGTGGGTCATTGCTCGCGTGGGCTTGATCTGTGAAGGAAATTAGAATCAAAAGTGTAGATGAAATAGTATATAGTTATTTATTGGCTTTTATGCCGTATAGATGGCTAAACTCACAGAGGAATTGCTCGTAGCAGCTGGTAAATTGGTCGCAGTTGCCATTATCCAAGGTAGCGACGACACCAACTTAAGATTATTTCAGAGGCGTACAGTAACGAGAATGGCGACACAAAACCAGTTCCAGGGCGATCTTGGGATGTGCAGTCCGTGATACATAGCACGAAATCACAGCAAGCAAAGGCACGAAGTCAAGTATGAAGCCGGCAAATACGATCCTGGGCGTGAACAACAACCGGCGAGGCGAGCCGTGGTACATGTACCCTTCAGATGTCGAAGCTTTAGTAGTTCAGGGCGAGTAGCGGTGGCTAAGTAGTGAAGAGACGGAGCTTTATCCCAGGGATATTTCGGAAGAAAGACCGTCAAGAGAGGACGACCACGAGCCTAGCCAGCTAGGAGGAGATCATGGGAGACACGAGCTATTGTACTATTTTCACCTAGAATGTGGGTATGTTTCTCGATGCGGTTGGAGCCGTGGAATCGAGCATCGCTCTCTTGGGCGAAAGCGCCACCTCCGAAAAGAGATCTCGGCATGATAACAAGCGCTTGATATGGCGTCCAGCAGGTGAAGCCCATTTTTTTGGACCGTTATTGCATTGATCGCGCAGATCTCCAGTTATTTGCTGCAGCCAGGAAGGCTTGCAAAGGTTGTGAGTTGTTAGGCAATGGTCACCTGTCTGCGAGGAGGAACGCGCCGCCCACTGATGCGCTCGAAGAGGTACCGTACGATGCCTGCTTCCACTGGCGTCTACTGTCTCAGAGCTCGCTACGCTGCATTTCTGGGGAGCATTGTGACTGGGCACCCACTAGGAACATCGTCCTGAAGTAGCACAGCGCATACGGGGTAGTACTAGTGGACATGCAGCTGTTATCAAGGGTTGCAGCCGAATTCCTCCATGTCGAGCATGTCTGGAACATTTCAAGCTCTTCCTGGAACTCACCTACTCATGGATGCTGATTCAGGTGGTAACCGAGGCACGCGAAAAAGACAACAACGGTTGGGTGAACAATTGGACATGAGAACAATTTCTAGACCAAGCCAGGGGCACTCAAATGAGCCTGGTGTTTAGCCATGGCCTAGAATTGGGACGGCGACGATCACTGTGAGTCGGTCTGCTGTAATTCGCCCGAGCAGGAGAAATTGGAGTGTGGGGAAGAATCCCTGACTACAGACTCGCGAACTAGAGTCTTTGGGGATATGAGGTCTTCAAACTTGACCACGCGATCATATTCGATTTTGATATGGCCGTGCACGAGGCGGTGTTGACAAGAAAAAACGTCTCGGCAGTTACCCCTCCTCTTCAGTCTGTAAATCACAATGTGCAGCCTTCAGACTTTCTGCAGATTGCACTTGCAGATAGTACATGAAAGAATTGTTCGGGCCAGGAACCAGAAGCGTTATCTCACAATTCTTTTCCACTATCGTTCATTCATCAAAAGAAAGTTTCCCGCCCTTTCTTAGTGTTCTGTGCCTTCCTGTGGCTTTGTGGCCGCAAACTGCCTGTCAGTTGATTCGTTGCTTGCTGAGGACGTGATTAAAATTTGGTTCTTGGTGTTTTGTAGCCTTGCGCCAGTGACGCCTCATGGCGTGCTATTCAGTATTCGTGCTAGATGTGCAAAGATAGGGTAGGGTTTATCTAGGGACTGAATTGTACTGTGCTATTTGGGGGGGGGGACGGAATCCCCGAGCCACTCTTATCTATTTAAAAGAATTCCATTATTATGTCTCTGGCTGTCAGGGAAATTTCGTTATTTCAAGGGCATCTGCACGAATCTGTTAGTAAGGTTACCCCGCGCTACAGCGAATTCTCAAAGAGGTTCTGAACTTCGGACCTGCTGGAACTGCCTCCGAATCTACATGCAAGTCACTCCCGAGCCTTTCAACATCTCCGAAGTTATCATCAACTGCTTCACATCGTGTCAGTCTACTGACGGCTCTCTCGGAACATCTCGACGTCATGAAGCTGTTTAGACTCGGCCCACAACTGACAAGTCAAAAATATTTGGGTCGATGATGGCAGGCTGCATGTCTTCCGGATTTGACGGATGCTCCCGTCTCACCTGCTTGGCTTTCTCTTGCCAAAGTAGTATTGACCTTGTTTGACCGAAAATCGCTACTTTGTAAGGGAGATGTCTGTGTACTGTATACCTCTAAGCTGCAAAAGCTTAATGAAATAGCTTCATCCCAAGTCCTCAACATGCTTCCATGTCCCTCTTCGACTCAGATTTCATCAAGATGTTTGTACTCGAAACGTTTGATCGGATGTCCCATCTTCCTTGTCTGTGTGACGATACCTGGGTTCCTGGTACAATGAGACGCAAGATGCCGTACAAGGCTTTTTTGGAGGATGTGCAAGATTCAGCCTCTTGTATGTACAGTGTAATGTTACATGACTTGAGCTGATCAGTGAAAATTGACATCAAGGCGATATCATGATCCTGGATAGTTAGTCCAGGAGGAAGGGAGCAGGGCTTTCTTCAAATCCTCCAAAGCTACCTCAATAATATGAACAATATTCGGACGAACAAGCACCAAGTGATGGCCAGTCTATCTAGACGCTTTCCGCTATCCACCTTCCAGTAATGATACCCATAGTTGTGTCTCAAAGTCCCACGGATTTGAAAAGATACAACTTTGTCGAGAGAAGAGTGGGAGTGACGGACCAAGGCCAAGGCCAAGACGTCTCCTTGCCAATTAGTCCTCCACGTGAATGTTCTTGATTGAAACTTACAGTTCCAGTCGCATGATTTCTTTTGGCAATCGGACCAGCATTCCATTCTGGTATAATGCCATGGAACTTGACACCAATTAGAGCTCCACGTGAACCCCCAACAAGATCGGCGAAATTGTTTTGTGGTTGTGGTTGTGGTCGTAGTGGTGTGGTATGTCTTGGAGAGACTCGAGGCGGGATTACTTCTTGGTGGGGCCAGATCAACTTCTTCTCATACGTCTCACTCCTTTCACCATAGCTTCGACAACTTCGATATCTTCTTCGGCCACGATAATTCCAAGCTTGTTCGACCATAACGATATCTCGGTTCAGCTCTCCCGACAGTATAATGCCGCCTCGGCATTGTAGGCGATGCGAATAAGCTCAATTTCCCCTGTGTCCGGCATGGTCTACGAAAGCTGCACGCTCCCGAGTCAATCTATCACAAGTACAGCCGCAGAGCAAGAGCCATGGAAGATGTAGGCCGTCTCCCGGAGAGGACGAGGTCGAAACGCGAAAGAACTTCCAGAGCTTCAAGAGGTGGGCGGACTATAAAAACACCGAGCACTGTATCCAGCAGCGCAACTCCACGGACCAGCCTGCGACCAAGCCTGGTGTCTCGAAGCTCTGCCCCTCTGCCTTCAGCCAGAATCACGGAACAGCCTCCGTTCGAAGACGACTTACGCGCCTATGTCCACAGAGACTCGGTGGCCTCAATCAAGGACGATCCGTTCTTCAAAAACTACCAGACTCCCCATTCCGTGTCCTTAGCCAGAGAACTGAGATCAGCTACCTATGCCAATGCAGCTCCCTCAACAGCTCCTTTGGGTCTCTCGATTGAAACAGCAGTGAAGGACAATGTAAATCTCCCACGGCTGATTATTATACGGGAAGATGGGCTGACAAGGAAACTTTTGTAGCCCCAAACTCGCAGTGGAATGGCTGACATCAACATCGCGGTCATTGGAAGTGCAGGTGTTGGGAAAAGTACACTTATACAACGCGCTTTTGGCTCGCGAACCGCGCCGACTTCTATTGCTTCAAGCCAGCGCATGTCCGTTGACAATGTTATCTATACCGTCAGCTTGATTGAGCTCGACCTCGAGTCCTTCGATATAAAGTCCGATACGCGAATACAGTGGCCGAAGCAAATCAACGGACACATTGTGCCGCGAATGGACGGTGCCCTGCTTCTATATGATGTCATGAATAGGGAAAGCATTGTTGACTTACCCCAAGCTTTAAGTCAGTCTCCTGGACAAAAAGCCTTGCTGTGAATGTGCTAATGATTTCAGACGGCCTCGTCCATTCTTCCCTACCAACGATCTTGGTGTCTTGCAAATGTGACAATCCTGAAAATGCACGCCAAATAGAAGTTGAAAATATGGAATCAGCTTGTCATGCATGTGTCGAAGCCGTGAAGACTGCTGAGAATGTTCCTGAAAGTGCAAGACTATGCCTCTCTTCCATGCTGAGGGCTGTAATGGCGAATAGAAACGGGCAATTGTGTGAGTTTTGGTCTTCATTTCTTATTGTATTATACGTCACTTGTCATTCCTTTTTTCCAATCCATATATTTTCACTACATATACTCACCAGTAAAAATATGATCTTTGTACATGTAGACTTTGGATTGTCTTCCGGTTTCCCTTCTCTTGGCATCCGAACTTCTCCATAATTTTGACTTTACAAACGCGCACTGGTGGAACTCTCTGTACCCTTTTACTCGCGCCGCATTTGGGTGATCCTCGAATAGGGCTGACAGTTTCTATAAAGCGGCATCTTCTCATACAACCTCAGCTACTGAAGTCCAGGGTGCCAGACGTCGAGCAACCTCAACCTTGGAGACACCTCCTGATCCTTTATCTCGACCCTTGAGCCAGAATTCCAAACATAGTCGTGCCAGCTCGGAGTACTCCCTCCTCCGAGGGTTTTCCTCGCCGACCCACAATTCTTCAAGGGGACAACAATCCGTGTTTCGGACTCATCTAAACCAGCAGCTTACCTTGCCATCGCCCCACGATGCACCGCCATTGTCTTCGCACCCAGCGTTTCGACATGACAGCTTCCAAGCCACTGAGTCGAGTACCGGTAGCAAGGTCATAAAACAGCGCTCTCCCATTCCGTCCCCTGGCGCCGGTGGCCTAATCGATAATTCTTTTCTCGATATGGAAGAATCTGATCAGGATTCGACTTACCGCTATTCGGACGACATCCCAATCCTGCAACGTGATGATAACAACTTTCTCGATAAGCCCGCTAAGGTGGTTGGAGTGACTTTTGACGAACTGGTGGACCGTCTATTGGGTCAAAATATGACAAGGGCTGATAATAACTTCTCCGACATCTTTCTTTGTCTATACAGGAAATTTGCTGCCCCTTCAGAGTTATTCAACGCAGTTATCGACCGACTGGAACGTATTGCAGACGACAAGAACATACATTACCTGACAAGGACAACAACTCAGCTTCGGATCATAACCGTCGTTGCAAAATGGGTATCAAACTACCCAGGAGATTTCGCCAATCCGACTACCAGCGCCAAGCTGGATGCTTTCATTGGCCAATTGTTCAATGACCCTGTATTTGCTGCTGCTGCTCAAGAGATGAGGTTGCAGCTTCAATCACGTGTATTCGAGGATGACGATACAGGATGGGCCAGGACAGATGCAGATGTGGAAAATGAAGCAGGTGGCTTCGAAGAACCGCCGTCCCCAACATCTTCACCCATCCGTCAAAGGACACATACAAAAAGCGATTTTGAGGACGAGATTGGCAACTTTCATATCGATGATGAAGGAGGCGAGGATATGATAAGGAAAGAATCTCGAGGAGACTCGTCCATATCTGGCCGTCCCCTTTCCTCTACACAGTCCTTGTCACCCTCATTTCATACTGTGGAAGACTATGAACGAGAAGCAGCTACCATGATACCAAAAGGCACCTTGCCACTCACTAAATTTCGCTACCATATGTTCATGGACACATCAGACGACGATTTTGCAGATGAGATGACCAGGATAGACTGGGTCATGTTCTCTTCGATTCGACTACGAGACCTAGTGCGTCATGTCAGCTTACCACTAGAGCAGAAGGAGAAGATGACGAATGTGCATCGACTGATCAATCACTTCAATCACATCGCTAAATGGGTGGCGAACATGATCTTGATGAGAGACAAAGCGAAACACAGAGCCCTGATGTTGGAGAAATTTATGACAATTGCACTAAAGCTGCGACAGTTGAACAACTATAATGGGCTTGCCGCAGTCCTCGCCGGCATCAACGGAAGCGCGATTCACCGCCTGACACAAACGAGGAATTTAGTCCCAGCAGATGTACAGAAACGCTTCGCTAGGCTGGTCATACTCATGGGCACGCAAAAGAGCCACTTCGCGTACCGTTTGGCTTGGGAGAACTCTTCCCTACCTCGAATCCCGTTCATCCCGCTTCACCGGAGGGATCTCGTCTCTGCCGAACAAGGAAGCAGGACATTTGTAGGATCGAACAATGAGCGAATTAATTGGAAAAAGTTCGAGATCCTCTCAGAAGTTATTCTGCCTATCATGAAGAGCCAGGTAGTGCCATATCCTAATCTATCAAAGCACGAAGCTGCGCGAGAGTTGATCCTAGACTGCAAAATGCCCGTAGACGATGAGGTAAGTCAACATCACGAGCCAAGTCATCGCCCTCACTTCGTACTGACAGTTCACAGGAATCATATCAACGGAGTCTGCAGCTAGAAAGCTCGTCGGGGGCTGTAGATGTAGGGAAGAAGAAATTCCCATGGTTTCAAAAGGAAAAGTGATAAATATACATATATATCAAGCATTTCTGAGCGAGTTTTTGGCTGGAATCTAGGACTAGGGCTGGGAGGCTCTCATGTATGGCGTTGGGCGGTTGTTTATTACGTGCGCATACCCCCTTTCGTGATGTAAGATTCGCATCTGAAATCTATTGGAGCTCCGAGAGGAAGTGAGCTCTTCGTCGAGCACGAGTGGGTTGTTGCAAATGAAATCTGAAGCTTCTGTAGTTGAAGGAGAATGACAGGACTGATCTACACTTTCAGCTGCTATGGCTCGATCATAACGAGTGACTGTATACCCATCCGCCATTCTTCCCGACTAGGTAGTTCCGTCATCCAATGTCAGACCTGAGTGTTGCAATTGGCGCAATTCACTGAATCGGCAAACATCGACCGTCGCACATCCTTCCAGGGACCCCCACCCGATGGCAGACACGCCATATATGATCTCGTGAGGCAGATATTGCCCCCCACGAGTCAAGAGATGGTGTATCAAAATTCAATATTCGGGATCTCTTGGCAAACGATTATATTCCTCGGCGCAGCTCGGCGTGCATTTGACGTTGTATCGACACGGCACAAGTAGTGTCATGTCGTGTATTCGTGGAGATTGCCTTGCTCCATGCTCTATCGCATACCCAGTGACGGGATGATAGTTTTGATGAAATGTACGAGAGAAGCAAAGATCTTGTCTGCACAAAAAATTCTTCCTTACACACGTTGGCCCCCATCGATAAGTGTTGTTGGTTTGTTATGGACTTCCGTCCCGAGGACACAATAACCGACTGTGAAAACACGCATCCAGAATTCGCTTATAAAAACGAGTGAGTTTTTGGGCATCTCAACAACAAATCAATTCAGATGATGGTGACGGTCCGGGTAGCAGCATCTTTAAATAGTGGCATCCAGCCATTGCTTCTCACGGCTGAACCGAATATGATCCGGTCAATCAAGCCCACACGCTCATACAGAGTATCCTTTGAATCGTGACATTTGACTTTCCTCATGATAAGAGCCCGAGGAGCATCTCCTGTGGAAGCAATGAGAAGACAGATGAGCTCTTCTAGATGCAAGTTTGAGATGATGGTGTCTGCGTGGAAGCCAAAGGTAAATGCGCCAAACTTTGATATTTCTCCCACGACAGGTCTCTCGAGCAGTTTGTGCCGAAGTAATCTTTGCTGCAATCGCTGTTTGTCAGTCTGAATCACGGCCGCGTTGCTGGGCTGAGGATGATGGTTGAGATCCGTTGCACCAAAGAAAAGCTCTGCTGGTGGTGTTGACGTGCCCCTGTCCTTGGATGACAGACTCAATTGTTTCAGCACATCATCGACACGAAGCAGGGCATTACTTTTGGTGATACTTCCTTGGGCCAGTTCACGACTGAGAATTGTGCGAGGAACAGCACTTGGCCCAGGCCTCAGATGACCTCGGGTTTGCTTCTTGAGCAATTTAGTGGAGTACATTTTCTGACCAAGGTCCGACAGAGAGGCTTTCTCGTCTATTTCTACATCAACTTCGGCTTTTCATAAAGAATACTTTGCACAAGACTAACCTGGGTCGCTTTCAGGGTCCGGATCCAGGTTGTGAAAGTCATGATACGTGTGCATCGTACCGAGGCCTGACGACTGACCGGATTCTTTTTGCGCTGGTAGCCTTTTGGCAGTCCAGTCGAATGGCGATGCGTAGTCATTAGCAACCTCCCGAGAGATTGCCACAATATCCACAACCGGTCCTGTGATGACCAGATGCCCGCTAGAAACAGCTCCAGTCGGATCGGCGATCCCAGTCTCGCATGATGCTTCTTTAATCACGGCAAGAGTTCGACTCGGGACCGATGCTTTGCTATCCGAAGTCGATTCCGAAATCAGGGATGAGCCAGCAGTAGAAGTATCTATTGAAGCCCAAGACCAGCTTGGTGCTCTGTAGGGAACTGCTCTCGTGCCGTGAGCTTCCCACCTAACAGCACATTAGCTTGATTCTGAATTGTTGAGACCTCTAGAACAATTGCAGACCCTGAATGCTTTGCAAAGTCGGAATAGGGGAGAAGGACTGGAGGGCTGCCTCACAATAGAGATAAGGGCAGATCTCTTTCCCAAAGACCTGCCAAATAGTTACCAGCTCCTTTTTGCTTGTTTGGTTTTGTGCTTGTGTCTGATGTCTGAAAGCGTTTGGCGAGTCCCGACAACGCAGGAAGAATGTCGCTCCCATTGGTGAGCATTTTGGAAGCATAGGTATTGACAATTCGGCTCCACAATGAATACACCGCATCAGAATTCGAATGCTGTAGGGTTTCACAAAATGTCTTCTTCGAGGTAAGAATCCGTTGCTGCGACGGTCGGCTTAGCGTACCACACTCGCACCAGATGGCAGTCCTGCATTCCCAGACTAGTTCCTGGGCGCGAAACTGGACATAGCGAGTAGCAAGCAGCCGCTCTTGAAATGCCCATCCGCGGGTAGATAACGGAGAGGGATCCCTTACGACCTGGCTCCGAGGAGGCAGAAGATTGCCATACCACCGGTGATCGTCGCCCGGTCTGACTTTGACCTGGTACAACTCGCTGTTTGCATTGAAGCCCTCGAAAACAACCTTAGAGTCGGTCATATGAGGCCGATCTTTCAGAAAGCCATCACAACCGTCACTGCAATCACTTGCTGCTATGACAATGCGAGCGCCCTCGTAGATTGAAGCCATCTTCCCAGACTCTCGTGCCCACTCTTCGATATCGTCTTGCACAATACACAGAGAGTCGATCCACAGGTATCGGAGTCCTAGCAGCCTCGTGGTAGTGACGGCATCTTGAAAAGATTTTGATAAGTCTTTCCATGGGATGTCGGAGATTCTGTCCTCAAGGGTAGACTGGTGTGTTTGTATGACGGGCAACTTGCCCCAACAATGACTTAATGCCGCATAATGCTCCGCTTCGTTTTCAGGGATGTACAGGAAGACACTATTACCATCCACTTTGAGAACCCGTGTAGGCATGCTCTTCGTCCTCGTCGCACAATCGGGATGAGAGGCATCGCACTTCGCGATCCACCCTTTCAAGACATGGACAGATTCAAGCGCACTTTTCTTCCTTTCAGTTGCTTGCCCAATCAGTGGCCATGGTGCCATTGCCGCACTACTTTCCGTAAAAAGCTCATCCCAAGAATACCATCCATCACTGTCAGAACAAGCCAGACCCATTGGGAAACCAGCATCCAATACCGGTATTTGAAAAGTGACTTCTGACAACCGATCAATGGCGTTTTGATCGGAGCGATCTTCAATATGAACATAACTATTGTGTAATGTCATGCACGAGTCGCAACCCTGTTTTGCGGAGATAGCAACATCCTTCAGATAGAGCGAAATGGTCTTCGACGACGACGCGCGAAGGTCACCGCAATTGATACATGAAGCAGCAACTAAAGAGCCAGATTTCAGTCTCTCATATATGAAGGCCGAGAGATGGACATTGACACATAGCTAGAACATGTACGCAAGATCCCCAAATAGAACATGTGAGAAAGCTGGACATAAGCAGACGACACAGACTGTGGTCAAACCTGGGAAAATTTGACATACATTCGAGAGACGGAGCGCCATTCATACCATGGCTTTGCGTTTCCGTGTTCACCATCATGAAAGACTGTTTCTCGAGCTTCTCACGAGTACATATCTAGGCATACTTCACCTAGGCCGACTCGACGAGATGGGCATGCTGTGTCCGACAAAATTGTATCAAAGGCAAATCAATTGGACCTTCGATGAAATAGAGAGTCGAAAGGTGCTTAGGAGAAACAGAACTCTGGTCAAAAAATAACCCACTTTTGCATTGAGATAGATCGATCTTCTATTATGTTCAATGTAATTGTGAGAGGTTAAGCTCGGAGCTGCCGCCAAGACAAACTAGTTCAGGTGGCCAGAGCTCTCGCTAGCCCGCAAGAAGAAAGTTTAGCGATACCGCACATAGAGAAATTCCCGCCTTTGCTCAACATCGAAACTTCAACGACAACCACGACAACCGCCATACAACCCGTCTCTCAGTCAAGGTCAGTCAAACTCTCGATCTGCGAAAAGAAGTCCATACGCTGCAGGATTTCGATCTGCCATTGCATTTGCAACGATTCTGGACCTCGAGTTCTGGTTCCTTTGCGATGCAAACTCCAACTTGCCAAAAATTTCGTACCTAATTTTTTTGGCGACACTTTGCTGACTACCTCGCTCGCAGATGGGTGCCCTTAAGTATGTCGAGGAATTGCAAAAGAAGAAGCAGTCCGATGTTCTCCGCTTCCTTCTCCGTGTTCGATGCTGGGAGGTAAGATAAATCGATCCTTTCGCAACTTCGAAACCCGGACCAATACTTCGAATCTGCTCTACGGACATTTTGGAATATTGTGGACGTGGAATTGAATGTGGACATCTTATGATGATCCTTGCTATACACTCGTTGAACTTTGCTGAGAGTGCATAATATAGCTTCGACAATTGAACGTCGTCCACCGTGCTTCCCGCCCATCTCGTCCGGATAAGGCACGCCGTCTGGGTTACAAGGCCAAGCAAGGCTATGTTATCTACCGTGTCCGTGTCCGCCGTGGAGGTCGCAAGCGCCCAGTGCCAAAGGGTGCCACCTATGGTAAGATAATGCTTCCCCGGGAATGGCGGTTTCTAGCCCAAAGGAGCAACGTTGACCTTTTCTCTATGTAGGCAAGCCAACCAACCAGGGTGTCAATCAACTCAAGTACCAACGATCATTGAAGTCCACTGCCGAGGAGCGTGTCGGACGTCGCTGCGCCAACTTGCGTGTCTTGAACTCCTACTGGATCAACCAGGACTCCACCTACAAGTACTTCGAGGTCATCCTCGTCGACCCTCAACACAAGGCCATCCGCCGCGATGCTCGCATCAACTGGATCGTCAACCCAGTCCACAAGCACCGCGAATCCCGTGGACTTACGGCAACCGGAAAGAAGTCTCGTGGTTTGGGCAAGGGTCACGGATACAACAAGACGACTGCCGGTCGCAGAAAGACCTGGAAGAGACACAACACCCTCAACCTCCAACGATACAGATAGATGCGTTAGCGGGTGTTTTGCGTGGTTTATGCTTCTTCGAAATGCAAGGGTGGATATTGCTCTGGTGTATGGCCTAGCAAAAGCAATCTGGCGAGTTTGCTGATTTCATACATGGATGAATGAATGAAAGAATTGAACCCAGGAGTAATCTTACTGGTGATAAAGGGACGTGTACTCCTGATTTTGAACGCATGCCACTGCCAGCCACCTGTAACCTAATTTCTTCTTGGCCCTTGCAAGACTGCTTATAATAACTGTCTCGGAGTGGAGAATTGCAAGTGTGGAAGTTCCTTTCCAATTCACAGGGCTACCCAAGAGACCTTGTCTGGAAGCCTTGAGCCAGCGAAGCAACCCCTTTTTTTGGTCTGTAAATCCCAATGAAAATGACTAGGATGCGCCTGTTGTAACCCCGTTCGATAAGACAGAGTCTATCAAGCTCGTGTTGTAGAAGATCACCCCTGCCAGAATGCCCCTCTATCAACTAGCCGTTCGAATTGAAACCGGGGTGCATCCGCTCCGCATCATGGGCCGGACTACTTTATGACATTTTATTTTTGACTGTAAAATATGGCCTCCCTTTAAGTATAGCTTTATACAATCCAGTAGTGATATCGGAAGACCGCCAGATAGATCGATACTTCCTTGCCTAGGTGCACATTCAAAACTTGGGCAAGCGCGTTCTAAAAGGAGGGAAACGCGCCCTTCAACGGTCGTGCTTCAGCTTCACAGTGCCCTAGCAAGCAAATACGAGGACGAACACAAATCGGCCGCAGATCAGGAACAGCTCCGAAATCTTGCAGATGAGCCCGATATTCTTTTGGTCTCTTCAATGAACCGCCAAAACCCTATGCGCGACCATCATCGAGCATCTCACGATCCAGAGTTGTGCAATGCCTCCGTGGTCAAGCAAGCTGCTTTCACCCAGCACGCGCACAGAGACGGGACCCAATCCAATCAACGGACCACCAGCATCTCCTGCGCGACCACGTCCAAGAATTTCTGAATCCGATATACTCAATAATGCATATGGAATTCCCAGTTTGCCTCCCCCATCCCATTCGAAGCATGGGGCTTCGAGCACCTCGAAACCCACACGAACTTCAAGCCATGGACGGTCGATGAGCCACCCATTTCCCTCTTTGTTTTCGACGAAAAAGAAGCGCCATGGGGAGTCTGCGACAGCAGCTGGCTTCGACTCCACAGACGAGGACTCTGTTTCTCCCATCGCAGCTCGAAATATCGTACAGAACCCTACGCCAAAGCAAAAAGTACCAGACAAGGATTTGACGACCGGAAAATGTATGACATGCGACTCTATGGTGCGGTGGCCAAAGGAGTTGAAGGTATTCAGGTGTGCTGTTTGCCTGACAATCAATGATCTAAAGCCAGTTGTACTGGAGGCAAGACGTGGGGATGGACATAGAGCTCCTGTTACTGCCAGAGCTGGCACATATCCTAGATCAGGTCACGCTCAGAAAGGTGGGTTGTATAACCAGGCGAGATTTAAGCACTGTACTGATGTCGAACAGTCACTCCACTGTCTCTTGCAAAAACGAGGCAAATCGTCGACCAGTGCGTTACGGCTTATCTTGTAGAACTCTTGAAACACGATGAAGGATCTACTTCGAGTTCAGTTCCGTCTCCACCCCAGTCGCCAGCTTGGAGGATTGCACCGTTGAGTAAAGATGGACAGAATTCTGAGCAGGAGAACATTGAAGAAGGTAGTCTCAATTTTCAAACCAATAGTCCAGAGGTGCATCTCTCTGGTCGACCCATCGTCCGAATAAACCAGCAATCAGGACCTTCGACTATTCGTGGACGCGAGTTACGTCCGCCTCCGTCGAGTGCTCTTCCATACTCAAAATCTTCACCGGGAAGCTTTTTCGATGTTCACATGGAACAGAGGGACAGAGAACTTCACTCAAGGACTCTTAAGACAGGCAATCGAGCCGAGAAGGACATACGCGAGCAGGCACAGCCACATCGAAGTAGTGTTGCTAAGAATATCTTCAAGCCTCTGGAAGACTATATAATTGCTTCTTTTGGTTCCTTCGAATGTATCAACAGCTCTTTCAGCACACTCCGACCAAGCATCGCACCGAGGACTCAAAGTGAAGGCGTCAGACGGAACGTGACAGCTCCCTTAGCTGAACGGAGCGCTCGAAAGGAGACGGAGTTATCCGACATGGATGCGAAAACACTCCTGATCGGTGACTTTGCGGAAAACGGCTCCTGGTGGACAGGCAATCGTTCTGATCTGAGAAGCCCAGAGAGGTCACGCACACACCGCGTTGGAGAAACCTCGAATGATACCACGGACATTGTAACGCTGAGATCTCCGCGAGTGGAATGGGCCGACGTTAACGAATGGTACCATTTGGTTATCAACGCTGGGAAGCCATGGCGAAAGAAGCTGGATGAGCTCGTGAATACAGAATCTCACGTGCCTCAGATCCAGGTTCCATCGGAATCGGTCATGGATAACATTGACGATCTAGTCAAGGAGTCGCAATTCCACGCGCAACGGGTCTTGCTGAAGGCTATCGAAAGTTTGCTGAAGCGACCTGGACGACCCTTGAAGGAGCCTAGCGATCTTCGATTTATTCTCATCATTCTTGCCAATCCGCTACTATATCCTACGAATAACTCAGTGAAGTCGGGAGATAGGAGCCGGTCAAGGTCACGAGATCGGGAGAGCCCTGAGAAACAGGCTGCTGCAGGTATACGCAGAGGTACTCATGCTAGAGCAGCCGTGAATCCTGATGGAAACAGAGGTAGTTCGGGACAGCATTCGGGCATCATCAAGCGTATTTTGGGACTGTTGTCGAACGTGCCGAATGAATGTCACCATCACCTTGTCTCATGGTTTGCAAGGTTCTCGGACAGCCAGTTTCAGAGGACAACGGATTTGATTGGCAGCTTTGTCACATACCGACTCACGAGGCAGCATGGTAAGAAGCGGGAAGTCGAGCAAGATCCCACGGCAGATCTTATACCAAGTATTGGTGGATCAGGACGAGCAACTTCGGCAGCCCTCCATGCAGCTCTTGGAACTTCGGGTCAGTCGAACAAAAAGCATGATGGCAAACCTAAACCAGTAATCTACGATGATGACTGGCAAATAAAAGCTGCTGCAAGAGTAATGGCGTTAGTGTTTTCAGCAAACAACAGCGGTCTGGCAAGGCGTGGGGAAGCGAAACCTAGTTTGGCCACTTTGTTAGAAGCTCACAGCGCTGGCTTAGCTGCTCGGGATCGGGCACATAACCATGGACAAATCCTGCCCACCAGTGACTTCTACAATACCTTACTCGACTACTCGGATCTGATAGCCGATTTCGAGGCGTGGGAGTCTAAGCGAGGCAAATTTGCCTTCTGCCAATATCCCTTTTTCCTCAGTATATGGGCCAAGATTCAAATCATGGAACACGATGCTAGACGCCAAATGGAAGTCAAGGCTAGAGAGGCTTTCTTTGACAGTATTATGACTCGGAAGACCGTCAACCAGTACCTTGTCTTGAAGATCAGGAGGGACTGTCTTGTGGAAGATAGTTTGAAAGGGGTGGGCGAAGTTGTGGGTACTGGCGGAGAGGAGATCAAGAAGGGTCTGCGTATTGAGTTCAAAGGGGAAGAAGGCATTGACGCTGGTGGCTTACGAAAAGAATGGTTCCTGCTCCTGGTCAGGGATGTCTTCAATCCTGAGCATGGTAAGAGTTTTCAACACTAAAAGCAGAGATGCTAATTTGTCTCAGGAATGTTCGCCTACGATGATGAATCCGGATTCTGCTACTTCAACCCCAATAGCTTCGAGACAACGGACCAGTTCTTCCTGGTAGGTGTTGTCCTCGGTCTAGCAATCTACAACTCCACTATTCTCGACGTGGCACTTCCGCCTTTTGCTTTTCGTAAATTACTCGCTGCTGCTCCTGCAGCTGCGCCAGGCGCAACATCCCATGCGAAGCCTTCTATGACATATTCTCTGGAAGACTTGGCCGAGTATCGCCCTACCCTGGCTCGTGGGCTTCGGCAGCTTCTTGAATTTGACGGTGATGTCGAAGCGACTTTCTGTCGGGACTTCGTAGCTGATGTTGACCGTTATGGCCAACTAAGTCAAGTACCTCTCTGTCCAGATGGAGAGAAGAGAGCAGTAACGAATGCCAATCGGAGAGAATTCGTCGACTTGTATGTTCGTTATCTACTTGACACTGCTGTTGCTCGTCAATTCGAGCCATTTAAGAGAGGCTTCTTCACAGTCTGTGGAGGGAATGCTTTGTCATTATTCAGACCGGAAGAAATTGAGCTTCTCATCCGGGGCTCTGATGAACCCCTCGACATTGCTTCCCTTCGAGCGGTATCGATCTGTGAGAATTGGAAAGTGCCAAATGCTGCGGAGACCGAGCCAGTGGTGCGCTGGTTCTGGCAATCCTTTGAGGCTGCAAGCCCAAAAGATCAACGGAAACTACTCAGCTTTATCACGGGAAGCGATCGTATCCCTGCAATGGGTGCGACCAATCTTGTGATCAAGCTTTCATGCCTTGGGGATGATGGTCTAAGATTTCCTGTTGCACGGACGTGCTTCAATATGTTGTCGCTATGGCGCTACGCTTCTAAGGAAAAGCTAGAGTACATGCTGTGGCGTGCAGTGAACGAGAGTGAAGGGTTTGGTCTGAAGTGATGATTCATGGAAGGCGTTCAAATAGCAGATTGGGATCATGGCGTTATAGATGCTCGGAGATTTGAAGATGCGAACGGGCTTCAGGCGATGTGTTCCTAGTCCGAAGCTGCTGATCAGCATTGTGACATAGAATTAACGATACCTTCCAAAGTCCTTGAAACACCATAAAATCGTCACTGGGTGAATGAGGACATGAATATGATTCTTGATCCTAATTGTACACCTATTCCCACACATATTTGTACAGCCAACGCCCAATCAATGCATATTGTACTTCTTCTCCTTCCAGCAGATCAGCCCATCAATGCATCCGGGTCCCCTCTGGCCTGGATCAATATGGCCTCCTCTCGCTTCCTCTTCGCATTAACCTCTGCCATCATAATGGAATCCCTTTCACTCCTAGCATTCTGGTCCTCAATCTCCTGGATCTGCCTCGTCTCCTCCGCAGTAGGCTTGACAATCCTCGCCCTCGTAATCGCCAGCAACTGATCCAGGATCTCCGACTCAGGCCTATGCTTCATGTTGATAACCTCCGTCCTTTCTGTCGGTGGCCCAGCCTTCGTCGCTGCTACGGGCGCGCTGGATGTCTGTTTTGTTGTCGTGGACGAGATCTCCGTCTTGATATCCGCTGCCGCGGATGGACTCGTGAAATGGATGGTCAAGAGCGCCGGGCCAGATTGGTCTTTCGTGCGATTTACTGTCATAGGAACGGCAGGATTGTGGTATTTTAACCGGGGCAGGCAATTACGCCAGAATTTTCTGATGGAGATAATCAGTATAGGTGTTGATAGGTTGTTCTAGAGCTCAGAATCCCATACCTGGGTCCGTAGTGTCCATCCTCTATATCACGCGCGAAGTCCATATGTATTCTCGTTACTTCAGGCGGTAATACTGCTGCTCCTGGACCTATTCTTATGGCGAGCAACTACATGATGTGTCAATTGGGTTCTGAATGTATATTGGTTTCGAGAGGCTGTCTACCTTCTATATGCAGCACGTTAGCATTCAACGATCACGGTAATGCTTGAATCCAAATATACATACAGCTCTAAGCTTTCTCATCCTCTTTATAACAGCCACCATCTTGAATATGTGCTTGACTTGTTACGGGCTGGCAGATTTCCAAGTGTAGTGTCGTCTGAGGTGCATGTGTAAATTATTTAAGCATTGGCGCTACTGCATCCGAATCCCTGTCAAAAAAGTTTAGGGGATCTCCAGCTCAGGACAGCACTCGAGGAACCACTTCGTGAATTTTCTCTCAGCATGGAAAATGGCAACAAGTACACGCATTGCTCGGCGAGTTGTGAAGCAGGTTGGATTACCGCTGGCTGATATACCGACTTTTCTATGTCCAGCCATCCTCAGGACAACTTCGATTCCTCTTCGACTCCATAAGCAATCGCAGTCCACTTCTCCAGCTTCGCAGAGAAGGAATCTTAGCTCAACAACTTCCACTTCACTCCGAGACTCACAGTCGATTCGAAAGCCAACGTTTCAGAGATTACCGCAGCAGTGTGCAGGGTGTGGAGCCCTCTCGCAGACGATTGACAGCGAAGGACCTGGGTTCTATACCCTTACGAGAAAGTCGGTCAGGACTTTTGTAGAAGGTTTATCGACGGCGGGATTATCTGCAGAGGATGCGGTTGTGAAGGCGGCTCTAGAACGAGCAGGGCCGGAAGCTGTGAGCTTGAATCTGGGAGATCTGGAGGCTCCAGGTTAGAACCGAGAAGATAGAGACATTGGAACTTTTGCTAATTCGCTGCAGTCGCAAGTCTGGAACCTCCTGTATGTGACAGATGCCATAAATTGAAGCATCATGAAATTGGTGCTTCTATACACCATCCATCCATACAATCTATACAAGATACTATTTTCGAATCACCGTACAAGTACAACCATGTCTACCATGTGATCGACGCCGCGGATTTCCCTATGTCTCTTGTCCCTGGCCTACAGAAATTGTTGCATATCACACCGCAAAGATCGTTGAATAGAAGGTCGAAAACGGGGCGGTTCTACCATGGCCGAAAAACGGAAGTCAGCTTCATCATCACGCGGTCCGATCTACTTGCGCCTCGGAAGACGCAGGTCGACTCGTTAATGCCATACCTAAGAGAAGTGCTAAGAGATGCATTGGGAAGGTCAGCAAAAGACGTCCGACTGGGCAACGTCAGATGTGTAAGCGCGAAGCAGTCGTGGTGGACGAAGGAGCTCAAAGAGGACATCTGGAAAAGAGGTGGTGCTGGGTGGATGGTTGGAAAAGTCAATGTTGGCAAGAGTCAGCTTTTCCATGATGTTTTCCCTAAGGGGAGGAAGACTTTGGACAAGAGGCTGGGGACCGTTTTACCTGCGAGAGCTGGTATGAACTTGGACGAAAACAAAGATATTATTCTCGAGATGGAAGAGGCAAGCATCGAGAGCATTGAGGAAAGAGAGACGGGGAATCAAATCACCTCGGATATTTCAGAGTCTACTCCAGTGCAACCCAGGATAGACGAAGAGCTACAAGCAGCATTCGAAAAACTCGATTCTTCCTCCTCCCTCGATACATCCTCTCTCCTCCCTCCAGCCCCCACCGAAGTGGACTACCCCTCCATGCCACTCGTCTCCTCCCTCCCTGGCACGACCGCCTCGCCCATCCGCCTCTCCTTCGGCAACGGCAAAGGTGAGCTTATCGATCTCCCCGGTCTCTCACGCGGTGATCTCGAACTCCATGTCCAGCCCGAATACCGCTCGAGTCTCGTAATGCGCTCACGCATCCAGCCCGAACAGCAGACTATTCGGCCAGGACAATCACTCCTCCTGGGCGGCTTCATACGTATCACACCCACGGATCCTGATGTCCTGCTCCTCTCATACTCATTCACACCTATCGATCCACACATAACAGCTACCGAGAAAGCAATCGGCACGCAGACACAGACACGAGACTCATCTCTCGTGAATATCTCTCTCCCAGGGACGGGCGAAATCATCAAATCGGCGGGCATCTTCCCCCTGAAATGGGACGTCACGCGCCAACGGACTGGGCCCATCACTTCGCCAAAAGCAATAGGCATCAAGCCCGAGAACCTGCCGTACAAAGTCCTTGCCACGGATATCCTGATTGAAGGATGCGGGTGGGTGGAGCTCGTTGCTCAGGTTCGGAAGAAGCATACAGAGGCTCGTTCCTTTGAACGGGAATGGAAAGAGGAATTCGATCGAGCTTCGCGGAGTGGAGCACCGGAATGGGAGTCTGACGAGCGATCTGAGTTTGATGATGCGGACAGTGACCCGGACTGTCCTGCTGTGGAGGTGTTCACGCCGCAAGGCAGGTTCATCAGTGCGAGGAGGCCGATGAACGCGTGGCTGTATGTGGCGGGTAAGCCAGCGAAAGGGAAATTACAGGGACGTCCGCGGAAGTCTATGAAGGGGGTGAAGAAGGCGGAGAAGAGGAAGAGGGCGGCTGGGGCGGCTTTGTAAAAATCATGTTGGACTGATAGAAAGATACCCTGCTCTTTGTATAATTGTATATCTGTGCTCTAGCATTCTAATAAGTCTGTGCTATTCACAAAGTCTGAGCCAGATTGGGATGTTGATACGTATTCACTGTATGGTTTGATGAACCATGGCTCGCCTGTTTTAACCGATCATCCGATGGTCAACAAACATGAGCAACGAACGCGGTCATTTCGCAAATCACACCTAATTTCTTAAAATTAATCAATTCTTTACGCACATACTAAGATGGCTCTTAAAACTCGTTCTTAAATCGTTTGATCAGATTTCCATTGCTTTCTCGCGGACCTTTTTGGATAAGAGTCGTTATATGTACACAGCCGGAAAGAAAGCAACGGGCTTGACTAGAGAAGAACGCCACCCGCAAAGACCCCAGAAGGAAAAAATATGCAAGAGTCTAGCCAGCGATTTTGAGGTATCCACGTGATAGATCTGAAGCAGAAATCCACTTTTAGACTTTTCGGGCTGCCAGTCAACCAAATTCAAAAGGAAAAGTAGGCAAAGCCTTTCGTAGACCCTGCATGTCTCAAGGATATCCTGTCCGCCGTAGATTTGATGTTGATGCAGAAATAAAGAAATCTTTCGGTAAAACGACAGATTATGGTCTTTATGCTGCGACGCCATTTCTTGCCTTCTTGCCGTTTGGTACTTCGGCCTCAGCATCGAGTGCTCTCTTCTCTGGAATGTCGATCTCCTTTTCCTTCTCGGCCAGAAGTGCCTTCTCCTCATCGGTCATGTTGGGAAGAAGATCCACTTGCTTGCCAATCTTCAAGCCACGGTGGAAAGCACGGATAATCGAGTCGGCATCGTCAATGGCGATAGGTCTAATGTCGGCCAATGCCTTGATCTTGGCTGTGCACTCCTTGTACTGAGCATCGGTCATCTCAATGTTCAGTTGTGTCGCTCTTGACTTGATGGCATTCCATCCGGTCAGACGAGAGGCGAAGTGAACGTATCTCGACATGCCGAAATCAGCTGGGTTGATAATTTCGTATGTCGATGGGTTGTTGAGAATTGCCTTGGCGTGAATACCAGCCTTGTGGGTGAAAGCACAGAATCCAGTGATGGGGTTGTTGAAGCTGGTTGGTTGGTCAATTATTGGAAATATGGAAATCTGGGGAGAAACTTACGGGATGTTAACCTCAACAGCTTGGGCGACAAGCTCCTCAATATCCTTGAGCTTGTGCAACTTGTACTTGCCCATAACATACTCTCTGTCTGCGACAATCATGCGTGCCATGAGTCCACCAAGGGGGGTGATACCATTTCGCTCTCCAATACCCAAAACTGAGGTATCGACGTGGGTCGCACCAGCCTCCAAAGCACAATAGGCATTGGCAATCGCGCACCCAGTGTCATTGTGGAAATGGGTCTCGATATCGCAGCTGACAACACCTCGCAAGGTTCGGATCAGGTCGTAAACTTGTCTTGGGGATGCGCATCCAACAGTATCCGCAATACCAACACGGTTGACACCGATCTTGTCGACTGTGGAGTAAATTGAGAGAAGATCGACTAAGCTCGATCTGAAGGAGTCCTCGCTGGAAAATCGGATTTCGATGTTGTGCGACTTGACGTAGTTGATAACCTCGATTGCGGTGTTTGTGATGTAGGTCATGTCCTTGCCGTGGGAGTGCTCCATAAGATAGGAAGAAGTGCCGATAACGACGTCACTGAGGCATGTTAGGAGAATGAAAATTGGATACCGAGGTTCAAGACTTACACTCCGTCGACACCGGTCTGAACCGCAATTCTAGCATCGTCCATATGACATCTGATGTGAGTGAGGATCTACTCAATTTAGCCAATTGCTGCGAGGTCCGAGGACAGTGACAAACCTTAGCCTTCAACCCAAGCTTGCAGATGGCCTCGCAATCAGCTCTTGATTGCTCGGATGCAGCAGGTGAAGTCAACTCAATCTATTTTCTTGTCAGCATTGTCTGCTGTATGTTTATTCCTCTTATGTGACGCACGTAGTCTACACCGAAATCGTCCAAGGCCTTGGCTATCTCAATCTTCTTCTCTGTGTCGAAGAAGGCATTGGCGAACTGTTCACCCTCTCGCAGCGTACTCTCGATGATCTTGAAGCTCGATACATTGCTCAGGAAGTCGCCCACGGGCTGGTATGGGTTGTGTCGTGTGGGGTGGGGATTTGACTTGGTCTCGACGGCGGTGAAGCCTGGGTGAGCTTTTTACTGAAGTCAGTCATTGCCCAAAGGGACATCGATGGAGAAACTCACCATCAGAGCCGTTTGCAGCTCCATTGGCTCCATTGGAAGACCCGTTGGCCTGGCCATTGCCATTGGCGATAGCTTCAGGTTCGCACGAAGGGCACATGGTGGTTGATGTGTAGATGTATTGATGTTGTAATAGAGTATGAGGAAGAAGAAGTTCAGGTCGCTCAAGAGATTAGAAGAATAAATTGGTGATTGAGGAAGAGGGAGGAGCAAAGGTATTTGTATTCACTTAGAGAGAAAAAAGTATGAGTAAGAAGTTTAGATCGGTGTTTTGCTATGACTCTACTTCAATTGTGGGGAGGAGGAGGAGAGGGAGAGGAGAGGAAAAGCTGGAAGTGCATACAGGCAAGGCGAGGGCATGGGTCCGGAGGTGCAGGTGCATGAAAAATGGAGGGGAACCAAGCGAAAAAATGCTACTGGACGCCCCCGATCTCGGGATTTTAACCACTAAAATTTCATTGGCTGAAATCGACTGCGTACAGTACCAGACATGAAAGGATATTCCACCAGCTACGAGGCGGTCAAGTATTGGTAAGTTGCAGACGGACACAATGATATACATGGCAAGGCTTTTTGAAATAATGTGTTTGCTTTTTAAGTACCGGCTGCCAATGCGTGTCGTTATCCGGGCCGGTGAGCCTTGACTGGAGTCACGAAGCCGAGGTTCAAGCGGCACGTGATCCACCCTCTTCTCTCCTTCCCAAGTCTCATGTTACGTCCAAGCTATCTTATTCTGATTGTGTTATGCTCCTTCTCCCTTCTGGAAGTCCCAGCTCAACGGGGCTTCCTCGGATGTGGCCATCATCTAGACTTTCTAGGAGACCAGACTGGAAAGTTGGTCAATTCAATGGTCTGATGCACACACAGTTGCACAGAGTATACACCAGTCAAAAAGACTTGACACTTTGACAGTGCCTGCGCTCATGACTGTAAACATAATCCTTGCTTCATGCCACATAATAGGTATATCAGAAGCACTTTGCATCACTGTCGAGAAATATTTGAGTCCATTGGCATTATCCTTGTTGACATAGCCTCGCTTGTCGTTTACATGAATCGTTCGGCAGAGCAGAGGCAGACTTGCAGTTCGTCAAGTTGTGCTGCGCTCATGGGAAACTACACTCTTCCCATTACTTCTGGAAGCCCACGAAGTACTATTGGTCAGTGAGTCCCGATGTAGAAGCTGCAACTGCTGTCACTGGTCGCCTGAATGTGAGCAAAGAGAATAAACAGCAGCCAATAATTGACCAAGACCTGAGAACATCAATATGGGACATGAGACGAGTATCATGTAGCGATGACACGCCCGTATATAGAGTAAAAAGATGGCTTCCTCCCTGCCGTCAATAACGAATCTGTAGTATATAGGGCGAAATAAAAAACGGACGAGCTTTGATTAAGTGAGACATATGGTACGAACTTGCAATTGCAACAACGCAAGGAGAGTGACGTTTCTGAAGGATCAACATAATAGATACTGGCCCTCAAATGCCTATAAGATCAGTCCCTACACAGTCTCAAATCCACGTGGGACGATAGCTTTCCAAACGCTTCTAGATATAATACATCAAAATCGCCCGACGACAATTATACATATATCATAACTCATTTCTTGTTGGTTGAGAGGTAATGAGTTTGAAGAGTTATACATGAGGAGAAGAAATTTAGGCTCGTAGTTACAGAACATGGGTATATCGTGTATGCAGTCCACTTTGTGGGTGCCAGAGAAACCAAGTCTCGAGGTATGGGCTACCGATGTCCCCTAGACCCGCTGGGATCTTTGGACTTTTGAACTTTGCCTTTGATATTTTGATAACCCTTCTTGAAGAACAATGTTACGCGGTGTTTGACAGCTGGGGTGGTGTTAGCAAATGTTTTTGCTGTCTCATCAGGTAGCCAGTTACCAGTATCGTGTCTTGAAACAGGTCCAGGAGGCACAGGGTCTACATATGAAGGCGGAAATGTCGCCGTTCGGCAGTACCCAGGTGCTGTAAATGCTTGAATCTGGTCAGCTGAGTCTGTGTCTGATTATCTGATCGCAATTGAGCTTACTGCTGTTGTCGTTGGTATCATCATCATGAGACTCTATTGGTTGGATGTTTGCAAGTTCGCTGTCTTTGAATTTTAACATATTTGTGATCATCACGATCCGCATTCCAACATCCTCGTCAATCCTGTTAATCATCCAGCTTGCGAATTCCATGTCTGTGAGGTTGAGTGCGAAGTTCACCTTCATCGCAGCAAACTCTTTCTCGAATGTTTCGATTCCCCGATGGATGTCGTATAGTTTTGTCTCCCAGCCGTTCTTTTTGAGACTCAAGCGCCCACCAAGCACCTGTTGCCTGAGAAGCTGAAGCTCATCTTTCCATCTAAGCGTGATCTTCTCATTTCTGAGGTACTGAAAGGGAACAAGCTGCTGCCATGCAGCAGCTTCGTCTGATGTCCCACACACAGCACGATCCAGACTGTAACATGATTGAAGAACCCTCCAAAGCGAGAATGCCGCAATGGGATGAGCTAGGAAGAATTTTCCAAAATGAAGACTTTCAAGTTGAAGGTCCGAATTTGTTTCTGTGTTGGTCTCTTCGAGTGCGAGCCGGTGGGCTTCATGCAATGGTCCTTGACATGTTGCATGCCACTGGATAATTCGTTTCTCCCAGTCTTTGGAATATATATCCCATGCTTCGTCGCTGTAGCGAGAGTCGTACCATCGGTAAACTGCTTTTTGCTTAAGCTTTGGGTCGAAATCTTCACAATCGTGTGTTTCAGGAGTTATTGCTTCCAGATAGATATCCATCTTGAAAAATTCGTAGTGTCGTCGTCAGGTGGCAAGAAATCACCAATGAGGGATTCGGCTCTAGTGATCAATGCTCTCGATCAATATGTGTACTGCTGTCCGGGGGGAAAAGGCTGCTATCAGTCTTCCATCTGAGTTCTTTAAGTGACGGCACTCAAAGATTCATACACATTTTCAAAACAACGTGGATAAAGAAAGGGCAACAGGCTCACCGAGCAAAGTGGGCTCTGCTATAGAACAAGTGTGGGTGAGGCAACCATCCCTGAGGGCTGAGCATGCAAGCCACGTTTTCAGTCACCTCCACATTTGAACAAATTAAATGCATGGCACTCCTCCTAAGACACAGCTGGAACACTCATCGTCCCGTTGCTCTCCGCTGTCTGGATTTGGTTAAATGTCTTCCCACTGCAAGTCACCGAGAGTGTGGGGGCGAGACGAGGGCAAGAACGTCAATTGCTCCTGCTAGGGCCCAATTTTCGATACTTGATCAAAGAAAGCTGCGACAGGCCTCCTTCATAGGCCGAGCATATATCTGTCGGTTTCTCCCATCAGCCACAACCCGAATGTTTCCTCCTCACTCTAATGGGTCCGAAGGAATAAGAGGCCGGTGAGAATGCCTCGGGGTCTTCAAAGGAGGATATATGAACAGTGGCTTCGTCTGTACCACCATATCCCTCAGGCCGTAAAGAGGCTGTCGCATCAAGAACGGATTCATCGTCAGGCAGACTCTCAGTTGGGCGCTTGCCACAGCCTTCCCGCCACAGCGGCTGCAAGGCAATCAGAGAGATTGTGCTATAGCCTATTAAACGAACACAAGGATAGGTAAGGTCTCACATATGCACATCATGCGGCGACTTCCGATAGAAGGACTCCCACCAGTCATCGCTACTGTCGCTGGCTTTGACGGGTCACCGACAGAGTGGTTGTTGCCCTGACTGTGTTCGTCGCAACGCAGCCTTGTGAACAACCTTCAAACCTTCAAGGCAAGGCTTCATGAAATCTTCAACAGCCTCATGTATAAAATTCTGTCGCATCGAGAAGGTAAAAAGGCATTACCGTAGTGCACCACTCAGCCACTCCCACTGTCATATTCAGCTGTCATGCCAGCGGTCAAGTCATGTTCAAATTTCCAATGGTAATGTGCCCCGTGGAGAGGTTGACCCAAACTTGTAGCATGGCTTGAAGGTGCGACGCAACTCAAGATGCAATTTATGACCATTAAGAACGATGATAATGCTACATGAAAGTGCGATTGACCTCGCAGCTGTCGCTCCCAAGGCTCTGTCAGTCTCAAGCAGCAGACAATCCCTATGATAGTGCACTTCTAGGCCTAGCTCCTGGGGTGGTAGCAATTGGGCCCGGCAACTGTTCTGTTGCAGATAGCCAATGCTATGACTCCTGTGCAATCATCATCAGATTGTCCTAGACCATTCTCTGCTGCTAGGGCTTTGGTGTGTTGTTGAAGAAACTGTCATAGAAGGCGGAAAATGATGACAGCTGCACTAGTGTTTCTCATGATTCCTGTACTTGTGCTGTTGGATGCTGGGCGCACTTCCAGTGCTGAAATGTATTACATGACAGCTATGTCTTAGCCTGAAAAGAGGATTACTTTGACGGCCGAGAAGAAAATCCCTGAGCCAACCCAAGCAGAGGTCGCAACGCATCCACTGTCGACATTCTCCCTAATTTGCTAAGAAGAGAGGTTCAGTCAATAGACATGGGGACAATCTGTTACAGAACAGATATTCCTGGGAATTTCTGGGCCCGCAAGCAGGTCATGGAACTCGTTGCAAATTGCTGACCAGTCACTTCTTCCTATCGACAACGCAGCAATTCTATTGTAGAAATCAATACTAATACACTGTAAGCTTGTCAAAGACAAAACCCATACACAGACTAAACCAGCTTGAATAGTGTCGCTTTCTTATACGGATGTTGAGGATGCTTCGAACCGAACTTGCTCACAGCTTCACCGTCCATCATTCCATGAACATAACATTCGCCAACGAACAAGAATTCGGGGGTTTTACCTTGCGTAATTTGACGCAGTAGAACTGGCACGCTGCATCCGAACAGAATGCAGACCATGTCTCCAACCCTAACTTCAGAATTCCCAAGTCCGAAAAGGGGCTTCTGACTCCTCTGCTTGGCTCTTGTTTCGAAGAACCTTCGGCCCCATACGATAGGCTGGACCCTTTCCAAAAAGGTGATTTGAGTACTTGAGGTCTCTGGAGATGTCTTGAGGCGATCTATGTCCAGATCCCCGCTTCGATCTGTGTGCTGCAGGCATTCAAAGCACGCTCGACGGTACCAGCCGGGTGCACTTGTACCATTAGGCCCGCGATCTGCAACAAGAGTCCGCCCTACAATGAAAATTTCTGTGAGCTTCATGTTTGATTACGATTAGAAATTTCTGACTTACATAACTTTTCAGGTACGGGCTGGATCTCATCGGGTGGGTTGTTAACCTTCCATCTATGATCCCATCCGCCAATATCCAGTGCATTGTCGGGAATCATCCTTCCTCCGGCGACTCGGTCCGACACTCTCTCTACAGTATCAAGGCAAAAACCTCTTAGAAATAACGTCCCATTATACTTTGGAGGTTTAGTCATTGACAGGCTGGGCTCTTGGCTTGCTGGCCCTACTACGCTGGTTGTGGCTGGAATTGGTGTTCGCTGGGCGATGTGATCTAGAGAGCCAACTGAGTCAGAGAGCCCGGCTTTGTTGTAAGGAAATGTCTTAGATCGTTTTGACATCTTTGCCTGTGGCGGACTCTTCTCGTATGTGCCAAACTCGTGCCACGCGGGGAGGTTGAGCGAAGCATTGTATGTTTGTTGTCCTCTGCGCTCTGGGCCACCGACAAAACTATCTCCGTTTGCTCTGCCTTCCACCACACCATGCGGCTCTCCAAATGCCGACTTTTCGATCAGCGGAATCCAGCTTGGCATTGGTTGAGGCCCCTCTACAGGTGAATTTCCCTTCAGTGCATCCGCGCGTGATGGCGACTTAGGGCGAGGTGCCCAGCTATTAGTCCAGAACGTTAGCAGTTGCTCCCAATGGTTGAATTTGCCGCAAGGACAAGGCGTTTCTATGATTTTCAAAATGCGCAGACAGCGTTGGCGATGAAGACCCCACTACGGCAGTGATTCATCGTACCAAATTCATAAGTCATTTCGACAGGTGTGAACTTACTATCTGGATATGATGTCTAACGATCGAGATTTCTCTATGCAGTAATCCATGAAATCGATGTAGACGTCCAAGAGACACTTATCGTAGTCAGGAGAAATCCGGGGATCTTCTTTGGCATTTGGTTCAGCAGAAGATATCTGACTATCCTTTGCCAGCGTAAGGACTGCGAAGATTGTGTCCCGTGGCTCAGAGGCTTCAAACGCCAGCAACAACGAAGATACAAGAATTTCCAATGGGATCAGTCGCTGCTCGACACGACCGTCATGTGATTTCCTGAACAGGTTGATTGTTGCGTGGACAATGGTATAGGCTCCTAATGCCCTGGCATCCGTGTCCCGATAGTGGCCAGAGGGGTCAAGACTCTCTCGTTTAATGTCTTCATATTTGGTCATAAACAATGCAATCGCGTCGGCAAAATCTGACCAAAGTAGCTCATTGTCACCCCAGCGAACAGTGGCCTGTTTAGAGAGGGCAAGCTCTTGGAGGATCCATCGGCGTGAGAACCATCGATTGGTCATTAGTTGCACAACCAATGCCCATTTCCTTGCTGTCGGGATCGGATCTTTGACCAAGGCATCGAATTCTTCAAGATTCAGAATGCTTTCGAGGATTTTGAACGTCTCTGGCGTCTGTTCTTTGCCATCCCCAAGCCAGATGCAGACCATATCTGCTTGAGTGTAAACCTCATGCATGCGGGCAACTTGTGCATTCTTCTCTTTTTTATCCTCTTGATTGATGCAAATGGCATCTACCTAATGCACCGGCTTCTAAGTTAGTTTACTGCCCAGTGAGATTATTTTCGGGATGTTACAAGGAGAGAACTTACCCATACGTTCTTATCATCTGTCTCGTGACGGAACCTCACCAATGCTGACTTGAGGTTGTCTCTTATGTAGAACGTACCATATCGATTGAAGGCTGACAGTTGTTGAGTATCTCCTCGAGCACCATTATCGTAGTATATGTGAATCTTGTTGCTTGGCTTTTCGGCCGGATCGCCCCACCAGTATGACAGTGCCCAGTAGTCTGATACCCCATGCCTAGAGCGTGAAGGGGACTTTTGATCGTCTGGGGGGTTCAATGCGCTTGAGAATAGCATGCACTTGAGCCTTTCATGTGGCTGTCCATGAATGATTCTGAGAATGCGGATGTCATTCTCATAATCAAGCGGTTGAAACTCATAAGTGCCTATTTTCTGATCAATTACTTTCACCGCGAGATCTCGCAACTGATTCTTTGCCGCTGCAGCTCCAGTATCTATCATCGTATTAGTATATCTGAACTTCCGAGGAAGTATGTTGGCGCATTATTCGTACCAAGTGTTTGTGCTCTCTTTAGAGGCCCAATGGCAGGAGCCTTAGACAGTGGTTGATAGTTTGGAGCCGCCATGTAAATCTATATCCCCAGGAAAGAATACAGACCTCGCAGCAGCAGCTATCTATAGGCTGGCAAAAGGAGGCTCTTGGATCCCCCGAATCCAGCCCCCGAATCGATTGCGCAAATCCACCAAGCCTACAAGGATAGAGCTTCAGCAGATGGGGGTTCTTTGCAGGTGGCACACGGCACCAGCCTTCATTCAGCACGGGCTGAATGGGACAATTAAGCCACAGTGCTTTTTCTGGCGCTTCCCCCAGCATTCTGGCTATCGGTCGGGAGGCGAAACTCTGAGAGCCAATCAGCAGCTGTTCCCCCACACCCAATGAGAACATACCTGTGATGTACATGGAAAGGTCCGAGTCAATTTTGAAGCTACTGTGGAATAATGCTCTAAATGTGTATCATCTGGTAATGGCGGGATGTGCCCAATGGCTATCGTGGCAGCACGAAGCGAATGCTACTCTGGAATTGCACTTCTGACTTTGTAATGTGCTGCCAGATTTAGCAAGATGTCTCAGCACTTACTGGGATCATTGAAAGCATCTAACAGAGACCCTGGACTTGTTTCTTGTCTCGCAGGTTTCTTCAGCTGAGGCTTCATTCAAATATCGATTGTCTGGCAACTGGAAAATCACGAGTCCACTGCAAAGAGTCAAAGAAGTGAGAGCATCTAGCACTATTGATTTAATTTGTTGTACACTTCAACGTTACGAACTTGTCCGCTTTCCTCCGCCCAGTATCATGGTTCCTATCTAAGGAGTCACTTTGCTCATGCTGACTAAACGCTTGACACCAACCTGGGGAAATTAGTATCGAAACCTTGCGGGGGAAGTGCACGACTTACCATCCAATTACCGCACTCCTCTGTCTTCTCACGCTGAATATCGACCTGTAACTTTGCAGCAACATCAAAATTCTTCGCTTGTAATGCCTCGGCAAGCTCGCTCAATCGCTGAATAGTATCCGGTTTGATAAGCTCCTCATTGTTTAGATGATCGAACAAAATGTTGAGTCGCTTCTGAGTATCCTTGACTTGAGCAGCGAACGAAGCAGGTGCCTTGGAAGCTACGCGCTGCATATCGGACGTGAAAATATCAACCATTCTCTGAGCATTTGACGGGATGTGAGATCTGTCTCCGGCAGGGTGCTTGGCCTTTGGAGGGGCAACAGCAGCTGGCGTAGCTCTTGGGGGAGGACCTGTTGGTGGACGGGAACCTTGCGGTGGCCCTTGAGGTGGTGGTGGTGCCTGGCTAGCTTGCTGTGGGGGTTGAGAGGGGGCATACTGATTTTGAGGCGAGTTGCCAGCTGGAGCATAAGGGTTGGATGGGGGAGGTCTGTTTCCAGCTTGAGGAGGTGGTGCAACTTGCGATTGAGGTGTGGGCGGTTGAGAGTACTGCTGGGCTGCAGGTGATGGGGCATATCTATTCGATGGAGGAGGTCCTGCTGGTGGTGCGTTGTAAGGAGATGGGCCTCGAGGAATCGTGGGTGCTGGAACAGGATGTCCGTATTGCTGCGCAGGTGAATTTGGCTGAGGAGCGTATTGGTTAGCAGCTGATGAGGGGCGTCCCGGTTGTTGGAATGAATGAGGATGACCTGTTGCCAACGGCGAGCTTATGCGGGGTGGAGCGGGGCCTTTGGGCGGCGGTGGAGGAGGAGTTGGCGTTGCTCTTGAACCGTACGGGGGTGCTGGTGGAGGCATGGAAAGGCCTTGCTGATTGGGAAAGGGAGAAGTAATTGGGGCGGCTGCGGGGGTACTTCTTCGTGCAACTGGTGGTTTAGTAACCATAGGTGTATCGTTCCACTGCTCCATATTCTTTCTTTGAGAAGGCGGTGGGCCAGAAGGTGTGATATTTCGCGGGGGAGCACCGAAAGCAGGGGGAGGCGCTCCATAACCTCCAGTAGGGGCGCCATAGCCAGAATTGAACCCTCCATAGCCAGCCTGTTGAGGTGGTTGATAACCTGTCTGCTGAGGGGCATATGTGTTTGTTGGGGGAGCATATGGATTTGATACAGGTGCAGGTGCTGGAGGTGCGAATGCATTTGGAGTTGCCCGAGCTGGTGTCGCAGCCGGAGTGCTTAATGGCTGGTAGCCTTGCTGAGGTCGTGATGGGGCTCTGCTGGTCAATGTTGGCTGAGCAGGCTTGGCAGCGGGTGCTCCCTTTCTTGATGCAAGTTTGACTCTGTTACGGGCTACTTCTGCTGCCGGATATTGAGTCGGGAGAAGAGCGAGGTATCTCTCCGCAATGGACAGGTGACCGTGAGCGGCAACAATGTCGGCATACTCAGTGTACTTTTCATACAATGGAGCGAGTTTCCAGTCCGAAGTCTGATTCTGCTCCGTGTCTTCAAATTTGGTGACATCGCGGAAGACAGTGACTTTTTCAATAAAGTTCTGGAGAGTTCGGGCATGAACGGAAAAGGACGAATCTCCACTCGGATCTGCAACACCAGCCTCCTCTGCCTCCTGCAATTGGGTGATCCAGATGTTGATAACCTTCTCCAGCTTCGATCCTACCAAGTAGCAGAAAGATGCATCCTTAAGTGAACCACTCTCCATGATCCTGTCTCCCAGCGCCTCGCACAGATCTGGAAATTCATTGGGGTCTGCATAGGTGCACAATGTCGCCATTGTCTCCTTCCAGTTCGAAAGATCCGTGTTGTATACGACATCCCACAAATTCTTGCCAATAACGGATGTCAGTAGCCGGAGATAATTAGGCCCTTCGGTCTTCCGGGAAAGGTAGGCCGACTGTGCCTTTTCCAGCAGTTCCTTCCCACCGCAGTTTGCAATGATGAGAGCATCTGCAATCTTATCCTCTTTCAGGCAAATGGTCATAGCCTTTTCAAATTGGCCCAGCATCAATGCTTTTGTGATCTGCTTCTCGGAGTTGGAATCGGAATCGGAGAACAAATGGAAGGGATTATCAGTCTTGGCCCCTTTTGTAGCTGCAATGCTGGACAAGAAGTCTTCGCCATCAACACCGTCCGCAAACAGAGTAGAAAGTCTACTATTTTTCACAGCAGTGCCGTTGGTAGTTTCCCCAGCTTCCTCTGTCTTCGAGTCATCCAAGTCAAGATCTTTGACACCGTTTGTAGCCTCCTCAACTTCCTCTGTGAAGCCAAGGTATTCGGTAACTCGTTTCCGTGGATTTTCAGCAATCAAAGTCTCGATGACTTTCCAGTCAGCCTTTTCGTCTTCACTCTTGGCTTTCGATATATGGGACTCGCAAATACTGCTAATGTCGCCAGCCACGAGAGCGGCTTCAAATGACTCGGTAGCAGATCCAACATCGGAATCAACGGAGAAGTTAGAGATTTGAATCTTGGATGACCGATGTTGACCAGCTGCGGTAGGCAATAGACCAAAGCTGACCAGCTTTCCACCAAAACCAAAAGAAGCACCCGCGGGTCTCTCCAGCCACTTCGGCGCCTTCGTCAAGGAGAAGGAAGCACCTTGAGGTTGAGTTTGCGCTTTGGTGAAGAAGTCCTCCCCATCAACTGGGCCCTGGACAGGAGTCTGTGTTGTAGTAGGATTGGTGTTCTGAAGAGTTTGAACGGAGATTTTGCCATCGAAAGAAGCGGTAGCAGACAATGTAGGGTTGTGCGGGTTGAATCTGGTCTGGAAGGTCCAGTTGGTGACTTCGGGGAATTCTCCTAACCGCTCCCCAGTCTGAGGGTTCCAGAGCATTGTTTTGTTGTCCTTGCCGCAAGATAATAGTAGATCGCTATCCTGTTGGCACCACGAAAGAGACAAAATTCCCTGGTCATGACCTTGCAATGTTCGTTCTGGTGCGTTCGAATTTCGCAGATCCCACAAAAGGATGACTGGAGTCGTATCGTCTGGAGTCGCGGTCAACAGCTTCGTAGCGTTGTTAGGATCCCATGCAATAGCTCCAACCGCCTTTCGATTGTTGTTCAACGTAAGAGACGCCTTTCTAGTCTTCAAATCCCAGACTGTAACAAATCCACCGCTTCCACCAGTTGCCAAAATATGGGAGACTTTTCTATTCCAGGCCACGCACTCAAGGTCGTCAGATCTCGCTGCGGCCGTGCCCAATCTGAAGGGGTTTTGAATATCGTTGATGTCGTAAATGAATAGCTCGCCCTTTGCGCCAGCAGTTGCCAGAATCTGTGGTTTCAAGGGATTGAACTGCAGTGACTTAATTGCTCCCGTATGTTTGGTTGTCTGTGACATGAATGCATCATCCGCCCCTTTCATAAGCTTCTCAGCATCCCACAGTACCAACGAGCCATTCTCAAGAGCTCCAGCGATTATGCCCTTTGGGTGGTCAGCGTTCGCAGGTGCCCATGCAATATCGTGAAATCTAGGAAAGCCAGAAGTCAGCCAAACTGAAGTCAGCATGTATGAGATGTACTTACCGCGATTCTGAGCTAATGCTTGCAGCAGGCTGAAGCTCAACACCTTGGTTTAAATCGTCCAGGCTCAGATCCCAGAGCTCCAGCTTTGTCTCGTCTGAGAAATCTGCATCGACTGCACCAGCTCTAGTTCCAGTAACCACCAAAGGCGAATCCGCTCCAGGATACCAGGCGAAAGCTGCCGTCCGAGGAATCTCTCGAAGGCGTACCATCCTGTCGATTTGTCGATTGAACCAGGAGCTTCCTCAATGGAATTCTATTATTTCGTCGCAGGGCAAACAAACAAAAAGTAAAGAATTCCCCAGCAGTTAGAAGAGGACACGCAATTGGAAAATGAATGCGACGTCCTCAGTGAAGTACAGTAGTGTTAGGCTCCGAGCTGTAATCTGGCCACGAACTTGGAACGCTGAACCACCATGGCGGACCACGTGACAACGAGGAACACCCGAGCTTGTGAGCAAGTAAGTGAGCGCGAGAGGCTCGACATCTTCCAAAAAAGTTCCCTACTAACACCAAGGCATTCGAAGATGTCGGATCAGGCACGTTGGAAAGCGACTGTTTATGTGGGTGGTCTGGCACCCATGGTAAATGCCGCAAGTCTTCATGCTGCTTTTTTACCTTTCGGAGAAATTGCAGATGTTTCTCTTCCGTGAGTCGCCTTTTGTACAGACTTATTTTCGAACTTTATACTCATATTATATAGGAAGCCTGAAGGACCAAACTCTACAGAACTTCACAGAGGCTTTGGTTATGTTGAATTTGAGGATCCGGAGGATACAAAGGATGCCATCGACAATATGGAGGGAGCAGAGCTATTCGGCAAAGTGATCAAAGTCTCTGCTGCAAAGCCGCCAAAGAATGTGAATGAAGGACTAGGAAGTAAAACAGCTCTTTGGGAGCAGGTAAGTACCCCCAGACATACCCCGAGGCATCGTAACCCGGTTCATCGATCACGTTCTGACACTAGATAGGAGGGCTGGCTTGCAGAGAATGCTGTAAGTGAGGAGGACAAGATGGCAGCAGATAGGGCAAAAACAGGTGCGGATGATGCTCCTTATGATCCCATGCAAGGCTTGGAGGGCTTGGATGTTGCTGGACCGAAGCCAGCGTGAGAAGAAGTTTTCCGACAGTGCAAATCAGAAGCCTATCACATGCATTTCAATGGCGTTAGAACGGGACGGATTATGGCATGGAGTTCAGAGATAAGGGCATTAGATTTTAAGCCAGCACATGGCTGGCTGTTCAGACATGGCATCACAGGTCATTGGGACGCTCTGTATTGATACCAAATAATGGCCTGATTCACTTTGTACAGCTTCTCGCATTGAGACCCCTGAAGCATTTCTCATCTCCAATCCCTCAAATCACAATCCAGCATCCCATTGCCCCTCTACTGCACATTCTAATCCTTTCTGTTCTGGCGAGAAAGACGCATCTGCTTGTCGACGATAAGCTTTCGGACCATGGAGTAACCGGCAAATCCAACCGCGACACCGACGACGATTCCTGGCTTCTATTAACGCGAGATCTGGTACTCCCGTGCAAGTTGTCTTTACCAAGGGGGATCAACTCCGGGGGAATCTTCTTCAATGTTCGCAATCGTTGAGAAATGGTGTGAGCTGCAAAGCCAATACATCAGTCTCTACTTGTCTCTCTGGTCCTCTTATATGCCAATTGGGATCGAAGGAGCCCTTTCTATCCTTTGCCCAGCTCCTTGGTAATGATTTCGAGTTACGTACCGCGGTGCTCCTCGTTCTGTTGACAGGTTAATTCGGTCTCTGGTAGTCCAGAACGCGATAGCTCTGGAGGGCCAAAAACTTACTGGCATAGCCATCATCCGCCTGGTAGGCTGGAACATCTTGAGAGTCGCAGTTGGCTGCATAGTGACGGATTGCTGCCAATTCAGAGGGATAGAGAGAGAGGTTCTTGTTGTTGAAGGGAGCAATAGCAACCAAGGTCCAAACTCTCACACCACTCTCCGAGTTCCTCCAGGTCCGTGCGCTAGTTCGCTCTAATCGAAAGATTGCCGACCTCACCTCTCTTCCCTCTTGCAATTGAACTCCTCCACAGACAACTCCTCTCTCAACTCAATCTCTCGAATCTCGATCGCAAAGATGTCCGACTCAGACCGCGAGACCAAACCCTTCAAGTTCGTGACTGGTAAGTTGGCAGCTCCTCAACCCTCGCCCCCCGAAATGAATGGCCTGATTGCTAACTTCCACCCAGCTGGTACTTAGGACCCCCTCCGAGCTCTAATGCACGCAATTGACCTCTATATAATAGGCTTCGACGCCCGCTTCCCGAACCAGAACCAGACCAAGCACTGCTGGCAAAATTATGTCGATTACCACAAGTGCATCCTAGCTAAGGGCGAGGATTTTGCCCCATGTCGTCAGGTACGCGGAGCTGTTATATATTGGAACGAAGATGAGAACTGATGGTTTTGACAGTTCTTCCTGGCATACAAGTCATTGTGCCCAAGTGCCTGGTGTGAGAGATGGGATGATCAGCGCGGTCAGTATTGCTCGACGAAGTGTTGACCTATGCTCATGATATATTACAGACAACGGAACCTTCCCAACTCGTCTGGATCAGTAAAGGAAGATGGGCAATGAATTGGTAGATACTGATGACGGAGAACGGAGCAGTTGAACAAGGGCTGTGTACCATACAAGTCATTACGGCGAATGCAGACGCGAATGATAGAGAGGATATTTTGAATTCGATTTGCAGGCTTTGCGAGTGCTATAAATCGAAAGGGACTGGGATCTTTTTCTACGCTCCTTTCTCTGCTCTCAATTGGTCGTATCGCAATATGGCTCCGAGAAGGACCTGCGCTCCATTTCCACAATCCTCTGGGCTGCTGTATTCTGCTGGGTTGTGACTTACGCCGTCTCTGCAAGGCACAAAGATCCTAATGTTCTAGTGAGCATAGCTTTGGAGTGATCAACGGGCTTACTCACATCGATGTTGGGGCGCGTCGCGAAGTATAGACACTACCGCGAGTTAGTAAGGTCATTGGCTATGGTCTTAGTCATGAGATCATATACCTGTCATGGCCTGCCCCAGATGTCATTCTTTGGACTTGAGGGCTAGCATTCGTGCCTAGCATATCCTTTGCGCTTTGCTCTACGCATTTGATGCAATCCTCGTTGAATTTAGTGGCGGGTGAGTCTGTGTCCAGTTGCCAGTCCACAGTGCAACCTCGTCCCTTAGTGCCCAAGGTATTTAGTCCACCAACATCCTCCCCGGCAGCAATCTTAGCAAATTCTTCTTTCAACGCAGTCTCAAGCTTCATCAATAGAGCGTCTTCCTTGGATCTGATATCAAGTGAGAATTGGACGAATCCTGGCACTGTGTTTGTCGATCCGGGCTTTAATGTTAGAATTCCCGTTGACGCTAAGCAGCCCATCTCTGTAGCCTTATTGTGACTATGAAGGATCAGCTTGGCAGCCGTGAGCATAGCATCTGAACGATTTCGGAAGTCAGTTGTGCCAGTATGGCAGTCGGCTCCCTTCACAGTGATGAGGAACTATTCGGTCGAGATTAGCAATGCTTCTTCATACTTATTCATGATCCACAACGTTGCAAGGGAAGAGCTCACCCAGCGATAGGCTTGAACACCTTCCACAGCTCCAATCTTCCCATTTGACTTCTCAAGTATCGGCCCTTGCTCAATGTGCAGCTCGAAATGTGCCCCAATTGGATTTGCCTTGTAGCTCGCTTCCAATGAACCAAGATAGCCGATTCTTTCCAATTCAGACTTCTGAGTTGCACTTCCACCTCCAACTTCAACTAGCCCGTAGGCCTTCTCAAGAGAATAAGCTCCTGCCCATACCCCAGAAGCTATCATGGAGATGGGGAACCGAGCTCCTTCTTCATTAGTCCAGTTGATCGCTCCTGTTGGATACTCCGTAGTGATATTGTTGTCATTCAAGGTTTTAAGGACTTCGATGCCGGCATGAACTCCCAAGATGCCATCGTAGCGTCCCCCCGTTGGCTACCTATGTGAGTATTGCGGCTGCTTCTGTTCTGAAGGAGGACGAATTACCTGAGTATCTAAATGTGATCCGGCATACGTAGGCGGCCCATCTTTCTTTCCAGGACGCACTGCAAATATGTTACCTTCGGTATTAAAATTAGCCCACTGATTTCTCATCCGGAAGAAGAAGATAAATTTACCCATTGCATCGATCGATACTCTACAGCCAAGAGATTCTGTCGTCTTGACAAACCAATCTCGGACTTGTTTGTCCGAGTCAGTCAGTGTTAGGCGTTTCATGCCAATATCTGTAGCTCCCCTAGAAAGTAGTGAGCATATACTAAATCAAGCGGAGCAAAATGTTGTCGTCCGTCTGAGACTTGGGACTTTGTGTTATGAGCGAATGCTGCCTCGGCTCCTGCATTTGCTCGAAGCACTTGCTCTGTGGTTTACATACCGATCTCCTCCGGAACACAGTGCGCAAGCGAATTGTTTTGAGAATGCAGCATTGAACAACGAGAGCTCCCAGGAATCTACTGGCTCAGATTATAGATAACTTACTCGCCCCATCTCTCACCCTTCCCCCATTCACAAGTCTCGTGAAGATCATTCCACAACCTCTCTCTGTTAATCTTCACATTTTGAAACTGGAAATCCGTCATCTCGCTAGTGATCAAAGGTCTCGTCGAAGTACTAGAAAACGATCTACAAAGAGGAAGACTTTTGGATTGGAAATGCTTCGAGAGGATGGGCTTTCTACATGAGATGAAGCCGGGCCTTGACCGGCAAAAGGCCTGAAAGGTGGGATAACGCATGACTGACAAGTAGTCTCTTGGGGTGAAGTGTGGCAAGAGTGGAGGATGGTTTGGAGAAGTGCTATGTCGATGGTAACTAAATGTAGATACTCAGGTAGATAATGGGAGAGGCTGATTGGGAGGGGGTGGACTTTCCTGATTGATCAAAGGTGGGGCAAGGTCGTCTAGATCGTGGATGGCGCTCAAGAAGACCAAGAAAATGGCCTGAAATATCATTGGACATTTTAATCATCAAGACGATTGCTTGTATTCGATACCGACTCTTGCTGCGAAGTAAAGCTAGGGGCAAAGTAAAATGCACGCTGTTCCCGGATTGCCTCCCATCCATAAACGCCACGCTAGCCGACCATAATTGTTTACATTCTTCATGCCTTCGTAACTCTGCCCTTTCCTCTTGGCTTTGCCTTGATGGGCGCCTTTGCTTTGCCCTTGCGCTTGCCTTTAGCTGGTGCGGGTGGAGGTGTTGGCTCTTTCTCAACATCTTCCTCTGACTCCTCATCCTCCTCCATTTCTTCCTGGATTTCGTCTTTCTTTTCCTCATCCTCATCTTCGTCACTGCTCATAAACTCATCGTCCTCATCGAAGCCGAAGAATTTCTGAGCTTTTGGCTTCGCTGCCGACTCTGAAGGGGGTGTAGTATCTTTAGAGCTTGTCCCTGCCATAGCCTCGTCTTCACTCTCTGAATCGGCAGATCCAGAGGGGCTAGCCTTCGATGCCTCGATCAAGTTGTCTCTGTAATTTCCAGACTTCATCGCAGCGAGAACCGCCTCTCTCGTCCTCTCATTCGCTTCTTCTTTATCCTCAACCCACTTCCCATCAACTTTGCCCTTATTTCCGGATCTCATCTCTTCCTCTCGACGTTCTGCAAGTTCGACGATTTGCTCCCACCTTTTCCTTCGCTCCTCCTTCTCTTTCTTCGCCATTTCGGGCTTGATCGCAAGGTACTCGGCCAGAGCCTTTGCTTCATGTACCGATCTCAGCCTGCGTCCATCAAGATTCCGGCTTGAGCCATTGTCTTCGCCTTGGTTACGCTTCCGTTTTGATGACATGCGACCACCTGCGGCACGCAATTGTGATCCAAAACCACCCTTGCCACCACACATAGGCAGCGCAAGTCGGAGAGATAAAAAGTCATTCTGAGGACTGGAGAGCAGGCCTGAGATTGGCTCTTCAGATGTGACAGGTAGTTGTCTGTTCGATATCGTCGTGAGAATCAGGCGGTTCTTATGTGCTGGGAGGCGTTCGTGAATGCGCTCCTGAAGTTCTGAGATGGAAGTTTCGGCGGGGAGTGGAAGCGCGAGAGTCGCTGGGAGGTTCAACCCAGGGAACGAGGTCAAGAGAATGTTGATCGTGGAGGGTGCCATATTGCGCGATGTTTTGCTAGAATGCAGGAGACTGAACAGTCTGAGTTTTTCTGCGTTGAGTAGTTGTCTTGAAGCTTGTCTTGTCCACCAGCATGTAATAATTGCTGTATCACAGAAGAGGCTGGAGCACCGTACGGTGCCTAGCGCCAGACTAATGTGGCTGTGTGGGCGGCCAGCTGCATTTCAGCCACAATTCGCTTATTTTCACTAGCGCGTCTCTCACCCACCAGAGAGCAAACTCCAAAATGATCGCGAACTTCTTGCTCGTCTGAAATTCTTCTATCGACAACCAGCACCTCGACAAACCGCCAAGATGTCAGTCAATCCGCGCAGCTCGATGCTATACTTAGGTTATTGACATTCTACAGGCTTATTCCCAAGGCAGACCGCAAGAAGATCCACGAGTACTTGTTCCGTGAGGGCGTACTTGTCGCAAAGAAGGATTACAACCTCCCAAAGCACAACGACATTGACACCAAGAACCTCTACGTCGTCAAGGCTTGCCAGTCCCTTACCTCCCGCGGATACGTCAAGACCCAATTCTCATGGCAATACTACTACTACACCCTCACCCCTGAGGGCCTCGACTACCTCCGCGAATGGCTTCACCTCCCCGCTGAGATTGTCCCAGCTACCCACATCAAGCAACAACGATCGCACGCTCCTCCCCGTGGAATGATGGGTGGTGAGGGTGAGCGCGAGCGCAAGCCTTTCGGTGGACGTGGCGGCCGTGGTGGTGACCGTGGTGGAGATCGTGAGGGAGGATACCGCAGACGTGATGCTGGTGGAGAGGGCAAGGAGGGTGCACCATCTGGAGAGTTCGCTCCTCAATTGTGAGTTTGCACAACGATATATTCTTCTGCATAATGACTCTAACATACAACTAGCCGCGGTGGTTTCGGACGTGGTGCCGGACGTGGTGGAGCTCCTCCTGCTTCTTAGATTGGTTTTCCGTTATGCTTGCTCATGCATCCGACAGAAATTCCTACAAAATTCTTCAATGGTTGGGCTGAACAGTAGCGCGTTTGGTCGAGTGATAGAAATCGCCGGGGTCGAATAGGTCGAGGTTGGAAGTTGACACTTCAGAACTGTCAGATAGCATATTGAGCTTCTTCCATTAGCTTTCTGGTCACTTTCTCGTGAAAATACAACCCCGTCCGCCTCATTTTTCTTAGTGGTCACCACACCTGATATTGACCTGTTGCTTTTCCCTCTACACATCCGAAAACCGGAGGCAATTAAAATCTCATTCTGTCAGCCGCTCACACCAGAACGTGGGAGCATTATGAGCCGTATCATTCAGAAATACCTCAAGCTTAGCAAAGGCAGCTCGCTCGAACTTCCGCTCTCACAAAAGCAACCACAAGACTAACCACTGGCCCCATGCATCCCACAACCATTTCTCCACACCGGCATGACATACAGTGTCTGGATCCATCCCTGTTGTCTTTTGTACCTCCTTACCTCCCCGGATTTCCCTGGCTGAACCGATTACGCAAAAGCAAAGTTTGTTAAGAAAACTGAAATTCAAGAACGATAGGAGCTGACAACGGCCCGTCCAATCCCGAATGTCCTTCAAATGCAGTTATCCATTTGGATAGACCTCATGACATATAAGTTCCATTCGTGGCTGTATGGGCCCCTCCCATTGGATCATGATAGTTCGGGCTACGCCCCTGGAGGTAAGCAAAACTGGAAGAGAGGAGTCGGTCAACACAAGACAGCTCTGGTGGTCCCTGCAGCTTCGCACGCGGAAGCAAGATGCTTCATCCGGACTTGTCAAGATTCCAATGTGCCCTTTTGTTCCCGGACTTTGTCCTACCAAGAAGAATCATAACAGTCCTCGTACTCGTAGCAAAATCAATTTGCACTTCCAATACTGGACACTAACTCAACAGGAAACAACGCCGTATTCCCACAGCTTAAAATTCTCAATGTCCTCTTCAGATCTTCGACATTGATCCAATTGAAATGTGTCACGACAGTGGTGCGTCGCCAGTGGGGAATTCCCAAAAGAAAGCCTGGCTCCCCTTGGACATTTGACTTTCATGGCTGGTTTTGGTGGGGGGCCCACCAGTGTTTCCAACTCACAGGCAGGATGGCGGGGTGGTCGGCCAGGAAGATAAGAGGGAATGAACTAAAAGTCCAAGCTCTCCCACACTGGGGGGATTGCTTTAAAAGGCAAGAGCGTCACTCTTCCATAGGTAACAACTAAAGAAATCCTACTCGAGACTCTCAATTGCCTCTTTCTCAACTTCTCATACCCAACTCCAAAGAACAAGCACAACAGAAACCAGACAAGATGTCTAACCTTCCAAAGGAAATGAAGGCCTTGAGGTCGGTTTACCCCGCTTTCCTAAATTCCATGAAGCTCAACAAAAGTTGCGGTGTGGGAGGAAGCTATTCAGAGTTGCTTGGGCTCATGACTGACCTTGGAGAATAGGTACTCTAAGCCAGAGGAATATGGCATTGTCACCGTCCCGCTTCCAAAGCTTCGACCAAACGACGTCTTGATCAAAGTCAAGGCTTGTGGTGTGAGTTTCAGTACTATAATTGTTATGGGAAGCAAGTACTGACAAGTCGTCCAGGTCTGTGGCACGGATCTCCACATTCATGAGGGAGAGTTCATCGCAAAGGTATGTCAACAATGGCGCATGGTCTCTCCTTATATATATATGCTGTGCACTCCACTTTAATTTTGGGGTGGTCCTCGGGAGATCATGCACCTTGTTGGATGGCTTCAATGCCTCTTTCGGGTAAATCCACTTCACAAACATTGGCTTACACATACGAAATATAGTTCCCACTCATCCCCGGTATGTACAACGAATCGATCTTTGTCCTCCTTCCCAAACCTTGTTCGCAGCGCTTCACAAATATTACCCACACGAACTTCATAAGATACTACCAGGAGAAGATGTATCGAGTGCTGCATCCATACACGAACCTTCTCCAATTGGTCGAACATGGCGGAGTGATACATGTACAACACTGAGTACTCTGATGAGGAAAGAATGTTTCTAGAAACCAGTGATATAGTTGTTGAAAATCTGGAGATGGGGAGATGTGGGATTTGAAGATCGAGCGACTCGGACTTGATGTCACAGTATGCTGACATGACATAGGACACGAGACTGTCGGTGTCGTTGCTGCCGTTGGTGCTGAGGTCAAGGGCTTCACTGTCGGCGAACGTGTCGTCGCAGAGTACGTACACTCTTGTTATCATACAATCACATGCTGACTTCGCCTAAGCAATTCTGAGCTGTGCAATGAGTGCTTCTACTGCAGACGTGGTCAACTCCTCCTCTGCGAGCACTTCGAGGCTCACGGTGTCACCATGGATGGAGGTTTTGCCGAGTACTGTGCTTACCCCGCAGGCAAGGTGTTCAAGATTCACAATCTTTCAGACGTCGACGCCACTCTCCTCGAGCCAGCTTCCTGCGCTGCTCACGGCTTGGACAAGATCGCCCCTAAGCTTGGCTCATCCGTTCTCATGTTCGGTGCCGGTCCCACTGGATTGGTGTTGGCACAGATGCTCCGTCAGGTATGTTCGGTAATCTTATACATCAGTAGCCCTTGCACGGGTTGGGAACAGTTTGAGACCATGTTGTCGTTCTTATGATGACCGAAGGGGTTGAACTTGTTCCAAAAATAGTTCTTTGCATAACATCCACAACAAGTTCTTATACTTTGTGGCTGTGACGGAATTTGGCTAACCAATATAACCAGAATGGTGGATGCCATGTCGTTGTTGCCGCGCCGCAAGGCCTCAAGATGGAGCTTGCGAAGAAGCTCGGTGCTGGTGATGTGAGTTTTTGGTCTTATCGCTTATAATTCTCAAGCTCATAAGCCGTCACAGGAATACATAGAGCTCTCCCGTTCCGAGCCCGAGGTCCAGTTCCAGAAGCTCAAGGCCGACCACCCATACGGTTTCGACATTGTCGTTGAAGCTACTGGATCACCAAAGATTCTGGAAGATGCTATCAACTACGTTAGACGGTACATTGGCCCAGAAATGTCATTGTGTAATGGCAAACTAATACGTGTATAGTGGAGGCAAGCTCGTCGTGTACGGTGTTTACTCCGCATCTGCTCGTGTCTCTTGGCCACCAAGCAAGATTTTCGGTGATGAAATCACCATTTTGGGCTCATTCTCCGAGACCTACATGTTCCGTGAGTTCTCCCTCTTGATCGCGTGAAGAGTTGGCATTGACTTCTCGCAGCCGCCGCCATCGATTATCTCGATTCCGGCAAGGTCAAGGTGGAGGGAATTGTCAACAAGACGTACAAGCTCGAGCAATGGGGCGAGTGCTTGGAGGCTATGAAGAACAAGACCGCTATCAAGGCTGCTATCGTTTTCGAATAGATATACAAGTCATGTATCTAAGATCCTGGTTCTGGCGTTTGGCCTGAGAAAGGGCAAGGAAGATGTTGCCAATCCTCACTCTGTAGTATGAATTATGAAGCATGATTCGATGAGACACAGTTCTACTACCACCGTGTTTCTCGAATTCTGCTGGAGACTTTGCGGGCTCTGTTTCGGATGGTTTTGAGCATAGTCATCTAAGTAGATGATTCTGGTTGAACGAAAGCACCTGGTGGCACGCCCGTTTAGATAGCCAATGACTGAACATCCAATACATTCCAGGACACTCAGAACGAAAGCTGATGGAAAGCAGCTAATAACAAGACTGCTCTTAGGATATTGCACAATCTTTGATGATATCAACGATTTGACCTTCAGATCATTCATCGTCATCTCATTCATTTACGTATACTCTCGTGCTGCGCACAGTCATCATCCTCTCTTGGCGCCGTTCAATCCTCCAAACAAATCCCATTGCCTTGAAAAGTCTCTAGTGGGTTCCAGAACAGCTCGTTTAACCTTATATTTTGCCTCCGCGGTGCTGTCAGAAGTCTACATGTGCTTATCCCGAAGTCAGAAGAGAGCTGTCAGACTGAAAACCGAAGAAGTCTATTTGAAAGCCGAATGTGGGTTATCTTGGCGTGTCTCTCCCGAGAATTCTTTTGGCTTTCGATCCGAGCAAATTTTGATTATTGTCAGGTATCGGACGAACCACTGGTATTGTTCACTGGTCCTTAACTTTACACGCCAACAATCGCGAAGCAACACATATGTCCGCTCCGTCTTGAATTGGTGGTCAGACACCAATTGAATGAAGGTTTGATATTCTGCTGATGGATTTCACCCCGCCTCACACCAAACCGTCAGATTTTAGTGACCGGGCCGGGTGGGTTCGATGACATGGCAAGCCGCAATCAGATTGGGCAAGCCGGCCATTCAAGGATCTCGTGTTGCAAAAGCAAAATATATCAAATTGACGATCATTCTTGCCAATAGAAGCGAGATTTCTCCTTCCAAATATCCTCATCATAGCGAACGAAGTCGCGTCGTGCGTCGGGCGTTCTCATGTTCTCCGCACCACACGCGACATTTGCAAACCAAAAAACCCTTTGCCGGACAAAACCCAGATCTGCAATCTGCGTTCGCCTGCGCCTGCCCCAGAGATCCGTTTAGGCAAGAATGTAGCGCTGCGGGAGCAGAAATCCTGGTAGTATCATTCCAATGACCTAGCGTTGGAAGAGGCTCACTCGGTAAAGCCCCTTTCGAAAGGTCGCGAGTTGACGAATGACAATGCCGGATGTGCCTGACAAAGCAGATTTCATACGCAGCGCTCGCTGCTCATTTGCTGCGTCGCACTGTCTCCGTTTATCCCGACCTCAACATCAATACGCGGCCCCGGCCATATAGGGTCCGACTCTGCGACTTTCATCATCACGGTGAGAAGGACGGCACATGTTTCGTACAGCACGTATGTTATTCTTGGTAATGGATATCTAAATCTAGTGCACTGCCTCAAGTATCAAGTATAAGTTAAGTTGTGCCTCTCTCTTTGAAAATGCATCCAAACCACACCATTCCCTGTTCCCAAAGCACAGAACCGGTACCTTCTCAACAACAACAATCGAGTGTACGCCTGCGCAAGCAAAGTCGATCTCTCTCAATCCTCTGTCTTCCAAACACTTGTATCAGTATAAAACGATTTTTATACTTCAGACCCCTTGAGAATGTCGAACCTCACCCACTCAAACGGCCATGGAACTGGATACGGCAACCAGACCCTTCTCGACAATCCCAGATTATGTACTTTAGATACCTGTGACCTGTCTATGGCAAGCTTTCTTTACATTCCTACATTACCAGGCAACGCACTCTTCGCAGCGATATTCGGCATCTACCTCGTTGCACAGTTATTTCTAGGCATCAAGCACAAAACATGGGGGTACATGGTTGCCATGGTCATGGGTCTAGTCCTCGAAGTCATTGGATACATTGGCCGGATCCTACTTCACAACGACCCTTTCAACGATGACAACTTCCTCATGTATCTTGTCACTTTGACTATCGCTCCAGCCCTTCTCAGCGCCTCTGTGAGTCTGCCATGAACTTTTGTTGTGTTGACTCGCTAACTCAGGTCTACTAGATCTACCTCTGTCTCGCACGCATCGTCAATGTGTACGGCGAGAACCTCTCACGCTTCAAGCCTCGCACATATACACTCTTCTTCGTCACCTGCGACATCATCTGTCTCGTTCTTCAAGCTCTTGGTGGTGGCATCGCCAGTACAGCAGATGACCAGAGTGGAAGTGATCTTGGGAGGAACATCATGATGGCTGGACTCGTCTTCCAGGTCGTCTCTCTCACTCTCTTTGCTATCGCTGCTTCGGACTTTGGGCTCAGAGTCCGGAAGCACAAAGGACAGTGGAACCCGCGCTACCTGACCATCGTCAACACGCGCCTCTTCAAGGCCTTTCTCATCGGTAAGTCTCGTCCTATCTTGCTTGAAGATCAGTGGACTAAGTGTATCCAGGTCTTGCAGTCGCAACTCTCACCATCTTTATCCGAAGCACCTACCGAGTCGCCGAGCTTTCGGGAGGTTTCGATAGCCATCTATTTACCGATGACGAAGTAGCATTCATGATCCTCGAAGGCGTCATGATCATCATTGCCTGTGGCTGTTTGACCATACTACACCCGGCCGTGTGCTTCCAGGGCGTCTGGCACGAAGCCAATTTTGTGTTCCGCACCAGCAAGAATAGACCTGAAAAGCTTATGTACAACGAAACTGGGGATGAGGAATCTCAACGTGGTGTTCAGATGAACAGCTTGGCTGCGCCGAAATGAAAAGCTCGGACCTTGCTGTACCGATACGAGAAAAGAGTCCGGACAATGTTGGCGATGAGAAGTAACAACAAGGATCATTGTCTGAATTGGAAGCGAGGCATTGGGAACTTGGCATCTGCAGCAAACCAGGTGGACGGAAAATGTTTGGATAATTGTATACCCTTAGTCTCGTTTGTTTTGTTTTGTCGCAGTATCTGGAGCGTTAGACTGAACCGTTGGGGGTTGGATATAGAATGTCGGAATTTGGAAACAGGCTTTCGGTAGATTTCAAGGCATGAAATGGAATACAACTTCCAGACTTTTCGGTTTCCAATTAAGATCAACGTGATAGGACTGCCTAGAGTTACAGGCTGCAAGAGACCAAAGCTATGCCAAAACTGCGAAAGATAGCTTAAGAGAAACCCCCAGTTTTCAAGCACTTCCCACACCAAACATCTTTTTGGTACGGATGTTGCTAAAGCCAATCAAAATCCAACGCTATGCTTACCCAGCCAAAAGACGCATACATCTACAACTTCTCAAGCACAGATTTTGTCTCGGAGCTGCACAATTTAACATCGTCGTGTCTCAGCTGAGCATAGCAGATCATCCAGACACATTAAACCACCCGAGAATGATCAGCCATGACTTTCAAGAGACCTCGAAATACAAAGGAATACCAACCTACTTCCCCTCACCCTGCCCATGGCCGCTTTCTTAACATCCACAAACCTCCTCCCTCTCTTATACCTCCTCCTGTACGCCACTCCACAGCGCCCACAGATCTCCTTCGAGTCGCTGAAATTCTTCTGCTCGCACAGAGTATACCGGTCGCAGTTGCCGCAATGCGTGTAATCGGGCGGAAAGAAACATCTGATGTGGTAGTGCAGTTCGCAGTGGGCGGGCGCGTAAAGTACGGGAACGCAGTGTCGGCAGCCTGTCGGGTTGGGGTGGGGTTTGAGAGAGGATGGAGAGCCGGATGAGAGGCTGAGGTCGTAGGTGCGCGTGAGGGCAAAACAGCGATTGTAGAGTTGACGACTGAGGAGAGTCGTTAGCTGGGGACTTGATAATGGCTGATATTGAGTTGAGTCTGAGCATCAGTGATGCATGACGGAATGCAAAGTGAGTCGCTGATTATCAACTCATGAGTGGTATATGACACCAAACTGGATATAAACAGTACTGGATATAAACACAAGCTCTTAAAGCAACCTATGTGGGTGTGTGATATGAAAGTAATGACATACCAAGTCAGAGTCAGACTGATAGCATCCAGGTCAGACATAAAGTTGAGGAATCTCCAGTGTATCTCAGTCGGTAGATCCAAAAAGTGTAGTCTGTTACGCTCCTTGACCTCAAATAAATCATCTGCTTCAAGTATTGTCTGTGTACCGTCCTTGTACTCAGGGCCTCTTTCTGACAACATCTTACTCGGGTCCGAATGAGGCAGTGGTGGTAACATTATGGTAACTTTGTGTGTTGAAGTAATTGCATAGATCACTGAGGAGTTTTATCTTATGTCGTGCTGAGGGAAGCTTGAGAGGTGAACTCGAGGCCCTTGAACTTGAATGGGTTGTTGTCACATGATGTTCGTGACTGTCTTGTAGGTATGGCGTAGTTGTGGTATTCAATATTTGGTTCGAGTGGAGTCTGAAAGCTGCCACGAGGCTGAGAGGGGACTGGCGTGCCTGCCGAACCACTTGGTTATCCGGCCCTTACCGACAGCTTCTCATTCAATGCCTACGTAGGTAGCGATCTTTGAGGCTTTATTTAGGTGTGTTGCAACAGAAAGCCAAAATGTCATCTGGCTCAGAGGTCAGGTTTGTTGAATTTCCAAAAGGAACTCTTTGTCGTAATTTCATGCGAGCTCCTAGCGCTTTCATAACTAGTGGTTAACAGAACGTCTTTCCAGAACAAGGAATATTCTGGCTATGGACACTTCGAAATTTCATCAACGTATACTTTTCAATCGTTGGGGCAAGCTTGAACAACGTTGAATCTCATCTCATAATCATTGACCGCGAAGAAAATGACGAATGCCAAAGTTCACATCGAAAAGCAGGCTATTCTAAGCGAGAACCAAGTGCTCATTGAACAGTCAGTTGATGAGATCAATCGAGTCGAATTAATTATCTTAAGTGGTATACTCCATTTGTCGCGAGCTTGGAACCCAAGAAAATGCAACCTTACGATCCCGCTATGCCTGATATTCATTTTCCGTCACGCATGAATTTAAAATTCCGACTCCACATCGGGTTTCCTTCCTTGCAAGGTGCCCTTGTTCAACGTTCTTCTAACAGCGAATTTCGCTTCGTTCTTTGCAAACTGTAGGTTTCGTACTGGCCTCCATTGCATGAGCCCCTTATGCTTACGGTGCAGCTCTGACTTGTCCTCGTTGTAATTCTTCATCTGCTTGACTGGATCCTTCGCACGAGACAGGAGACCCTTGCCTGCCACTCTCGTGTGGGATTCTCTACTTGTCGCGGTCCCACTGTTAGCTGTAGTCTCTGCATCGGTTTGATTATCGCCAGCTGAATGTGCCCCATCAGTTGTGTGATATTCTTCGAATTCTTCGTGATTGGTTGCGTCGTGTACGCCGAGGTCGCTTGCGTCAGTAACAGAGCCAGAAGACTCGTCCTCGTCCTCACTCACGTCCCCATTTTGGTAACCATCAGTCGTGCCGTTATATTCTGATTTCCTTTCTCTTTCCAGCATCTTCTGATCCGCAAGTCGAGCAGGGTCTTGGCCAAACGCTCCGCTCCACTACGCCATGGGGTGTAAGTAAACGTCTACTAGGTATGCTTTATGAAATGGACAAGACATTTTTGGAGAACCTTTCGATTCACAAGGAAGTGACAAAGAGAACAAATGGGCTTCCCCAGTACGTACGTCTGTCCCATCCGTAGCCATCCACTTCTGCTTCTCTCCCTCGTCAGCTTGAGATAATACATCACGTCCTTGAGTCAAAGACTGGTCATGTAATTCTTGCACTGCCTCAGGTAATTCTTTGGTGACGATGGTATCGCGAACACCATCGGAATTGCAAGCTTCCCAAGTCTCTTGAGTCTCCCGAGAGTCGTTGTCGGTGACAAATGCGCTATGATCTTGGTCCATACCCGCTTTGAATCGTCCCTGGAAATGGAGCCGCCCAATTTCCTCGATTCGTATATCTGGAATTTCCTTGAAGTTTTCTTCGGTTATGTAGTTCTGTGTCAACCGCATTCCTTTATCGGTCTTCCAGATTGGGATATTGAAATCCTCCTCCTTGTTGTCTTCGAGGTGGTGGAGCCAAATTACGGCATAAGCATCAGCACCTCTTTTATTTGCTGAGTGAAACTCAAATATGACCGGCGAGCGATATCTGTATTTGACTGGAAGTCTGACCCTGTTATTACCTTCTTCATCAATCACGTTCCAGTAAATGCCATCGCCATCTTCAGTTTTCTGGCACTGGGCCCGACCAATCTTGCCGGAGCTACCTCCAGTTCTCAATTTCAGTTTGCCTTTTGCGCTGAATCCGGTAACAAGGATCCTGTCCGAGGTAAACTCGAAGGTTCCAACGTCCCAGCCCAGCTGTTTCGGTGGGAGCCGCGTTTCAATACTTCTGAATAGGAGTGAAATTCTGATGCGACCAAATCCAATGCCACCGTCGAGTGGGTACCACCTGGTAACTTGGGAGCTAGTTTGGAGGATGTCGGATAGCTTCAATGGAACGACACCGAGGATAGGATCGTGCTAACAAGTGCTCCAGATCAGCAAAGTCCTTCCGCTTTAGTCGCTCTCTATGACTTCGACCTATAGATTGTCGGGGAAGTTGACATCAAGAAGAAGAATATGGTTGACGGCAACCTACCTGTCTCACGCGCTGGTCTCGGACAGTGACTGTAATGATTGCAGACCTCCAATCTCTCATGAATCTTTCCGTACCAGCATTGAAAATTGGCTTACTGCTCACAGCCTTTGTACGAGTTCTGTAGACCTATCGGAACTTAAAGACAACACTCATTAGCAGGAGGTTGTGTATGACTTACTAACTCGTCATTGAACAAGATTGTGCAGTAGCCACTGGGAAGCTTCTTGTGTTCTTCATCCTTGTTTTCTCCGCTCGGCTGGGCAGGCTCGAATTCTCTACCCTTGCGCTTTCCTTGACTTCCTTTGAGGTGCTGAAATTCCAGATTCACAATCTGGTGCACAATCACGCTGCAGATTCCACTAGGCCATAAAGGATCTGGAGGGGTGTTCACAACAGCCTCTTCCGCTGCTGTATCAAGCGATCCCTTCTCGTCCTGTAGTTCTCTCTTGTCTTTGAGTTGGTCGGGTAAGTTGACATCCTTTCCGTGAGATCTGAGAGCTGGCCTGAATTGTGGCTTGCCAAAGTATCCAACCTCCCAATGAAGCTCGCCCGGCATGGACTTCTCCTGGTGGATACCCCGAAGCGGAGATACCTGAGGGTACATCTTCCCAGGGTATTGTATCATCTTCTGCATGGACAGTTCGACCTTACCAACAACGTCATCTGCTGTAGCTCGATCTGAATCCCATAGTTCCATCGAAAGTTGTTCGTCTGCTTTTATAAGATCTGGCGTAACAAGCAGCGCACACGTTTCTTCCCAAACCGGGTTCAAGTCATCTTGAATAACACGAGTGCAATACATTGGCTTGCCGTATTTTGAGAAGCTGACTGTTATATATGGGTCACTTCCCCCACCTTTACTCCCACGTTGATCCTGTTTGCTGAGACCAGTAGCTTTATGAATTCGAATCCACAGAACGCCTAGTGCTTCCGTATCCTTTTGGATGTCATCGCCTTTCAGAAGCTTGGTCATGTCGAGACTCAAAGATTTAGGCGCAACATACTCGTTCGCAGCAGCACCTGTAAGCACTATGTCAGTGGGATGTTGAAGAGTAATTTGCAGAAATTTTCAGCAACGCAGAAGTCCGACCTACCAATTGCATAGTTGACAAAGTTCGATATCAATGGCAGATTCAATATGTTGATTCCTGCATCTAGTAATGGGACACAGCCAGCCTGGACTTTCGGCAATCCCATGAGGGTAAAAGTGACAGCTTTCAAAAAAGGTGCTTCGGGGGACATCTGAAGTCTGAGCCTAACGGTCCCAACTAAGCCCTGAAGTTCAACGAAAATGGGAAGTGGCCTGTACAAATATCAGCCTCGTACTCACAATAGCACGATTGGGGGTAATTGGAGACTCACACTCCAAATAATCCCTTGATGCCAAGATAGAACACCAGATGCATGTGCATATTTTTCGCCTTCTCTGAGGTGCCGGCCCCTGTTGGTGCTGCATGGTACGCAAACGAGCACTCCAGGTTGTAATAATCTCCTCCCTCTTCATCAGCTGCCAATTCTTGAGGGTCTTTCGTCTTCTCGTTTTGTCTGTGAATGGCATCCTTCATCTCCGAGACGTGCCCATCTGGCAGAGCTCGAAGACTAAGTATCCGGAAAGGGTTATTGCCCTGATTGATCTCGGCAACTCGAACATTCTCAATGACGCTGGGAACAGATGCCTGCATGACTATGGAGAAACTCGGAGTCAGCCTTGCCCTTCCGAGAGATAAACGAAAATTACCAAGTAACAGGAAGCGCGGGACTCGTCTCAAGTGGAGGGCAAAGGCTACAATCTTCCCCAGACAGGCGGTAAGTGGATGAAAGAAATCGGAGAACACCTACCATCTTCGAGAGTATCCGCAACCGAGGCAAACATGTCGGGGTCAATCAGACCCCACATCACGCCCAAGAATGTGTTCATCCACTCGACTGATTCTGGTATTAGGTTGGCAGTTGCCTGAAGTGTCAATGTTGAACCAGAACTTGTTCTCTCGGGGCACATACAGTTTCTCCACGGGTTTTCTCCGTGCTCCATTCTTGTGCTCGTCCTCTCCGGACGAGGTCTTTCATCCAAAGATGGATTCCCGAAGTGATGCAAAGTCCCAATGGAATGAGCCCGTGGAGAGCGCCGCCGAAGAACTTTCCCAAGACGACGATGGCTACTAGCACACCTGCACATAAGATGTACGTTCTCCTTTCCAGGGCCTCATACATGGGCTCATAACTCGTGGACGGCGTGGGATGGAAGAGAATATTGGTCTTTTCACCATGAATGGGAACGTCTGAGGTGGTGTTAGGTTCTACTGGGTCCGGAGGCGCGGTGATATCTTGATTCACTCTATACTCTTCCCCTGACTGCGTGCCGTCGGTTTTCACATGGGTCTTCTTGTCAATATTTGCGTTCGGAACAGATAGCTAGGTTACGAAATTCAGTTCTGTGAAATTAAACGTGGCGAGAGCCTCACCTGAGGACTTTCCACAGCTCTCATGAATTCCTTGTTGACATCCTCGATCTCGACTTCTCGGCCAGTCGTCGGATCAGTGACCTTCTTCCGCGTACCTGCAACCCCAGCCTTTGGTACCACATGGTCTTTGATCTCTCCACTAGTCAAGCCTTCGTTGATCTTCCTATCCCGTTCTTTTTTATCCGCATCGAGACTCTCGACGAATTTCTGGATATTCGGGATGGGGTTCGCCCCAGAGTAGTGTCCACCTGGAACTTTCTTCTGATCTTCGGACATCATGTGGAAAACCTATGAGCGAGTTCTGCTTTGCCAGATAGCTCATGTGGGCATTATCTAGTGTTATAAAATGAAAGAACCTCACACAGCAAAGGTGCAAAACAAAACCTAAAGACTGAAGCGAACAGCAGATATTTCAGACGAGAAGGATTGGAGTGGAATGTTGTTGTTTACGTTGAAAGTAACAATCGAACTTGCCCGTTCCAAGTTGAGGGACGCGCTTCGAGTGGCTGCGGGTGATGTCATTTCGGGCCGGGAATGGGGCTGGGGCTGATGAACAGCTCTCTTAAGGGTTTCCAGGACAAGGCCATAATGATAACTACACAAAGTCTATCTGTGAAGCTAGAATGCTTGTTTGAAAATAATCTACAAAACTTTCGAGACGTGAAGAGCAGACGCGAGGCGGAGCTTCAACCCCCTTTCATTCCCCACAGTGATGTGCCCGTGGAAGCGAGATCTAAAACCCTTGTCACGTAAATATCGATAGTGGGCTCCGCGGGGTAACATCGTCTCTCTTGATTTGAGTAACGTTGCGCACCCTTTCCGTAATCATCGATGCACGAGATGCAAAGTTCAATTGTACTTATACTTATAGTATTCATATTTATATAAATGCCAAGGTTGCCCTGCAATTAATTATTGACATCGAGATTTCGGAATGCCTTAACAAAACTACACATCAAGTTACGTTGCTTTCTGTAAGTCCTTGAGTATCTTATGATTTCTTGTTATGTTCAGATATGGTTCGTTAACAATAAGCAGACTTGCCTGGAACTAATAAGATTCATTCCATTGTCCAAAATAGTTAGAGGACTCGAAGATGTCTTCCGCGAAGCAGTTCGTGAACTGCCGGCAGTGCCTAGAGGGGACACTGGTCAAGGCTCCCCTCACAATCGACTCGTCTGGTATCATCATAGCCAATTCCCCAATCCCACCAGATACGGAACAAGTCGACATGCAGAATGCTATCATTTCTCCTGGCTTCCTGGAACTCCAAACCAATGGCGCCCTCGGCTTCCACTTTGCCCACTACAGCGAGCCAGAGACATACCAAGCTGGGGTAAGAAAGCTCGCTCGATATCTTCCTTCCACCGGGGTTACAGGATTCTATCCAACGATACCCACTGTCTCGCCCGAAGTCTTTAGAGGGGCTCTGCCGTATCTCAAGCCACTGGATTCTCCAGACTCAGCCTCCGTTCTTGGAGCACATGTTGAAGGGCCATTTCTAGCACCGTCAAAGAAAGGTGCCCATGATGCGAAGAACATGCATATCCCGGAAACGGCATCGCTTGATTCAATATATGGAGAAGAAAATCTGCAAAGTTCCATTCAAATATTGACACTTGCACCTGAGCTACCGGGAGCACTTAAGCATATCGAGACGTTGACGAAGCAGTATGGGGTCCACGTATCCATGGGACACAGCGCCGCGAATCACCAGCAAGGACTAGACGGTCTCAAAGCTGGCGCCAATCTCATCACCCACACCTTCAATGCCATGAACCCACTGCATCATCGTGAACCTGGACTTCCAGGTGAGTCTGACCGTCCCCGTACGCCATGGAGTGGAGAAGCTCATTGATATGACCAGGCCTCATAACAGACCCATCACCGCCATATTTCTCCATTATCGCTGACTCCATACACTTGCATCCGCGGATCGTCGGCATTGCATACAGGTCCTCACCCAGCCACTGTATCCTCATCACAGACAGCATTGAATTATCTGGCCTTCCTGACGGCATACACCCTGGCCATGCTCAGATCCCCTTCAACCAATTCAAGGAGGGGAACAAAGTCACCATTGAGGGCACTGACACTCTCATCGGTACTTGTATCGGTCTTGATGAGTGCGTGAGGAATCTCATGGCTTGGGCTGGAATCCCAATCGAACAAGCTGTCAGATGTGTTACTGAAAACGTGGCAAATGCGATGGGGCTGCAGGATCGAGGTACGCTGGATGTTGGCAAGAGAGGGGACTTCGTTGTGCTAAGTGAGACCGGAGAGATAAAGGAGACTTGGATTTTGGGCAGAAGGGTGTCAGGAACGGCATAGATGGATCTGGATAGAGTGAAAAATAAGTGATTCAGGGCCAACAAAAGCCCAGCACCGATATTTGATCTTGAACGCCACCCAATGCATATACTACAGAATGTACAAAATGAGCATGTTATGCATACGGCTTCAATTGCCCGTTATTATCGTATCTAGCCTCTGCTCATAATCAGCATCTCGCCATGTTATGGTCCTAGAACAACTTACTGAAGAACGTATAACTCAACGTAACCTGCTCGATACCTCTCATATTTGGATCATTCACAAAGTCGGGATCGATATAGAAGAATACCGGCATATCCACCGTCTCCCCCGCATTCAATCTCTGCTCCTCGAAGCAAAAACACTGGATCTTTGAGAAATATGGTGCCACCTGCGCAGGCGTCACACTGTATGTCGCCACCCCAATAATATCATCGTCCGATCTATTCGTCGCGGTATAGAAGGCCAAAGCTGTTTCGCCAGGAAGCACTCGTACTTCGCGCTGTTGGGGAACGAATTTCCAGGGCATGACATCCGATACAGATCCGTTGAATGTGATTCGTATGCGTTTGGCAGATGTCACTGGTCTGAGTCGGGTGGACGGGTCTCCTCCATCATCACTTCCGCCATGGCCAGGTGCTTTGATCGGTTGGCCTCCCCAGCCGGTGGTTTGGCAGATCTGAGAAGCATTAGCTAAACGTGCTGGTCGTGGCGGGGGTGTTGAACCAGACAGACCATTTTGTACATCGGCACTGAACCATATGAAAAGGCCACAGTCCCTAGAATGATACTGAGAGTATAGTATAATGTCGAGGCATTTTTCTTATGGAATGGTGCCCGTAATTGCTCCATCGTTGGTGCGACATTCTGTCTGGGTGTTGAGGAATTGGAGATGGTCCGATTGCTCATGGATGGTTTTAAGAATGGCGTGGAGGTGTTGCGCCGGGAGCCTTTCGCACACGATGAGCATACCCAAGCTGCATCTTTGCGAGTAAAACTCGATAATGACCGGGAGAAGCTGTTCATTGTATGTAGTGCGTCTTAGAGAAGCTGGAAATGACTCTCGAATGGTCCCAAGAATTCGAAGGCGAGATGGCAGATAGTTAATCCGGCCCGATAAGCTGAAGTTCGGGTTTTGATAATGTCTCATTTGCTCATCGCGAGTCACGGAATTGCAAAGGTTTGTTTAACCAGCTTCGAACTGCCAAGTTTCGATATACGTTACGCCCATTGCCATTCATGTACGAATGTTTCTTCAGAGACCAGGCTGAAGCTGGACACAAAGTGTTTCCGGGATGTTTATTTGGCATGAATCCCGAGGCGATCCAGCGAGGTCATGACATCACCAATCAGCCCAATATCAGGTGTTCCTGAGAAAGTCCTTATATTCCAGTCTCTATCATTTTCTTTGAAAGACTTCATTCTTCTTCACTCTTAATGTTCGTTTCAAAAGTTCCACGAACTCTTTCTCTACGCAGTAGTTTCCGCGTATCGACCAAGACCCCCCTATTCTCATCCTATCATAAACAAACTCGCACCATGGCATCTCAGAAGCCAAATTCGAGTCCACCGGCTCATGAAAGTGAGGATATATGCTCTGAGCCATACTCACAATACTGACCCTCATTAGTGGTCTACTTCCCTAAGATGACCTCTAAATTGCCGGCATCCTCTGGAGAGTTCCGAAAAGTGCTGTTCACCGGACTCTATTCTCAGGTAGTCCTAATGACTATTCCTGTAGGAGGAGACATCGGAGATGAAGTTCATACTGTTGATCAAGCCTTAACATTCACGTCCGGCAAAGGGAAAGCTACCATCAACGGCAAGGATCAAGATGTGGAAGCTGGAGACTTGATGGTGGTACCGGCTGGAACGCAGCACCAGTTTATCAACACCGGAGACTCACCTCTGGTCAGTATTTTCTTGCCCCGAAGTTTCTTGGATAATGTAGTAGGCTAATGTTGTTTTTAAGATCTTGTACACCATTTACTCGCCTGCTGAGCACAACACCACCACAGTACATCACACGAAGGAGCAAGGTGATATGGAAGAGGACGATGGAATTGACGAGGCGCCAGAATGGAGTCGGAGGAGCAAGAAGGAGAATGAAGATGCTGGTCTGGTAAAACTTAGTGGAAAGTACTGAGCATATCTCTTCTTCAAGATTCGACCCAAGTGTAGCATTTCACCGATCATGTAATCACACACATTTCAAGCATCAGAATGAAGCAAATTCGGCTCCCATCTAAACCACATTATCATGTCTTGCAGGAACACAACGACCAACAATACACGTCATAGATAGTACTTACGGAGAAGAAGCTGAGAGTCGATGACCGCGGACAGACCTCGTTCGGCTCTCCTACGGTGCAAACTCCGGCGGCTCCCACACTCTTTTGGCTGCACCGAGCACTCTCCAACAACTTTTCAATATTGTCAACGGCGGCACTATTGTACGTGTGCCCGTGTGTCAGCACTTGCACTCGCATAAGCATAAGCAACTTGACAAAACAAATGACGCTTGACCAGAATAGTCTTGGCTCCCGGATGTTCAACCAATGATCTTGCTTCGCGTTCGCCATTGGTGTCCCCTGTTCAAAACACCTGCAACGAATGGTAATAACTTTACGGAAATTGGCTGTAGAATTGAGTTACTTGTTCTCTGTTTACAGCAGCAGGTGTAAGAGCTAGGCATGTTCAAGCAACAACATTTGTTCATGCGTGATTCGATTCAGATAGACGATCAAATAAGACCTTGTGCTCGTGTGGGACCGTAGAGCGGCGCTGAGGTGTTGACCAGTGGTATAAATACGGTACGAGACGTCTTTTCAAAGTTCTGAACTCTCAGTATTCTGTCTTTTCCTCATAATCTATCAAATCGACCATGGCAGACGCAAACCTCGCTACCCTCGAGAGCTTCCTTGAGAAGCATCAGCACATCACCTATGCAACACCTTCCTCCCCAAGCTACACATCTCTCAGACAAATCTTTGCCCGCGATCAAGAAGCTGTACCACTGGCAATTGTTCGACCTCAATCGGCAGCTGATGTCTCCCTTCTTGTCAAATTCGCAGTCTCCAATTCGATCAAATTCACAATTCGTACTGGCGGTCACAACCTGTCTGGAGCAGCCTTTGCTCAAGATGCCTTGGCAATCGACATGCGAGACATTTCATCAATCGATGTATCAGCTGATAAACAGACAGCAAAGATCGGGGGAGGTGTCTTGCAGTCTGATCTTGCGACAGCATTAAATAAAGAGGGATTAGCGACACCAGTTGGAGCTATTGGCTCAGTTGGATATGTGGGCTGGTCGACTTATGGGGGCTACGGGCCATTCTCGAGACAGTGGGGTCTCGGGGTTGATCAGATTGTCGGCGCGAAGCTCGTTGATTCGAAGGGTGAGCTGATTATTGCGGATGAACATCTTTTGAAGGGTCTGAGAGGTGGTGGAGGACTGTTTGGAGTCATCGTCGAACTCGAGATCAAGATTTATCCGCTGAGCAACGTAAGTTATCGTCGCTCTAGATTGGCGACCGTATGAAGAGACTGATAGCAATAGGTCCTGACAGGAACCCTTATTCTCGATTCTCAAGACCTTACCAACACTTTCCAAAAGTTCAATTCCGGATATCTCGAACTATCAGCAAAGAGCATGCCGGCCGAGCTTGTCATACAACAGATGGTTGTGAACTCCCCAAACGGAAAAGCTATGTGCATTTCTTTCATGTGGAGCTCTGAGGATGTTGAAGCCGGTAAGGCCTGGTTAGAGAAAATAGAGGCGCTGGCAGCAGTAGTCATGAATACTGTGGCTGTGTCAACAATCCCTGAATACCTGCAAGGAAATGCTGCATTAGTTCCGGAAAGTGTCCATGGAGAAGGCTACACCCACAGCTTTCGAAAGATCACGAGTGAAGTGGCCGATGTCATTGCCGACAGCTTGGTGAAGATGCCAGAAGATCCAGGTTGCATGTTCGTTGTTCACGAACTGAAGGGTGCCTCAGCACTCCCAAACACCAACTCTGTATTCGGCACACGAGACGAGCACTTCATGTTGGAGATCATAGGCTACGCGCTCGACATCAAGAATAGAGAAAGTTCAGTAGCTTGGGCAAACGACACCTGGGTAGCCCTGGGCAAAACCGAGAGCAGTAATCTGCTGCCGGGAACGTATATCTCATTGGACCGTCCAGTCTTGAAATCTGGCACGGCACCTCTGTCAAGGCTTTATGGTTCTAATTGTCGAGACGTTCTGGCATTAAAAAAGGAGTATGATGCGGAAGATGTCTTCTCATATGCGGTCCCCCAGCTCAAGAATTATTTGTAAATCCAAATGCAACTTCTGTCAGACGACATCCTTGTCTTTGCTTGATGCTTGAATGGCTTCAGTGCTTTCCAAAATCGTGGTTGATCTAACCTCCTTTGCGACCACTCTCAGAGGGAAGTCCATTGTCCATCTATGCTCAATCGGCATAGTCTTACAAATACCATTTATAGCCTTGGGTGGCACTTTACAACTCCCAGCGCCATGAACCCACCACGCTGAAGAATCATCAAGAAGATCCAAACACATGATACTTCGAGCCAGGAGAGCCAGTGCTATAGGATCACCATCCTCAAGCAGCTGAACGAAGCATTCAGGTACCCTATGCAACACAGTGACCATTTTCTGCTCCAGACCAGCATTGTCCTTGCAGTCAGAAGCGATGAGTGTATATATGTTCATGACTTCATCAGCAAATCTCTGGCAGGCATCCTTGTCCTCCTGATGAATATTTCGATATTCGAGGCTTCTGAGCAGAGTCTCCATGTCTTCAGCAGCAAGATCCATGAAGTTCTGATCAAGTGATGAGTCGGCGGGTACTTCAACAACAACTTCCGGGATGGAACTGTATCTTTCAAGGCAAGGGCCGCTCTCTTGAGCCAGATTCAGTATGCCCTTACACATGTTGTATGTTTCAACTTCCAGCTTCTTCGGGTGGGGGTTGTCCTCGCTGCAAGAGGCAAGCCAATTGTAATGTGCTAGTAGGACAGCTGCAATTATCATAGGTTCAGCATTCCGTGGTTCCATTGCATCGAGTGCGGTCCGCTGTAGCACGACAGCTTTGTTAAAATAAGACCATGCTGACGAAGATAGTGTCTGATCGTCCGGATTTAGGGAAAGCAGATTCAACGATGTTAGCCCAAGTAGTGCATTCAAAACGAGTTCACTGGAGAATGCCACCTGTGGAATTTCAAAGTCCCAAAGAGAGTGGTACAGTGCAGCTCCTGATCTTCGCAAGGGCCGGCTGAAAACGCTTTTCGTGTAGTGGTGCATTAGGCGGAGCTCTAGTAAGTTTGATGAACTAACCCCGACTGGTGTGACGGAAAGAGATCGAGGTAGAGGCGACTTCGAGACACTACTTGTGCTTGAGGAATCGGTTTGGGCAGAATCTGAAGGACGGCTTTTCAGATGGGACGCAGAATTGTATTTGCAGCATGTGGCGTCCACAAACTTCTTCCGACAATTCGAGCACGGATAGGTCTCGTCACACTGTTTCTTTTAGCTGGAGCCATTCCATTCCAATCATCCGTGGCGCTCATACCTTTATCTTCCGAGCTTTGCATTGGCAGCAGCCCTAGAGGCGTCAGAAATCTTTGACTCATGTGAGGGTAGTATGTAATATAGTGGTAGATACCTTGGTCGACTTTTTGTAAGGTCTTCTGTATGTTCGCGTAATAGCGCGTTGAGACGGTCTGAACGGAGCTACAATGTCGACCATGGCGCTTCCAGGAGTGTCGTACTTGAGATGCGTCGTCCTCCCAAGTCACAGATGTCCAGACATTAAGAGAGAATGTTCAAGAGTGAGGTGAGATGAAGTCGATCGTGCCAAGATCTTGCCATCAATCCAGGCCATATCCAGGTAAGCAAAGATGTACGTGAAAGGCGTTACCTGTTTGGTGTGAATTAGAACTTTAAGCTAAAAGCTGATGTCATGTGCTCGCAATTCGCTCTGAGCACGTGATCATATACTGTACCGAGACTTGCACAGCCTCGATTCATATGGAAACTCTGGAGAGACTCGATTAGCTACCTGTGGTGACTCCATCAACTGGTCCTGTACCTCAAGACTCAATCTTTCAGCACGCTCTCGAGTGCAAAATGTTGCCAAGCTTATGGCCTCGCTTAGCATGCACAACACGGAAAGGGTTCATCAACAACGCCCTCGAGGGACGAAACAATTATAATTTCCTGAAAATATTGCTATCAATCACGACAAACTATGGAGCCACATTTTAACCAGCCCTGCATCAATCTTTTTGAGCTCTGACATGCTTCTACTTGCCTTCTCGCCGGCGGCTGTCTCAAAAACCACGTGCGGTCCGCGCGATGCAATCAACGAAAAAAAGGGCATAACTTTCAAAGCCGGCTTTGATTCTAACTCCTCCGAATCCGAAGTTTCAAGCTTCCGCAATTCTTCCATCCATTTAGTCAAAGGGACACTTTTCGCCTCTGGCCCACAGTACTCTTGGATGCAGGGAACAAGATCTGACCAAGCAGTCTTGTGAGGGTTGACAACGTTATAGTAGGATGGTTTCCCAAGACTCCCGACTTCAAGATCATGGAGACAAAGCTCTATTGTTATTGAAGCGAGAGTGTCAATTGGTATCCAGTCCACTTGCTGGAGATCATTGGGTACTAGGCCGATGGATTTGGACGTTTGAATGATGCCAGGAACTACCTCACGATTTGACCAAGGGGAGCCTCCTGGCTTTGTGGAACCGCATATTTGCCCAACGCGGAAAATCGAAATAGGAACTTGACATTGCGCTGCAGCGGTATCCAGAATTCGTTCTGCGATCTTCTTCGATTCCGAGTATCCCATATCCAGTGCTGTGTCGAGGTCCAAGACTGTGTCTTCGGGGATAGTGCGTGAAGTTTGACCGGAACGAACCCATGGTCCAACAGAGCTCAGCGAAGAAATGAAGGCAATTCGCGGCCTACGTGGACTACCGGCACTGAAGGCGACAAAATGTAGTACGCTCTTGATGTTGTCCTCGAAAGACGATACCGTCTGGTTGAAGTCCACCTTCCAAGCATTATGTAACACCAAGTCACAATTGTCACTCAAATCTTCAAGCTCAGCACTACTCAGCCCCAAAGTTGGCAGGGCCATGTCGACAGTGAGAAACTTTATCCTTGTGGTGTCTCGATCTCGCGATTCCTGCTTCGACAGCCAGTTCTGTTTGGCTCTTGCAGATCTGTTCAGACAAAATACCCTGGAGACTGAGTCTGATTGCAGAATTTCAGCGAGCATTACAGCACCGAAGGACCCAGTTGTGCCAGTGATGGCGATACAGAACTGTTTTGGAGTCGATCTAATTGTCGGAGGAGGTGAAATTGGCAGACTCTTGATCATGCTGTTGTACATCTCTGACATTTTTGTTATCCGGATTTGGTCCCTAGGCACAGCACCTTGCGTTAAAAACAACAGCAAAGCATCGGCAAGTTCAACGATGGAAGGTTGTTTGTAAAAGGTGCCAGGAGAGATCCACGACAGTTGGGATGCATCTCGATGCTCGCCGAGCCCCGACTTCAGCAGCTTGACTGCTTCGATAGTCTGCATTGAGTCGAGTCCATAACTATAGAAGTTGTCTGTATCTCCAATATCGGACCTTGCTAAGCTCCGTGTCACGACCTGACGAACAAAACGCCGGATGTCATCTAGCTGAAGGCCCGCTGCTTGAAGCTCTATTTTCGCCACATCACCTTGTGCCTCTGATTTCTCGGAATATAGTCCCTCAATTTCTTCTGCATACAAGGTCTCCGTTAATTTTCGAACAATAGTTCCCTTTCCAGACCGAACAAAAGGCTTCTTGGAATTTGCTATTATGATCTTTGACTTTGCGACTCGTCCTTGGCCTGGAGCGGCAGCATTGGCGTTTTCTATAGTAGGCCAGATTTTTTCGAGTGCCTGGGGGTCGTTCTGGGCATCTGGGCTGAGCTCGACCAAGAGCGCAGGTTGAAAACGTCTCGTCCCCGCCACAATGACTCCTGCGATCATTGGATGAGCTAGGAGTGCTGTCTCCATCGGCACTGGGTAAAACTTTTCTCCATTTGAGAGAACTATGATGTCGTCATTCCTACCGTGAAAGCGCCACAGGTTGGGCTTCTCTGGATGGCGCCTGAACAGGTCTTTTGTTCTCCATTCTTTGATATCAGGAAAATTATGATTGAGGGCCGTGTTGTCTCTCGTAGTGTCGTCCATCAGGAGGACTAGTTCGTAAGCATCATCCGCGGAGAGTTCAAAACGAAGTTTCACATTAGGGTGAAAGTGCATCCAAGACCAGTCTCCTGGCAGCGGCGCGAGCTGTTTGACGGGGCCTGTCTCTGTCGACCCGTAGAATTGACCAAGCATCGTGTACTTGCTCATTTCATCTCCTGCAGTTTCCGAAAGCGGACCTCCAGCGTAGAGAAGGAATTCTAACTTCTTCAAATTGGCAAAACTTCTCGGCTCATGTAAGAGTTGTTCCACGAGTGACGGTGGCATCATGGAACCCTAACAAACACGAATGGGTCAGTACAAATATTTTTGGGGGTCATAGTGATGAGTTTTAAGCATAATTAGTACATGAAAGAGTGCAATACAACTCACACGAATGTCCTGCCGCTCAAGAATTTCGGCAATCAGGGCAGCAGTGGGTGGCGAAAGAGGTGGGCCATATACCGGAATGCTGTTCGTATATATCGGTAACATGATCTGGTATAGGAAACCTCCCAAATGAAATAGTGGAAATGGCGAGTATGTGCGTTGCATTTCGCCGTGGAAATCCCAGATGCTCAGATCATAATTCGTTCTCCTTTCAACATGTGGGAAATTTCGGTCATTGTCATGTACCGCAAAGGTCCCATTCGTCATGACCACAGGCTTCGGCGTACCTGTAGAGCCTGATGAATGCAGGATGACAATGGGATCGTCGACAGCCTCGCAAAAAGACTTGGTGTACGGGAACGGATCGTGAGGAGCTGCAAGGAGAGTTTCTTGGCTCTCGACTGCCGTCGCTTTGATATCTGGCCTCGTTCGAACGATATCGTGGACCAGAGGAGCGAGCTCCTGGCAGTACAGCAAGTTTGATGACTGGGTCTGGTCCATCAGAGATAAATTTGTCGCAACAGGATTTCGCGGCGATGGAAAAAGTAGCTTGTAGCCGGACTTGATTGCTGCATACTGGGCGATTGAGTACCGAAGATCTGAGACCCCGATATAAGTCAAAGTTTCGAATTCTCTCTCTGATGTAGTTCCAAAAGTCTCTCGAAACCACCGTGCCATCTTGTTAGTTGCATTTGCAACTTCGGAATAAGAGACATCTCGAAAACCGTCGTTGATATTGGCTGACTTAGGAATTGCAGCAAAGACTCGACTTGGATCACTTGCTGCAACATCATCCAGCACAACCGGCATCAGCCTTCTGCCATATGGAGCGTTCTGATTGGAGGTAGTCGGAGCCATGATGGAAGGAAATGTCAAAATTGAGATTCGAATTGACTTTATACTGCAAAACCAAGAGTCAAAACGATCGAGTATACAGAAACAAGCATTTTGGATGCCGAAGCTTTATGTTAGCCAAGCTGACGTTGGATGAACGCTTATCGTTCTCCAGTTGTTCTAGTGTCTGACAAAATGAGGTATGCATCGCGAGGTTTAGTTCCGGGACTGGGATCCTGATTGGTAGGTATATACGGCTGGGGTATGCCTGGGCCAAACCTGTTCGGATTTGCGGGAGATTGACAGCGTGGTGCAAGTACAAAAAACAAGCCAACTATGTGACTTGCCTAAATCTCGTACTGGAGTCGACCGTGACAGCCGTGTGCTTCCCGCCGTCGATACAGCCATGCCGAGAGCGTTCAAAGATCTGAGATTACCGCTCAGTCTGAAGTTGTAGGAGCCACTATAGTGACTTGACTACTCACTAAGAACATAAAGCAATGTAGACTGGCATGCTTCTCAAGTTGATTTTTGCGGTTGTTATGGTCCGTTACGGGGTTGAATGGCTTTGGGCCATATGTGATTCTGTCCAGCCTGGGAAACATTGCCTTTGCAGCAATGAACTTTTGTTAGTCCTGTCTTTCCCGTTTTCGACCGCGTGAGATCCAAGAGAGCCATATAAAGTGCCGTTGCTATGGAACTTTCATCTTGTAAACATGTGACGTATCTGCTTGGAAATTAAATGGTGATATCCAGTTGGCAACAGACTACCCGTCACTTGACAGTCCAATGAATAGTGTATCCAAAAACTCCTAACACGAGATCAAGAAAGTATCTTTAAAGAGTGTGAGCTATACTGCAGCCTCACGCGTCGGTGACCTGAACGTAGCACGTGGGATGCTCGGCGGAATGCTCAGCGCCCATCAAAACATAATTACTGCTTGACTGGCTGGCGATGTCATGTGCTGACAAGAGAACCTTGATCCCGCCCAACGAGAGAGCAGAATTTCCTACTAAAGAGGGCAGAAAGATAAAGGTGAAATTCCGACTCCCAAACAGATGGGTGACAATGCAAGAAATAGTCTCCAAGAAGAGCCTTACGTTCTGATAAACTTTTGAAGTGAAGGAAGCGCGAGTGGAAGCTTGAGTAATGACTTACCCGCCAAGACACTGTGCTTATCAACTAGATTATCAGCGGCCGAGGCTCGCTTGTCTTATCGGCTGTCATCAAAAAGGAGAAAATTCTGATGGAGATATCTGTAGAATTTTCTATCGAAGCCAAAAAAATGTGTAGAAGCTCCCAAATTTTGGGAACCTCGGGAATTGAGCCCGAGGTGGGGCTCGAACCCACGACCTTGAGGTGTTTAGTGATAGAATATACAGATATTCCAATTATAAGAGCCACACGCTCTACCGATTGAGCTACCCGGGCATTCTTTGCTTTGAATGATACTACAACGTCTTATTTGAGACTGAGAAAGGGGTAGTGATGTGGAGAGTTTGACAGAAAATTTGCATCTACTAGTCCGGGGAGTCACAGAACCCCTGGTCACTGCTAGCCCTCCGTTTGTAAAATCTCTGAGTCAGAGACTTCACAGTTTTCTCAGACCACTAGTCATTGAATCATTTGTTTTATAAGTCCTGAAAGTTTCTTTGGAGGTGTTGATGTGACAAGCAGGCATGGCATTTTGTTGCTCTCAAGGCCAGTGTTCTGTTCATTTTCTACCAGTATTGTCTGTTTCTAGCAGCCTGCTTGTGCAAAGTCCTCAACTCCATCACTTTCTTACTGTCACTCTACATGGAAACCCATCAGCTGGATGAACAGATGATACAAAAACGGGATACGCTCTTTCTCCCAATACGGTCTTCAGTCCTTTTCGTGGGTGTAGTTCATCCCACTCAGCATATGCGTTGCAGATATCGAATTCTCTTAGTGTCATTGCAAGCACAGTCTTCATGTCCTGCATCACCAAGGTTTGCCCGATACAGTTCCTGGGACCAAATTCGAATGGCCTCCAAGCTCCTTTCACTGGATATAGTGGATCTTTGGGACCCACCAACCAACGCTCTGGCTTGAAAGCATCAGGCTCTTTCCAGTACTTCGGATTCCTGTGGACAGCATTATGGAGAACCAAGATTGCAGTTCCTTCTGTTGGATATTCGTTCCCGTCGTCGTCTCGAAGAATTGTCTCTGTAGTGCCGGTCCGAATTCCAGCAGCAGCAGGCCACAGCCGCATTGCTTCCTTAATAACAGCATTTGTGTATGGAAGGAGATTGATCGTCTGTGGTTGCTTTAACAACTGGGCTGCGACTGTCGACAGATCTGTTCCGAAAACTTCATCATGCTCGGCTCGAATTCGTTCCAAGGCTTCCGGATGCTGCGAGAGTAAGTGGTACGAGTAGCATAAGCTTGTTGCCGTAGAGTCGTGTCCTGCAAACAAGAACAGACGAATCTGAACGATAGCCCATTTCTTGAAGGCAGGGTCCAATTTGTCCGACCTGCTTGCAACTTCGTTTTCTGACATGTAATCCTCAATAACGATATCAATGATGGACCGTGTGACTGCTCCCTTGCTCCTTCGTCGTTCTGCAAATCGCTCGTCTAGCTCCTTCGATATGTAATTGTCCATCAATCGACCGTTGTTCCACTGAACCAGTGGACGAATGGGATTGAAACGCTTGAAGGGGTTGAACTCGCCAGCAGAAATGTGCCATCGAACCTGGCTCCTCATTGCGTACGCTAGTTGGTTGTACTGCCTCTGTGAGTGAAGCCTGGCGTTTAGAGTCACAGCCTCGATGATGTCCATTGTGAAGTCACAAAGAAGTTCATCAAAGGAAAACATATCTTTCTTGGCAGCGTGATCCCTCAGAATGGACACAAATTCTGTCGTTTCTTCGACGATATGATCCATTTGGCTTAGGATATAATTGGCGCTAAAGCCTCGGCTAAACATCGAACGAAGCTTCTTCCACTCAGGTCCATTGCTGGTGAACATGCTACAACAAAGAGTAGTCAGCAATTGCTCCATCAAGGATGATTTGGGGAACAGGTGAAATATGTCTCAAGTATTTCCCGAGACATGGAACAGAAGAAGTAGAATGTGCCACTCAAGACCTACTGATCTTTTCTTCCGGCAAAAGGCTGGAACTTGTTAGCACTGCTTCATATCGGATTCTCCAAAGAAGTTGACTCCTCTTTCAAACGTCGCAAGAATCGTACACGACCCTTGACCTTCATCTGCCAGCGGGAGAAGAATTCAAAGGGTATAGAAATGTACAGTGTTGAACCTTTCCCGTCTCACCACCTCCCTGACAATGCAAAGACCAAGAGCACAAAAGAAGCTGAGCCTGAGCTCACCTGAAAAAACTGGATGATGCTTTCGGGCTTTTCCAGATCGTACTGCTGACATGTCTGAATGGCCAAGGTCGGTGAAGAGATCAGGAGTACTGGTTGGAGGAACGGCCAGATATCCAAGTAATAGGCCGAATCGGACTGTGGGAAGTCATTGGCCAGCTCCGCCAGAAGATAATTTTGATGTGCATCTGCTGGTAGGCGCGAGAGGTATGGCACGAGAGAGAGGAGATGACCAGTGATCGGGTTCCATTTGGGTATAGGCTAGGGGTTTGGTCAGTCTTCCACGTACGTGCAATTGGAATGTGAAACGTTTGTTAGAAATGGCGGATGTCCTGGGTGTACTCACCAGTCCTCGAGGATCCTTTCGAAGTCTATATATCAACACCCTCGACTTCCATCCTTTAAGGACAATAAAGATGACCCCTGATAGCCAGCAAGCAAAGAGCGTGCCCAGAAGCTGTTGGTAGCCAATGAGGAGGTCTACCGCCATGTTGATCGTGGACGAGAATTGTCAGTTTCCCAATATTCACACTCACATTGTATAAGGGACCGAGATCAATGCTGTGCCGCGTTCTTAGCTCTGACGTCCATCATATGGTGAGGTTTGCGGCGTAGCATACCGCGGTGAGTGCAGGGCTTTTCCTGGCAGTTGTGATCTGAGAACACCAATATTGGGAGCAGACCAATAATATGATCAGTATTCAACCGCACTGCCGAATAGAATCACTCCAAAGCAATCATGAAATTCCCTTGGACCTACCAAGACCTGTTTCAAGCACCACCGCTGACAGGAAAGTCAACCTGTTCGTAAGTGGTCTTCCGGTATATGCTCTGAACTTGGGCTGGACAATGAAGTCTCATTCGATGGCATTACCAGACTCGGCACCACCGAAGAGCGTCCTAAGACTTGTTTATCTCATGGATCTTCATCATGTTGTTGAGCTTTGAGAGCCCCAGCTAAGGTAATGTTTTGATGGCAGCCTGTTGCAGGGACGAGGTGCTAGGAACACTGTACGCTATAATTTACTAGGCGAGCAGCCTGAAGCTCAACGCGTCACCCGCGTTGATCGGGACGCGTCCAGCTTTAAAGCCTCAAGAATAAAAATCCACGTCTCATTTGTACTACCACATCGAGCTCCAATCCGGTCAGTATGGTCGCCTGTCCGATTTGCAGCAAGGCAGTCAAATCGAAAGACATCAATGCCCATATCGATTCCTCTTGCGAATCTTTTCTCGATACCGGTTCTCCGCCACTCACACAGCAACAGAATGCGTCACAGAAACCACCGGTGTCCGTCTCGACCTTCTTCCAAACGCCAGCAGCAAAACGAGCTGCCGCATATCCAACTCCCAAGGTAGAGCCCGGCTCAACATTGAGCTTCCAGCCGAAGACACAGAGCAATGGCGTGGCTACTCCCACTCAACCTGCTCGGAAGCGATCCTTCGAAGACATCGCCCCTCTGGTGAAGGAAGAGAAAGACTTGGATGCTCCCGTCAAGGTTGAAGAGGGTCAAAGAACGAAGAAGCCAAAGACAAATGCTTTCCAGAAAGCTGCGCCACTTGCAGAACGAATGCGACCAACTTCCCTAGATCAGGTATGCGGACAAGAACTGGTTGGAGAGCATGGGGTGCTTAGGAGCTTGATTGAGCAGGATCGGGTGCCGTCGATGATCTTATGGGGAAGTGCTGGAACAGGAAAGACGACAATTGCGCGCTGTATAGCTTCGATGGTGGGTAGCCGTTTCGTTGAGATCAACAGCACGAGTTCTGGGGTGGCAGATTGCAAGAAGATATTTGCAGAGGCGAAGGGAGAATTAGGCTTGACGGGACGGAAAACAATCATTTTCTGCGATGAGATACATCGCTTTTCCAAGTCACAGCAAGACGTGTTTCTGGGGCCGGTAGAATCTGGGCAAGTCACCTTGATCGGGGCCACGACAGAAAATCCATCTTTTAAGGTTCAAAATGCACTGCTCTCACGGTGTCGAACATTCACCCTCGCAAAATTGACGGACGACGATATATTCCAGATATTAGAACGTGCTCTTTCCACAGAAGGCCAAAACTATACGGCTTCGGAACTGGTTGACTCCGAACTCCTAAAGTACTTGGCTGCTTTCTCGGATGGAGATGCTCGAACAGCCCTGAACCTCCTGGAACTAGCTATGGGACTGTCAACAAGACCATCAATCACCAAAGACGAGATTAAGGCATCTTTGACGAAGACCCTAGTATACGACCGAGCTGGAGATCAGCATTATGATACGATATCTGCATTCCATAAGTCAGTACGTGGCAGCGATCCAGACGCAGCTCTCTACTACCTAGCACGGATGCTACAGTCTGGAGAAGACCCTCTTTACGTTGCTCGGAGAATGGTCGTGATAGCATCAGAAGACGTCGGCTTGGCTGACAACAGCATGTTAAGTCTTGCAACAGGAGCTTACACGGCTGCGGAGAAGATCGGAATGCCAGAGTGTAGGATAGCTTTGGCTCATGCTACTGTCGCTCTCTGCTTAGCTCCCAAAAGTACGCGAGCATATAGAGGACTTAACAACGCTTACGCCGCGTTACGAGAACCTGGGGTTGCTAGTTTACCCATCCCGATACACTTGAGAAATGCCCCCACGAAGCTCATGAAGGAGCTTGGCTACGGAGACGAGTACAAGTACAATCCAAACTACAAGGACGGTAGAGTTGTACAAGAATACCTTCCTGAGCAGCTCAAGGGACGAACTTTCTTGGACAACAGAGATTTGGGGACAGAGATTGATCCCGGCGCTTGGTGACACCAGAAACACAAAGATGCAATATTGTTTTGAATATTAGCGAGGCGTTGGAGCTGTCTGGGATCAGAATACAATTGCAGCGTGTTCATGTAGGATAGTATCCAAACCGTATTGGCTAAGTGTCAGAAGGATTATGCTACTTTGGTATAAGCATATTTTACAAATTATGCCGAAGCATCTCGTTTCAAAGTTTCATAGGCATTATCCTCCAGCACACCATCCTGTCTAGGCAGTCCAGCCTCTCCATCATAGTCGGCATTCTGTCTCTGGAACTTCTGTTCGGCCAATCTGCTCGGGTCATTCTTCGACCCGATCTCCGAGTTGAAGCTGGCATTGTTCGCGTCCCGGCTCTCGAAACCACCTTCGTGCAAGTTCTTTCCCTTGGGACCGCCAGCGTCCACGTACTGACTGTTCACATATGTAGGCGCAGTCCCAACATTGCTCGATCCGCCATCATTGTCACCAGAAGATCCGCGCTGCCCACTATCAGGGTACGAAGAACCAGCACCTAATTTCTTTTCCTCGGCCCAGTCTTCCTTAGCCATCCGTGCTTCGGCATCAAGAGCAGGGTCTAGACGTCTGGCTCCAGAGGTGTTCTCGTTGGCAAATGTGGAGTTTGATCCAGATACGCCCAAGGGCTCGCTGTTGCGGTTTTCGGAGAAGTCTCCCCCTTCACGAGATGACTCTGCCGCGAGAGAGTCGGAGGCAACGGCGCCTGCACCTTCGTGGATTTGAGGTGCATTGGGATCAGTGACCTGGGTATAAGTGTCAGAAGGCGTGTCCTTGATGCTTTGGAATCGAGCATTGTGCCGAAACATCAAGCTGGGCCAATGTTCCCATTTCCGATTTGTTGACAATGTTGAACGTGAAGCGAGAGACTCTTACCTTCGTGCCATGGGTAGGGTTGCGGGTAGACATTATGAGAATGTGATGTATCTGTATGTGAAGAATTGGTTTCTGTAAAAGTAGAAATAATGAACTGTTACTTACAACCCTTCGCAGCTTACAAGCTGCCCCTCATATCAAGGCAGCTCAGCTCTCAAGCCTCCAGTGCTAGCTGCTGAACTAGCATTGCCTCATCAGGATCAACGGGCCATGACATCACCCCAGAAATTCAATACATTTTGCCGCGGCCACTCAGAGCTCGTGTTCCTTGGGAGATGCAGCTGGTCAACAGAGATTGTCTCGAATATTTCGGGCCGGCTGATTTAATGCCATGTAATGGAAACTTCGATGTAAGGAGGCCTTCTCCGACGTCAGTGGGAGGGGCAGAAGGAGGGGTAAAATAGTCACGTGTCGCCTTCAAAATCCTCGTTGCTCGCTGAAGGAGCATTTTCATTGCAAATAGGACAGTAGCAGTAATTCTAGAAACTTGCAGTCTATTAGTAACCGATACGGCTTTAAGAGATGTGAGGATTTTTGATGATGTCTATCAATTGATTATGTTGCGAAGTGTCAAGCGAGATGTTTCCTCCCCAAGCCCAGCCTCAAGCTACGTGGTTGCTCTGGTACATGTAAATCCAACTCGCAGAAATGTCTACTTCGTCGCGTCCTTTGGTAGTCCATCCAAATTGTCTTTTCCTTCCCTTCCAACCTTGCTCAAATCTGCGCCACCCTCCTCTCTGACACCACTGCCCTTAGTAGCAGCTCCTTCCAATCCTGTATCAGAAACCTCACTGTTGGGAAGTTCTGCTTGTCTTTCGCCAGCCTTAACATTGACTGTGTTTGCATTCGCCGAGTTCCAGTCTGATGCTACTGGAGGGTCTTCTGGAAGTGGGAGGTTTGCAACGCGCTCGGCGATGATCTCGGCTTTGCTCTTTTCTCCAGGCATTTTGATCTGACTGTGTTAGCTGGTCTGCCATGGAGCGAAGTGCTGGGATGAGAGCCTACAGTTCTGACTGATTATGATACTGATGGTTGTGTTTTTCGGTTTTCTGGGGTGAAGAATTCTGATGTTGGAATATTTGTAGCTATGACAAGCACCCACCACGTTAAAACTATGACATTATTCGAGCTGACCCTGGCCTGCCGATCGATCGAGAAGTGAGAAGAAGCTTCCCTGTCGCACCACTTGGGGCTCTTTCCGATTGTTCTTGTAGGATGACGTTTAGCTCTTGAAAGCGGGCGGGTGGAGAAGTTGATACCTAAGGACAAAAGGGGTAATCAAAACAATGGGCACGTGAATGAAATACTCCTTGGGCATCCTTCATATTGGTATCATTAATCATCAAAAGAACGCCGCCTGGCTTTCATGCCCAGATCTCTCAACTCCAGCCATAGACATCTAGGAGACTCGCTTGTCCCCAGCTTCTCCTGCAACTGCTTTGTCCGCGGCATCAAAGTTCAGGTAGTCAGCATCTTCTGCTGCCTCGTACTCGGCAATAAGATCCGTCACAACTTCCCGTGCTTCGTCGAACTCGTTGAGGTTATCAGAGAACGGGGCAGTCTTCTTGTAGCCCTCCATAAAGGCATTACGCTTCCTCATACCATCGTACTGTCTGACAATCCGCTTAAAAAGCTACAAGTAAATGTTAGCTTTGCGTGGCATGAAGAAATATGTCACCTACTGTAGCAATGCTGGTGTGATTTGCCAACATTAATCCGCTCACTCGATGGTTCATAGGAATATATGGGCTTTTCTTCGTCAAGGCAACTTGGATACTGGCAGGACCCCAAGGAATGAACGTCGCAAGCTTTCGCTCCCTGATACGAAGAAGACTCTTATGTACATCGGTAGGATCCACATCACCTTGGATAACATTCAGGATTGAGATGTAGCAACTCTTCTTGCCAGGAACAGTCGACACCATGCGGTTCTTCGGTTGCAGCAGTCGGCGCATGACGTCTAGCACCGTAGTCTTTCGTACAGTCTTAGCTTGCTCGAGATTGTCGCCTGTGAATGGCGTGTAGGAGGTCATAAGGAAATGGCAGCGGGGCGTTGGGATCAGCGAAGCAACAATGCTAACGAGATCGTTGTGCATGTATCCAGGGTATCGCAGGGTCGTTGTACTAGCTGACATGACTGTTGAGACCTGGTTCAATGTTAGAATGTCATCTTCGATGTCACCGAAAATGCTTACTAGTTGATTTGTTTGTTGAAAGGAAGGCTCTTGGACATGTAACCGCTCTGCTGCTATGCGGGACAAGGCACCATTGTCCAAGACCACTACTGAATCCGCATTTTGCGTTAACCTTCTCATCGAAAGCAGACTATTGTACGGATGGACCACCACGTCGCCGGAGTTCGTTGTATCTGGGAATACCGAATATGTTTGGATGATCTTCTTTGGGAAGCGGTCGTTCAATCGTTCCAGCAAAAATGAACCCAGACCCGATCCGGTACCTCCTGCTATCGAGTGAAGCATCATAAACCCCTTCCAAATGTCAGCATGCTTGTACTGCTAGTCATACGCAATCGTACCTCCAGAGAGTCACTGCCGTCCGCTTCTCGATCGATCATCTCCATAACATCTTCGTGAACCAATTCTCCTGTTTGGTATCCATCTCCCCAATTATTGGCAGCTCCCACCCCGTTTTTCCCGACAAAAAAGTTCTCTGGGTTGTATATATTCTTGTACGGGCCAGTCTGGATGCCGTTCAGAACCTATGGCGGTCAGCACATCAGGCTCCAAAGCGACCATATGTTCCATGTTCGACATACTCGAGGCTCCAAGTCAATCAAAATAGCTCGCGGGATGTATCTTGTGTCGTCTGATTGGTAGAAGAACACGTCCTTTCGGTCTCCTCCTTCAGTTGCGAAGTCTTCCAAATTCCCGTCCTGACTGATACCATGTTCCTGACACAGCTGCTGCCAGAATTGGCTGCCAACTGTACATACTTTTCAGCGACCGCGCGTATGATGCTGGATGCCATGTAAACTCACTGCTGTTGCCACATTGGCCGGCCTGAACCGTGATGATTTCCCTGACCGCATGTTAGATGATTTCGCGTTGGTTGAACAAGCTGTAGATATACCTAGGCATTATCGAACCATGGGCGAAGTCTACAGGTCGTTGAGCTTCGGGAATTAACGTCAACCTCAATGTCGTAGAAGATCGCGTTTTGAATGAGCCTCCTGAGGACGCGTTTTGTCGTGGGGTTGACTTGGTAGGGGACGCGATTGGCGCTACTATCGGCGCGGGAAATTTATGCTACGGAGGTACCTAGCGATAACTGTCAATAACAACAACCAACCACTTCACCTCGACCAGCTCCGCCGCCATCTAGCATTAAAAGTCATCACGAAGAAGACAATCGCCCAAAGAAAGTCGATCGCCACCCTCCCTGAAGTTCTTTCGACACGAAAATCAACCACGCCTGAGAGTGCTCGACAGCGCTCGACAGCGCAATGGCTTTCCAGGTCCCCTTCTCCTCAAGCCCGCCTTCAACCCCAGACAAAAGATCAAGCAACATCTTCTCATATGGCGCAAATCCTTCCACAACCCCAGCCGGACCTCCACCCTCTTCTGCTGGATCCTTTACACCAGCTGGACCTCCTCCCCCATCAGCATTTGGAAGCTCCATGGGCACACCCCTAAAACCTCTCTCGTTTTCTCAGCAAACTGCTTTTAACCCCGACTCATCTCCCCCAAACTTTCTGAGATCTGCTGCTCAAAGTGCCGCTCCCGGTCTGCGCTCTAGACTTAGCCATGAATACCAGGCTTCTCCACAGCGAAGCTTTAGAGCGCCATCCGATGACAGCGAGGGAGGCGAGGGAGATGAATACATGGACGAGGAAGATGACAGGCAATATAATGAGAGCCAACAAAGTTATGCGGAAGAGGAAGACGCTGATGGCATGACGGATGAGGATGCTCGCTATGAAGATGATGCGGACATGGACGATTATAGGTCAGAATTCCAGGACTCGAGAGCAAACGCCCGTGGTTATGGTGCGCGAAGTACTGCCGATCTACTACGCTCAACACCTGGAGGCTTGAAACGAAGTAGAGAGGGAGGAGAGGCCGGTCTCAATAGCTCAATAATGCAGTCGATATCGCGACCAGAAACGTCGTACTTCGAATCTATTGCTAAAGACCTATACTCTCGAATGCCACAACCACAGCTGAATGAAGCAGATGATCTGATCCTCAATACCGAAGCCACAATCGAAAAGCTATTCAATGAAGGCATTGGCGCTACACAGGATGATGACTTGCTCGAGGAAACGCTGACGACCGTCTCTGGAGAACTTGTCAAGCTGTGGGAAGACTACCAGAACAAGATCGCTGTTTACGATTCCGAGGAGTACACAGCAGGTGTAGGCCCAAGTGCTAGAGCATCGGATTTTGAGAAAGCTAATTTCCTAGCCGGTCTCGCTTTGAAGATACAGCACCCTGGAAAGATATCAAAGTCCTTTGATCGCAAAGTTGTGCCTTTGCCACAGGTACTATTGGAATGGATGCATGAATACCATAATCCTTATCCGTCAAGTCTTGACGTGGTTCGAAACAACTTACCCAGCCCATCTAACCATCGATCTTTCTGGGATACTGCTTTCAGTTGTCTTATTCGTGGCAAAGTCGCAGCTGTTAAGCATCTGCTGGAACATGCTGGCTGGAGCACAGCGAGAAATGAAACGGAGATCTCCCTCAGTCAATTTGGTCAGGTAGGATTCTCTGGTCCAGCACTTGCCAACGTTGAAAAGGTTGTTGGCTCTGCGACCCAGGTCCTGTCACAATGTCCAGCAGTTCACGGAGACTGGAACACCAAGAGTAGCGACTGGACACTATTCCGTCTGCGCGTCTCACAGGCGTTGGAGGAATTGAGAAACTTTGCTGAGGGAAGCAGTCGAGACCGTATGGGCTCATTATATGAGCCGGAGGGATTCGGCACTTCGTCTATTGCTGGTACTTACAGCAAAAATGCCAAGAAGGCAGAAAGCAAAGTTCCCTGGCACATCTACCAGAACCTTATCACACTTTACAATTTGATTATGGGAGACTCCAATGCTATCATTGAAAACGCGCAGGACTGGTGCGAAGCAACGGTTGGCCTGCTGGTGTGGTGGGATGAAGGCAGAGATGACAGACGCTTAGCGCTGGGCCGCTCACAGAGCAATTACCGAGTTGCATCAAGAGAGTCTGATGCTATTTCGTATCGGCGAAAGCTGCGGAGATCCTTCCAACTTGCGACAGCCGACACGACGGACTTCAAAGTCAATAGCGCCGATATGGTCGAGGTCGGGCTAGTTTCACTATTCGAAGGAAATATTGAAGCAGTCATTGGATTCCTCAAGGGATGGTCCGGACCATTGTCTTCTGCAGTGGCAGAAATAGCTTCTCTGGGCGGTTGGCTACCTCCAGCAGAAGAGAAAAACCTCATTAACATGGGGAGTTTTGACCAAGATGATATGGATGTTCTCGGCTACAACTCATCGCCACCTAGGGAAGACGGTGTCAAGGATAAGGCCCTCATCGCCTATGCACGTCTGCTGGCCAAGCGAGGTCCCATGAAAGCTTCTACGAGCTCTGGACAGAGTATTGCTCGAGAAGGCTGGGAAATTGCCATTGCAGTTCTTGGTCGGCTCGATTCTACAGATCGTCAGGAGGAAATGATCGGATTGTTCTTGAACGGCTTTAAGTTGGACTCTTCACGAACTGTTGACAAACTTTGGAGGCTGCTCAATGATCTTGACCTAGATCGACAGGCTGAGCGCATCGCAGAGGTAAGAAGACATAGCCTATCTTTTTTGAGCATTATTGATCATGAGTAGTCTTATGCCGACACGCTCGCAGAAGGCTCACACAGATACGGTGAAGCCCTTTGGTACTACGCACTATCTCACAAAGTCCAGAAGGTCAAGGATGTGTTGGACTTGCTCATTTCCTTCTCCTTGATCCAGTCAACAGCCTATCCTCCGGAACCCGAGCTGGATGATTTCTTACGAAGCCTGGTATCATCGCCCAAGGAAGCATTGACGAAGATATCGGACATGGATGACGAAGCTGCTGAACTCCTACACAAGATGTTAAGTGGCTACGCAACGCTGCGGAAATTCTATGACCTACGTGACGAAGACATCTTAACCACTGGCACAAAGTCTCAACTGGGTTCCACTGCACGTAAGGTCGAAGCAGCTTCGTCTCTCATGGCTGTCATAACCAGCTCGGACGATAATATTCGTGGGGGATTGTATGACGAAGAACGCGGAGCCGTTGTGAGCGTCGACTTTCTCCTTGCTCTACTCGGCGAGGCGCTTGTCTTTGTCCATCAAACGGATTACACTATTACGGTATCGCAGATCGATATTCTGCTCAAGGCTATTGAGGATCTTGAGACCGTAGGGGAGCGTGTGAACTCTGCATGTACAGAATTCTTGCAAACAGTCATCTCATCCGGTCAGGGACTTAAAGGATCAACTCCAATGGATATGTTACGGAAATCAACCTCCAATATCAGCGGAACCAGCAGCTTTTCGATGGTGGGAAGCTCAATATACGCATCACAGCTCAAGCAGTCAATGAGTAGTAGTGGAGTGTTGGTGAAGGGCAATACCAAGCGCGGCTGGGATTGGCGGCAAGGCATCTCTGCGAGTACGACAGGACAGGATCTCTTACGGATCTTGCGACTTGGACTGGCGAAGGATTTGGCGAAGGCATATTTGCTGGAGTCGGACAGCAGAATGTAAGATCTAAGGAGGTGAAATATTCTTGGGCAGGACGGGGTGGACACATTAGGCGGCGTTTTTGCGAAGGGGCATATCTGGGAGCATAGCAGAGACGCTTGATGTGAATAAAAGTCATGATACCCACATCATCCTTGATTCGCTGTGATTTTGGTGTGTTCCTCCGCCCATATTACAGATTAGCACGCCTTGCAAGACTTTGGACCGACCGGACTGTACGGCCTCATGATGCTATTGACTTCATTGGATGCTTATTCATAGATTGCAGAGATTCAAATATGCGAACGGCAATGTGATGGAAACCCCACAGACAATTACACGGTGCCGTACTCCATCCTCCGATGTACATGGGCATTCCATATTATGTTGGTGCTGCATCGGACGCCCTAAAGAACTTCGTATTCTTTTGAGTGATTGAAAGACACGATTCTGGGACGCATAATTTGAGTGACAAAGTAATCTTCTCAAAACGTTCTAGACAATTCAATAGCGCATGGGCACGTACAGTGTGATATATCTGATCATCTCAAGTCTGATCTGCTGTACGTTGTCAACTACCACCACCCCCGAACTCCAAACACAACGCCTCGCTACCCATCTCTTCACAACACGAGCCTTCGACAGATCTAAAACCCATCCTTCTTGATTCCCTTACTCTTCTCCAACGCCAAACGCTCATTGTTGGTATCCACCCACCAAACATGCGTAGGGTCCTTACTCGTATTGTTGCCCTCAGCATCCATCTCGTCCCATGGCTTGGGCGCAAGAATGTAATGGATATTCTTGACCTTGTCATCTCTCCAAATCTCACTGTGCACATTCTCCCATCTTAGCGTCTTCAGCGCATTGTAAATATATGGTAGAGGGACCCAACATCCGGAATACAGGTCCGAGAGTAAAGACTGATCGGCGAAGTCCATATCAATCACGGCATCGGACTCCATGTGTGCTACAATCTGGTCATAGACGGCTTGAGAGGGGTTGACGACTTGAAGACCGCCGTTCATGAAGCCCAGAGGACCCACAGCTGGGTCTGCGCCGACTGTTTGTGCGATTTCCGGCGTAGAATGTTGGCTGGTGAAAGCGCAGTTCTCGGGGACCCTGTTCTGGTTCAGTGTACTGCTTCTTCAGATTTCTGTCTGCACAGGGAATTGAAGAGACCCTTACCAATCCTTGGGATAATGCGGCTTCTTCAGTGGATTACACACACACGCATGTCCAGCCGCAAAAACCTTCTTGCCCTTCCCAGCAATTTCTGGCCCATCAAGCTCCATCTCCATCAGCTCGTCCATGTTCTGCATAACCAACATATCGCTATCCAGCTGAACCACGCGATCGTATTCCACCAAGCTGAACGGCGTCAATTTCGTCCAGCAGTCGTAGAATCGCGGGTCGGCAGAATAGTCTTTCCCAGCCTTGGGGAGCAGGTACTCGACTTTCTGCGATGGAATTCCACGCGCCGCGAGCGCAGCATGGCCTTCGGCGGGAAAGGCATCGGTGTAGAGTGCTACGAGGGGATACTTGGAGTTGTGCTTCTTGAGTGAGTAGTCGAGTGTGAGAAGTCCAGAAAGATATTTCGTATTTGTAATGAGCGTCGTCCAGACTATGGAAATCAGCCAAGTTCTCTCGGAACTTTTGGGCGGCAATTTACGTACCTTTCTTAGACTCGGTTACTCTCTGCCTGTCTGTCATTTTCGTAGCTTTGAGATTGTTGAAGTGGATTGGGGGCTGGACTCGAGGGGTAAATGAGGGTTGATTGAAGGACGATTTGTGCAAGTTGTCTTGATTGAAGAGAACAGCAAATGTCAGCAGGACATCTTGTGAGATCGATATAGAAGATTGAAATTTTCAAACAATAGACGCGTTACTCCCCCACTTGTGAGAGACTCTGGTGGAACAACACGTTGAAGCTGCGATTCATGATGGAGGGGCACGTTTCGTGTACTCGAGAATCTATGTAAGGGTCCGCCGCTAGCACAGATAAGCGTCATCATATCGGCTTGGCATCCGATCTGGCTACAGGGAAGGGCTAAATATAAAACATGAGACATTTCCCCAAAAAATTAAATCAAGAGGATTGGACCTTGGATCTCGAAACTGTTCTGCACAACTTGCGAAAGCAAAGCGCCAGTTTCGCATCTAACAAACAGGTGGCTTCTCTTGCAGATTACCCCTATACGTCTCGCTTCGCTTAGATACTTTGGTAAACATAACAGGCTCCCCGCAACCAATCAAGCGACTTCAACCTGCTAAGGTGTCGTCGTTCAAGTTTCCAATCTCACATTCGAGATGAGATGACAGCCTTCAAGCATTACATTATAGTACTGTGTACCCCCCAGTATGATTGTCTAGGGCGCTTTCATAACATTTGCTGCTTCATGTTTTCCTCCTGTTCATTAAACTCGCACAACCAATTAAGTCATCCCCTTCTTGGAACAATATGTTTCAATTGAGTCTAATCATTCTTCTCAGTAGGAGCAGCAAATTTCACAAGATCAAATTGGACAATTAAACCTGGCGGTGCGCTGTACAGCTTTCCTGACTTCCACACATTGACCTGCACTCCTTCACCCTGTCAGCCTCACCCTGTTTCGTTGGGATCAGTGGAATCGCTCGCAACAACCCGCTCAGCCGGGAGCCATTCCCCATCGATCGTGTTCTTGTAAGTAAGCTGCGCAAGTGTGAATGTATGGAGCTGAGATACAAACACAGTGTCGCCCATAGGTACGACGCGGTGGACCCAGGAATTTTGAGTTGGCATCGAAATGTACTCTTCGCCGACGATCGATGTGACACCGTCGTCAAACGTAACACGGATCAACGCGTCTGCCGACTTATTACTAAGTAGCGATGTTGAAAGAAGCCACAGCGCTGGTCCCCCATCTAAGCTCGATGCATCGGCGATGTGTAGCAGCCCTGCATTGGTCCCGAGCAGTGGCTCCTTCAGTTGGAAGAATGTTGGCTCGCCACTGGAATCGATACGACCAAATGACCCCAGGCCACCGCTGGCATTACCAGCAAGTGAGAACCAGACACCCTCCAAAGGACCATATGCCGTGGTCATTCCGACAGGTGTGCTGCCAAATTCGGGCGGAATTGGTATCTGCTCAGTGTCGCCACTTTCAACATCGATACGCATTATAGATGACTCGGAGTCTTGAGTAGCATAGATCAGCTTTGTGGTTGGCTCTTCTTTGACGAATACAGGACTTCTGAGACATTCGTACAACATCGGGTCGGACGAGTTCTCCGAAGATTGTGAGACATCTACCGAGAACACATAGTATTTCCCAGTCTGTTCAGAGGCGACTTTGAGACCAGCCCAGACACGGTCACCGATTTCGAAGACAGAGTGTGGACCATTTCCTGGCTCAGGGACATCAATTGTTTGTATAATGGTTGGTTCTGTGGTCAGATTTGACCCAGGATCCACGAGCAAAATCTGATTGTCTGCTTGAAGGGACAACCACTACGCAATGGTTAGTCTCTCGAGGAAAACTTCCAAAGTACCAGTCGGTTCCAAAGACATTTGATAGAATTCGGACTTACCATGAGCCCTGGATATAGCTGGGATGGGTATACGCCGTGTAGGCCCGACTTACTGTCCCCCATAGGAAACGACTCGAGAGCAATGGGTTCCAGGGAGTCAGGGTCAAGTTCGATCTTGACGAGTTGGCTATTCGACATCTGCGACAACAGAACAAAACTCGTGTTCGGCACGCGAGCGAACTCGTGAGTCTCGGTAGCAGCGGGCATTAGATATTCGGCAAAGCGACGGCTTACGAGCGATTCGACAGCATCCTGAGACATCACGGTGCTGAGACAGTATGCCAGCACAAAAGCAAGTGATCTGAACGTATTGGACGACATATTCGGTATTTGACTACGATTCTGAACATGTTCTCCCTACAAAGTGAGGAAATCGTCGTTCATTTATAAGTGCTGGTAATATATGGATGAGAGATTCTTGCAACAGGCCGGTGGGTCTCATTTCCTACCTTTGAATCTGTGGCTTGCTTCGGGGACCTCGAATGCAATAGTCGCGGATCGCTAACAGCAATCTTCCCAAAAGGTCGAAGTGATCTGCGAGGCTTCGTCACATTTGCATTTCATTGCGTTAGTTCCTGCGTCGATCAAGATCTGCCAGACTCTCCGATTCTCTTTGTGAGACTTGGCAGCTGTCTTCTCAGCACACCACTAGTCGCATGGTTGAACGATTGTGTACCCGGCTTCGAGCAATCAATTGAGATGTCATTTTTTCGAAACTCTATAATTTAAATTCTTCTGAATTTCATTCGTACGTAAGAACGTTTACCCTCCACAATAGCTGAAGTCAGCCAAAGTGAAGGTCCAGGAATTGCAAGCACATATTAATGTTGCCAAAGTACTCTGGATTCGAGAAAGTTAGGAGCGACTTTCTCGCTGATTGCTGCCTTTCTTCCGGCTCGGGTGACGCCAGAACCCAAGCAAGACAGGATCAACAATCACAACTTGAATGTGGCTAGCAGAGGGTACAAGTGTACTTGGAAATCTATTTTCAATTCCTAAAGAAGAGTGCTCTGGTCCTAATTACCTCCCTAATTACACTCCGCAAGCAAGCCATCAATGCTCCACTGCACGAAAGCTTGGGTTACTATCACAATCCTGAGCTTCTAGAGAGATGACAGCTGTCGATCCAACTACCATTTGCCTTCCTCAGATTTCACTACTAATTAAGAGGCGAACCACGAAATGTGCAAATATTCGCATCTTACCAATAATAAGTAATCTTCAAGATGTCCTGGAAATTCTTCAGAGCTTGGAATATTCAAAGTGAGTGAATGTTCACTTTGAGGCTGAAAAAGCCCAGATCCAGCCCGCCTACCTCACATGCACCGGCATATCATATTGGGTTGACGCGACACGACAATGGGTCCAGAAACGTCACTGACGATGGTGTACCCATAAGAACGTACCACTCAACCTAGGGCTTCCAAGGAAAGTTTTGAGCAGCGTCGACGAAGTCGAAAGAACCCTCATTTCACCAACGCCTATTTGAAATTCTACTGGGACAGCTCTGAAAAAGAGCAAGCTCAATCCTCTCGCTTGCAGACGACCATGTTTTGCTCTACGATTCTACTTTCTTACACGTAAGCTGATTTGAGAGTGGCATGGCCACTTCTTCAGAAATGTTACGGGAGAGGAGGAGGGAACCATGGATCGTCTCGCTTGGTTGTGGCTGGCATGAATCGGACAGTATAACAGAGACCAACAACTTGGCTTCGAGTTCTGACGCGAACAGGGTTGGACTTCATTTCACCCCAGTGCTTATAATCCAACACATGAAGAACTTACGCATAGAAAACGGGGAGAGGGAGGGGGGTTGAAGTTTGAGGCAAGACGTCACAGGAGCAGGAGATCAGTTTTCACTCGTGTCAAAAATCTCAATGCAAAACTTTTGTTGTTCAGCTCTATCTAGCTGCAATTTTGGGTGTGAAGTGTACTGTACCTGTGAGCTCAGATAGCTTGGATCTCCCGAATTCAGCATTGAGTTGAAGTCCGCAGATGCTAAAGACCAGCCCATGTCGGTGAACCATTTACGGACTTTGATGGCAAATAATAAGGAAACAGAATAAAATAAAACGCCGCAAGAAACTGTCTCAGATACCCTGATGTCAGGGGTCATTGACCCATTCCCTTCCCCCATAATGCATCTCGTGTCCTTAGTCGCTGTCCTCTTCTCCAGTGCCTGAAATAGAATCATCGGAATCAGTATCATCGGAATCGAAGTTATCACTCTCAATGTTGGGTATCTCTTCTTCTCCACTGTGATCGTTTGGCAAGTCTCGTGGACGTTCGGCAGAGGGTTCAGATATTTTAGCCCATGCCGTTGTCAAGGTCTCCAACTCTGCTAGGACCAGTAACCGGAGTTTCTCCTTTTTGGGATCTTTGATTAACCCCTTTTTCTGTGCCCCAGCTATAGCGATAACACCTAGAACGTCCTTCAGAATCTTATTCTGGGCGGATCTGATTGCTTGCGATAGTCGCCTTTGAAGGATCTTCGTCATGCTACCCAATTCTCTAACTACTGTCTCGCCAGCAGCGGTGAACATCGAATCTCTGTTCTGTTCAATGTGATCAAGCAAATGGCCCTTCAAACGCAGGACCATACCCATTCCTGATGTGTCTTAGACCATCGAAATTTAGAACTAGAGTGGAGACTTACCGGACTCTTGATTGCACATCACAAAACATGGCTTCATGCTATCTTTCACTGTTCCGCCTACCGTACGATGAGCCTCTTGAGCATGGTTCTGCCCTGTACGCAGAGCCTCTTTGACGGTTTGTCTAATCCGGTCTTCAAGGAAAGGAACCTGGTCAAGAACCTTATGCATTGCCGAATAAGATCCACATACTGTTCTAACTGAACTTCCCAAAGATTTTCGAAATGCTCGCAGTGCTTTGATGATAGCGTTAGAGTAGATCTCGTGCAATTTTGGGATTTTTGTTTGAAATGTATCGTTCCACGGAGCCGTCAGGGGTTCCAGGAATATACTAAGAAACTCCTCATTGAAGTGGTGCTGAACTTTCTTCGATGTAATATAAGGTTCCCCATATCGGCGACAAAGTGCTTTCCAAGACATTGCGGCAATGTCTCTAGTAGTGATCTCTTTGGCTAGTTCGACAGCTTTTATGGAACCAAGGCTTTTAGCGATGTCGATATTTGCTTCAACGTGAGTCTTTATATTGCGGCGTATATTGACCATAACATTTCTCGCTGCCTTGGTTGTCGACTGCATACTGTAAGTCACATGTCTATCCTAGACAATGAGAGGGACTTACACTCTTCAGGATCTCAAAGTGACTATCCACCTCTGCTTTGAGAAGATCTATTTGCTTTGGCGAGAGAATAGATGGCCCGTTCCCATTTTCTGCCCAAGACCTAATAGAGACACATAATAGTGTCACCTCAGTACGGACTCTGTCCGCAATTTCTTCTCGGTTGCCAAAGGTGCACTCATGAGCAAAAGCTTGAAGACTTGGGATCTGTGTATGCTGTAAGCTGAGAACCCTTTGACCTTGCTCTCCCGCTTGAAACGGCCTCTAAGCTTCTGGTAGGCCTTTGCTGACACGCAAAAAGTCTCCAAGCTTCCACTCGGTTGAACTGGATTACCATTAGTAGGTTTAATACCAGACACTTGGGGCTCACAAAACGTACTAAGAGGAAGCTTTAACATAGCTTGAGGTACCTCTTCTCCAGATTCGGCAAGTTCCTCTTCAAATTCCTGTCGACCATTCTGGAATTCTGAGCGCAGATGGTTCTGGGTGTATCGATTTCGCTCTTCGATGCATAACTCTCGCATTGAAAGCTTCAAGTTGCTCATGGATCTGTTGATATCTTTGATCTTGACTCTCAATTTCTTCTCTTCTTGTTCAGCTTCACTTGGTGGCCGAAACGATTGCTGTTGCTCTTCCGCATGCACCTCTTGTTGCGTAGCTTCTCTGCTAGCTTCCATGTACTTGCGCTTCTTCGAGGAAAGCCCGTCGGAATTTGCAGAGCTCAAAGACAGTGTTTGGTCTTTTTGGATCCTCCTGCTATCTCTGATTTGAGCTTGAAGGTCGGTTAGGGTTCGTTCTAATCCCGCTTCTTCTTTTAATATATCCGCAGGTACTGTGTTTCGAAGATTCAAGCTAGAAATAACTTCTTGAGTATTGATTTGATCTGTCTTAGTCATAACGAAAGTCACAAAGTTCTTGTGATACTTACCGTCCATAAGAAGCTGCCGCTTGAAAGATCTACCCATTAGATCTCGCGCAACCTGATCGTCTATTGCTCGAACGATATCAGCAATAACCCACATATAGTCTAGGTTTTTGATATATTGTTCAGCAACTTGAGTACGACCAATATTCGAGTCCCCGAGCCCAGGCAAGTCGACAAGGACTAGTCCATGTTTCAGAATATCGGCTTTAATAAAAAGCTTAACGAGTCGAACTAAAGGCCAGTATGTGAGTCCAGCCTTCGTAGTAGAATCTGCCTTGTTGTTGCTGTCAATATAGCTATTAATAGCCTCGTAAAACTCCGCGGGCTTAGCTTTACTGATCGTGATTGATTTTCCAAGAACACTAGAAAGATCTCTTTCTTTAGCAAGGTCCTTCGGACTCATTTCCAGAATAGAGTTGATAGGTATTCCGGAGTAGACAGCTTCGAGCTTCGCCAAAGCCATAGCTGCATCGGCACTGGTACTAGCCCCTTTAATGTCCCCAGAAAGAATTTCAAACTCAGCCATCCACTCATCGGCGGACAAGAAAGTGACCTCCGCCCGGTAGGCTTCTTCGGAGAGATCTGAATCGTTCCAAGTTACCTCAACTACGACTGAAGTACTGGCTCGCATTGCGTTGCAAGAGAGCACCAACTCTTCTTCGATCAGAGCGTTAATCAGGGAGGACTTTCCGGCGCCAGTGTAACCAAGAAGGCCAACTAAAATTCGCGGCAGTTTCCCCGTCTCGAAGATTCTTCCTGAGTCTCTTTAGTAGCTTTCATGTATCGGAATTTTCTAGTGACTTGAGTACGGAGGGTGCATACCAATCTCATTAGCCCACGCCTCGCATTCTGGGAATGAAGCTCCATACTCCCTCATCACAGTCTGAACCTTTTTTAAGGATTCAACCCCTAGATGCGCCATCATCTCTTTCTTTATTACACGAGTTTCCTCATCTTTTTCTTTATCCTGGGATAATTAGCAAGGAGGAGCTGACCATGCAGTTGGCAGACTTCTCACAAAATTGAAATTGAGTGCCTGATTATCTGATAGAGGCAATTGGGGCGGTGCCGAAGCCTCAGATATCGTGTCATCATCTATGGCTGGGATCTCAGGTTGTGAGCCTGAAATCTTGGCAGCCTTCTCCTTCTTGACTTTCATCTTTGCGACCCGAGGTGATGGCTCTGGGGCTCTAGCCTTCTTCTTGCCCTTATGTGCGTCCATATTTGAAGATAGCTAGTCTTGAGCTTGAGTCGAAGGTGAATCAGGAGGTGAGTTTCTCCCGCGGAACCGATGCACGAGAATCCTTCAGCTAAGAGGGAATGCTGTGCTCGTAGTTGTCAATGCAATGTCCCAAGTCTGAGAATGAAGAAGACATTGAGAAGTGGGAGTGTTGGATGTGAGAGACCAGGAATGATGACGGGGAAGGAGAGATGTGTATTTCAGTCTTGGGAAACATACCTGAAGAGTCTTTTGGAGTATTAATTTAGGTAAGCCACTCAAAAATGAGAAAGAGAGCAGTGGAAACCGAAATAAGTTGCGAGTAAAAGAAATGACTTCCGCGATATAGAGGTCCGGAACTTAACGGGGTATCTCAGTATGTCTTGCAAGATATGTAGTAAGAATGCAGTGGGAGAGAGCTGTGACAGCCTTGAACTGCTCTATGCCGATGTGTTTGTAGAATGTTGTCGGTTGTTTGTTGATGATGAAGAGTGAAGCTGTGTTTATATGCACGAGCCTGGAGAGCAGAAGGGAGACTTAAGCGAGACTGTGAGGGAAGGGGAAGGAGTGAATGAAGAGCAGGAACTCTACAGCCCCCATCGAGGCGCCTTAAGAAGAAAGAGCGTACGAGCTAGAAATCTTATCCTTGATAGTGCACAGATACCAATAAGCACTTCTACCTAGGTAAACAATCTTCAACGCGCATGAGTACAACAGGAAAGAGCGATTGCTGAGGGAAGACGTTTACGTCCAACACGTAAGGGGGAAAACAAGGACAAGCTGTGAAGCATGGCTTCGTAGAGAGAAAGCACATATACCACTCTCGATATAAATCCCAATATTTTTTACAACTGTGACTGCGAATGTTTATCAAGCAGATGAGGGAGAAGATAAAGAGCTGAAGTCCTGTAGAATGCCCCACAAGGCTGTCAGCATGATATCCTAGTGCATCTGTAATGCATCCATCTGATTGGCCCGCACATCCTCGAAGATTATCCATCTACATCTCTTACTTTGCGCCCGATCCTCAAGTCAGAACCATGAAGTGAAAGGAGGTGCAATTGACATGATGGCGGAGAAGGAGAAGAGCCAGAGCAACTATAAGGGCTTTGTAGCGGGGGTATTTTCTGGTGTTGCGAAGCTTACGGGTATGTCTTTCCCCTCATTACAGTATCTACTATGTACTTGAGATTTTTATCTATGATATCCCAACCTTGAACTTTGTCAATCCTTCGCAGCACATTACATCTCTACCAATATCAGCATACTGACTCCAATATCTAGTCGGCCACCCCTTCGACACCATCAAAGTCCGCCTCCAAACCTCCGACTCAACACGCTTCTCCGGGCCCCTCCAATGCCTCCTCCAAACCGTACGGAAAGAAGGCGTAGCAGGACTCTATAAAGGTGCCACGCCTCCTCTTGTAGGATGGATGTTCATGGACAGCCTCATGCTCGGCTCCCTAACCTACTATCGCAAATTCTTGCATCGCACCCTCTTCAACCCGCACCGAATGGCCGCCTCCCCCTCCGCCCTCGCCCAGCGCGACCTCCCCCTCCCAGATTCGAAGCTCCACAAACTTCCAACGATAGGCCATGCAATGGCAGGTGTGATGGCCGGCGCCACAGTCAGCTTCATAGCTGCGCCTGTTGAACACATCAAAGCCCGTCTACAGATCCAGTATTCCTCTGTCAAGTCCGAACGTCTCTACAAAGGACCAATTGACTGCCTACGGAAGATCTACCGCTTCCATGGTCTACCTGGTCTTTATCATGGCCTCTCTGCCACACTTCTCTTCCGCTCCTTCTTCTTCTTTTGGTGGGGCAGCTACGACATCTTCACTCGTCTCCTTTCTGAGAAGACAAGCCTCAGCACCCCCGCAATAAACTTCTGGGCTGGAGGGCTCAGCGCGCAGGTCTTCTGGATCACGAGTTATCCCAGCGATGTGGTGAAGCAGAGGATTATGACGGATCCGTTGGCTGGGGGTTTGGGGGATGGTGTTAGAAGGTTCCCTAATTGGAGGAGTGCAGCGAAGACTGTTTACAGGGAAAATGGGGTCAAGGGGTATTGGAGGGGTTTCGTGCCGTGCTTCTTGAGAGCGTTTCCCGCAAATGCTATGGCGTTGGTCGCATTTGAAGGTGTTATGAGGGCGTTACCTTAGACCGTGTGTTGATGTGTAAGGTTGGGTGGTGACATTTGGGGGTAATTGGTAGATATAGAGGCGTTTGGGATATCCTACTCACGGGGACATTGTACGGATAGACACCATGTAAAGATAGACTAGACCATCTCAATTCGATCTAATGTTGATGAACAGCGATTTCAGAGACCGATAATCAGGTAGTTCTCGAGAGTGACCGGTGATGCGCATGCAAAGGTTTGACTTGGGGACTATCAGGGAGGTGAGTAAAAACCACAGGCGTCACAGTGGTTGATCACAGCAGGAAGGGAAATACTTTGCTGTATCGTCTATGGTCTTGGAACGGATATACCGAGAAGTACCCAAGTTGAGCCTCCATAAACCCCGGACACATGTCACCGTTTTCAAACCGTAAGCCTGGCATTGGAATATGACGGGTGGTTGCATCTGTTCGCACTTCATTTCGGACTCATGACAACGAAGAGTGACAAGAAACACATCACAAGTAAAGAAAAAAAGTCACAGCCAGATATTCGGAGGGTCGAAGAGCTCTGCATTGAAGAACCTATGCAACGTGAACGTCCGTTCTACCCATCATATCACCCATCCGATATGTGTGTGATCCGATGCACCAACATTTACTCATCATCCTCCTCATCAGCGTCAGCAACGACGTTGAAGAATCGGAGCTCGTAGACGCCCTTGGAAGTAGAGACGACTCGGAGCCAGTCACGGAGCTGTTGCTTCTTGAGGAACTTCTTTGTCCTATGATCCAACGTATCAGTGCCTGTACATCCACACAGCATGGTGTGATGTTAACTCACAAGTACTTGAGGTATCTGCCAGAGAACTGAGTGTGCGCAATGACCTCGATCTTTCCATCGCCAATCTGGGAGATCTGGACGGTCTCGCCGAGGTTGCCAACACGGCCGTCAACCTTGATCTTGTCCTGGAGGAACTTTTCGAAGGCGGAGACGTCGAAGATCTTGTCGCTGGCGGGTTGCGAAGCGTTGATGATGAACTGGTAATCCCGTTAGCGACCGCTCTGTGGCAACCACTCCGGTCTCTCGAGACAGAAGATGTCCCTCTGCGAGATCCATTGAAAAGGTTTAGGGGACTATGCGTACCTTGTTCGTGACCTTGGCCTGCTTGCCCTTGGAGGATTTCTATAAATCGATGAACTTAGCCTACTGCATCACGCCGCAACCTCGCAAAGGAGGCGGGCCAACAGCAAAGCTGGTGTCATGTACGTACTGTGGATGGTGCCATTTTGTTGGAATTGGTCGCAAAGAGGTTTTAATCCTACGCCGATTCGAAATTTGCTGGAGATGGGTTGATGTTAGTTTTGAAGGTCGCGAAAAAGTTTCGCCAAAAAGGTGCTGTGCGCCAAGAGTTCGACCTTCGCTAATTAGCGTGATGGGTCAAGTCGAGGAGTCGAGGTACACTGGTACAGTCCCGATATTAGCTGACTGAAGACAGCATCGCATTATTTTGGACGGATTGTATGAAGAAGTATGCTTCCTGTTGTGGCCGCAACGGGTTTTTTCAAGTCTTGAATCTCTCCTATTCACTTCAATCGAATAATACTAGAACTCGGACTGCATTCTGCATACCTAAAAACTAAGCTCTCGAGACAGTCTAATTCTGAAATGCTTCAAATCAAGAGAACAAGAAATTTTGACACCAGATGGTTGGAATTCACATTTGTAGCACTTAAGGTTTAGTCATTCACGTTGCCACTCATGACAACGCTCTTCTTCATGTTGAACTGGTTGGAGGTAAGTAGCTTTCAGCATCCTTCCACGTGACATGTACGAGGTACGAATTGTCTCATTCCCAGCCCCTAATGAGCGGGAAACTAGGTCTCTCGTCAGACGACTCTTGTCATCCCAGCCACGGGAAAGACTGTTGCTCACTGCTCACAAAAGGCGACCATTGGGTTTGACTCTCTCGTAAGACGGTAACGCTGCAGCCTAGTAGCTACCCGTCCGCAAGTTAATCAGATAGATCAGATCATTGCAACATGACTCTTACGCGGTGTCACATCCATATCAATGATCATGGAAGGTAGCTTTGTAGAGGGTATCAGGAATCGTTTGATTCAATTAAATTATCCATGTAACAGTCCGTCCATTATCCCCCAATTACCACACTCCGTAGAGATGTTGGCAGAAAAAATATGAAAAAAACTGCTGCCGCTTCAAAACCAAACAAGACAGACACGCAAAAATGTTCATCCCTTCATCCGTATGCAATCATGACCACAGAAAAGATCCATGTCCAATATGTCCAGGTTTCTAAGCCAGTGTTGTTTGGCCCCTTCGCTGCGGCCCGCCGTAATCAAGTACCGCCAGCGAAGACCCTCCCAGAATCAGATGCCGAACATGCCGTGCCAAGAACCTCGTTGGAAATGAATACCGCTGAACGCCGAGCTGTGAATAAAGGGCGACGAAGATTATGTGAGGCGAGCTTCGTCAAAAAGGGTATTTAGGTCGTCGGGAGATTGAAGCCATCGTGCGCACTCTAATACTTGAGGATGATGTAGCTGGTAAAGTTGTTAGTAGATGATTCCGAGACATGCGACACTCGCATTCGCTTCCGAAACCTGGGAAGCCTCGCAGAGAGGGGGAGGAATCCCAGACCGGAAGGTGCAGCGGCAGTTGGGAGTACGTACAGAGCGTGGATGATACCAGGGATATATCCAAGAATCGTCAACAGGATGTTGATGAGGAGATCGGCACCACAGCCTCGCTATTTGTTTGTTAGTATAAAGAAGCTTTGTACAGTACGGGCGAAGCACATACCTCAAGGAAGACACCAAGAGGTGGGAGGATGACGGCAAGAATGATCTTGCAGATGTCGCTGTGGATGATATGTCAGCTCAATTCGATTTCCGCATAGATCCGGCGATGACTGATGTCTTGCGCAGCGCAGCGCCATGACCTGACCCTGCTAGAGATTGGAAGAAGCTTACCTTGCTGTGAATGCCATTGTGAAGGTTGTGTGTTTGGGATTTGTTTGGTGTAGAAAGTTGAAGCTGAGCGGTTGAGAGGAGCTGAGATATGTGCAAAGGTGTGGTTTGTTGATGAGGGAAGAAGATGGGTGGAATGTCAAAGTCTTTATTTAAGCAGAGCTGACGCCCTATGCTGAGCCGGGCTGGTGCTCCAGGTATGACGTGTGCGGTCGGCAAGGCGAAGGACTGGCAATCAGATCATTTCGATCCACTCGCCTTCCTTGCTGTCTTGTGCCAGCCAGCCAGCCTTGTTCTCCTACTGGGCAAGTACGGTTTGTGATGCCCTCTGATAGTTCCAGATACCCCCTCTTCCAACAATGAGTTTGTTTACATGTACGAATCATCATGAGTTGAAGCTACTTGATGAATGGTAGCTATACAAATGGCCTAGGTATGTATGAGCACAACCTCCCTGCAAAGTTTTGAATCACTAATTGCCATCAACAGATAGGTATACGTGCATTCCATTCAGAACACATGAGTTCCAATAATAAAAAAATCATCCGCGACAGAGATCAAGTTCAAGCTCGCTCGAAATACAGTAGCACTGACTCTCACTCTTGCACCTAGAGACAGAGATACCTCACGCCTACAGAAATGCATATCTTCATTCATTTTCATAAGGGCATCCAAAACATTCACCACCCTGCGCTCTGCACCCTCGACGAGTCCTTCAGCCACAACTGCGTCACCGAGCGAACCAGTGCCAAGGAAGAATGCTCGGATCTCCCGCAAGCGTGCAATTGATTTGATGGCAACGCCTCCCGATCCCAGTTTTAAACTTATTTTTAAAGCAGAGGACGTTTCGTCCTGTGGCTGAAGACGTCAGCCACTGGGGAAAAGCTCAGGACCTCTGCATGAGCCCGGTTTTGCTCGTGGATCTCATGGATGTACACATGGGATGTGGGAGAACTGGTGGCGTCTGCGTCTGCGTCTGCTGGAGAGATCAAACTCTGATCGATCGAAAATTGTGGACTGCAAGTCTGCGGCTCGTTGACTCGTCTTTTCGAAGGGATAACCACCAAGACTTTCCAGGCTGCCGAGTTCCGGCATATCCATGCCGTTGGTCAGCCCTTTCAAGATTGCATGTTCAATCTCTTCAAAACACCTGCATGCATCCCAGTTTACCACCGAAGAATCCGGCCAAGAACTAGGGTTCCGCCTGCTTCCAGAGAATCAAATCTCCCAGGGTTGCAAAGAAACCAAGACCTCTCCCCAACTCCAGATGACGAGTATTCAAGGAGCCATGCGAATTCCAGGCTGGGCAGTCATCGGCATCCAGCTGACTAGAATATTGCCCAGAACGGCCAGAACTTCCAGGGCTGAACCCCAGTACCGAGCATGAATAAATGGGGCATTGGCTGTGGCGTATGAGCAAGTCCCAAGATCAGATGATGGTCTGAAGGTCAACCCATGCGACAATACCACGAACTTGGCACGAAAATGAGATTATTATGATGAAGTCAAAGTCCGAATGATCTGTTGTGTAAATCTACATGTCTACAATTGCCACACTAAGCGTGGACTTTTCAATCTTGAGTCGGTCATATTCTGATGTTGGGACTTGTTCAAAGTTCTAGAAGGGGTTCAGACATTGAATCAGGACGGATACCTCTCGGCTTTGATTACCTCTGTTTTCTCCTTGATGTGATTATTTCAGGCGGGCTCCGCGACAAAGCTATCATCTTTCTACAGCAAGCTTTTCAGATGCGACAGAGAGGCATCTTCGCAGATTACGAGTACAAGTACCAATAGTCCGGTGAGTGAGAAGCTTTCCAGCCTCACTAGATCGGCTATTCTCAGATAAACACCTTCAGTCCACCATCCGTACATCTTATCACTAACCGACAATTTTCCGTCTCTTATCGCCTCAATTCTTCATCCCACCACAACACAACCTTCAATGGACTTCATACCCCAGCATCCACTCTCAATATGCCTCGAGATCCCCTGATAGGTCTGGTCGGCAAGCCTTCGAGCGGTAAATCTACCACTTTGAACAGCTTGACCGATGCCACCTCCAAAGTCGGTGCGTGAACAGTCCCGAGAACCCCGCTATGAAGAAAGGACTTTGAGCTCACAACTTTGAGACAGGTAACTTCCCGTAAGGCTCGACATTCACTCGAATACTCGAACAGCTGCTGAAATACACTGCTTAGTTTCACAACCATAGATCCTCAGCGTGCCATCGGGTACCTCCAAATCGAATGCGCCTGCGCGCGACACAATCTCTCGGACAGATGCAAGCCCAACTACGGCGCATGTATAAACGGCAGACGTTCTGTACCCATCGAACTCCTCGACGTAGCAGGACTGGTTCCAGGTGCACATGAGGGCAAAGGGCTAGGCAACAAGTTTCTAGACGATCTACGACACGCGGATGCGCTTGTCCATGTCGTCGATGTGAGCGGGACCACAGACGCAGAAGGCAAGGCGACGAGAGGCTATGATCCTTCTCAGGACATTGTTTGGTTGAGATCTGAGATTGTGCAATGGATAAGAGGAAATTTAATGGCCAAATGGGGGTCTATCAAAAGGCGGCACATAGCAGTCAAAGCTACGGCTGTGGAGACGTTACAGGGGCAATTCTCAGGATATGGATCAACAGCCTCAGTAGTCGCCAGAACGCTGGACAAGCTGGGACTGAAGGAGCCGTTGGAGCATTGGTCCGACGAGACGGTCGACAAAGTTGTCAATGCGTTTACAGACGAGAAATTCCCTACGGTGATAGCGCTCAATAAGATCGACCATGCAGACGCAGACAAGAATATCAGCAAGATCGCCAAGATGCAAGACCCTCAATCTATCGTCCTCTGCTCCGCTATCTCAGAAGTATTCCTCCGGAAACTAGCAAAGCAGGGTTTCGTAAGGTACACCGAAGGTAGCGAGTTCGTGGACACGCGGGAGGATCTGATAGCCGATGGGGACCCCACGGGTGGCGGACTGAAGGAGCTCGACGAGAAGCTCAAGAATCGTATAGAGAATCTCAAGGATATGGTGCTCTACCGCTTCGGGTCGACGGGTGTGGTGCAGGTCCTCTCTCGGGCTGCCGAGCTACTTGGTCTCGTTCCGGTATTTCCCGTGAGAAATATCTCGAGCTTCAGCTCTGGCGCTTCAGGTTCCAACGCCGTGTTCAGGGATTGCGTGTTGGTTAAGAAGAATACGACTGTTGCGGAATGTGCTAGGAAAGTCATTGGAGATGCGCCCCTAGCTTACGTGGAGGGAGCAGGTGGTGTGAGGGTTGCAGAAGATGATATTGTTATGGTTGGGAAGAATGATGTGTGTACCCTTCAAACACAAAATCCCAAACTCAAGACTGACCAGATACAGATCCTTTCTTTCAAAGTCGGTAGAGCATAACCCCGCAACTCGGTTCCAAAAAGTCTGGCGTTCACAACAAGGATAGAGGTAGCATAGCAATGGCGTTTGGGATAGGCGTGGATGAGTGGAATACATTGCTTGTTTTGACCGACCATCTAAGCTATCTTACAGCCACTAATACATGACCCTGCATGACAGACATTTCTTTTTTCTCCATTTCACCAACCAATTACAATATTCCAAACCCTGGAAAGTGAAGAGTCAAAACATCTCAAAATCCTTCAGAAACCAGGGGTCCACAACTCTTGTCAACGAAACCCTCACTGCTGCAGTCCCTCACCCCGCGATCCCCGCAATCCCCAACTTCTCTCCCAAAGTCCCAAGCGCATCAAAGAACATCACACCATAACCCCACCATCAGCCCATATCCGCATTATCTTCGCACCGGCCAGACTCCAGATCTGACTACGACTTTCCACCGCGCTCGTCCTGCATACCAATCGTATCTGCCACGAAAGCCAACATCAGCACATTTTCGTTTCGGTGTTACCAATTGCAACAGTCAGATGTTGTGGAGAGACGATTTCTGCAAGGCACACGCCAGACTTTTGACAGGCCTTCCTGGTCGGAGAGAGAGGTTTGACACTTGCACCACCTCTCCAGAGCCTCTGCCGGAAGTCTGGATGTTGGCTTAAAAGAGAACTTTCCAATGCCGCTCTTGCTCTCGAATTCCCAACGTTCTGACGTTCACTCCAGGCATCTGGGTCCCATCCAGAGCAGCCAAAGAAAGCGAGCGACATCTCATGTCCTCTTCCCTCCCGCACAACCAAAGTCCCAAAACGTCCCAAGCATCTCAGACCCCCATAGACATAAAATAGAAAACAGAGAAGAAAAGTAAAGACTCACCCGGCGCCTCCGGAAACTCCTTCTTAGCCCTCTCGCCACTCCCCCCATCACCCTCACTCGTCCCCCGACTCTTCCCCTCCCCCTCCTTCGTCGCCCCAGCCCTCTCCGCCTTGCCCTCCTTCACCGCATCAAGCTGCACATTATGCGAGTCCTTCTCGCGGGTCGGATTTTCTTCCGGTTGGCGACCTTCCCATTTCTGAGTGCGTGAGGTGGCACTCAGTCGGCGGATTGTTGTTGTTGTTGTCGTTGTTGAAGCTGGGGATTGGGATGTGCTGATGGAGGGAGGGACGCGGTGGAAGGCGCGGGCCATGAGGCGGATGTTGGGGAGGAATTTGTTGCTCATTTCTGTGATAGTTTGGGTGGTAGTTGATCAATTGGTTGAATTGAGATGAGATTTGAGAAATCTCAGTGTGTTGTGATAAGTAATAGAGGTTCAAATGTTAAAGTGTAGCTTGAGCTCGAGCTCGAGCTCAGGGAGCTACGGGAGCTTCAAAACTGGTGTCGTCATCTCCCCTTCAACCCCTCCTTGTGACGTGCAGGTTTCTCGTTACGACGACAAACTGACGGTTAAAATGGAATTTATCTCAAAACTTCTCGTTAGTGGACTTCGATTCATCGTGGATGTGATTTGGTCTACAAAAAGCCGAGAAACAGTGAGTTGTTGGATGCGACTTAACCCCCGAGATCATCGTGCCGAAAGTCTCTTGAAATTTCATTTTTGTCTTCCTTCCAAACTTCACAGCATATGTCACATTATTATTTTGTTAGTTGTAAGTAAAGCGAAATAGAATATATATGTATAAGTAGTAGTGTAGTTCCAGCAAGCAAAGCGTACAATAAAATTTTGAGAACGAAATTGAACCTTTCAACCTCAGCCCGCCAAGGGAATAATTGTATAATCAAGTCCACCTCTCACAACAGCTCACCAGACAAACATAAAACAAAATTTCAATACGACCGTCTTGCTATCGCTCGGCTCCTATTTGACACCTCTCCCCAAAAGTACCTAAATAAGATACAAAACAAATCGAGTATCTCCCATATCAAGTTCCACAATCCCAATATCAATTCCAAACGCCATACCTCCAACCAAGATTCTTCTCAAGCCATATCATAACTCATAATCCAAAAGCAGCATCCAATCCCTCAAGCAAATAACCATCTCCCGCAGTCCCAGAGCCCATCATACCATGTCCATAGTCATGTCGTCCTCCAAGTCCCAATTCGCTAGTCGATAAATCCTCACCGGAACTCAAACTCTCCTCGCTAAAGCTCAGTACGCTCCTTGCTGCGCCGGGTGCACTTCCGAACTCATTCATTGTCAAGGATGTCATGTCCCATTGAGAATCTGGAGACCAGTCACCGTAATTGGAAGAAGGGTTTTCGGTGAGCGAGAGAGCTGGCCCGCCGTATATCGCATCGTAGAGATTCGTTTGGCCGCCGTCTAATGAACCGAGAAGAGCTTCCCACTCTGACGCTGAAACACCTGATGATTTTGTGGTGGAATAACCATTGTTGGGAAATATCGGAGTATGGGCGTTGTGGGAAGGTGGTTGTGAGCGAGACTGAATCGGGGACTGGGGCTGCGAGGCTACTGGAGTGTTGCTGAGAGAAAGGTAGTCGAGATTAGGCGGCTTCTCGTTCTTGAGCAGGCGAGGTTTTAATGTTGTTGGTACATGAGGGGCTGAATGTCTGTATTCGCGTTTTGACATGGGAGATTCAGAACGAGCTGAGTCCAAAGAGCTGCGTCCATGTGGGTTGTATTCTTGGCGCATACTGATGTTGGGTACAGTAGCTCGTCTGAGTTTCTCTTGTTGTGCCAAGAGATCATTCTCGCTCATGCTTGCACTGCCATGTCGGTAGATATGAGGGCGCATTTGCTGCTTCGAGGCCGCCGGTGATGATTTGGAGCTTGTGGGCGCGTTCATCACATTGGGACTTCGAACGGCCGGGCTTTTGGCTTGGGTGTCGATCTTGAATAGTGATGTGCTGAGCTTCTTAAAGTCAGCAGCACCTGGAGCGCCGGCCTTCTCGAGTAGCTTTACAACGACTGTTACAAGGCGTGTGCTATCTTGCATCAGTTTCCCTGTTTGCTTGAGGTCCAGTCCCTGATAGAGCAGACTCAATCCACAAAGGGTGAGCATCTCGTTCTTGTTGACACAGAACGAGAAAGACATGCCCCTCTCCACAAGGAGTTGCACAATCTGTATGATGTGCTTGCTGGACTCGGCGAGAGAAATGACTGATGGTGATGATTTGGTGCCGAGGGTAGAGCCAACGGCAGGACGATGAATCAGACTTCGAATGTAGTAATAGGCAAGAGACTTTTGAAATTAGCTAGAATTGCTACTGTAGGAGCAGACATGCTTACCAATAACGCAGAACGGCTTCCTGTGACATCTGTTGATGGCTTGTCTTGAGCAAAAGTAAGTTTCAGATGAGCAGGCAGCTTGTCAGACCACTCAGTCAGTTCCCCTTCAAGGGCTAGGAGAGACTGGAGGGAGAGGTCATGTGTTGCAGCGGCGGGATAGTTCTGGTCCAAGACCTTTGACAAGATACGAGAGACTCGGAATAGGGCTAAAGCACTAGAAATTTTTGTGGATTCGCCTGGTAGGGTTGGTTGGAACCCCTTTTCAGTCACATACTCATCGTCGGTGTCGGACGGGTACTCTGCATGGATGTCTTCTTCCTTGAGGAGTTTGGGGAGACCCAACAATGCAGCAGAAAAACTAAAAATGTCAGAACTGTCAATGTCGAGCACAAAACTATACTTACCAATCAACAGTGTACAGTGTCCAGAAGACCTTCTTGCGAGTCTCGATTGTTAGAGCACCAAACGAGAATCGCTTCTGATTCTGGTGCAACCCAAGTCGATGTGAAAGGCCAACGGCGATACCCTTGTAGTGTTGGAGGCGAGTATAATCGGCCTTTGCGATACAGTACATGAGAGCAAGAATAAGACATTGGAGAGTCACAAGTGTGTTGTCCATCAGAATCGACTCGAGAGATTGGCGCCACTGGTTTTCGCAACGTGCAATGTTCTCCTTGTCGGGGATGTCGCTGGAAATCCCGGCGATACCGAACACAAGGTGGAGTTGAGCCAACTTGTGGGGATCCGTAACATCTTCTGGGTTCGACATGTACTCCTCGTACAGACGAAGGAAAGTAGGCTTGTGAAGAACCGGGAATAGGGGTGCCCATTCCTGGAAGAAGACATTCACACATCGATCAGAGAACATGCGTGGTGGCGGATTGGAAGTTCTAGAACCGCTGCTTTGAGAGACCGGCGTCGAATCTCCTTGAACGTTGAGGAAGGCATCTGTGTTGAAGCCAGCGAGTGATTTGCCACTTTCCTGAATCCTGCGCTTGAAGGCATCTGCGACTAATTAGCTCTTGCCTCGATCTTTCAATTATTTCACGTACCGACGAAGGCTCTGCCGCTCGAAGCACCCATGAAATATGAATCGGCATTCTCGGCTCCAAGTAATAATGGCGATGCTTGGACACGAAATATGTCTTCTTTCGGAGGCGTCGCTACCAATTCCTTCCGGCTCTCAACAGGTGGCGAAGCAGAAGACATTGATGGACGTCGATTCGAATGCATTTTAGACAACATATCAATCTTCTCATCCTTCTCATCCAGTAAATCCTTCAACTCTCGAACCTCCCCTTCTAACGAGCGAACTCGCTCTTCCAAAGACTCGGTATATCCTCGTGGGAAAGCTCGTCGGCTAAGCTTGTCGCTGGTCTTGCACTCAAAGCCGACATTTGCGCATTGTGAACAACATGGTCGGATTCCGTCGCATCGTATCTTCTTGCTGCGACAGCGATCACAGGCCTGGGCGATTCGACTCTGCGAATTCGAGCCCACCTTGATCACTTTCATAGGCAATATTCCAGGCATTTTGTCGTCGTGCGGGATTGTTTCTCGGACTTGAGGAACGTTGCTGCAGCTGTCCGCCTCGGTCCAGTCCTCCAGCGGTCTCTTCTGTCGGGAGCCGTCAAAGTGCACGCGGTCGGGCTGGGAATCAAAACGGGAAACCCATCAACAGTTTTCTATCCAACAGTCGTGACGGTAAACATGAACTCCTTGGCCAAACGATGTTTCGTGGTGGAGAAAGACAGGGCGATGAAATGCTTTCTACCGGTAAAATGTGTTGAGGGGGAAGAATAACAGTGGTGGGCGAAGAACGAGAAAGGTGTGGGGAACAATTATTGGGGGATTGGGGGGGGATATGGATCCTTGAAGAGCTGGGACGCCTATCACAACCTGGGGAATAGAATAGACTAGACTACTGTACGGGGACTCGTGCTGGCCTGAGGAAGGACGAAGGCTCAGGAAATACGGTGGTGCTGGTGCTGGTGCTGGTGCTGGTGCTGGTGCTGGTGCTGGTGCATTTGTGGGCCATCCCCATCCCATCCCATCCCATCCAAGAAGGCGGGGGACAGGTCAGTCAGGTCGGGGGCAGCAGGGCACCTGGCTGGCTGGCTGGCTGGGGCGAGAAACAGTCGAGAGACATGCCATGCCATGCCCATGCCCATGCCCATGCGATCCCGGCATTCTTGAACCAAACCAGAAACAGACGTCGTAAGTTGCAGACTCTGACCTCTCATTGGTTATCCCCGCATTTGTGCGATTTTCCATGGCTTTTTGAGATCATCTCTGATATCAGTCTAAGCCTCCTGTAGCAGTATCAAAGTCGAGTGTTCTTGATGGCTTGAGCCTTGAGGAGGGGAGGGGAGGGGAGGGGAGGTCAGAACAGGCGACCTGCACGCCGCTTTGCTGCAGATCCAACGAGAATAGGGGGAACTTTAGAAGTTAGTGCTGGGAAGAAGCAGCCCAGCATTGCCAGGCCTCAGCCGTATTTGGCGCCCGTCATCATCCGACCCCACACGATTGTGTGGGAGTCAAAATGGAACTGCATCCGTAGGTCGGATCGTCCTGCACGGCTGTTGTGGCATTGGATGTACGGAGGTATGTAATCCAAGATCTTTCCCAAGTGGCGAGAACTTCACGACCCGTCTTTATATCGACTTCCCAGCCTGCTTCCACACGACGTTCTACCAGCATGGTGATTCAGATTGTCTTTCATTTTGTTTTTCAGAATCGTTTCTTTTGCCTGTGTTGAGTAGAGATGGCGACAGTCTTGACTTCAGGCTCAATTCAATTCGCGCCGTCGATGCCGAAGTCATGTGAGCAGAATGGTAGATGGCTTCCTTCTAGTGCTATTGAACTAACAAAAACACCGTTCAGAAAGTGCTCTTTCCGATGCTTCCAGTACATCGGGAGTGCCAGAAGAATCAAATAATCTGTCTGAGCTTGACCAATGGATTCGCTTTGCTCTCGTCATCAAGATCCTCGGTACCCTGTAAGAGGCGACGATTAGTACTGATAATAACAAGTCAAACACTGGTGAGCTGCACCCATTAGTGGTGGCCTCACGATCAAATTGTTGGATTCTGCAACTTGATGCCATCATGATGTATGCGTGACGGCACATCTAAGCTGACGAGGGAAAGACCAAGCCGCCAAAAGGAAAGACAGTCGTCGAGAAGCTGTTTTGGCGCTCCCGTACGATGCGGGGAAACAGCTGTCCGAGGTTACGGCTCTTTTAGGCCCGCCCTTTTTGGGACGCCTCTGCTTCATCGGTGTTAACTGCAGAGGTTTTAGGTTAGAGTCTTCTTTTCTGGCCAATGAAATAGGTTTTTAGAACGATGCAAGGCATGGAAATTGTGATGAATCTGTGCTTCTTTGAACTGTATCAGGTGGGGCTTTTTCGAAGGCTGCAAGGGCTGAAATCTCGAACACTCTGTTGGACTTCCAGAGGCCTTAGAAATCCTACCCCTCATCTTCGTCACCACGTCGTGGCTTGACTGCTTTCTCGACTGGAATGTCATCTGTTGATCTGCAGATCTCATTGTCTTGACGGACATCATTTTCCCAACAGCGTGACGTCGATGAGTCCCAATCATACCTTCATAAACAAGCCTCGTCGATTGTTCGTAAAGTTCCATCATGATCTGGGGACAATTGTTGGGGTGGTCCAATTCTCCAGAATTAAGTTATCAAGCATCGCAGGCCTGACCTGGTAGCTGCATGGAAACCATGCAGCCTCGTGGGAAGCTACGGCCACCTCGGACTCCTTCAACTGAAGTCTTCCTCCTCATTGGTCTCAGCTTGTTCCGGTATCTCTTCGTCCTCCATCGATCCGAGATATCGCAACACAACTGCGCTTTCTAGCAAGGTAGATTTCTGTAGGAATTATCAGTTTGTACATGACTCGAATTCTTATCTTCCTTTCCTCCATATCTTACCTCGTTGTCTGTGTCCTTGAATGCTTGTTCGAGGGTTGATATCTCACTCTTTCTCAACTGCAAGGCACTCTTGTATCGATCTTGGGAGACCAAGGCTGTAGATCCCAATGCTTGTATTGCTTCCTCGCTTTCGTACAGGCATTCAAGCTGATGCCGAATCCGATCCTGCAGCATGGCAATAGTTCGGAGTCTGAAAACATCCTTGAGCGAATGGTCGCTCGTAAGAGAATCGAAGTTGTGTGTTGCATCTGTCACGTCCGATCCCTGCCAAAAGACCCTCAACTGGCCTTGACTGCCATCAACTTGTTGCAGGACTTTGAACTCAAGGCCGTCTTCTTCATTGAGGCACATGAAATAGAGGAAAGGACTGTCCCATTGAACCGCACCTTCTTTCTCCAAGAGCCGCAGGGTTGTCGGCTTTGGGAAGGCCGCCACCTTTGCCTTTCCAAGTGGGTCATCTGGGAATGGATCCAGTGACAAAGTTAGACCATGTGTAGTGCTTTCTTCGTCAATGAAGCCGTAGCTGAATAACATTTCGGCATCGGTTTTTGAAGACCCATAGCTTATGGTGACTTCCGAGCCAGAGTCAACCTGAACATCGGGTCGGAGTAAGAGTGAGATATTGCTATCGGAAGTTCTTTCATAGTACGAGTTCGGTTGTGAAGAGTGGTTCACCATGTCGACACATGGAATCATTGATTCCCCAGACTTAGGTACTTCGAGACAGCGCGATCTATACCCTACGTAGTATGGAAGTTAGCAGTTGTCGCAGTAGTGATCTTCTAGAAAGTCGACAATCGTGTCTCCACTGGTTCTTGACAAGTTCTAGAAAGGATTGCAAGCTCCCCGAAATACCATGGAGGCGCAATAGATTTCGATGCTGAACCATGGATGTCGTGAAGGCAATGCAGGATATGGGGCAGCACATCAATCCCATGAGATAGATAGGAAAGTAAGCGATGGGCCTACAAGACTTACATGCGTCCAGCAAGAACCAGTCTTGATAGGTAAGATCCTCATTATCCCACCAGCACTTCTGACACCAAGAAATATCGACGGTTTTCTCTCTAAGGTCCTCAAATTCTTGGATGAGCGATGCAGTCTTTGCAGAAACAGCAGACTAGACAGTACGTCAGGAGCGGACAAGAAGATCCAGGGTAACGTTCAGCCATAAGACTTACCTCCAAGGAAGTCCCAACAAGCATGACTTTCTCTTCTTCGCTCCACTGTGTGGGTACCGGTACTTCAGTAGGCATCATTCTTACATACTCCGTCCATGGATTTGACAGGCCAATATTCATCCCATGATGCTTCGCAGCAATCGTAATCTGCATCAACAGAAAGAGCATAATATCGCTCCTCGTAGACTGCGCTCTCAGACGATGCATTAGCTCCAGAATTGCTTAATTCCCAGCCAAAGTAAACAACCTCAAAAAATACAACATAACATACCTTTCCCCCAACTTTCTCCAGTACCTCCTTAAAATGCGCATCCACCTTCCCCCACTCCTCTACAGCCTCAGCACTCAATACCAACTCATTCGGAACGATCATTAGCGTCGGAACGTCAAACACATCTTTCGAGTTCAAAGCCCGCGAAGTCACGAGTCCGAAACCTTTCGACGAGCCGAGATCTTCGACTCGTATATCGAGAAAATTGACGTCGTTGAGTTTAGACCAAGCTGGGAGGGCGCTGATAGGTAGGTGTGGGATTTGCATTGTATCTTTGAGTGTAATGATTACTGGATAGAAGTGGCAAGGAAGGACTGAAAGTGTGTGCTGGGAGTGGATGTGAGAAGCGAGATCGCCTTCAGAACACGAAATGGTTGATGATCACGTGTTGGCATTCTCAAAATCTATCTTGCCCGGAAATCAGTTCATAGAAAGTACGCGTCCTTAAGCTAATGGAACAAGAAAACGATTCTGAGAACGTTGGTTTTGAGAATATTCAGTGGATTGTACTTAGGAATGGATGGGCATGCTCATCTTCAGACAGGGCAACGATGCAACAACCAACGAAATCCTTACAAAGCCAATTATTTGTAAAATCTTTTCTTGTTATTGCGACGAGAGTTACACTTATGCTTGAACAATGTTCAGGTCTGATTGAATTGGGAATAATGGGCAACCAAGTAGGCCAGAGCTTTACCTTCTCACTGAGAGTAGTCTTCGCTTATCAAGTCAATATAATATCACAAACAAATTACGATACTTCTGGTTAATAAAGCCGAGTCAATATACGTCAACACCGTCAGCCATTCTATGTTTCATCCTGCATCTCTTTGCATCCTGCTGCAATCGATATACCCTCTCCCATCTCTGACACTAGCCAACCTCTCGTCGGCAGCTCGCAGCTCTCTCACAAGCCTATGCTTTTCAGATTCTCCAAATGATAGTACTGATTTTCCCACTTGAGTATCGTGGTCCCCATCTGATCTTGTTCGATCTGATGCCTTGTTCCGAGCCACAATCGAACCAAGTTTTGGCTGGGTTTTCGGACTTTGGAAAAGACCCATCGGCACTAAATCTGCATCCTCTTCTGGGTCTCCCACAACAGCCGGTAAGTTCTCCCTCCCATTACCTCCACCAGCAAATCTATTTCCGGGAGAAGTAGCAAGCTTCCTAGGCAATACTTTCGACCACGTCGTGAGGATTGTAGCTGTATCTCCATCCTTCCCTCCCACCGCCATCTTGTCCCGCTCATCCGTCCCACGGATTCGACCCAATGATCCCCCTATAACCCTCAGCATACTCTTCACTAGACCCAATACCCTCAGACTCCTCACCTGGGCGCCACCCTCCCTCTCTTCCACCATCAAATGAATGTCCACTTATCCCACCTTCCTCCGGCTCCGTCCAAGAAGTCTGCGTCACCGTACGATTCGGAGGTCGATACGCAGGAGATCCAGATCCATCTCGCGAATCTCCTCCACGGGGGCTCCTCGTTGGCGTGGTTTCGACTCCAGACCAAGAACTTGCAGTGCGGGTTGGACTTTGAATCGGTGATTGAAACGCAGGTAAAATGTGACCTTGAGCTTGCAACTCCCTCTCTCGCTCCGTCCACTTGACGGCTGCTTGGGCATAAGCTTCTTCCTTGTCTTTTTGCTTCTGGGCTTGCTCTTTGTGTTTCTCCTCCTCCATAGCTAAGCCGACGACATCTCTCAAGCTCACTTTCTTCTCCTTATCTTTCTTCGCACCACCGATCCCAAATCCTAAACCACCAACGATCTTCCTCAAACCATTCTTCTTCTCCTTTGGCTCTGACCTTGCCGTGGCGACAGTGTCATCAACCCTTTCAATCTCTCGAAAGCGAAATCCTTGTGCGTCGATCCTCTCTTCTCGACCATCCACGACTTGAACCCTGACTCCTGCTTCCCTCTCTGAATCCTCACCTCTAATCCTCGCAGACCCCGGCGCAGGCTCAGAAGCTCTTGTAGGTCCAGGACCAGCAACCCCCACACTTTCCACCGCGGTCGTTCGACTCCATCCACCCGTCGTCGACTCCGTGACCTCACTCCTAGTCCTCGCTGATCGTTCCATACTCGTATTCAACCCTAATCTCGATCTCAGTCTCGCGGTTGAACTTTCGCTCTCAGCAACAGGCATTCCCAATCTCCGAATCTCGCTCTCGTCTATACCTCTACACCTTGGACAGAGCGAGAAATAAGTATCTCTGGTCTTGACCTTCTCACAGGAGAGACGAGGTTTTGAGAGGTAAGCGGAGCAGTGCGTGGTGGTCGTCAGGCTGTGGTTGCAGCGAGTGTAGCGGGCGTGAGATTTAGTGCACATGTATGGTTGGAAGTATGTGATTGTGAAGCGTTGGTCTGATTAAGCTTAGGGATCGAGTTCGTTGTTGAGATCGAGAAGCTAGTTGGCGGTTTGATATCCAAAGACGCTCCTAGTATTGGTCTTCTAAGTATTTTCTCAATCGATGAAGTGGCTCGCGCGAGGTTGACTAAAAAAGAGCTCATAAGTGTGTATGAAGTCACTGGTTAGTCTCAGAGGAGATGGATATGACATTACCTTGATCATACGCAGTGTCGCGGTGAATAGGTATATAGAAACTCGATGTTTTTCTGATTCATTCAAAAGTCGTAGTCTAAAACTCATCCTATGCAACATTCATTCCCATGCCGGTATCTCAATCATCAATCATAAAATTTCGTGCCGTTATGCCCGTCCCCAACGCCGCAATATTCCCTCATGATGCTTCATCTAATATGCCGAGTCCCATTCGATATGCAAGACGCAAAACCCGGTGTGTCACTTAATCCATTCGTTCATGATTCCGTCCTGGTCCACCGCCAATCAGAGCATCCTGCACAACCTTGCCCTTATTCATTCTTGTACCATACTTGTACTTCACCAATAACTGGAAGAACGGCACCATGAATTTGATGATGACGAATGTACTCCATCCCTTTAGCGAAACGCTGACCTTCTCCCCATTGTAGTCACGGCAAAGCTCCAGGTAGCGTTTTGGGTCATCGGTAATCACCCCGTCGACTTGCTTGCTGATAGACCATTTCATTGAGTTGTCGTCGTTGACTGTCCATAGAAAGAGAGCACGTCCGGCCTTCTTGACGTCTTTCATGAACTTGCTGCCACCAGGTCCGACCATCATCTTCTGGAACATGTTGAACGATACTCCAGGGATCTCGAGGAACTGTCGGGCATAAGGTATATTCCAGCCTATGTGCGTTATGGGGAAGCCAGGGAGGTGTTTGTTGCATATTGGCAGGTATTTGGCCTTGAATTCGGTCATTACTCGCTTTAGGATGCTTATTGACTCTCGACTTACATTCCAACAGCCCAAAATAATCCTCTCTGACCACCTCCTGGAAGGCTTTACTGACTTGATAGCGGTAGCCATCCTGCTGAGTAAATCATCAGGATCATCGTCAAGCTTCGCACTTGTTAGTAATCATCCCGACATTCTGCCTCCCGCTCGCATACCTTGATATCCAGCAATATCCAAATATCTTCCAATCCAGGTTTCGTCAAATACACCAACAGATCAACCAATCTTGGCATCGGCTGATGAGGCTTTCTCACTGTCCTCAGTGACTCAAGGTACGACCAATCACAATTGGCGATCTTCTTGTCCAGACCAAAACAGCGCTTCAATGTGGCATCCTGACGATTTTCAGCTCAATGGCAGCTGTGATTTTCTGTCGGTAGTGACTTCTTACATGTGAGAGAACCACCACTCCATCCTTTGATAAGTGGACATCCGTTTCTATAGCATGCGCGCCGACCTCCACTGCACCCTTGAATGCGCCCATGGTGTTCTCCGGAAACTTGGTTTTGTAACCTCGGTGGGCGATTGCTTGGGGTCTTTTCCCAGCAGATGTCTGGATTGCAGAAGTGACTTTATTGAGAGTCAGCAACGACACTTTCCAAAAACAAGATAAATCAAATCATTACTCACAGTTCGGCGACTCCATCTTCTCAGGCAAGAGAGGATCGGTATCTGGAGCTCTTGGGGTGGCCATTTCGTATTCCGTGTCGGCGAGGACGAAAGAAATATAAGAATTGTCGCACACCTGTTCCGTCTTCTCAGGGGTGAAAAGACAAGAATAACTCGAGATGTTTGCGCCAATTTCCCCAAAGTTTCGCCAATATTCAACGTTTCCTTTCAGTTCGTCGCAACCATGGTTTGTACGTGCCGGGGTATCTGTCTGTCGTTCGCCAAGCTATGCAGCACTTGGGCGCAAATGAATGGATGGGTAGATGAACGGGCCAAGATGGAGGAGGATCAGAATATCTATTTCAGGCTCGCTCCCGCCGTCTGTTCTCGAGTTATGCCCCCGTGGTAAATTCCTGCGACAGAAACAGAGAAGTGAGGGAAAGAGGATGTACGGAGTAGGTAGGAAAAGTACAGAACCCCACCCCACCAAAGAGTACTTTACCTACCTCCGTATTGGTAACCCCGAGGGAACCCTGTAGCAGCACCAGCAGCAGACACCAAATAAGCTCTTGAGAGCTAGCTGGAGTAGGGATAGTGCTGTAGTTCCCGCCTTTCTAGAGCACTAAAAGCTGCGTTTATTTGGAAAAGGAATGGTTGGCGGGAGTCAAAAAGGACCACAAGCACGGAAACGTGGTGATCCGAAAGTATTGGCGCCCTGCAAACATCCGTTTTCCGATACCGACAGAGGAAGAAATAAAGAAAGAAATACCAAAATCCTCTCATTTCACCAACCGATTTGACGACATTGAAGCTGGCACAGGGACCCGTACTTCCAAGACGGAGTGCATCTGTTGGATCACACTCATCGAAGCTTGTTCTTTTCCCCCCATGCTTAGTCCATCGCGCCAGTTTCTGATATGAACCAGGTCTGCGGCTGCTGGGATGCAGTGCCAGTGCTGATGCTCACAAGAATCGTGACTGGCGATCAAGCAAAGTCGCTGTTCATGGAACATGCAGGTGCATCTGGAACGCTTAAGCTCCACTCCTATCAGGGGTACAAGGTTCCCGCTGATCATCACTGGGTAGCTGTCTCAACCCGGATAAGATGCTGATGGTAAAGCCTAAACTGTCTTCCGAGCACCAACATCAAGTGGGTGAAGATGTTGTACACAGGAGCACATGAAAACTGGAAATAATGAAACTGGTCATAGAGACGGTAGGTAATTGTTGTCGCACAGGATAATCGAATCTTCTGCCGGTCTAGCTCAACGACGTGTACCTGTTTATCCCGTTTCAGAATACTCAGTGGTCGAAGTTTCACGTATTTACCAGATCACCATTTGCCAAGGCCTGTCTGGTATCATCTTCAATGCTGGGCAACGTCGATTGATGATAATAAAAGCTCTGCAATTGGCTGTTTTTTGCCCCACACGGTCTGTCACAGCAGATTAGATGGAAATGCCTGTGATGGGAATGTGTACACTAAGCCGATTTTCCAAGCTGTGATGAGGCTTTCGATAAGGAGTTGTTCATGCAATGAGTAAATGTCACTTGCTTTGTTTCGTAGATCCATTAGTAGAGAAACCGAACTCTTGCAGAGCTGTTGGAGACTTGCTCGAGAAGGCAGTCCGAGGCCGTTTGATGTTCGTACATTGTCGTCTGAACATCATGTGTCTCGTCTATTTCTGCCCATTCTCCCAAAATATCTCGAATCAAGCATATTTACACCTACACTGGTCGTTTGAAGTTGCCCCCAAGAGAGTCGATGAGATGCTGAGTGCTTTTGATATCATCTCGAAGTCTGTGCAAAGCCTTCAGCGTCAAGGACCAGTTCCCCAAAACGGCTTTGTGGTCTGATTTCCCCAGGATGCATTGGTGAAGTGTTCCTTATTTAGATCTTAGATCTGTTCCATTGTGGAGATCATCGGCAAGTCTTTCCTCTGGAGTGTATTTCGGATTCAAATAGTGTGCAAGCTTTGTCCGAGGTGACAGCATTTGGCTTAAGGTTCTCGGACATCGATGGGTAACGATGTAGAATTTGTAGTGCCTTGGAAGATAAGCTAGAGCTTTTAATAGCTGAATCATTCAATGGTCAGTCATCAATCCACGCCTGCCATGATATGGTCTGGGGTTCCAGCTCGACTCTAAATTCCAGAAGAAAAAATCGTGTCACTTACAACGTCCACGACTAGGTCGCTCTCAAGGTAAGCATCAAGCATGCAATAACCAAAAGACAGTGAGATAAAATTGGAGTGGAAAATCGTGTAGATGCGATAGGTACAAGAAGTGGAATATGTATGCTACACCATGACAACGGTCTGTCAAGCCAATGCTTGCTAGATCATCGAGGACTTGAAAAACACCAAATGGCCCTTCTATTAGAGCATTCAAGGATGCATCTGCCGACGCCAGCGAGTTGAAGCAAATTATTGCCAATCTTTAAAATGGATCAGGCCGAGTCCCCATTCTTGACGGTCGACTGTCTATCAAACACCTTCAAGCCATAAGAGCTAGCAATTCGATCTGCAACCGCTTCGCCAGACCAATATGCTCCGGTCACAGTGCCGAGAGCAACAAAAGGCGCAGTATGTTCACCAGCGAACCAGATGCTTCGATCTGGAAGACCTTCTCTCATAATCTCAATATCTTTGTCTGCCTCTTGGACGCCGGTTCGAAGGGTAGTGTAGCTGCCGTTCCCAGCGAGGTCATCAGATACCCAAGTGGTTGCCAGACACTGCACAGGCGTGCAGTCCCTTGAATCCTCGTCGAAATGTGGGAGCAGTGAGTAGTACGGCTTGAGAAACGTTGTCAGATAATCGTCGCGTTCTTTTTGCGTCGTCGTGGTTGAGAGCTTGCTTGTGAATGATACCGATTGGTCACCGTATAAGTAGAACAGGAGAGTAGGGTGGGCACAATCTCCAGGGAGTGTGGCCAGATCGACTACCTCCTGGTTCCACCGCCGTGGATTTGTTGCTTTGGTGTATGAAGGAGAGATCCACTGTGTAAAGCCTGTATGCGGGACTTCATCTGGACGCTCATCACTGCCCAGCCAGAAGGCTCTAGGGAAGGTCACATATACCTGTGCTGTTTAGCTCTTAACTTTGAACATTGAAGATATTACGTACCTTTTCCAGTGAACCGTAACCGATGGCATCAATTGCCTGGGAGAATCGAGCTGGCAATTCGGGCTGAAAAGCTTTTCTGTTTTTCTGCAGCCAGCCGAGAGGACAGGTCACGACCACTTCATCGAAGTAAAGCGAGTATCCTTTCTCGGTGCGTACAGAGACTCCACCAGAGCCCGACTGAACGGCTATTACTTTGGTTGACAGATTGAGCTTGGCGTTGTCTAGAGCGGGCTTTGCGATTGTTTCCAGTATCCTCTGATAAGTACCTGCGCAGAAGAGGTTCTCTATTTCATGTCAGTAGCGTGAATGGTGACATTTCAGCCCCGTGGATGAACTCGTATCCAGCGTTACGAGCATTGAAAGTCACCAAAAGAGCAGTCGCAATCACCTACCGCCATCGATGCATTCTTCAAGCCAGAAGAACTTCAAACTTTGTGTTTGCACAGGACTCCCGACAAAAGCTCCCCACATCTCGGTCAATTGCAGCATAGTTTCTCGTTCCCTAGCCTCTTCCTTTGTCGGGAACATTTCTTGCACTTTCTCAACGAAGAAATCATAGAGGCTTTCTTTCGGGTCAATGGTGGCTGTGTTATCTGCTGAGTGTTTGAATGCTTGCACTATGATTCCCCACAATGCTTCATTCAACTTCTCTCCATTTTTCAGTAGTTTTCCGTCTTCGTCGAAGACGCTGAAGGCTTCACCCCTGTCCTTAGATCAGTAGTATGCTCTTCTCCTTAATGCTCTGCAAAGAATTCGGGGAAACCAAGCATTGTCTTATTACAAAAATCTCGAAGTTGCATCTTACCAGTCATGTGTTGAAGTGTTCGTTATCTTTGCAAGATCCATTATTGGATTCGACTCTGTTCCATGAATCCAGTTTGCTCCAAGGTCCGCAACATGACCAGAAGCGAGTGTTGTTTGTGTTACGCGTCCTCCGATCCTGTCCCGGCCTTCGAGAATAGTAACATCGAAGCCGTGGTGGAGCAGGACATCAGCGCAACGAAGTCCTGCGACTCCAGCACCGACGATGCAAATACTGGCTGGTGATTTTGATGGACCTTGCGGTCGGGTCTATCTTGGGTTAGTAAGGAGAAGCAAGTCTGAAAGTCATATTCTGGATCCATGACACGGCTTGGCTGCATTGCCGGATGGGAATCTGTAGCCAATCTCGGGGACCGCTTCCTGCCACTTGCCTTCTTGTTGACATCCATGATGACTCTCTGCACGGTATCATCCGAATATTTTCTTACGGCAGAACGACAGGCTGCAAGATCTTGGTAGATGCGAGAGGAACTTCTGTGAGAAAATAACGTGTGAGAGATATGATGGAAGTCCATGTTGTCTGAATGAGAGATGAATTTTCATATAAAGGGGGGAATGATGTGCCAATTCAGAGATCAAGGGGAGGAGAGGGAGCATCCGACGAGGTAGACCAAGGGATGGAAATGAAGCCAGCCAGCGTGAACGTGCCTGCCATATTGGCAGGAACAGAACTAATTGAGGGAGGGCAGGGGGAGGGGGAGGGGGAGGGGGAGGTCGGTTCCAGCTGCTTAAAGGCACCTGCAGTAGGTAGTCAATTCCATTCTTAGCCCGCACGCCATCCCATCCCATGCCGTTCAGCACATCTACCTAGGTACCTTAGATAGGCAAGAGCAAGGTACCTTAAGGTAGGCAGGTAGAAATCACCAGCACTGTTGAGATGGGCTCGCTTGCTTCGGGTGGAGAAAAGAATAAAGGTCACAAAGGAGCTCAGTAAGGTAGGTACTACCTTACAGACCTTACAGACCTTACATTGGGTCTAACTCGACGTGTGACATTCATATGCATATGCTTTCCTTGGCTTGGCTTACAGGCCGGGAGATCCAAAGACAAAGTAAAGTAATCAGTGATGATGCAAGAAAATGGCCACACGTACTTTCTAATCAAGGACCCGTACACAAGTCTAATACTTTGCATTGAAAATTCACTTGCCCTTGTTGACCGACCGATGCCCCCCTCCTTTAGGATTCCTTGCTGCGCTTCTCGTGTGTAAGCTATATCTGGAATGGAACCTGGTGAATCTTGACGTCCTTGATTTCCGGCCCGTGCCGCCGATCTTTCAGGGGTAAGAAGCTCATCTCCAGCTCAAAACCAAACAAATCCCATCTCCTCCACCTCCACATCAACCGCATTTTGCACCTGCATGTGCCCCACCTCACCTTCAACATGCGCACTTCCAAGATCTCCCAAGAAACCTCCAAGCTCCTGAATGCGACAGCACTGTCTCCACGACGAAGCACCAGAACTTCCATCTCGCGATTCGCACATAAAGGTCCTGTCAAGAAGGAAGATTCGGAGGAACCATTGGACATCGAAGATGTGATCCCATCGCGAAAACGAAAACGTCCTACTCCTCGAACACCCACGAAGCAATCGCCGAGCAAGACAACAGTCAAGACCGAAATTGAAGAAACCGTCACATTCTCACCTGCCAAAGAGCGCAAGGTCCGGAAACCTGCTCGCAAAGTCAAGAATGAAGAGACCGGCGATATCGAAATACATCCTCCCAATGACTGGGCCGAGGTCTACGCTGTGGTGAAGGAGATGCGGACATCGGGTGCTGCACAACATGCTGCGGTGGACACAATGGGTTGCGAGAGATTGGCACAAGAGGAAGTGACACCGAAAATCAAAAGATACCATACCCTGACGGCGTTGATGCTGTCCTCGCAGACGAAGGATACCACGAATTTCCAAGCCATGAATCGCCTATACACGGAACTGCCGCCGCACAAGGAGGGTGCGCCTGGTGGGTTGACTTTAGAGAATATTTTGGCTGTTGATCCCAAGCTCTTGAATGAGTTGATCTGGGCTGTTGGATTTCACAACAATAAGACAAGATATATCAAAGCCACGGCAGAGATATTGAGGGATCAATATGATGGCGATATTCCCGACACGATTGAGGGGCTTATGGGACTCCCCGGTGTAGGACCAAAGATGGGTTATCTTTGTTTGAGCTCGGCATGGGGAAGGCATGAGGGTATAGGTGTCGATGTGCATGTCCATCGCATTACCAATCTCTGGGGCTGGCATAAGACGAAGGGACCTGAAGAATCGAGGTTGGCGCTACAAGCATGGCTCCCCAAGGAGCTGTGGCATGAGATTAATTGGGTGTTGGTGGGACTGGGGCAGACTGTTTGTCTTCCTGTTGGAAGAAAGTGTGGAGAATGTGAGTTGGGGCTGAGGGGACTTTGTAAGGCTGCTGAGAGAGGAAAGGTTATTGTTGGAAGGAAATTGAAGGATGAGAGAATTAAGGAGGAGAATGGGACTCTGGTGAAGGAGGAGGTGGTCAAGAGTGAAGTAATGGAGGGTGAGATGGTCGTCAATGCGGACCCTGAGGAGGATGCGAAGAGAGAGGTTGTATGATCAGCCGATAGGGGAATATGTAAATGTGTACAATGTAAGAATATACCATGTTAGTGATGCTGACATGATAGACGCGTGCCATTCTTCACATGCGCAATATACTGATTCATCGTCTTCCATTCTAAGTGAAGCAGTAGTGAGCAATAGCCTATACAATACAATGCTCAGAATGATGCGCTTACAACTTTCATCCACTACTCTCGTTAAGATCGCTGAGTCCCCACGTTGCCCCAAATACTTCAGTACCACATCATTAATTCTAAGGAAAGTCAAAAGGAGATTGTGCTCTTCCTTCTTGTGGCGACGAAATGAACAATCGTAACACTCTGTGTATAATATTGTGACTTGAAATGTAACAGAGCAGCATGATCTACAGGAGATGCTGCGTAGATGTGGTGAGTGATTGGGTCTTAGTCTGAGTAGAGCATTCCACAGACTGAAAACACACACTTTCATAAACTCCAGCTCTAAATTGTGATTCGTATGACACTCTTGCGGTAGTGTAATATAAAGTTTCAACGAAATGTACCTGATGAACTTGGTCCAGCCACAAAGTGCTGGAAGGATTTGAATGGAAGATCTGTTTACATTTACTCGCAAAGCGAAGCACCGACTAGGGCATAAGCGAGACCCTCTGTAGGGAAGTACATATGTCAGCACGAATCTGGAAAGCAGTTTCGGTCAATAGCGTAATGCCTAGGTGACAGTTTGGACCATCAACTACGAACACTGGGCAATTTTCACAATTGAAGTACATTGCTGAGGCAGCAGATCAGAGGGCTCAACAAAGACGGAGCAATTGCAGCGGGTGAAGTGAATCTCATAAGTCACGTCCATATCGTGTGGATGAGGTCAGCAAGACCTGAATTCTACAAGTTACGTTTGCAAGTCGATGACAGCCGGCTTGCCGGGTGGCAGCGAGGCAACATCACTGACAGGGTAGGCAGAGAGAGCTAAAGAGAAAAGAAGAGGTTTTGGAAGGGAGGAGGTCGAGGTTATAGACAATTCCTGAGGGCCCGTGGTCGGCGCAGGCAGTTAAGACTCGGGACGGCAAACTGTACAATGCTCAAGATGGTGTAAAGCGCGTTAGACATTGATCTGCTACTGGAAAGAATATACCATAAATCTGCTCGCAGAGGTTTCCAGCATGTTTTCCCACCGCAGTGGGTTTCTACTTTCTTCTTTGGCTGATGTTTTTGTTCCGTTTCCCAGGTTACGACCATCTAAGCGAAGCGAAGGGTAAACACTACTAAGCTTCCCAAAATATCGATGTCATATCCCTTCAGGAACGATGTTTTCGATCACAGATTGACTCAATTCTGTAACGCAGTTGGTGGCAGTGAATGAAGAAGGTTGTTCTGATATCAAGAATCATGAGACTTCTGGTGGGGTGTAATTTGGTGGGGTTTTGTCGCATGTACCTCACCCTCGCCTCACCATCTTCTGGCGCTAGGCCAAGCAATTGGCTCCAACCCAACCAACCAAAACACCCACAATAACCAATTTAAATTACAAGTGGATTGCACAGCCACAAGCCACATCAAACAGGTCAAACAGAGAGCAAACAGAGCAAACTCTCTAGCGCCAGAAGCCGAGCACGGGCCTCTCAGGATTTGTATATAACCTCGACCTCCTCCCTTCCAAAACCTCTTCTTTTCTCTTTAGCTCTCTTTGCCTATTGGCTTAGATCAAGTGTAGTATCTGTTCTTTTCAGTTTAATCTCTGAAAGACATCTAAGGATGTCACATTGATTATACTTATTTTTGTCTTCTGCGAGATTGCCTCTGGGCTTGCCTATGCTTTCTCGCACTGTGTCACAGGTATCACACTGCCTCCTGTCGACGCGACTACTTTTTTCATTGCAGATTTTGGCTTGCCAAGATCGTGAAGAAGAAATTTGCCTTAATAATACAAACTGTGGTGGGGTTGGAAGTTGCGAGCTTGGAATATTCAGATCGAGACAGTGAGGTTGAAAAGTTTGCTGAAAGGGCTGCCTAGCGGGGCTATAGCTACGTTGGGGGAAGACTTGGATGTAGCCACGGCATTGTAGAGGTGATTGATGAAGCTATTGAGTCTAGGGAGTGGCAGAAAAAATGATTGAAGACTCGCTATGACAACTCATTCCGTTCTGAAATGTGACTTTGGCTCTTGACGATTTGTGCGAAGACTGCCCTAAAGAACGGCCCAAGCAAAGTCTGCGACCAGAGCTCAGAATCATCACCCCGCGCCCAAGCTTTTCCCCCTCCAAAACAACAGCTTGCCCATCATGACAAGCTCAGGAATGGTAGATCCTCGAATTTTTGAGCAGCTGCAGACCAAGATCGACGATGACGCCGAGGTGAGAGATCAAATTCGGGCTATCACGCAAACTCTGGAGAGACAAGGCCGAAATGCACAATCCGTCCTGTCAAGAGCACATTCAACTCCAGCTGCAAATCGTTAGTATATCCGCCTTTCTGCCTGCTATCTCTAACAATCACAGTTGGATCTGTCCTCGTTGCTGCCGAAGCTTCTATCAAGGAAGAAGTCGAGAGCATCAACAAGCTTGCTGCGATCTCCTCCACTTCCCCATACTACAAATACAACGGTCTATGGACTCGAGATGTACAGAATGTCGTTTTCTCTATTCTATTCTGCGGATGGCTCGGGGGCATGAGCAGTTACATCAAAGCAGAACAAGGCAAACTTCTCACAATCGAAGAAATCGGTGCAATACTCAATGGTATGCCAGTCATTTCTGCTATTCTTTTGTATTCTGACCATCCTCCAGTTCCTGTCAACCTCAAAGATCGAGATGCCTTCCACATTACAATCGAAGAATACCTCCAATCCCTCATAACCCTCATCGAAGAGCTTTCCCGGCTAGCCATCAATTCAGTCACCCTCGGCGACTACCAAAGACCTCTACAGATCAGCCAGTTCGTCAAGGATTTACATGCCGGTTTCCAGATTCTAAACCTCAAGAATGACTCATTGAGACGGAGGAGCGACAGCATCAAATACAATGTTAAGAAGATCGAGGATATCGTCTACGATCTGTCACTGAGGAACCTCGTTCCAAAGGCTGGGGTGGAGGCTTGATTGGGCGGATCTTGAGGACGTTATGGGACTCACGATGATACCAAAGAAAGGCATGGGAAGCTATAAAAGCTTGCATTTCACGGCGCAATGTTAGGTTGATGAGGATTTACAATGGAGCTGCCTACCTATGGTACAGCCAGAAAGACGGCAATGGGGTCTGGCAAGAAAGGCTATTGTCTGTAAAGGAGCAGCTATTCCAAATGCCTCGTAGCGAATCAAGATATAATGAGCAATAAAAGCATAGGCTACGCCTCAACACAAAGCTCAATGCCAGCTTGTATTTAATATGTGAAGCTCCAGATTTTTGGAGGCACGGAACATCGAATCTCCGTCCCGAGGCCCAAAAGTGAAGCCCAGCCATGCTGTCCCCCACGCGTCCATCAACACTCTTCTCACATTCTCAACCTGTACAATGCCACTCATTGATCCAGTAACCATGTCGAGCGCTGGCGCCTCATCACAAGTCATCACAATAAAACCTCCCTTACCAATCGAGTTGCTTCCCAACGATATTGCGCGGATCTTCTCACAAGTCCATCCCGCGATCCTCCTTTCCGCGTTCTACGTTCGATTCCCAGCTCTAGTCGCAGACCCAACGTCCACACTGCTGAGCACATTGTTGCCTCTGGCTGCTGTACAGACACTGTATGCGGTTGTCTGTCTGCCTGCAGTGGGCTCAAATACAAAGGTCGTCAAGAAAGTCAAGCTCAATGCTCCGAGGAGGGCTGAGGGGGATATAGCTAAAAGGATACTGGTGAGTGGCTGATTTCGAAGCTTAATTGATGGACGAGGCTGTGCTAACATTGAGAACTACAGACATCATTCGTTGCCTTACTCTTCACCATCTTCTCCATTCCTATCCTCAGCATTCTCCAGATCCTTTTCGGCGCCCCTCTCACCACCCACCTCCCGCATACACTCCTCTGCTCCGCGCACGTCGCCCTCCTCACCGTCTTCCCTCTTATTTACGTTCATGGTTCTGACAGCAAGAAGTGGAGGGAGGTGATCTCGTTGTATAGCCCTATCGACGAGGTCTTTGGCGGTGCAGTGGGATGTTTGCTTGGAGCTTGGGTGGGCGCCGTACCGATCCCGTTGGATTGGGATAGAGAGTGGCAGAAGTGGCCCGTTACTATAGTCGCTGGGGCCTACGCTGGATATGTCCTGGGAAAGACGATAGGTGCTTGGGGTTTGAAGGGAAAGAGAATTGAGCTGGACTAGAGCACTAGGTTGAAGAGGAAGTGGTTTTGCTATATACCACATTCAAGTTATTTCGCCAAGACCGTATCTTGCCTGATCACGGCCCTGGATTTTTGCTTAGGATATAGACTTGGTCTATAGCTTGGAGTCAGCCACAATTCTTTCAGGGCGATCTTTCGGGCTTCACATCACTCATCGCTAGTGCTAGCGCTTGTTATTCGCTGTCGTGTTGTATAATTCATTCGAAACCTGACATGTTTTCAACCGGGAACATGTGTACTCCGTATGATCTCTTGCTTCCAGTGGAAGCCGCTCTTGAGGTAGTGGAAAATTTCCGCCGAAAGAGCACTTCTCGATTTTCGTAATCAGTGTCCTGAGATCCCCATCGAGGGTTCATTCGCGCATACACACCTCTACTTCTCACATATGTTGGTACTCTGCTATTATTGGACCGTTCTGTCATCACGCCACAACACATCGAGCAGCATCGCAGCGATCTTTTGCTCTGCTGTTGGCACGCATTCGAACCATTTCCGTTGGCAAATCTGGTATTTCGATATCTCGCTTCATCCCGCTGTCTCTGATCGAGTCCGCTCACTGTGGCGATGTGAGGACACCTTACCAGAAAGGCAATGCGGAGCATGAGCTTGCCCAAAGAATCATGTTTGGTAGGAAGGATTGTTGTCTCCAAGTCTGACTATTGTGGTCGATTTTTGCCACTTTGGTCCAACTCAGTCATGCTGGACGTTGAGAATGATAATGTGTTATGTGTTGAGGCCAAAGCAAATCATATCAAATGGTCATTCCATCACGGAGACATATGCCACCGGGTCTTGGATCCAGATCCTTTAGGATCATGAAGGTCCTTTTGCGAAGTCACCATTCTTGTAGAGGACTTGAGATTTTAGACATCAAATGGTGCCACAGTGGGCCTTGCGAGATTAATGAGAGAAGTAATTAAGGGCTCTGCAAGGCTATGAGGCTCGAGGTCCAGCCCACGATGCCTAGCAGGTTCAGCGGCAATTTGAGCCTCTCTCCGGTGCCTGGGATCACGAAGAACGCCTCATGGTGTTGCTTTCGAAAACTGCACTCCTTTGCTTTGGGAAGGGAATCCAGCCAGGCTCAACGTCAGGGAGAACGCCCAAGGGCAACACTACGAACCTTCCTATATCGCCTCTTCCATACAGGCATTCCAGATAGAAGCTCACGCAACTTAAACGAAAAACGACGTGATCACAAGCCTTACAGGCATACCAAGATAAGAATGTATAACCGGAACGAATCTAGAAGTGTGAGGGACTTGACTTTGAGAAAAACTGGTCGTCGATAGTCTCCCAGGAGATTTTTATCATTGCCAAATAACTTCAAACTGTTTAGTGAGTTGTTCTAGAGCATTGCCTGTTTGGAACTGATGGTATCACATCGCGAAGCAGTCGGGCTTAATACGGGCTGAAAGTAGTTGCCAATTTTTGACTATTTGGATGAGAGCACCAACATATTGAATGCTGTCACACGATCATGAAAATGGATGGTATCCTGTTTCTCGGGATCTGGGACGGCAGACGTGAGTAAAAGTAGGACTTGTCCATCTTTCTCAGGATAGAATCACACTCGAACAAGCCTTGAAATCGTAACGGCCAAAACCCTCAGGCTGACTGCTTCACTGTCAGCCTCTCCACAGCTGCTGCCCCTGGACAAACAACAGTTGATCCTTGAATGTCTCACTGCGAATCACATCTGACCGCAGTGCTCTTTTCTGTGAACGAATGTCTCCAGACGCAATTCGCCTAGTCCTCTTATCGCTTCTGTTATTCGGCAAGTGCTCTCACTGGTTCCAAAAAGAAAAGCCATCACTTAAGGTCTTCAATCAATGTACCACCCCTCACACCTATCGAATTTGGGTAATCGCAACAAACTTCTTTCCAACAGCCGCGCCGAGAAATTAGCTGATGCTTCTCTCAACTTGGCTTCCGAGGCTTCAACACTTACGATCCTGGGAGACTAGGGAACGAATTCTCCATGGCTCATCCGCGGTATTCTCGAGTGAAGCCACCTAGGTGTCCCAGACTACCCTGTGTAACATCCTATGGAAATTGGCATGGTACCCTAGCTCCTGCTGCAACCATGAGCCTGAACAAGTAGCTGCATGGAATTTGTCCGTTTCCAGAAATAACTAAGCGAGGTGTCGAATCCGCACCTCGCAGAAGGAACTAAAACTTTCATGGAGTACAGGATCGCACAGCGTGGAACCCTGTACCCTAATGTCATCGTTTTGGCTCCAAAGTTAGAGCTCCAATTTTTGACAAAGAGAAGGAAGATCAGGTTCGAGTCTTGAGCCGAGAGGGGGGCGGTTCGACAGCTCACTTGTTCAGAGCTGTTGTGTTGAAGCGCGCATGGTTCTTGCCATGCTGGGACAGACAGAGTACCGATATGGATGGAAAAATATGGATGGAAAATCAAGTGCATTGAGGCCCGGCTGGTGACTGCAAGGGGTCAGGTTGCAGTTCATAAGTCGTACCTGGCTTGCTTTCAGTATCGACTTCCCCTTGGTGCGATTTGGCGGTAGAAAGTCATGTTGTTTGTACATGGCTTACACTGAAAGTATTCTGATACCCTGTAGCACATGTCACACACCACTGACTTCGTCCTTCAAAAGGGCTAGGGTAGTCTATATTTTCAAGTGTAGGTGGGTGGAGGTGAATCAAATAGGCCTTGGAGGAGCCCTGCAGGCACGAGACCCAGAAACTGCAGGTGCGATGGACCTTGACGCCACTAAGTGAGCAGCGAGTTGAGGGAAGATATGTAGGTGAGCCTGCGTGTTTATTCGACGCTGAACCTAGTTGAGAATAATCGACAGCTTGCATCTGCGTCCGCAACCACCCATATCTACCCTGCCAAGATACGAACACGACCTTTTCCACATCTCACCTAAGGAGCTACTCTTGTCCAACTCACGGAGACAAACCTTGTGGTGTTACCGTAACCTAGCGTGAGACTCGGTTTCTATAAGACTGTTGCCTCACCATGGCAGATACACTTCGTCCTCACTTCTGCTCCACAACTTCAACTTCTGTCGGACCAATTCCAATCATGGACAAAGAGATATATGCCGTGAATGAGGCTCCAGAGTCACCAGACTCCAATGGACTTACCAACTATAACAACCCCACCATTGGCAGCGAGGCCAAGACTGGTCGCATCAACGAGGCTGCAGCTATCTATGGCGATATTGAAACGGCTGAAGAATATGGCTATGTGACTAGAGGGTATGTCCATATACTCAATTATTGGGCGCTCGCTGACCAGATCACCTTTCAGACTAAAGTCTCGGCACATCCAATTCATCGCGCTCGGTGGTACCATTGGCACAGGTCTCTTCCTTGGTATCGGGAGTGCCTTCACTCGCGCTGGTCTCCTATCTGTACTGCTTGGTTACTCTTTTACAGGCTGTGCCGTATATGCTATGATGATGTGCTTGGGCGAAATGGCAACTTGGCTTCCTCTTCCCGGTTCCATTCCTCAGTTTTGTGCCCGATACGTGGACGATGCTTTGGGGTTTGCGGTCGGATGGAACGTAAGTCACCCAATCCGAACAGACCAACATAATATACTGTCTCTAAAAAGCAATGATTTCTGGGGTGCTCTTCGATATGATAACTGACGACTCATGTTAAAATTGGTACAACTCAGCGATCACTCTTTGTGCCGAAATTTCAGCGGCAGCCATCGTCATCCAATACGTAAGTTTTGGGAAGCTCGTTCGCCTCGATTTTGAATCTTGACTTTCTGGAGACACGTCTTGTCTCAAGTTGCTGATGGAGAGATTGCTGACTTGGCCAATATCTAGTGGGAAGGTGCCGAACACATCAGCGTCGCTGCGTGGATCTCTGTCATCATCGTTCTCGTTGTCTGCTTGAATATCTTTGCCATCCAAATATATGGAGAGGCGGAATTCATATTTGCCAGTATCAAGATCATCACTATCGTGGGTCTTTTGATCATGGCGTTCATTGTTGACCTGGGAGGCGGACCAAAGCATGACAGATTAGGCTTCCGCTATTGTAGGTACTGGGGAACACTGACTTTGTCTTCTCTGCATATTCTCAAGTGATCTGAGGACACATATTGCCTTCCCTGTTGTCTCCCCCGGAGTGGTAGTTGCTGACCTTTTGTTCAATAGGGAAGAACCCTGGCGCAATGAAGGAGTATGACTCAACAGGAGCAACCGGCAGGTTTCTCGGTCTCTTCTCAGTGCTAGTCAACGCTGCTTTTTCCTACGCAGGCGTCGAGTTGGTTGCAGTCGCAGCTGGCGAGGCTGAGAATCCTCGGAAAAATATCCCCAAGGCAGTGCGTCGGGTGTTCTGGCGTATCCTGTTCTTCTATGTCCTCGGATCTCTTGCCATTGGCGTCCTTGTTGCGTCAAACGATCCACATCTGCTAAAGGCTCAGGCCGATGGACTAGCCGGTGCTGCTCGCTCACCATGGGTCATTGGCATCCAAAATGCGGGAATCCCGGTTCTTCCAAGTATAATCAACGCTGTCATCCTGACTTCTGCTTCCTCTAGCGCAAATGCGTTTCTGTACACTGGATCACGGTATCTGTTCGCTCTTGCGCAGAACAAACAGGCCCCACGCTTCTTCCTTCGTTGCAGCAAAGCCGGTGTTCCCTACTACTGTGTTGCCATTACGGCATCCATATCTGCACTGACTTATCTGTCAGTGAAGGAGGGGGGGGGGCAGCGGTAGTATTCACCTGGTTTCAAAATTTGACGACGATTGCCAGCCTGTTCACCTGGTGCTCTATCTGCCTGGCATACATCCAATTCCATAAGGCTCTTGCAGCGCAAGATGTAGACCGGAATACACTTGTCTTCAAATCTCCTTTCCAGCCATACACAGCTTGGGCTGCCTTCTTCTACTTCGCCATTATCATCATCTTCAATGGCTTCCATGTCTTCGTCGGCCAGCACCACCAGAACTGGAATGTAACAGGTATGCCGTTCAACCCAGAGCCTATATGTGCAGCGGGACTGACAGCCTTGTAGATTTCCTCGCTGCTTATATCGGCATTCCAATCTTCTTCTCCCTATACGCATTCTGGAAGCTCTGGAAGAGAAGCTCGTGGATCAAGCCAATCGATGCCGATATCACGACCGGTAAGGCGTCCTTGGATGCCGAGGATGGCCAGTGGCCAGAACAGACCCCAAAGAATCTTTTCCAGAAGATTTGGTTCTGGATCGCTTAGGCTGCTAGAGTGAGCTTTGGAATTTCGTTTGCTGCTTATTTTAAGTCGTTTCTACGTAGCATAAAAGGACACATAACCTGGCCATAGTTGCATTTCAGTATTTCCGAAATTGAAATAGCTAGACTCTGAATCTGATGCCTCACATAGTGCCCCAAAGTTCACGCGAAAGGAGACTGTATCGTGAATACTCCTGGCCAAGTTGTTACTCATCGTGAGCAAGCAATTCCGGGGTGCACACCGAAACGCTTCGGCGACTCTTCCCCATCAATGCCCCACCTATTATTGCAGCCATCATTCAACATAACGAACGCGTCGAAGCCAAAAACGGGGTTTGGATGGGCTCTCCCGGGGTTTTACTCATGTCTAGCTCGCAAATTCATACGACTTGACTTTTGCGATCCGGCATATTCCCTCGTATCGAATCCAACGGACGTCCTACCGGCACAGCCGCAGCAGAGGCTGGGACCTGCTTCGCAGCCCTTCTGTCCGTCAACTCTGGGATAGACCTTGCCTGGTATTCACAATTGTGTCCTCAACCTAAGAGGAAGGCATCGCGAAGGGAGAGTAGAAGCAGAAGGGAAGCATGTTCAATGCTAATCTGAATAACGGGCTGTGCTTGGCAGGTTGGCTATCACACCTCGCTTGGTTCTACAGTCGTTCCGGTGGATTAAAAACAAGAAGAGGGCATTGTCACTCTAGGCATTATGCTGGCTGAGCCACACAAGAAGAAAATTTCTCGTCTTCGGGTTGCTATTCTTGGGCAACAATCTTCATTCTGACTGACGGTCAAGATTCTTGAGCCCGAGGAGGATCGAAACGCTGCCGTTTGTCGGGTTCATCACCATATGAACTGGTCGCAGCCAAATGCGTCTCATGTCTTAGTACATATTGAGAACATCTTGGCGACTAGCCAAAGCTGAATGAGTCTAGCTACGAAGAACCTAATCTTGGTTCGAGCCCGAAACTATCTATAGTGCAGAGAAGGAATCAGTCAGAACAATATCTCTGCTACTGAAGCCGAGCTGAACCCCGATATCCCCGGAAGAAATCATCCATTCTTGAGCGATTGTATCCCAATGACTGATGTCTCTTCTCATCAGGTCAAATGACACCTGGGCACTTTGTCCTGGTTCCAAGGAGGTCTTTTCGAATCCACGAAGAACCTTCAAAGGAGTAATACCTTCACCTGGAATCTGCGGCAGCGAAAGATACAACTGGGTAACAGCTGCACCTGCAACAGATCCTGTATTGGATACCGTCGCCGTGGCTCGGAATAAGACGTCGTACAGTGTCGGATTGCCGCCAGGTGCAGTGGCAACTTGTGGTGGACTTGCAGAGATAGATCCATTACCGATCCTGCTTAGAGACAAATCTGACATGGAGAAATCCGTGTATGAAAGGCCGAATCCAAATTCAAAGAGCACCGACTGGTTATAATAGTCGAAGTGGCGGTACTCGATCAGGAGACCTTCAGTGAAGTCTGATTGCCAAGCATTTGGATCTTCTGTCTGCTGCAGTTCGGTGGAGTTGGTGATCCCGGCAAATGCATAGTTGGCCTCTGTATTTGCAATCGTGTATGGCAGCTTCCCGCTTGGGTTGACGTTGCCGTAGAGAATATCAACGATCGAATTGCCGCTCTCTTGACCTGGGAAATGGGCCGCTACGATGGCCGTCACGTTTGGGTGGTTTGCCCAAGGCATGGTATTCGGACCTCCAGTATGGGTGACCACGATGGTGTTGTTACAGTAGCCAGCCACATTGTCGACAACAGCAGTGCTATTCCAATCAGCTTCGAGGGATGTGAGGTCGGCGCCCTCCGAAGCCCAAGTCTTCAGGAACACGAGGCACACCTCGGGTGGTGAAGGAGCAATGCTGTAAAATGCTATTGCTGGATCACTGGAGATGAGAGTGTTGTTGAGGAGGTACTGAAGAAGGGTTCCATCCTGCTGCGCGCGGACTTTCAAAGCATCTAGCGGCGTCACGACATACGTCAGACGACCGGTCCTTCACTGAAGTCAGCACTGATTATCGTGAAAGCTTGGATCGCTTACCCCGAACCTCCTCCAACGGCCAAAGTACCATATTCATAGTTCTGTTCTCCGACGAATTTGAGAGTATACAAACCATTCGTAGGATCTCCAGCATCATTACCGAAGACTCCCATATTTTTCGGAGCTTTCAGTGGAAGGGCGTTCTTCGTATTTTTCAGAAGTACTGTCCCAGCCGCAGCAAGGTCACGAACCAGCTTTGCATGATCGTCACGAACGTCAACATTTTCGGGACCATATGTAAATGTCTCAAGGAGAGGAGTTACTCCAAGGATGTTCAAATTTGCGCTTTCTGGGTCAATTGGAGGGAAGTCGACATTCTGGCCGAAGTGGAAGTAAGGCAACATGACCCGTCGGACCATGTCATCTAGGCGTTCTTCAGAAAGTGAGCCGTTGTTGACAGCAAGTGTCAAATTTGGACCCCAGAAGGATGGCTCGGAGACGAAGAAGCCAAGGGGGCCTGGCATATTCATATCCAATCCAGCTTGAACGGAATCGACTCCAGCATGAACAGCACCCCACTAATGGTCCAAAATTAGCACATGCATTAGAATGGAAAGTGTATAGCTGTTGTAAAGGGAATGAGGGGAAGATCAATTCATCAATGTGACTCACATCACTCATGACATATCCTTGGAACCCCAATTCATCTTTGAGAAGTCCGTTTAATGCCTTCGAATTCTGGCAAGCATACGAGCCATTTAGGCGATTGTACGAGCACATAATCGAAGCCACACCAGCACGAACAGAATTTGCAAAAGGCCACATGTATAGCTCGTGCATAGTCCTATCCATTCGGATCACGATGTCAGCCCATTTCTTTAAAGCGATCGAGAGCCTCCGTATTCCTCATATCGGAGGAGAGGCAGACTGGGTGGGATCTGGGGAGGGTCTGGACTGACCTGTCATCAATGTTTGAAGATACGGCTTCAATAGTTGTTCCATTATCCGAGGCGGAGGGGTTCCTCTGTGTTTCTTGCTCGTTGCCAATCCAATCTACAAGCAGATCAGGCTTCCCGATCTTTGTTCATGGTGGCTCTCTATGCTGGTCGTCTGAGAATAAAAAGACTCACGCTTGGCAACAGCTTGCACGCCATTCTTTTGGATCCCTGAAATAGTCTGCTCCATTGCCACACCTGTGAGATAAGGGTCCGGCGAGAAGCCCGTAAGCTTTTGTCAGCAGTCAACAAAGCAACAGTCGGACAAGAGGACACACCTTCCCATCCACGACCAGCCAACCCTGACCGACCCAGCGGGCCGCATACTGGTGCGAGAGCGATATGTGCACCTTTGCCTCTGAACTCGGCACCTAGATATAAGCCTCTTTCATAAATGAGACCTTTGTCCCAGGAGGCAGCTGCGGTCAGACCAGCGGGAAACACAGTCGCGAATGTTGCTTGTCTGATGGAAGCTGGACCGTCCTGGAGACACAGTCCTGGAAACCCAATTCTAGGAATTGGGGCAATATTACCTGCCTTGATATCAATTCACGTGGCAACATTATCGAAGCCGCCATACTGACCAATACATGGGCCCTGGGCGACTCCAGTGAGTACGCCAGTCTTTTCCTCTAGAGTGAGATTTTTGACGAAGGCATCGGCTTGGGCATATGCTACCTCCCATCCCTGTCCAGTCGTAGGAGCTATTCCGCTACTCAGTTCCTTATTGCATCGATTTGTAGATATTTTGGACTTACGGCTCGGGTAAACAGGCGGACTGCTTGTGTAAAGCGAATGGTCCCAAGTGGTATTCTGTGCAGAGAGCGTAGGCAGCAATGTCAGAGCCACAAAAATCAGATAGTCTTTGAAAGGTGCCATGGTGCTTGAAGGTAGAAGTTCCGGCTGAGAAGCTCTACTGACTTCTCCGGGAGAGGAAGCCAGGGATACTTATGTGATTCCAACTTCAAGCCAAGACACCTCGCCAGAACTCTTGAATAGCAGATTATCTAGCCAATTCAAGAACGGTACATGATACGCATTCTCACGGCAACTTTCCCCATGTTTTCAGTGTACCATCTTGGTAAGGACCAGAGGAGTAGTGGACTCTGGGGACTCCACGAAGAAGCACCTAGAGGAAAAGGCCCGACTTGGAACATGAAGAGGCCGGGTAGTGCTCTAACGATTCAAAGAGGAATGCGACATTTGCGGACTCTTTGTGCATTAGTAGGTTTTAGAGGCTGGATCAGTCACTTGGAATGGTTCATCCAATAACCAATATCTCCGATGTCCGGACATAAGTTCTACGATATCTTCTCGAGCTTCTTAGGTTCTTAATTCTCCAAAAACTTCACTCAACCCATCCCTTTACCCTCCTCAAGCTGTTCCTTGGTATTTTGGCCTATTTCGATATATTGGGCCACTGCGAACGTCTTTTCACACGATGCCCGCGATGCCGGGCACGGCCAGATCCTATTCCCAAGAAAGTCCTCCCTAGGAGCATTGCATTGCAAAAAGTCTGTCCCTCCTGACCCAAGCGAGAGTAGAATGAGGGGAACCCTGCAATTAGCAACAAGTGGGGGACAATTCATTTGACACCTTTCCCAATTACAACAACTCCGGAGTGTGAAGCCCAGAGAGAAGGGTAAACGTCGGGTATCCGTCAAGCCACTTTCTGCAAGTCAGAGGTTCCGTCAAAACTTGGCAGCATCATTCCAACAGTCTTGCCGGCGAGCTTGACAGACATTGGATCATCGTGCCTTTTGATCTATTACTTCCCGCCAGCGAACGGGCATCAACATTGCTACCCCTCTTCTTGGTGCTTCTATGGCGCCATAAGCAGTCTGCATGAAGGCCTTCTTGCTGATGTACATGAAAAGTATCGATAGGGAATCATAGTCGATTAGATCTCTAGCTGTACGAATACGTCGTATTGAGGTATCATACGGAGTGAAATCTCTTTCAAGAGCAGTCAACTTAGCGTGAATGGTTCGATGATGTGTGTTGCTTAACCTAGTCACGGAGAAGTCTGGAGTTGGAGGAGGTGTGACCTGTTGATGTTTGGCGGGGTACTCTGGGGTACCGAGTGGCGGCAGAGGCGTCGGAAGCACATCGGGCGCACTTGGCAACTAATTCTCTGGCCCTGGCCGAGGGAGATTGTACAAACCTCTGTTTCGTTTTTTCCCTTCTTTTGTTCCTCCCTGAGTCATTGGTAGAAACAGAGACAAGCTGGATCCATGGCCAGTCCAACTTCCGCATTGGTGTAAAGTGTGTGGCTCCATACGAACATACAATACTCCAACATGTGGATCGTTGACGACTCATCATATTTGAGACCACGTCCGGTGCTCAAAGTCTCTGGCAATTGATTGTCTGGAATTAACTTGACACTTTATGATCTAAAAGCTTGGTATCTCCTGCTTCGCTTTCTCTCCCTCTTTTTCGATTTATCATTGTCGGATCGTCACCATTTTGGGTTCACTGTTGACTCTGCATTACTTTCATCGAACCGGAAGACAAATGTTTCTAAATTACAAGACCCTATCATTTCAACAAACAGCCCTGGCTCAAATGTTAAAGAAAGCGACCCCAAAAGCCACACATACGAAAATGAAGCTCGCACTGCCTTCATTTACAACGCCTCCGCTGGTAAGCACAGATACTGAGGTCGTGGCAGAAGACGATGTTGTTGAAGAGGCTGATGATGATAGGTTTGAAGTCGAAGACGTAGTAGCGTTATTTGAAGTTGAAGTTCCAACGCTGGAATTGGTACTATAAGAGGTGTTTGTAGATGCGGATGCTGTGTTGTTGGATGCGGAGTCTCCACTGATTACAATCGAAGTGTAAGATCCAGTCTGATCTCCATACGAATACTCCGATCCCGAGGTGGTGTAGTCCTCAATCGTGAGATTCTTCACGTACATAGTGAAAGGTGCGTCGTCAAGATCAGTGTATCCACCTGCCCACTCAACAGTTCCTTCGGATGAGTCCGCTCCACCACCGACCCAATTGCCCATTTTTACTCTCATGGGCGTCTGAGGGAAGTTCTTGCCATCCAAGGCATCGGCGTATAACAGGGTGCGAAGCAACTCGCCGTCGACGTACCACTTGATGTACTCGGAAGTCCAGTCAATAGTATAGATGTGCCAGATCTCCTGAGGGTCGTTACAAGGTGGGTAGGTCGCTCTATCGTAGGTCGTGGTGTTGCCTTTGCCGAAGTAATTCGTTTCGACGATAGTAGAATTTCCTCCCAACCATTCCTGTGAATATTAGACACAGTTTCTTACTGGTAAAAGTGTGGGTCTTACCCAGTCAATCTCATCAAGATCGTCCGACTCCATGACGAAACTGCTCACAACACCAGTTCCATTGGCCGCTTTCAATGCAACCGAGACTTTCCCGAAGAATATGTAATCATTGCTGACTATAGTCTTGGCCAGACCATCAGATTCGATTATGAACTCAGCACCATCTGTGCCGTAAGTGATTGTCGTCCCATCATCAGCGGTGAAGTAGGAACTCTCTCCTTCTGTAAAGTCGATGGTGACAGTTTTCCCAAAAGCTGGATCACTAGGACAGGCTGCGGAGCAGTCAGGACAGAGAAATGTAAAGGCCAAGATTCGCACTTACTGGTGTTTGTCAATGGATTACAGTCCGTGAAAGTTTGACCAAAAGCGAAGGACGAGAGAGCCAAGACGGTAGCCGCGACGGACACATTTTGAGCTCTCATGATGACGAAAATGACAACAGACAATGAATCAAAAAGTGAGAGAATGAGAAAAGCGAGTGTGTATTAGACTCAAGGAAAGAGTGGCACGGTGGACGTCTATGTTTTTTTTGCTCGTCTACTTCAGGGGCGGGCTTGCGATGTTATATATAAGGCCTTGATCGATGCGGTCTTCTCGTCCCGCCTTGTGGCTGGAGTGCAAGAATTCGCTCACCTAGTGTTTGTTTCTGATGGGTACGAATGCTGTGGATCTAATGATACGCAGCTGTGGGTATCTATCAACGTCTAGGGGCTGACGACGACATACTCGGTTCGAGTAACGAATATCGCGAGCCATGGAATAGGACGGGTTTTGAGTATCCCAGATCAAGTTCCTACATCTCGCCTGGAACTTCTAAGATATAAGTTAACCTGCTTTACAATCACCAGTATATCACAATTCCTGCCTGAATCTCCAATTCAACCCATTGTTGGGAAGAAACAAGCTTTGCGGGAGCGCAAGCCTCCATAAATAGAAGGTGGGTCTAGCCTTACGCGGCCCCCTTGCGCATTCGTTGACCATCCCAGCCATTGTACAAATACGGAATGGACTTTTGTTTGGCTGCTCTAGCAACACGAAAATTAGAATTGACACTATTCTAGTGAGAAGGAACCTCGAGCGTCGTATGCCATTTCATTCAATACTACTTGTCGGGTTGAAAAATCCGACGCAGGACAGAGGCGGGCATCGGCTAGAAGTTTTCGCTTAAAAAGGGGCTCTCATGGATGTTTTGTTTACAATCTCCCTTATTCAGGTTGGCTAAACCAACACAGATTTCCTAAGAAGAATTCCGATAACTACAGTAAGAGCCCTGAGTTAACATATAGAACGACACTCTAGTACTTGCTGCAGTATCATCCAGATCGAACATCACTTTCAAATCCAGTCATTGTTGATGCCAACAAGCAAGGAGGACTTCAAAAGTAGTCCAGGGCAGATCTCCGTCGTCACAGTTTACTGTCTTCCCTGTGAGACAAAACTACTGTCACTTGCGAGTTCTGAAGACTTGGTTCTTACTACCTCGCAAGCGTCCCCATGTGGCTGGAGTAGTGCTACTCCTAAATTTGGACTCGTTACTGAAACGGTAGCGAATGACGCTATCGTAATTTAGGAAACAGAAAGGAGCAAAGATGATTGGTGTTTAATTTTTCGAGCGTTTTCCGAGGCAACTAATGGAAAAAACCACAGAGACAGATGACTTTAAAGTGTTGAGCACTTCTGCTCGAAGCATTTCCAGAACGTGCCGGAGTTTCTTCGGTTCTGTATTGGATCACACATATGCACTTTTGAAGCAAGGAGCAGGATAGGGAAAGAAAATGAAGAACCGGCTTGGGTGTATATACCCGCGCAGACAAAATATACGGAACTGCTCTGTCCAACAACGGGTCTGCTAAGAGTCTTTTGTATTGGGAAGTCAAAAGTTGTGATAACAAAAACAAAACAAATTTGAGGTGAGTGAGAAATCCAATTGCCATGAAGAACCGGCATTGGCTGCGAAGGTGAATGCTCTGCCCACCTCAGGTGAACAGGGAACAGCATGGAAGGAGGCCGGGAGGGAAGGGGAAGCCTTCGCTAAACTGGTCAGGTGAAGACCGTGCAAACAGAGCAAACTCCTACTAGCGTGAATTCGTGCACGGGCCACCACCATTCGGTATATTTGGTCGGCGGGCTCTGTTTCTGAGACTCTTTTTTTTCCTTCCTCAGCTCTCTTTGCCTATTGGCTTAGATCAAGTGTAGTGTGAGTACTCTCTTGCCCCTACAAGTGTTCCTTGCTAACTCAAAATCGATCTGTTCTTTTCAGTTTAATCTCTGAAATGGCGCATTGCGTCAACATTGATTATACTTATTTTTTGCCTTGGGACTTGACCTCCTGGCTTGCCAGTGTCTCTTCCCACTGTGTCACGAGTCTTACACTGCCTCTCGTTGACGCGAACCCTTCATTGCAGATTCTGGCTTGCCAGGATTGTGAAGAAGGTCAGCTTTTGCTGGTCTGATCCACATGGGAGACTTTGGCTTTGTTTCGAGGCTATTCGCAAAATCCCATCAGGACCTGCCAGACCGAAGCGCTAGAAACTGACCCGAAGCTGTCGAGATTACTTGCTGAGTTTGCGACGGCCAGGCACTTTTGTTTGCGAGCGCTCAGGATGACTGGAGAGAAAGCCACTGGAAGACAGATGCAAGGAATTGGTCACTTGGAGAAGTGAAAGGGAGAGGCTGGAGGCAGCTGCTATGAAGAACGGCATCGTCAAACTAGGCAGATTGAAAAGCTGTACGTTGGGCCGCTGTTCGTTCTGGAAGACGACAGTAGACTCCTTGGCTTCTTCAGCAGCGGCAAGTATCTTCCTTCTTGCAGTCTCCGCGATCCAACATTAGGCAGGTAGGGATTATCATCGATCTATGACAGAACCTTCCCACCCGTACTGAATCTGACCACGAGCACTTCCTGTTCAAGTTTGCAATGGCAGTGTTTGCGTCCGCGACCTTCGAACTGGCAAACAAACTCGCAAACGCCCAAGCACAATAAGCTGAGCTGCCAAACGGCACAATCTCGAGCTCCAATATCACATCGAAATTTCCTCGCAGCATGGCATCATCGCCAGACGACGGCGAAGTATTTGAGGACTGCGTCGAAACGCCCTCTGACCTCCCTCGTGACATGGCATCGTCAGACGACGACGAGGTGTTTGAGGACTGCATCGAAACGCCTTCTGACTGCGCTCTCAAGACCACGAAGACCAAGTGCGGTTCTAATGGTCAACCATCGAGGTCAGCTACAGTTGACAAAGACGGGGCGGACTCCGAAGGGCCCCAGACACCACGCGAGAGACAGATACAGCAGACATTTGAAGCAGTACGCAGAAGCTCTCGAACTCTACCCGGAAAACGACGATGCTAATAATCCCCAGGCACGAATACATTACGAAAATAAACGATACGTTGCCTGCAGAGATAAATGCATGGATCTCCTCCGCCGGCGAAATCTCCCACCCCTTACTCGATGTCTGACGCTGCAACTTCTGGCATCATGTTCTTACTATCACGGAGCCAAGACTGCGCTAGAGCAAGCTTTGAAGATCGCAAGTCAGGTTTGTGCCCTTTCTTAGACAGGGATTCTATCTAACGAGGTTCAGTTGGGAGATTTGGATCCGCATGGACACTTACGAAAGGATGCTGAGGAGTTGTTGGAAGAACTTGAGCAGTATCGTCCAAAGCCTGGCGAACCCCGTGTTTACATCAAGGAGCTCGAGGAGGATGATCGTTGAGAGGCTGGGAGTCGTATGCAACATGGTAATGATAATCGAATATGGACATTTTGGCAGTGGCGGGCGAAGATCTGGTCTGGCTGCCGGAGGAGCGATGGCTTGCTGGTGGATTGGAACATCGACCAGGAGTGTACGATATGCAAGATTTTTACCCCTACTCGAAGGCTGACGAAGCTTCATTGTTGTGGGCCAAATCTTGAAGAAGTTGTCCATGGGCTCTACAAAACCTTGAGATTGAACCCAAATCCCTCAAAAGTTTCAATGACTGTGGCTCCACAACAACATTGTGTAGTCTGCTTGGGCTAGATACAGACCTCTTTTTACTCACGAGAATCGTCCAAGGGCACTGCAGACAACTGCCAATCACAGAGCTTGTATCTACACCTTTCAAGGATGTGAGCTTCGCAGAGCCTTTGAAGGTGAAGAACTGGGTGGTTGGCTTACTCTGCTTGGTACGAATTTCCCAACCAGACTAAGCAAGCAGCTGTTTCTTGTCGAATCTAGGTAAAGTGGCATTGAATCATTTTTCAGATGCCCTATCCTGAACCCAATCAAGCTCTGCCTTTCTCCTTCGAACATTTGGAACCGCTTGCAATCAACCTCGTTATGACTGTTCCACGCAGACACTTACGTCCACGAGCAGTATCCCAGTGCCATTTCTCAGCCCAATCTGCTCTACGAAGGCACCCACGGTAGTGCGTGCTGTATCCCCAAAGGCTATGATATTAATCACCTCTTGATTTGATTGGTGTTGTGTCCTTACTTGACTCTCGGTGTTCCAAAATAGGTATTTGGCTCGCAACTTGGGCAACAGAGTATCACTCGACTCCGCGACTCGTTAACCCGAGCTAATCAGATAGAACGAAGCATGAGGACTCACGAACAGCAAAGTTGAATTGCATAATAGTTCTTAGGAAGTCATCAGCTGGTGATCTCCCATTTTTCCCGGCATCCCCTTGCCTGATGCGAACAGTACTAGTCCATGAAAATCGACAAACAGAGCCTGGGTTTTGTTTGACATTCGCTTGAGCTGGCTAGCCATTTGTTCCTGGACGAATGCCTGACTTTCAGACACTGAAGCCTGCCGAGGATCAACTTTCCAGTCTGCTGTGGCCCTAATCATGACGATCAAAAAAGGTGACGACGCCGGTAAGTATCAAATCGCTCCCCTCGTCGTCTTCCAAGCACTGCACCAGCCGTACCGAGTATGAAGGTACTTGTAGACCAAGGGCAACCATGCGGGTTCCCTTCCCCAGATTCGTCCTGCATGTGGTTTAGCTCTGTGGGCTGTGCCGAGGTCCCTTTCACATGCACTGGGGACGGAAGGGCGACCGACTCAAGATTCGGAGAGGCACGAGCAAGTAAGAAATCAACACTTACCTACTTATTTTACCTTGCTCCTACATCATCTTATTACATCGCAGGCCACTTTGTTCCTTACTGGATTCTCTTCATACTTCTCAACCACATCCGAATTCCTTCGTACTCCGCTCTCGTAACATTCAACAAACCACAAACCACAAACCACACATCATGTCTCTCAAGAACGGTGAGTCGGTGTATTTGGTTCCCCCATGGTTTGGACAAGTCCTAATATTCTGTAGACGCTTTCCCTTCTTCTGCGGCTTTCGAAACTATCAACGATACCCTTAAGTCTTCGGAGGCCGAGCGCAAGGATGCCATCAAGCAAGCAAACGCCGTGTTCGCATTCACTTTGAAGAATAAAGCCGGTGAGACGGAGAGCTGGCACATCGACCTCAAGAACAAGGGAGAGGTTGGAAAAGGACTTGGAGAGAAGCCAACAGGTACTTGTCCCTCGAACGTGTGAAGTCTCGCAACTGTGTAGACAGGAGGAACAACACGACGAGATTGGCTAAGAACACAGGCTGACGTACATCAACAGTGACACTCTCCCTCTCAGACGAAGAATTCGGCAAGCTGGTCTCAGGAAAGGCAAATGCACAAAGGTTGTTCATGTCAGGAAAGTTGAAGGTCAAGGGAGATGTCATGAAAGCTACCAAGATGGAACCAATCCTCAAGAAGGCCCAGACCAAGGCGAAGTTGTAGAGTGCTGGAATTGTACAACACCTACGTGTACACATAATTTAGAATACATCAATACCCTGTTCCTTACCTGTTTCCTTAGTCAACGTGAAGCGTGTATAGCCTCCTGCTGCCTGCTGTGGACAAACCTCAAACATCCCGTCTTATCCTGGCTATCGGCGAACCCCGCTGAAGATTGGTCATGGAAATGCTAAAACAACTTTCATCTTCAAGAATGGGATCCGGCCCAATTCATGATAGGAAGGTACCATTGTAAGAACCAAAATTAATTGTGTTTCCAAACCAAGCGCGTTGCCATAAATTGTAGCTCCTCGCACAATAAACATCAAGACAGTTTTCGAAGTCTACCCCGCCAAAACCACAACAGTCATGTCTCGACGAGATGGATGGCCATCGCGCATGGCAGAAGATGAATGGGCAGAGATTGCACAGGATATTCCTGCGAAAGACGAGCCATTCATCAAGCAGTATCTTTCTGGCCAGGAAGCGCTGATTGCCCAAGAGAAGAAGCAGAGAAGCGGTAAGTACTGTCTCGACACCAGACATGAGCTTAATACTGACGGTCATAGACCATGCATTCCGCGAATCCCTCTCCCCAATGGCAAAGGAAGCCTGTGCGATAGTCGATAGAATACGAGACGATGAGAGGCGTACGGTATGGACGTCAGAATTCGAGGACCACATTGCTCAAGAGACTGGCGCAAATGTATACCCTGGGATGATGTTTTCCCTGGCCAAGGAGAGAATGGAGAAGACGAAGCTATGGCAGATCATCCAGAAGATGCCCAAGGGAGCCCTGTTACATGCTCATATGGATGCTATGGTTGATTTCGATTACCTCTACGATGTGCTGTTAAAGACGCCGGGAATGCATATACAAAGTCCAATACCTTTGGCCACCCCTGCGGCTCTTGAAAGTAGCGGCTTCAAATTCCGATTTTTCAAGGCTGAGAAAGGTACATTGTGCTCTGCGATTGAATCTGGCCAATTGCTAATTGTTACTTCAGGAATTAACACGTCTATCTGGAGTCCTGAATATGCTCCAGATACTCCAGTCCTCCTCACCAAAGCAGCAGATGCTTTTCCAAATGGCGGCAAGGACGGCTTTCTATCCTGGCTGAAGGATCGTACGACCATCACACATAATGAGTCAATTGAGCATCACCACGGAGTTGATGCCGTGTGGAGGAAATTCCAGTCCTGCTTCATCATCCTCAATTCGGTCATTTTCTATGAGCCAATTTTCAAGCTTTTCATGAGACGAATGATGCAGCAGTTGGTCGCTGATGGCGTCAAGTGGGTCGACCTGAGACTGGCATTTGCTTTCTTCTACTACCGCGAAGGCTCGGAAGAGCCAGAACCGACATATGATCGAATGTTCAAGATCTTCGGAGAGGAGGTTGAGAAATTTAAGGCTTCCGAGGAAGGAAAGGAGTTCTGGGGTACTCGAATTATCTGGACTGGTATGCGTCTTCCTATGAGCTTTTTGGCATCTGCTTCTAGAATTCTGCTCCGCTTACCATCGACTAATGCGTGTTTCATAGGGCTTCGAGCGCTCGACACTAGAAAGATCGTGGAGGACATGGACGCTTGCATTGCCATCAAACTTGCCTACCCCCATTTAGTGTCTGGTTATGACCTCGTTGGCCAAGAGGACCCAGGTCGTCCACTCAAAGACCTTCTTCCAGAACTGTTCTGGTTCAAAAAGCAATGTGTTCAAGAGGGCATCGAGTTGCCTTTCTTGTTCCATGCCGGAGAGACACTCGGTGACGGAAGTGATACTGACCAGAACCTGTTTGACGCTGTCCTCCTTGGGACAAGAAGAATTGGTCATGGATTCTCATTGTTTAAACATCCTCTTCTCATTGACAGTAAGTACATATCCTACCCCACATCTGGCGAAGCATCCAAAACCACGCAGCATAAAGAATGTACATTCCAGATGGGGACACTGAATCAAACCAATGCTAACTGACTTAAAGTGGTCAAGGAGAAGAAGATCCTCGTTGAGAGCTGTCCGATCTCCAACGAGATTCTACGCCTCTGCGCTTCAGTTATGTCTCATCCCCTGCCTGCACTTCTCTCTCGCGGTGTTGCTTGCTCTCTTTCCAATGACGATCCCGCTATCCTAGGACAGGGCACCAATGGAATGACCCACGATTTCTGGCAAGCTCTTCAAGGCTGGGAAAACCTCGGACTAGCTGGTCTCGGCTCTCTTGCCGAGAATAGTGTTCGCTGGGCAGCTTTCGAGGACCAAAATCAAGCTGAATGGGTCGCTGGCATCAAGGAAGCTTCCCTTGGAAGTGGCGTAAGAGCCAAAAGGATGCAGCAATGGTCTATCGAGTGGGAGCAGTTCTGCCTCTGGATCGTCACTGAGTTTGGAGATGATGGGGAGAGCGTCCAAAAGCTGCGTCGGGAGACAAGTCTGGATGCTCAGGATTAGATCGGGTCTTGGCCGCGCTGCTTTGCTTTGCTTTGGTCTGGTCGGTTTAGTTTGGCGTTTATACGGAAAAAGAGGTAGAGGAATACTCTGACCCTCATCGGTTCAGGGGCGTTAGGATGGGTGAAACGTAGATGGCTTGGGACTAGGTCAGCCTCTGAAACTAGTCTAATTTCAACATTAGAGGCAGTTCAACACTGAAAATAGAGAAAGCAATACAGTATTAAATTGTTATTTGACGTTTGCTTCACATCGACACGATCTTACAGACCTGCGGTAGGTGAGTTGCCTGGTTGACTACCACACCGATCTAGCCGAACGTAATGAGATAGACTGAGATAGAAGGAGGCGTGATGTGAGCAGAGGCCATATGAAATAGCAATCGCGAGGTCCATCTGTTAATTGGGAGGAGCGCGGGTGAGGAGAACACATTCGTGCAGGAAATCCATCGAAATTTATGGTCGCTTGAAAAAGTTACTCGAGGTCAGAGCTCTCGAAATCAAGAACCTAGTATTACATCTATAATGCGCAGGAGAGAATGAATCGCTATGCAACGCCAACCATGCAGTTCTCAACTGACTTTTTGTCCGACCGAAACATGAAACCACCCAGTACCACTGGAAAGAAAATTACGCTTCCCCAAATGAAAACAAAGCCAGGCGAAAATACAAGTGTTTTGACGGCCCAAATTCGAAGGCTAGATTCAGCCAGTGAAAGGACCCAGGATGATGTGACGTCCCGTGTTTATGTCAAGCTTCAAGATGACTTGTTCTTCTCCAGAACCGCTGCTAACTCCTTCGCTAACTCCACTGTCTTGACTTGCAAAAGCCAGGTCTCCAAGCTCTTCCCATCATCAGCATTTGCGAGAAGTTTGACTGTCTTTGCTGCTGCCTCGTAGGTGACCTGACTTAACAGCGCCTTGTTCAAGACAACTGTGCCGAGGGGGTCAGCACGAAGTAGCATTCTGACAGCCTTCGTGTCCTTGTCCTGGAGAACTCTGAGAGGTCCTAGTCCTTTCGTGGTCCACTTGCTTCCCTCTTCTGCTGTCGTTGTGAACAAGAGTGCCTTCGCACGTACCTCAAACAGCACTTCCTCATTCTCCTCACCAGGGCCACCAGATGTCAGATTGATTTGCTCGTGAACCTCAGCATCTGGATCTCCGTCTACACCACTATCCGCATCGGTTGTGACGCCTGGCGAAGTAGCTCTCGAGGTGTTTGCAGAGCCAGCAGCAGATGGGAAAAGTGAGGAGGTGACGCTCGGTGCTCCGAAACCAAAGCCAACATTGGTTGAGGCTGGTCCCTTTGCACCGATTGAGCTTCCAAAGAGGTTGGACAGCGCAGGCTTAGAGTCCTTGCTCCCGAAGAGGCCGGATGCAGGAGCTGAGGTGGGTCCGCCAAAGATGTTCGAAGTACTGCCCGTCTTAGTAGGTGTGGCCGCCGTGATGCTGACTGTAGGTGCTGAAGTGCGTTTCTCAGTATCTGCTGCAGCCCCAAATCTAATGGGGCTATCAGGCTTCCAAGTCTGGTCGGCAGGTGCACCAGGAGTCTTGTTGAAGGTATTACTGAAAGGGCTGCCAGCATCCTTGAAAATATTGGATGTGCTTGGTTGAGTATTCTCCTTTTCCTCAGTTGAGATGTGTCGAACAGGATTACCATTGCTATCCTTGGTAATTCTGTCAAAGAGACTGCCACCAGGAGTAGTAGTACCAGCTTGCTCCTTCTCTGTGGAGGTATCTTTGCTCCCAATTCTGTCGAAAATACTGCGTCCTGGAGTTGATGTTCCGCTTTGCTCCTTCTCCGTCGTTGGTTCTTTGCTTCCAACTCTGCCAAACAAACCTCCGCCGGAGGTGCTGGAACCCGAACCAAAGGGATTTGCCTTGGGAGTGCCATAATTACTGAAGAAGTTCGTCTTCTTTGCAGAAGCAATTCCATCTCCGGTTTCTGAGGCAGGAGTACCTGGTCCGCTGGCATCATCGCCTGGCTGGTAATTGGGGTCTCGATTCTCTTCATCTCCATCAGTGTCTTCATCCGCGCTTTCATCATCGGCATCATTGCCTTTGCCACTATCAGCGTCAGAAAGATGGCCGAAGATGTTGCCACTGAACGAAATCGGTTTATTTGATGCATGCCCATCAAGAACAGACCCGGTGCTGCTTCCTAGAGGCCCTGGGGTTGAAGTTCTAGAGACATTCAAAGAGCTGAAGACGCTGTTTCCAGAACCTTGGGTCGCGTTGTTCTGACCGAAGAACGGCTTGGATGAAGCAGCTTTGGTGGATGGCTCAGGTGTTAAGCTCTTCGAGAGAGACTTGCCTGAATCTGCTCCGTTAGCCTTTGGAACGAAAGCATTGCGCGCGGTTTTCGCCAGGTCTTCCAATGACTTCAGTTCAGCCTTGCGCTTCTCATGGTACTTGGCCTTGAACTCCTCCAGATCACCGTCATCAGAATCATAATCCTCATCAATAGCCTTCTGCAGAAGCTTCTTCTCATTATCCTCCTTATCAGCTGAAGCTTTCTTCCCGAACTGAGCCATGAAATCAACAGGCCCTGCCGAGAAGGTAGGAGGCTTGAGAGTGCTTTCCTTTGCTACCGAGGCGCTCTCTTTAGAGGGTTCGGCTGCAGGCTTAGGAGAGAATGGGCTCGCAGCCTTTGGACTGAACAAGTTGGACTCGGTGGAAGTGGTGGCGCCAGACAAGCCCGGGGTGGAGGATGTCTTTGGAGGGAACGTTGACCTCGCACCGGGAGTGCTTAATGGAGCGAAAAGACTCGAGGTTGCTGGTGCTGCCTTCGGAGTAAACATAGTCGAAGCAGTAGATGGCGCTAGAGATGGTGTGGATTTAGTAGGTGAAGCAGGCACTGGCAATTTCCCAAATGGATTGATCCTGGGAGTATCCTCTTTTGGTTCTGGGAGAGGAGCTGTTTTCTTTTCTGGGCTGAATTTAGTGGGGCTGCTTGGCTTTGACGGCGAAGGACTGTCGAGTATATTTTTGAAAATGTTCGAAGTGTTGGATCCGACGGAATTGCCATTTAATCTAGGTGTCTTGATCTGTCTCAGTGGGCTCGCCTCTTCGGTATCCTTGGTAATCTGTGATTCGGCTTTTCTTTTATTCTTCATTGGGGAAGGAGTGGTGAGGTTTGACGACGGGTTGCCTTGCTGACTGGGCCCGGCTGGCTTGAGAGAACTGGGCTCGGGTAACGCTTTGCTGGCTGCAGAATTGCCGGTTCCATTGGTCTGAAGGTTGGTCTCAGAAGCAGCTGGGCGCTGACCTTGCGTTGGTTGCTCTTTAGTACGCTTGCTGGGATTTTCGTTTTCTTGGTCTCCATCTTCAGCCAATTTCCGCTTGCTGGGTGTCTGACCCGGGATGGCTGGGCCAGTGATTCGGAATGGGTTGACCGCATTATCCTTTGCAGAATCGCTCTTGTTTGTGCCACTCTGGCTAAATTGGTCCTGACGGGCATTGTGTTCCTCAACCAGTTTGCCTCGCAGCTTGATGTAGCGAAGTAGTGTGGGCCTAGGATTGACATCGGCAGGGAGTGCTTCAAACATGGCTGACATTGCTTGATTCATGGCATCTATCCGGTACTTTGTGATCCAGTTCGTCTTGACCTGTAGGTCATCTTTCAGGTCGCTAGGCAAAACCTTGGCAATCTGCTCGTCTGAAATATTGAAGGGGTCAGGTCCAGAAGCCAAAGCGGGATGATTGGCCGGGAGAGGGAACGAGGTGCCGAGAAAGTCCACCTTGAGGCTGGGTTGGGATGTCTGCTGTAGGCTCCTGCTTGGCTGCAGAAGATTGGGAGATATCCCGCCGGGTGGAGGCTGGCTGGCTGCCATGGGGACATCTTTTAACGGAGATGAGATATTGGGAGTGTGTTGAAGTGAGGACGATGTTGAAGTAGATTGGTTTTGTGGCTTGGCGCCATCTATTGCGCCATTGTTGGTATTGTTCTTTGAGCAGTCAGCAAGGGTTCTCATTCTATTGAAACCGCTCCTAGGTTCCTATTGTGGTGGGGCAGTCCACAATGATAACCTGAGATTTGGGATCTAAGCGAAAAACAAAAGTGGACAGACTTACTGAATGTGAAGATTGAGCAAACAAGGAGGGCGTAGGACCTTTCTTGAACGATGAATAAGACTCCGCGGTTGAGGTCGCGCTCGCATCGCCGTTCGGTCCACTACCGACACCACTATTGGCCTTGTGTTGCTTCACGGATTCATCGACTGGTTTGTTAAGAGTTCCAAAAAGGTCTCTCGTTCCTGACTGCTCCGAGTTGGCCTTGCTAAATAGATCATTTGCAGGGAGAGATGCCTTGACTGGGCTACCAAACAGATTAGCTGTCGGAGACGGTCTGTTCAGCCCACCGAAGATATTGTTAGGTGTGGAAGACTTCTGATCTCCAAAGAGGTTGGGCATTGGCGATGGACCAGAACTTGAAGCTGGATCACTTGGTGGTCCCCCAAACAAGTTGTTACTAGTTGCTGCTGGGCTTTGCTCTCTGCCTCCAAACAGGTTGTTCGTATTCGGAGGTGCAATGGTCGAGCTTCCAAAGGTGTTACTCGTTTGCGCAGCCTGGCCCAGGGTATTCGGACTTTGCGCTGGTTGAGAAGTAGAGTTTCCAAACAGGTTACCCAAAGGAGGTGCAGTTGCAGACTGGGATCCAAAATTTACGCCAGAACTTGACGGCGGGGTCGGGTTCTGGCCGAACACAAAGGGGGTAGCTGCAGGCTTCTCCTGCGCTGTTGTGGATCCAAATGTGAAAGGTGACTTGGGTTGTTGAGGTTGAGAGTCGTTTTGCTGCGTTGTAGAGCCAAAGGTGAAGGGTGACTTTGGTGCTTGAGGCTGAGAGTTGTTTTGCTGCGCTGAAGCTCCAAAGGTGAACGGTGACATCGGTGCCTGAGATTGAGAGGTGTTTTGCTGCGCTGGAGAGCCAAAATTGAAGACAGGGGTCGAAATCTGAGGCTGAGAAGTCACCGACTTCTCTTGAGACGCGGAAGAATTGAAGTTGAAAGGCGAATTAAAGGATTGAGGTTGCGTGGCTTGCTGACCGAATTGAAATGGGCTGTTGACGGGCTTGCTGTCTGCAGGTCCAGATCCAAAGCTGATGCTGGGGCTTGCTGGTGCCGGCTGCGAAACACCACCAAAGGAGAATGAATTGCTCGCAGGTGCATTGCCTCCGTTGAAGCTATTCGACATAGCTGGCCCTGAGGAGTTCCCAAATGAGAATATGTTGCCACCCGGGGTTGCTTGTGCTGTTGACGTTCCGAATGGGTTGACTGAACTCTGGCCAAATGTACCAGACTGCTGGGCAGCCGGCTGGTTCTGCTGTATGGTAGATGAACCTCCAAACTGTCTCTTCATAGCTCTATCATCCCCCGGAAATCGTCCTTCGTTGTCTGACACGTCTGGAGAGGGGGTTGCATTACTACCAAATGAAGGCGCGGCGAAGTTCATTCCCCCGGGGGCAGAAAAATCGAAGGACCCTGAGCCTTGTATGCTTCCACCAAACATGCCACCTCCGTTCTGCGATGGCTGCGCAAATTGGGGTACAGAGTCAGGTCGCGATCCCGTCACGGTACGGCCTGTCCGCCCCTTGGGCTTTGCCTTGATATTTCTTGCTGCTAGCTGTGCAGCATTTGCACGCTGAGGAGCATCCATCTTTGCGTGTAGAATCGAGGTCGGTTTCGACGCTTCGATCTGCTTGTATGCGCGTCGAGATCGAACGGTAGGTGTGGGAGGTCGAAATACTCGATGTGAATGCCGGCGCGCGAGCGACACCTTGCCGCGGGAGTATCGAGGTCAGGGTGTCCAAATTCTCGAGTATCCCACTCAAGATTCAACTATCGAAGTGGCATCAAAAAGCTCGTAACGGTGTTGCGATGGTATTCCGTCGACGTGAGCGTGGACGCGATCTGGCGACCAGAAAAGATCAAAGAATATGGATCTTCATAAATCCCAGCACGGACTCTTCCAGGGCAACTTGGGCTGGGCGGCTGCGTCCACATAAGCCTAGAATCCAAGGCAACAACCCAAATTCACCCAATCAACAGCCGACCCCATTGCATCACTCAAAAATCCACATATCCCCATGCGTAACGACTTGAAAGCTGCAGAAGGCCCGGGGAAACTCGAGAAAGGACAAGCTTGATATGATAGACAGCGCGACTAATGTCTCGATCTAAATGGTACTCCAAGTCGCTCAAGGTCAACCAATTTGTATTTAGATTGACCCATTCTCAGGCAAATAAGTGTAGATCACGACACAGCTTACAGCTTGCAGCATTTTGTAAGTTGGGCAGTTTGTATTATGCCGTGCTTCGAGCACCGGCTTCTTGCAGGTAGAGCTTTTCAATATCTTTAACTTCTCATAGTCCAAATCTCGACACCTTTTGGGCTTCGCTGGGTCCTTGGACGCGTTGATTTACATTTCAAAGCCACCTTAATAGCCTCTGCTGCGAGAGGTTAGACCTGAACTTTGTGCTGTTGCTTCGATTCTACTTAAAACACGCCTTCAATACCGCAGGCACAGTTATGACATTGCGGAATGGCCTCATTACAAAGGTGATGCAAACAAGAGGACGAAAACAATGATTGTGGGAAGGAGGGCATATATAAACAACTACACGAATCCCACAAAATGGTAGGACAGCATTACTACTGCCTTAATTTGTACTCAGCTCAGGGCTATCACCAAAGCACATGGATAGATGAGCATCTGGATATCGTGCTCCCTTTGTTCCACCAACACTCTCGATCATCGTTCTGATTCTTGTTTCATCCTCAATAGAAAGCTTCACATTCACAGCACCAGCATTCTCCTGCAGGTATCTGATATTCTTGGTGCCAGGTATCGGAATGAAGTCTTTGGAATTAGCCATAATTGTCAAAATGAAGAGCCAGTTCACTTACCTTCGCCCTGAGCGAGGACCCAAGCTAATGCCAACTGACTAGGAGTACAATCTTTCTCTGCTGCAAGAACTTCCAGACCTTCAACCAATTTCAAATTACCCTCAAAATTCTCTTCTGAGAAGCGTGGGAATATTCTCCGAACATCCTTCTCGTCGAGGTCGTCTCTGCTTCGGATGGTTCCCGTAAGAAAGCCACGACCCAGCGGTGAGTAAGGTATAATCTTGATACCCAGAGCCTTTGCCGTCTCCAAGAACTTCGTCTCCGGCGATTCGATCTCGAGAGCGAAAAGGGAAAATTCCATTTCCGCAGCCGCAATAGGGTGTACCTTATGAGCTCTTTCCAGAGTTCTGGCAGAGCATTCAGATAAGCCAAGATTTCGAATCTTGCCCTTGTTCTTGAGCTCCACCATGGCTCGGACTGTCTCCTCGATTGGCGTGTTGCTGTCAACTCTTTACTGAAGATACAAATCGATGTAGTCTGTGTTCAAGCGCTCGAGACTACCTGTGCAAGCCTCCTTGACGTACTCGGGCTCACTGCAGACTAACATCCTGGGTTCGGTATCTTGAACCTTGATTCCAAATTTGGTGGCAAGGAAGATTTCACTTCGACGTCCTGTCTCCTTAAACCATCGGCCAATGAGTCGCTCATTCTTAAATGGGCCGTAGGCATCACTAGTCACCCAACTTGTTTACATTAGCTTCGTATTCTAGCTGACACCGTTGAAGCCTCAGTATGCCACGCAGGCATATAGACTACTCACAAATTCATGCCCTTATCTGCGGCAGCTGTGAGGACTTTCATGCACTCTTCCTCGTCCGGGAGGCCAGCTGATCGTGGGATAGACATTCCCATGCATCCAAGGCCCATAGCCGAAACGACACCTGCACTCAATTTGCGCCGAGGAAATGTCATTGTAAAGAGATGGCCCGTTGATGTAAAAGAGTCTTGAATAGTTTTAATCGGAATACTGGACGAAGGATTGATGAATCTGGGAGAGGCATTCTTCGGAGGGAGCAGAGCATGAATATATAGACCCCCGGCTGGTAAGGAGAACAGTGCACAAGTGATGACATCGGAATCATGACGAGGACTAGAAAGCATTACTGCCACCTCAGTTCCAGTTTCCACACATTTCACCAATCACAGTATGCTGTCATCAAGATGGAGCAGACATATTTGGTCGAGCCTCGCTTAAGTCCTATCTCCAAGATGCCGTCGGGAACGGCAGGTCATTGGATCAGCTCCGTCGGACAATTGGCGATGGATGGACTCCGTCGAAAGCTGACATCACGTCCCTGCTATCATCGATCGACTCACTGTGCCTCATACTGTTTCTCGAAAGGAGACTGGTGATCGCTTAAATAGCGACAATTTAGCAGGCATGAAATCTTGATACGTTCGCGATGGCTCATGCTTGTCAAGTGCTACATTGCCCGCCAACTTCTCACAGCTATCTTTACATCCACAACCTTCAGTGCCCGTAACATACTTCACAACATACTACGAGGCATGTTACGTACTGCTTGGCGGACACCCAAGTCACCTAGAATTTCTGTAGAATTATTAGTACGACCTCGGAATGAAATAGAACATGGTATCGCTTACCTTCCGCGCCTCCCAAAATCGCGTCAAATTTATACGTCCTTGACCCAGTCAGTACCGATTTGAATCCAAAGCAGCATCGCTACCCCTTCACTTACCGGTGGAACATTTCGATTGTCTTTCCCATGCCCGTCTGTGTTAAAGCCCTGCCACCAAAGATCTGAACCGCCTCATCGGCAATCTCATGCGCAGAGCGAGTTGCAAACATTTTCAGCAGACCGATGGGACCAGCGAGATGAGTAGACTGTTGCTTGTATGGCATCAGCGTCATTTGGTATGTGATGTTTTCCAGCCCTAAGGAACCAAAGTGTGAGCAATTGCCAAAAATGGGTCAACGTGTTTTGTCGCTTTGTGGCTTTGGGAAAGTCAACAGAGATGACGGGACCCATTAATACTCACAAGCCTGGTTCGCTTCACAATGTGCGATCATTTTAGCGAGTCTACATGGTCAGCTTCCGAACAGTACTTCAGAGGAGAGGGTAACCATACTTCTGACGGATAACAGGCTGATCCATGAGTGTCTTTCCAAAAACTAGTCTCTGATTACTCCATTTCATGCACTCTTCGGTCACAAGCCTAGCTTACATTAGCACTGGTAAATTTTAATCAGGGAGTCTTGGAAAGACTTGCCTACTCATACGAGTTGTTCCACAAACCATCATCCAGCGCTCGTGATTGAAGTTTGAAAGGATAACGTGAATCCCCTTGTTCTCGACTCCTAAGAGATTTCCCACGGGTACTTTCACATTATCGAACGTAATGAATGTCGTTCCAGCAGCAGCAGAGTAACTCGTCTTGATCGCGGATGTCTCCACGCCTTCCCCCCGTTCGATAACCACAACAGAAAGTCCCTTGTCTGTCTTGACCCCAGTGACAAAATAATCCGAGAACACACCATTTGTGATCCACTTCTTGGTGCCGTTGACGATATAATGCTTTCCATCTGGTGTTTTCTCCGCTGTTGTGCGGATACCAGCAACATCAGAGCCAGCAAAAGCCTCCGTGATTGCAAGGCAGATCTTCTTCTTGCCAGAAAAGACTTCCTGGGCAATCTTGTTCTTCCAAGCTTCATCGTTTGCAAATTGCAAGACCGCTGTTAGACCAATAGTCATTCCAGCCAAATTTCCGTCTTGAAATCCTCTTGCGTTGGCTCTCGTCATCTCCTGGCCCACGATCATATCATGGAAATAGTCGAATTCCTCTCCCTTCACAGCACCATCCATCAATTCCACACCATGCAAATGTTTGCCAGGCCCCAAGCGCATGTGTAAGATACCGTTTTTTGACATTTTGTCAATCAAATCCTGGGGGATATGCTTCCCGGTTTTTTCGCACTCCTGGGCAACCGGGTAGACTTCTGTGTCGACAAACAATCGCATTGCTTTTTGTAACCTGCGATGGCTGTCCTTGAAATATGGACTCTTGAACTGTGGCGTAAGCCCTAGTTGACGTAGAAGTCAGCAAATGTTCGGCCATGATTTCACAAGAAGCCTACTTCAGGATCGGATGGCCGACTTAATCATGGTATGATATTCGCCGTAATACGTACATGTTGGTTCTGCATATGGAACAGGGCTGAGATCTCCAGCCTTGTGTTCAATCACTTTTGATTTCTCCCCGTCGATGGTACCTATACAAAGGTTCGAGTACTTTTGTAGGACCTCTTGTCGATGGAGATTGTAGAAAGCTTCGGTGGCATCGGTTCCAGCAACTGCAGTACGAGGTGAGCTATGACGAATGCATCAAGTAGAGCAAGTCGACCGACCTTGCTTCAAGACCGCTTCTCCTCCGGGGTGCGCATCAAGAAAGTCGGTGACATCGTAGACTTTGCTATCGATCACAAACCAAAGGGAATCTTCGGTATTGTTCTTGGCCACCTCATCACGAGAGAGAGTCTTGTGAGGCATCGTGTCTGATTGCTACCGTGAGAGTATTTGATAGTATCTGCTCTTGAAGTGAGCACGAGAATGTCAAGAATAAGCTTGAGTGAAGTTCTGTCCAGTTCAGTTCAGTTCAATTCAACCCGAAATGATTATATTTTGGCGGTGCTCGGATGTTGACTTTACTCTTTACCCCGGCTGGTCCAAGAGCTGGGGAACTGTAATCAGATACCGAGGTCCGCGGGAGCCAATGGCCGTGATTACATTACACAGTGCTACCCCACATCCCTTTGCCCTCCCCTCTTCTAACATTTCAAGGTTGTGCCAACATTGCCCAGAACCTGGAAGTCACAGTACGGAGGTAAAGTGATGGCAATGCTGGCCATACTCGAGTACAGACAGAAGACTGCGGCAGATCTACATATCATGCCGGATCTTCGAGATTTATATCCATTTGTAGTCCCTAGGCGCCACGAACTGAAGCCGGGACTCAACTCAAGGTCTGAAAGGTACTGGAAAGGGTGTAGCACTTTCTGTATCTTTACTGTTTTTGATTCGGCTAGCTTCTGATCAGGCCCTACGCAGATGGAGTGAGAAGTAGACTGTGAGAATACGCGTACAGCCTTCAATTATCGCCATCTCAGCAGCATCGACGACAGAGTCAAGAAGCAAGAAGCACAACTAGACAGAGGATTACTGGATGCTGTGACTCGTGCCTAGCTCACTATCTTGCTGTTGAAATGCACGCGCATCTTCAAGTACCTAATGTACCTACATACTTGATCACAAACACATGTTCACGAGTCAGCCTCAGTCACGCCAGGCTTAAGACGCGAGCTGTTGCCTGCGTCCAAACAGTACCTAGTAGTGGCTTTCCCTCCACCTGAGGAGTTGGAAGTCAGTTCCAAACAGGACAAGAAAGTCTTTCATCTAGCCGTGATCACCTATATGGTTATGATTATGGCTCTTGCTGTGTCGTCGGTCTCAACCTGGTAAAGCAACAGATACCTAGATAGGTAACCTTTGACTTCTTTTTTTTATTTGGCCCGCCAAAGTGGCATTTCAAGTTGCAACAAAGGTCAAGCTCGAGCTAGAGCTCCCACCCCGAGGTCTGCCCGACACACTAGCGCGGCCAAAGTGCTTATCGATATCGGACCGGGGTTGTGTACAGTACAGTGACGACGAATTGCGAGCTTCTGCCCGCCGCCGCCTCAATACCTACAACACAACACCAATACCAACACCAACAGCGCGCACGCTTGCCCAACCAAACGGTCTCTGGTAATTTGGTACAATAACGGCATTCACTTCGGCGCTGTGGGAAGCTGTGCGAGATCAATACACCCACATCTCTGCGACTTCGGCGAACGATGAATGCTAGGCTTCGAGTCCCGGTCGATACCACGGGGTGGTGATTAACACGAGGGCAGCGCGACTGCTACCATCACACGACTGGAGTTCCCCTCGTCTTGCTCTCGATATATCCATATTACACCTCTCACCATGGCGTCCTACTTTCAGTCATATTTTCAAAACTCCTCGATGCCGAAGCGCCTACTCCAGTATGTGCTGGCAAGGATTGAGATTCTGGATACCGATGCCTTGGACTTACAAAATCTCGATATAGCATGGGGCAAGAATAGTACTTTTGAATTCAGAGATGTTGCTATGCGAATGAAGGTCAGACATCTGATCGTTCTTACTGCCACTTCCGTACTGACCAGTTTGTGCTAGTAGAAATTGGAAGGTCTCCTTCAGTTACCGCCCTCACTCGAACTGGTCAAAGCCCAAGTTCTCCTCTTACGCCTCACGATACCCGTGGATATATACAGTAGCCCCATAATCGTTGAAGTAGATGGTATCGAGAGTCTTCTACGCGTCAAGTCCAAGTCAGAAGCAGTGCTGGTACACGCCTCATCTCGTACGAATCACGATCGGATGCAGAAACGGCCACCTGCGCCACCTCACCCAAAACAATCCCACAATGTGCGAAGGGGGGCTGAGTTTGGAGAGACCGATGAGCCGGATGAAGAGCCTGTTATTCCAACTGCAGTCGACCTTGCTGCGTCTTTTCTACAAACTGAACCAGAGGGGGAGAGAGCAGAGTTGGAAGCTGCACTTCTATCAGAAACACAAGATATCGGAGATTCTTCAGTATTGAGTGAGGACGGGGAAATCCCGGTTGGAACAGGTGCTGCACTTTCTCTTCCAACTTTCATGGCTAGATTCATACAAGGCATTGTGGATCGCTTACAGGTCAGAATACGGGGGATCACCGTCAACCTGGATATCGAAATTCCTACAGAGTCATCTAGACGGACGGTTACCAACCAAGTAGATACTGTCACTGTTCAACTGAAGGTAGAGGATGTAGAAATACAGGGCGTCACGCATAAATTGGAGAATCTTGACCGGGATGAAGGACTGTCCCAACCGCCATATAGGGAAGGGACTAGGCTCGTCACTCTGTCCAAGATCAAAGGATCTTTGATATCCGATGCAAACTTCTTGTCGACTCTGGCCCGCTCATCTGCCATGTCTTCGCCATCTGGGGCCGTGCATTCTGACATGTTCGAAGACAGTAGGGTAGGATCCAAAAACAAATCGGGGATTCATGAGAGCAGTCATCGGGCGTTTGATTATGAATCTTCAACAGATCGGGGCTCCATTGCTTCTGGCAGTGTTTCTATCGCATCTTTACCTAAAAGACCCTCTGGTCTGCAATCTATGAGCAACTCGGTGATTGTCAGCGATAGCGGAAGGTTCGAAGATGCGCCTGAAGACGATGAGACATCAGACATTTCTGATAGCCATATTGATCTTAGCGAGGTTGGCGACAGCGTGTATGGGGACTCGGCATACCTGGATCAGGTTCGAGAAAGCGAATACGGCGATGAGCAGGCGTCCATGTCTGAACAGTATCCATCCAATGCTCGCCTCAAATCCTCTTCGTCTACACCGCGGGCTTCGATACATGTGCCAGTCCTCAGCCATTCAGATATCACTGCTGGAGTTCTGGAGTCTACCACAAGAAATACGTCTCAATCCAAGTTACAGTCAACCATATTGCCTCCGAGATCTCACCCGAGATTTTCGCATGACCGAGTCTCCCACTCTCAACCCTCTCTGCGTACAGAGCCTACTTCAGTAGCCAGAGACAACATTCCAAGCAATCAGTATTCGAATGCCAAGGCCGCTCTTGTTGATGACAGTGATGTAGATGACGAGTATGACCAAAGTACACCTCTAGCCGAAGAGGATCTTGCTCAGTCACAGCTCTTCAGCCACGAGGACGCTGAAAGCATGTATATGAGTGCTGTGTCTCACAGCTCCTCGACAGAGAACATCCCAGGTGCATGGGCTCGTTCAAGCAGTGGAAGCGAGGGACCACAGCCTAAGCCTCATAGCCCAGTTGTCTCCTACCAATCAGAGGCAAGAAGTTCATGTGACAATCTCGAACATGCTCGCCATGCTGCCCCGTCGATGCCGCAGCCCAATTCGTCAAGGACTGATGAGATCCTAATCGAGCCTACAACGCTGCCGTTTAATGCTCCGCAGAAATCCCCAAATTTACCTCAAGGATCGAGCGATGCGTCTGAGAGATCCGCAACGTTTTCTGACGAGGACACACGATTGACGAAGTCAGTCTTCAGCCTCGATTGCATGAATGTTTACCTTCCCACTATCGGCACCGAGAGCGATGCATCTACGATGGAAGCCATGTCCGGGCAGCCTGCCAGTAGTGTTTACGATAGTCGGGGTTTCGCATCGGATTCCATCTCAATGAATGTGCCAGGGGCGTTCTCTGCCCACATACCCAGTCCCCGGGTACCCCGGACCTCAGTAGCAGAAGAGGAGGAGCCGCAGGCCACGCAGGCCACGGAAGGTATTGATGCTATTGAAGTGGCAGTTGGTCAAATAATGGTTCAGTTCGATGTGTCAATTGGAAAGCTTATCTTCAAACTGATCAGTCAGCTCAAAGACCTTTTTAAGCCAAAGGCGCAAACGGCTCTGGCTGGACCAAAATCTTACTCTCCTGATCGGAAATTTACTCTGGGTTTCGAGGACATCTCAGTAAAGTTTTTAGAACGTCTTGATGGTGTCCTAGGGTCTTCGGGTACACCGCCCACCACAAGCAGCCAGTTCTCGGAATCGCCACCGCTTGATGTCCTTTTGCGAATGAGGCTCACTGGACTTGATATCCAAGCACATACGTGTAAAGGAACCACGAAAACCGCACTAACTCTCAAAAAGTTTGTCTTCGGTTATTCACAGGAAAATATACTATCGTTCGATGCTGACCTTCAGAAGAGAGCTTCTGTCAGGGACCTCAAAGCTTCTGACGGAATCGATCTATCTCTAAATCTCACGCAGACTCCTCATACTACCAGGTGTGAGATTATTACCCTCCCTCTGCATGTTTCAATCGATCTTCAGAGACTCGATGAGACATTCACTTGGTTTGGGGGCTTGAGCAGTGTCTTGAATCTGGGCAGCTCGATGGCATCAAATGCGACTGTTAAAGCCACTGGCACTAGCAAACCAAAACCACGGGGCGTACATTTCGAGACCCCTATCCGACCCGATGATAGATCCTTGAACGCACAGAACAAAGCAGATATCAGGGTTGGTGGTTTCATTCTTGATTTGGTCGGCACGGAGTGTAGCATTGGTGTCGAAACCTCTGCCGTCAAAGTGGTCAGCCGTGATGAGGGCATTGGAGTCTTCATTCAACGAATCAGACTATCGGGTCCGCATCTTAGACGGTCTCATGAGGATCCTGCAATCAATGTGGATATCGCGTCCACTCGCATTGAGTATCTCGCGACTCCAAAAGATGCCGATTTGGACCGCCTGCTATCTCTCATCACCCCCTCAAAGGCCAAATATGACCGGGATGACGATATATTGCTCGATACGCTTCTTCGCCAGCGCAAGCAGGGTGCCGTGGTGCGTCTGACCGTCGAGAGTTTCCAGGCCCAGATCAGTAGATTGAACGAGCTCAGTTATCTCCCCGAATTAGGTGAAGAAGTTTCCAGGCTAGCTACCGTCGCGAGATATCTTCCCGATGATGATCGGCCAGGTCTACTCTCTTTAATTATGGTTCGGAAATTGGATGCCAATGTCGACTTCGGAGACTCTGTAGGCACTGTCCAACTCTCGTCCACTGATGTTGAAGTGGCCCAGATTACTCTTCCCTCCCTCATCGCACTCAGCGTAGGTGATATATCGGCTCGGAGAAATGCTTCTGAGGAGCTAATTGATGTTGCCACCGACCCAGAACTTCGGGAGCCCAGGGGCAGGAGCCCTGCGCTCATGGCAAGGATGATTGGTGATGAGATGGAACCTGTGGTCAAAATCAAGCTTTGGAATCTGAAATTCGAGTATCGTGTGCCCACGCTGATGACGCTACTTGGCCTTGCACAGGATGCAACATCCCAAGACATCTCTGCTAGTTTGACAGCGTCTGTGGCGACACTCACGGACTTCACTCAGCACAGGCGAGCTCCCAGCACCATCTCACCAGCAGCTACGCTGCCAAAATCTAGCAACTCCAAGCCACTGGCAATTGATCTAGTACTGCGGGACTGCATCTTGGGGATGAACCCTTTAAGCTTACCATCCAAAGTCTTGATCGTCTTAACGGAGGCTCATGTTGAAGCGATCCTTCCGAAAGATCACAATGCAAGCGCATCGATGGAAATGAACAAAGCGTCTGTTCTCGTCATCGACAACGTCGCTCACCTCACATCAGGACAAGCAAATGCGAACCCACGCAGGCATTCGTTCGATGGGGGGAGCACACAGATTTCAGATCTATGTGCTACGGGATACGTCTCCGTTAGTTACATATCATCCGCAAAAGCGATCATGAAGATGTCAAGAAGCGAAGACGGGGAACGGGCACTTGATGTGGAACTTCGCGACGATCTTTTCGTGCTCGAGTCTTGCGCCGATTCAACACAAACCCTTATCTCTGTTCTCAACAATCTGTCACCTCCGACACTTCCCAGCAAGGAGACCAAGTACCGCACAAAGGTGATCCCAGTACAAGACTTACTTGCATCCTTGTCGGGAGATGCGTTCGGTACCGCAGAGGGAGATTACAATTTCGATGATGATTTTGGGCTTGCTGAGGGAGTAGAAGAAGACTTCCCTGGTGAGGACATCGATGACCTTGACTTTGATTCTCATTACTACCAGAACGAGTCAGAATCCTACGACGAGGCAATGCTGAATGATGAAGGTCCCTCTGTCGCTTCCACGCATGTTACAAGTCGTGATACTCATGATGGCGTATTGTTGGATAGTATCGTTGACCCCTTGGAGGTTCAAGAGAGTCAGGAACTCGAGTTTCAAGAGGATCATTTTGGCACAGGTTCAATCTTGGAAGGTACAGCACATCGATGGAACTCTGCGAAAAATACGTACGATCGATCAAATGCTTCGAAGGTCCGAAAAAGCCCCCTCAGATTTTGCGTCCGCGATGTACACTTCATCTGGAACCTATTCGATGGTTATGATTGGCAACATACTCGTGACGCGATCTCAAAGGCGGTTCAGGATGTAGAGTCGAAGGCAATCGAAAAAAGGGCACGAAATGACAGACGAGCAACATTTGACCAGGATATTGACGACGAAGACACCGTTATTGGTGACTTCCTATTCAATTCTATATACATCGGTATACCGGCGAATCGGGACCCCCGCGAGTTGTCAGCCGCAATCAACCAGGAGTTGAATGACAATGCAACAGAAACGGAGTCTATTGCTACAACTTCGCTATCATCCTCTCCGAGTAGACATGGAGATCCACGCAAGACAAAGACCAAAAGGCTGCGTCTGCAGCGAAGCAAGCACCATAAGATTACGTTTGAGCTCCGAGGAGTTTGCGTAGATCTTGTTTCCTTCCCTCCTGGTAGTGGCGAGACCCAGAGTTCAATTGACATTCGGGTACATGACTTCGAGATCTTTGATCATGTCCCGACTTCGACCTGGAGAAAGTTTGCGACCTACATGCAAGATGCTGGCGAGCGAGAGACCGGTACGAATATGATACACATCGAGATCCTCAACGTGAAGCCGGTCCCTGAGCTAGCTGCTGCGGAGATCGTTCTCAAAGCCACAGTCCTCCCACTTCGATTGCATGTGGATCAAGATGCTCTAGACTTCATTACGAGATTCTTTGAATTCAAGGATGATTCTGCTCCTACTCATACATCTCCAAGCGATGTGCCCTTTCTCCAGAGAGTGGAAGTCAACTCAGTCAAGGTGAAGCTCGATTTCAAACCTAAGAGGGTGGATTATGCTGGTCTTCGCTCTGGACACACAACAGAGTTCATGAACTTCCTTATCTTAGATGAAGCAGATATGGTACTCCGCCATACTATCATATATGGCATTTCAGGCTTTGACAAGCTCGGGAAATGCTTGAACGATATTTGGATGCCAGATATCAAAAGAAACCAACTTCCTGGCATCTTGGCTGGTCTAGCACCTGTGAGATCACTTGTCAATGTTAGTGGAGGCTTCCAACATCTTGTCGTAGTACCTATGCGCGAGTATAAGAAAGACGGGCGAATCGTAAGAGGGATCTCAAAAGGCGCTGCTGCATTTGCGAGAACTACTGGCACCGAGCTGGTCAAGCTGGGAGCCAAGGTGGCCGTTGGTGTGCAGACGGTTCTCCAAGGCGCGGAAGACTTTCTCGGCCCGGCGACAGAATCTGCTACTTTCGCCGCCGAGGGAGATGACTCCGAGGACGAGAACAAGCAAATCAGTCTCTACGCCAATCAACCAGTTGGCGTATTCCAAGGTCTTCGTGGTGGTTATGCGGGTTTACAGCGTGACCTTATACTAGCGAGGGATGCTATTATCGCCGTACCTGGTGAAGTCATGGAGGGTGGCAATGCAGCAGGGGTCTTGCGAGCTGTCAGAAAGCATGCGCCGACAGTGATCCTTCGGCCCGCTATTGGTGTTGCCAGAGCTGGTGGTCAGATCTTGATGGGTGCCACAAATTCGCTGGACCCGGTTCATCTTCAGAGAGCTGAAGCGGTGAGTTCTGACGCATGTGTTCATAAGTTAACTCACTAACATTTGTGCAGAAATACAAGAAACATTAACGACATCATGATTTTGAAGCATAGATAGCGCTTGTTGCCTCAAATTGGAGCTCTTGAATATGCATTCTGGGGCTTGGTTGTTTTTCGGCCCGCGGAGTCTGCATGATTAGCCGGGATATCCCATTGGTATTTTACATACATCTTATTCGAATAGAATGGACTCGAGATCTTTCATATGTAGTGATCTGGCATTGTTTATTCAGATTCCCTCTCGATGCCGTCGCTGCATGTGTATATTGCTCTTTCGCTTGTATACTGGACGATTTATCGTCGAATGCCAATGGAGATTTACTGGAATCTTCGCACTTGATGGAGCCGTAGCGGGCCTAGCGTATGTTGGCTACGTCCCGAGGACCACCATGCTTCATTCAAAGTTCTACGTGGGCTTCTAATGGGTCAAGATCGCTCCAGAGCGGCTAAGCCTTAATGGAGTTATGTCCATGATCTGTTGACGTGTGTCCGTGAGGCAGCCTCCGAATCATATACCGCTTCGAGGAGGAACACGTATCTGCTGCTGTCCACTTTCGGACATGTATTCAGTATGTGCTGTGATCCAAGGGCCAATGCTTTAGGCGTCAAGAGCGGGTCAAGAAAAGTGAAGTCCTGCAGGCCGGAAAGGTGGGTGAGCTAGTCTGGAAAAGCATTGCAATGCACAATTTTGACATTCAGGTAGCCAAGTCAATGCATTTTTTTGCATCTATAATGGACTATGCAGGCATGGTCCGCTCCCATGCAAGGCGCTCCTTCGTGAACCGAAAACATGCCCTACGACAAGAGCAGAGAAACACAAACATACACAATATAGCACAGATTCCATCGCACTGTAACGAAAATGGAACCTCGACAACTGCAGGGCAAGTTCAGAATCATGAAATGGCGTATGGAGGTAGGAACTGGGGCTGCATGCAAAAATCGAGAGATCTTGAGGATAAGATCCCCAAATCAGTCGTAAGATAGTTGCGAACCCAATCTTGAAGATCATGAGCTGATGAATATGCCCATAAGCCATCCATCAAAGATTCTCTGCAGCTATATAAAAGAGCAATCCTTCCGACAACAATCAGATGTGTAGCCACCGCGGGGTTGATAGAGCATTGTCAGACTCATTCATCTCCTTTCCCTGCCTATAGACACTCACAAAGCCTCTGTAGTCCAGAAATACTTTGCTCGCAACGTCTTTGCCAAAAACTTCGATATGTCATTCAATCCTTTCGATGCCAGGGACTTGGCTGTGCTGCACGGGGCTTGTTACATGATTGCTCAAGACCGAGACACCCTCACCGGTACAAACGGCTCTCTTGATACCCTTCATCATAAAGGCGAGATTATAACGACAATGGCAACACGATTAAACGAGGCATCGCATTGCATTAGCGATGCTGACATCCTATCAATTGCTAGTACGGATTGGGGATGCCCGTTTTCTTTTGCTCCTCGTCGTGTCGGGATACGGAACTCTCCAGAGACATGTCTTTACACATATATGATAGGCAATTATTGACAGCCCATTGTGTAGTGCTTGTGGCCTTGGAGGTAACATATCTCGGAATTACAGTGCATATCGCTAAGATAAGGGCAGAGCGAAGGGGAGTCCCTCCAAGAGGCGACGATTCATCGAAAGGCACTGATGAAAATGCTTGATTTACGTGGTGGCTACCAGAGCTTTGAACACAATGCTCCGATGTTGCGAACTCTGGCTTGGTAACGGCATTTTCGTCATTTGTTTCTCACTCAAAGAACCGCAGCGAAAACACCGATGGTTACTGATCCTACCTTAGGGCTGATATGGCGTGAGCGATTCAGTTTGCTCGGCTGCCTGTGAGACAGACAGATAACCAAAAAGCTGGTTGATTGCTTGAATCAACAGAGTAGATTTGGACTGATCTTGAAATGAACTGTTAATTTGTCTTTCTGTCGATAAAAGAGTACGTATTACTACCTTCCGGTCGGACGCTGGTGCTGTGTGAGATACGGCGAGCCAGTGCACGATTTCTCCAAGACGGCACTGACAACCAAACACAGAAAGAGCTACGCGATAAACCGCAACGGCTTGCGGAACTCAGGCACTTATCAAGATGTCCCATGGCGAAAGTCCCTAGATATATCTTCTCAGTAGCTCCCCGAGTGTACTTTGGCTCTGAGCAACAACTCGGAGCCAACCCATTTTGAGTCGACCGCAACGCGAATTCGCCCGTGTGGAAAGCGGAGAGAATACGACTAGTTTCGATAGGAGATTAGACTTCGCTATCGTGTATATAGATCAAGCTTCGCCTTATTCCTGTCCACTAATACATCTTGTGAAGCCATCTGTCTCCAGATGGTTATCGCAATATTCTTCGCTATACTATTCACTTGTGAAGTTGCTGCATCGACCAAAGCAATAGAAGGTTGCCACGGATCGTATATAGATCTGTTGCTGACACCATTTGTCCACCTTTCCTCAGCCACTTCACAAGAGGTATGTCTAAGCGCGATGGAGTAAGAATAGCGAATTGTTCAAATACTTCCCTCGCTATTCACCGCCTTCTCCCGCTCTAGTAGCTCCTAGCAACGCATTGCTGAATAGTCAAAGAGAGGACATGATGATGAGGTAGATTTGGGCGAAATGTGGGGAGATAGAGATTGTTCTTCGATGTAGATTGCGTGCACGAAGGGGTCGAAGATGACTTGAATTTTGGAGACCGTGTACTTGAGCTGCTGTATAGGCGGTGTTACCAGGAGTGTAGGGTTGACTGCATGTCGGTCACATGGTCATGAAGGTACTGGAATGCTTCAGAGTATGAATCTGTGCTGGCGATTGGCACAATCGCTCGACGTTGGTCATCGTGTCGTCAGGCTTGACATACAAGTGACTAATAAGTACGGAGGTAGGGAGCGCAGTGCTAGATCATCGGTACAGATTCTTGTCATTGGGAGACCTGTAGGTCACTACGGATCCTGCACAGACACGTTGGGGACTAGAGAGCTTAGTGCTAAGAATGAACACTGCTGTTACTAGATTCTGTCGTTTCGCCAGGGGAGATTGTGAAGCATCGAGGCAGAAACCCGTAAGCCTCTCGATCTGTCGCATTGACTGCCAGAGTTAGTGGCCGTTGTGTGCAGGGTTCTACATAGTACTTACAAATCGACATGAACAACATCCCGAACTCATCGGTGTCTTCCAGCCACAGTTGCGTCCGCAAATCAAGAAATGGCCCAGGAGTGATAAACATAAATTCATGTTGAAGATACTGCTGGCCCTGCCACTGAGCCAACCATCGTTCGTAGAGACCTTTCCATTGTTCCTCCGAAGTCGCATTCCAGAGGTACTTTGGGGCTGGGGCGGGTATGTATCCAAGTTCGTGGCAGTCAAAGGATGGGATATGGTGATAGACCTGAATGACGGGGTACAGGTTAGCAGAACTGGAGCTGGCTTGAAAGTGGGATACAATTGGCTCCGTGGGAGGCGTAAATGGTGAATCAAAAATAGGAGGAGTCGTGACCCCAAGTCCACTCACCGAATATGCCCAGTGCAAGAGATAGAGGGTAAAGATAGCTCGGCGTTTCGACGTAACATGTATCCAAGCTTCCCATGACGGTACGCAATTCTCGGTCTCTTCTTCTAGTATCATACCCGAAAGAGCAGTGTGGCGAACAACCTGTTGTATTTCTGAAAAAACTTCACTGTCGAGGAACGGTATCGACTGTTGGTCTTTGGCTGGAAAGACTAGCATAATCGCATAGACTGTCATTGCCTGTAGGGCTGCCAGAGAATCGGCCTCGTCGTAACTCTTGAACTACCACGGGTTAGTGACCGATGCTTTGTTCGATCTTAGGTTGATTTTACATTATGGAATAGAGTCTTGATCTCTGTCAATATTGTGCCCTGCACGAGGGCATTTGTTCCACTGAATTGACTATCCCACATTTTTACCAGTGTACAGCAGTTGGCGAGAGGTAGAGGAACAGTGCTTCTGGAGATTGAATGGTGAAACATTGGTGGAAGCTGGATGCCTTTACATAGGATCCGTGGCCAAGTTCGAAGTGCTCTCAGAAGAGTCTCCATGCTATGCTGTACCAAGGGCGGGGTCATGGTTTGGGACAGCGATGATAGCATCCATGGTTCTCCAAGCGCTGGGAAGCCCGAGGTTGTTGAAAATGTTCCATTGTAAACCGAGTTCTCAAATGGGATGAGGTCCAGGGACGCGTCTCCACTGCCGAGTCCCTCGATTGGAAAATTTCTGTTCAATAGATCGTTACACAAGACATCCATCACGTTGCCCGCGCTGCTTTCACTGGGCGGCACTGAAGCTCCGGTGGAGGAGGTGTGGTTGGTCGGATGGCTTAGTGACTCGCTGTGGCCACTATCACTGTCCGGACTTGATGCATATATACATGGGATCTCCCGTAGAGTACATCTCGAGCAACACGGCCGCTTCAGATCGCATTTTGCCTTTGCAGCAGCGCAATGTTGGCATGATTTCTGCCTCAGCGATGCTGGTTTTACAGTTCGAGTGCATAGCTTCAAGTGGCGTACTAAGGATGATTCTAAGATTTTGAGCTAGAAGCCTCATGAGATATATTCTGTGGATACCTTACTTTGGCTGAATGTCTTTTTGCAAGTCAAGCATTCGTGTGCCGACCTTCTGGGAGAATGGTTCTCCATTGCTTGGTTGTCAGATACAGACGATAGAAACCGGAATGAAGGTTGAAAGTATGCTTGAAAAGGGTTGTGCAAGGCAGGTCGGATTGGGACACGCTGTTCCTATGTCCCATCTAAAGCTATCGAGTCACAATGATATACGAATCCTTGATGCCCTCCACTTACCAATCATGTTGACATGGAAGCGATCGACACAAGAACGTGTGATAAGATTCATGAAGCACTTGTGACAAGGTAACGTACGCGGAACCCCGGGTATCTAAAGGTGGGACTCCTGGCATCTTTGCCCAATGGCAAGGGAATGTACTTTTTTCCTCCGTCTGAGGCCCAGACTGCAATTGGCTGCTGGGGCGGGAGATCTGCTGTAGTGCTGACTCCATCTGCTCGAAGAAATACAAATACTGTTTGAAACATCATATGAAGGATTCGCTAATTGAAAGCTGAAAATAAACCAATCTGGAAGACGTGAGACGGGATTTTTGAGATCCCATACGTGACGGCAATTTCCTTTCCGACCTTACTTTGTTCTTCATACGGATCCCGAGCAAGTCACTTCATTTTCCCTCGAACTTTTAAAGTTCCGATCTTCTGACTGTCTGTCCGCTGGCGAAAATGATCAACCACATCTTTCTCATGGTATCAGCTTCAAAACTGCCTACACTCAGGTCATTCTATCGTACTGTTCTTCAGCCACTTGAATATACCGAAATGATAGTCGTTAAGAATGGCAACCTCTGCGGATTTGGAAGCGACTACCCATATTTTTGTATGTCCTCGGCCCTGTCATATTTCCCCTCTCCAATGGAGCGTTCCAAGGCCTCCTTTCTCCTCAAATGAATCTCGAGGCGTGACCAAATAAGCATCTCCTGACTTCTCAATTCTCGCAGGGCTCAGTGGGTGCACTCCATTCTCTTCTGAAAAGATCATTCGCCGGAGACAGAGACTTTCCAACGCCGTTTTACTCCGCACCTTTTAACTCGAGACTACAGCATAAACGCACCGCTACCCTCAAAGAACGCGTGAATTGAAAGAAGAGCAATGCTGACGAGTCCTTTCTGCTTTAGAAGCGCTTCCTGAAGGAAAGGAGCCAGTTCCCACGCATATAGCCATTGAGGCGAAGGGTAAGAATAATCTGATGGGAAACCGTGAAATACTCAGCTTAAGAACTGACATTAGTCTAGATACCGCCGCAGTGGATAGATTCTACGAGCTCGCCATGTAAATTTCCCTTTCCCAGCAACATCACACAGGAGGCAAAAGGCCCATTGCCCGCCGCATCAGGCAAGATAGACACTCGAGTGCATTGAAACGTATCAGGCCAACATGTTGACTCGAATCATAGCAAAGCAGGTGGAATTGATAACGGAAAACCAGGAATTCGACCAGAAATGAGCAGACAGCCTTATGTAGGTTTTCAACCCGGGCCTTTTCCCCAATCAGCTACCCCACAAGTACATTGCTTTCCAATGTGCTTCCTAGATCTGGGTATAAGAGTAAATGCTAAATTCTCGATCATCGCAGTACTCGGCGTTTGTGCTCGATGCTGACGGAAACAACTTTGAGGCCGTCTCTGTGGTGAAATAAGCAGAATGAGAGGGCATGGGCGGGAGACAGGGCCAGGCAATGACTTGTGAAATAAGTGACTGTGTAGAAAACAACGATAGAGAGAGAAAAATTACTGGAGACATCAGGACCATCATCACCTGCATTTGCAAACCAGATAAAGAAACCTAGCCGACCTGAAAATGGCTTAGAAACCACTGGCTGAATTCAATGCAAGCTGCTGGCAGCCTTATTTTTTCAGTTTCCACATCACCCTGACTTGCCGATGTCGTTGATGACAACAACCCATCAAACACGTCTCGACTGCAGCCCGCCGTACGGAGCCGACCTGTCAGGCAAAGTGAAGTTGATCAAGCGGGGTGGCGCTCGTACACGTGGCTGTGATGATGGCGAGACCATCATCTCTGTTGGGTGAGCCGGTGCGGATCTGCCATTTGTCTGGCGACAGCCGGGCTGAGTGTTGCTATCAAAGGTAGCTAGAGTTAACGGCATGAAAAATGGTTGAAAGGCACTGCAATCGAGTCTGCGATAGGAGATAGATACAAATATCCGTAATTCGGGGTTAGCTCGCGACTCATGTTGGAGAGTTGCTGCTCAGCTCGCTTCGCAAACGTAGTCGAATAGGGGTGAAACCTCGGGAGGTCTCGTCTGGTCTCAACGTCTTGCCTTCTTCCTTGGGCCTTCGAAAGTCTTGTCCCTGTCTTACTCTTTCGGTAAGTAACAGGTGCATCCTGGAAGGCTGCATGATATATCGAATGCCGGTGCAGCCACGATTCGTGACGGGTGTATATTGGCTGATAGCCGAGCGGATGCGGCGGCCATCTCATCAGTCTCTCAGGGAGTCAAAGAGCCCAGATCCATCCCAATCCGGATATTGGATTGAGACAGTTGCTCGAGTTGGTCAAAGGACGAGCCATCATACGAACATTACAAGGCGCTGTGCAATACATGTACATAGGTATCTCATGAGGCGACCGCAGTGTTAGAGCACAGCAAGTCGGGTAGTGGACATATCAAATGCAATGCTGTTATACGTACAGAGAAGCATCTTCTGGGGAACATCAAGTGTAAGGCGAATGAAAGATGTTAGTCTGTCGTTGAGTAGGTTAGCTTAGGTCACAGACTCTTGCACTTCTCCGGAATACGCAAACAGGGTATTGGTATTAAGGTAGTGCTCATTCTCGCGGCTAGATTAAATTAAATAGAGGATGAAAGAAGTGTGGCTACCGAAAACAGCCAGCCAGACGGCCAGCCAGCCAGCCAGTGGGAAGCACTAAATTCCTTGTGAACTGTTCTGATCCAAGATTGATTGATCCAAGATCATAGGTCGTCATAGACATAAACAATAGTGAGTGTTTGTCATGATCCCAGTGGCGTGGTTTAGGTGTATTGTAGGAATTGGGTGTGGCGTGGCATGTGTTTAGTCAGGGAGATAGGTACTCGTAGGTGCTGTTCGGTCGGCTGGCCTTCCCCATCCTTCCCTCCAATTCTAGTGCAACCAGGATCCCAGATAGACAGGGCAGGGCAGGCATAGGTACCTATTATTCACTAATCGCACGCCCACGCCCCCTAATAATTCACTGACTCAGCCGCGCATCTCTGGCTCTGGCTCTGGCTCTGGCTCTGGCTCCGAGACCAGGCCGGGCCGTAGATAGGTACCTACCTACCCTACCTATGATACAACACTTAAAGACCCATCCATCACTTGTTCCCCGGAGGCAACCCCCATTCAATTCCAACCCAATCTCCCAGTCTCAATACTATTACAACAACACCAAGACCAAGACCAAGACCAATACTCGATCGCATAAATCCAACCAACCCTCCCATCGTCTTCAGCCAACCTTCCTCACACAACAATCTCGATCGACTTGAATTAATTTCCAACCACTTCAACTCTTCCTCGCATCAAAGCCTCGTCAGCAGCAAGCGCCACGCTTTGACCAGACCTCGTCCTTATCTCGAGTCATCATCACAAGACCGCCTTCCTCACTTCCTCCTCGATTAATCTCCAACTCGTCGATAACCTCACAAACATGCCTTCATCCGTCTCCAGCTCGCGATCCCAATCCTCAGAGCTGTCCGAAACAATGCAGATCTTCGTCAAGAACGTTGCCGGTGACAGTAAGCTCCCCCTTCCTCCCCCATCCTCCGAGCAGCCTACGGGGCAAGATCTGGGGGAAGAACACGAGAAAGAACACCAACTAATAAAGTTTCCAGCATTTCCCATGACCGTTCCAGCAAATGCATCGATACACAACCTTACGACGCTTCTTTCAGTGCGAACCTCACTTCCAGAATCGGATCTCCGTTTAGTCTACGCTGGCAAGCACCTGTCGTCATCGAGTACCTTGGCAGACTACAACATCAATCGAGAGGCAACTCTCCACATGGCCATGCCTCTCCGCGGCGGCATGCCACCCAAGAAGATCCGCTGTACATACAAAGATTGTAAGCAAGGCGCGCAGAGAGTCATTGGGGACTGTGGTTTCTGCAATGGCCACTACTGCGGAACCCACCGCCTGCTTGAGGACCACAAGTGCGACGGTCTGGAAGACGTAAGTTCTCCCATATGTCCTTTGAAAGAGCCGGAATGGTGGCTCGTTGGATTGGACGAAGAGCTCTGGGCTAATGCGTGTAATGTTGTACAGTGCAAGAAGGAGTCTCATGACCGAAATGCTGCCCAACTCAACGCCGAACGGACGCATGTTATCAAAGGAATCTAGACGCATATTCGGGCTTGTGCATATGGGGTTTGAGTTGAGGCGTTTTTCATCCGGGGCATTATCGCATTGTATCTACAACGACCTCCTTTCGACGTTTGGGTGATTTTAGCGGGCGTACGAAGTACCGGATCATGGGCTTCATTTGTGCTCGTAGATAATATCGAAATTCCAGACACCATATTCCACAACATTCACAAGAAAACACTTTTCATAAAACGGACTGCGACTGTACGTGTATCATCACAGCTCGCTGGGCATTACGTAGGACATATTAAAGGTTTGATCAGCAACCAAGCACCTTCGCCCAGTTTTAGGGCGTCTGCACGACAACAGTAGCATTCGATCGAGCCGCAATATAAAGCCCAAATCAGCATAGTTCACAATAATACATGTTCATTCCCCTTTAAGAAATCCCTGAACTAAACATCATTATACCGCCGAGATCTGACACAAACTTCATATTGTTTCAATTTGGACTGCAGAAAGAACATCAAACTAAGATTCCCGCATGTTCACGACGCAACGAATGCAGTCACCAGCCTTCATATCCTCGAAAGCGTTGTTGATCTCGGCAAGCGGCTTACGATGAGTGATGAACTCGTCAACCTTGAGTTTTCCCTTCATGTAATCGTCGACCAAGTCGGGAAGCTGCGAGCGACCCTTGATTCCGCCAAATGCACACCCCTATGTTCTGTTAGTACATATCTGATTTGTAGGAAATGAAAGAAACCAACCTTCCAGACACGACCAGTGACCAATTGGAATGCTATGTATGACACGTTAGCTTATGCAACCGGGACTTGAAGCAAAGAAACCCACGTCTTGTCGAGATCTCTTGTCCAGCAGCAGCAACACCGATGACGATGCTCTGTCCCCATCCCTTGTGGCAAGCTTCCAAAGCCGCCCGCATAACGCCAACGTTTCCGGTGCAGTCAAAGGTGTAATCACAACCACCATCAGTCATCTCAATCAGCTTCTCAACTATAGACTGGTTCTTGAGCTCGCCGGGGTTCACGAAATCCGTGGCTCCAAACTTCTCTGCCCAGGCCTTCTTGTTTGGATTCAGATCAACAACAATGATCTTGCTGGCCTTTCTCACAACAGCACCCTGGACCACGGACAGACCGACGCAACCAGCACCGAAAATAGCGACAGTCGAACCTTCCTCGACCTTGGCAGTCTCAACAGCTGCTCCGTACCCAGTTGTGATACCGCATCCTAGCAAACATGTTCGGTCCATTGGAGCGTCCTTTGTGATGGCAACCACGGAAATATCGGCAACCACGGTATATTGTGAGAAGGTCGAGGTTCCCATGAAGTGCAAAAGGTCCTTGCCCTTGCACTTGAATCGCGAGGTTCCGTCTGGCATAACACCCTTTCCTTGCGTAGCTCTGATCTTGCCGCAGAGATTGGTCTTGCCGGACTTGCAGAACTTGCACTCCTTGCATTCTGGTGTACTGCAAATCTTTTAGATATACACTGCAAATGTCACAAGAGCTCGACTTACTAAAGGGCAACAACATAGTCTCCTGGCTTGACAGATGTGACACCTTCTCCAACAGACTCTACAATACCAGCTCCTTCGTGCCCGAGAACGATAGGAAAGGCTCCCTCCGGATCCTTACCAGACAGTGTGTAGGCATCTGCAGTCACTATCAGCTTGTGCAGACTGCTGTCTGATTGTAACTCAACTTACCAGTGTGGCATACACCGGTGTAGTAAATCTCAATGCGGACTTCGCCAGCTTTTGGTGGGGCGACTTCAATTGTCTCGAGAGTCAAGTCCTTCCCGGCTTCCCAGGCGACGGCGGCCTACAAAACAGCGTTATTATATGATTTTCGACCCATGATAGCTTCGTAATTTACTGACCTTACAGGTAATCGTCTAGAGGTACAGAGTTAGCAGGCACCATGACGTAGCTGCGAGGGTAGAGCGATCAAGGGCTCTCGAAAGTGCAGGTGCGGGGTCGTCACATACCTTTCCTACAGTCGAGGACATGTTGGCGGGTTGATGTTTATGTTTATGTATAGATGGTTGATGCTGTAGATTGAGGACCTTGATGTCTCTTTGTCCGAGTACTATGAATGATCAGAACGAAGTGAGGAGAAGAGAGTGGTGGCTCGGACAGCTTTGATGTAGGTAGGCTAGGTATTTGGCTGGCAAGGGCACTCGGTAGTGGGGTTCTGGTCGATTAAGATTAAGTTCAGGTTTGTTTCGAGCTCACAGAAGCATGGCGGGGTAAAAGCAAACAACATGCCACCTTTCTTCCCTCCCTCTCCTTCGGACAAAGCTCGCAAACACGGATTCCTGGTGAGCAATCGAGAACTGCCCAGGGACAGGTCACATCATCGTTTCAAGAGCTCTTTCTTTCTGAATGGCAGTCCAGCTTCTGCGGTGGGGTACAAGGTTCTCGTCCGCATCATAACGGCTTGATTACGGTACCTGCTGCGCGAGGATGATTCGGCGTACAGCAAGCCCTTGACTGAGACAGACGGAGAGAAGAGGTATGAGGCTCGCTGCTTTCTCGGGATCTTTGTCCCAAAGAGGAGTATAGATGCAGGCCGGACCATCTCAACAACCCACCAGCCCACCAGCCCGAAGGAGCAATACTTTGCTCAAATGTTACAGTACATTCTTTGTCTGATTGGCAGCTCATAGTTCCCCATCATAATAAAGAGAGCGAGTGCGCTCCTCAGCTCTCGACTTGAGTCTCATCATTGCCTTCTCAGCCATCCGAAGAGCCACAGTTGCGGAGTTTTTACTTCACGTAGGCAGAGCTACTTTTTTCGGCTCTAACCTTCGGACTTGTCTTTGTACTTTCTCATCACCATTTAGGCCAAGCCGTACAAACAGCCTCACCTTCGAGCATTACATCACTGTTTGCTATGCTTCATCATCAAAACTGGCTGTCATGGCTAACATCGCCTCGACGATGCATCTCGGATTTCTTTCGCCATCTCAGTCATGGTCAGGTGACCATGTGGGGCTCCTCATTTCGAGGAGTCTGAACTGGTGGACTTTGAAGGCCTCCCTTCACAAGACCGTGAGAAATTCAGGATCGGTAATATGAGAAGACTCAATTTTGCCATGGTTATGCAGACAGATCCTGGGCCCGATTACAGGTAGGAACAAAAGTCATACTCGATGGCCTGGCATTTATGTCGGGATCTCCCTCGGAAGCACGCGAATACTCAAGCGTTCTTTCCTTCGGTTGCCAAGTGAGTCTGACCTCACTCCCCTTTATTCTGCTTGCTTCAGAAGTCTCTCATGACAGCAGGGAACCATTGATATCAGGTAGCAGAAAGAGGAGAATGGCGATGACCATCGCTGCTGCGTTGTCGATCTGGCCCTCTGTCATGTACCTGGTCATTCTTGACTTTCTTGAATAGCGGGGAAGAACTAGCATGGGAGGAAGCAGGCTGACCTCCAATACGGTCTCGCGATATTCGTATGCTGTCGGTAGCTACAAGATGTATTTGCCGTCTAACTGAGATGGCCGAGTAAGCCGGGAACATGTCGCCACTCGCCTCACATGCTCTTCCTTGGGATTTCTGAAGCATAGAGTCATAGAGCTCGTCACCAAAATCTTACATTTCCGCTACAGGAACTATTGCCATCTTTTGCAAATCTGAGTTATGAGACTCCATCTCCCTTGCCCTTATGTACATGGGAAGAGTCGTGCTATCCAAGACGCTCTCGTCTAAGCTGCCATCCTGAAATGTAAGAGAAACTGTCGCTTAAGCTACAAACAAACAAGCCGACGATATTAGACCAATATCCGCTTTTGGTATCCTGCAAATATGCTGTTCCGCCACAATCCACAAAATAGCGCCGGTCGTTTTTGCTGACAAAGGAAAATCGTGGGTATTCTTAAACATTAGAAAATCTTTTCCTTCAAATTTTGATGTCCTTAAGTCGTCAGACTAGACACCAACTTAATTGGTAGAATCGAATGCGCAGATTGCGTCTTGATATATTATTTTGGTGGGGGTGTGCCATTGGTGATCAGTTCGGTCGAATGATCGAGTTTGGTTGATGAGCCTGATGGATCTGCTTCAGAAGGTGACGAGCTGCTCTTGTTGGTTACAGATGATGTTTCTGTCTCTTCGGGTATTGTTGCAAATTTCTTCAGGACCTGCTTCAGAGCTGGCCGTCTAATGGGCTTACTAAACCCTGTGTGTCAGTGCAGTCCTCACGAGTGTGGTACGGAAGGCTTACCTGAGAAACATGTCCATTCCGGAGTCATAGCAGTCTTTGACATTGCTTTCCTCGGCAAATGCAGTAAGTGCGACGATGGGAGCGGAATATCCCATTTGACGGATGAGTCGGGTACTTTGAAGACCATCCAGATTTGGCATCTTTGGTCGATCAGTGGCTGTTTTTGGGATTTACACCGAGTGGCTTACCTGAACGTCCATGAATATCAAATCAAAGAATTCACCTTTCGACATGCTTTCCTTGACTTTATCATATGCTTCCTGACCATCCTTCGCAATCACGACATCGTAGATGTCTTCTAATTTTAGCATACTACGGCAGTCAGCTCATATAAATGTCCATCCGTGGTGGATGGGATGAACTTACCGGAGGACGATCTCGATGTTTATCAGGTTATCCTACACTCGATAGTCAGCATACGATACAAGACCCTGAATGTTCTTGAACCTGATACGTATGACATTGTCGCGATAGTGCATGGGTCTATTGTGTTATAACATACCTCTGCCACAAGGACTCGAAGTTTCGATCCTGGTGCTTTACCGGCGGCCTTAGAAAGCGCCGTGATTTGGTCGCTGGAGGCTTTTCCAGGAGGTGAATGGGCTGATGCCGAAGCAAAGAAAGGTTGACTGAGCCCAACGAGGCGTGGTTGCGAATCCTTCTCGAACCCTGGCTTGGGACTGGCGTCTCCTGGGGTTTTGGAGGTGGGTCGATTCCCGTCAGTATTGCTGTAAGTACTGGCAGGCCTCGACACTTGGGGGTCCGTACTTGACGTAGATGGCGCTCTCGATTTCGTATGCTTCAAAGGAATTCTCATCGTGAATGTTGATCCATGAGGTTCGACATCCGTGAGGGTTATGCTACCACCCATCAAGCCAGCCAGCTGCGAACAGATACTCAAGCCTAATCCAGTCCCACCGTATTTCTTGCTCAAGCCCAGATCACCTTGTACGAAAGGCTCAAATACTCGGTCTTTGAGCTGCTCCGGGATACCAGGGCCAGTATCTTCGACTTCGAATTGAAACAATAATGTCCGAGCATTCAGAGGAGGTGGAGAACGTGACCGCTCACGGTATTGTATCCTTGGGGTAACTTTGGGATCCATCGGGTTGATCTGCAACGCAGTGCCTATAGCTGGTTGAGATGAGTTGGAAGGCTTCCTCGAAATCTGCGACGTATTCGAGCCAGAATCATTCCGGTGCCGATTCCTGGAGTCCCGCTGGCTGCTCTGTTTGGATCCCATGGAATTCCTACTTCCCTCTGAAAGCGCCTCCGCCTCCCCTAAGCACTTGATACGAACCTCCACCTTTCCGCCTTCGGGTGTGAATTTCAGGCTGTTGCTGACCAGATTGATGATAACCTGAAGAATACGGTGCTGATCACCCCAGAGGAAAAGGTCTTTCAACCTACCGATTCCGGCAGGTCCAAGTGCCGGTAACGGCTTTTCGGTTGCAGGCTCAATATCCGATTCTACATCAGTGCTCAGAAACTTCACACTGAAGTCGATCTTGCCCTCCTGGACTTGCTTTGCAAAAATGGTGAGGATCTGAGTCTTGACATCGGACAAGCGGAACTCTCGTTCTTCGAGGCTCAGTTGCTGACCAATTTGGTTCTTGCTGAAGAGCAACAGATCGTTGAGCAGATGCAGTAAAAGGTCTCCAGACTTGTACACTATCCCCAGACTGCGCTTTATTTTCGGTAGATCATCTTCGCCCATGCAAACAGCACACATACCAAGAATTCCATTCAAAGGAGTTTTCAATTCGTGAGAAATATTGGCGATGAAAAGTGTCTTACTCTCGTTAGCGGCCTCAGCTGCCCTCTTACTGATCTCTAATTCCGCCGTCCTCTCTGCAACTTTGCGCTCAAGGCTGGAATATTGTAGCATAAGCTCGTCGGACATATCGTTGAAAGTACCTAGAAACTTAGTCAGCAAATGGCGGATGCAGCCCGAGAAGCACCTACTGGTCAATTCTGTGAGTTCGTCTGTGATGAGATGTTTTCGATCTCGCACTTTCCCCGGGATCTTGAACACGCGCCGCCTCTCATCCTCATGCCGCTCGACGATGGTCTTCCGTCTTGAATTCGGCGTTAAATGCTTGAGTTTCAGAAACAAGCCTTTTTTGGAAGGCTGAGAATTGCTGTTCCGATGCTCCAGTTCACCCATCTCATCCCCAGACAGGTCATGCTCATCCCTCTCAGTTCGAATACTTCCATTTGGAGTGTACCCGGGTGGTGCAATGGACTTTTCCGTTGCGTCTCGTAGCCTGCGAATAGGGCGCACACTGTAATGAGCCATGGGAAGAACCACAATTAGTATCAGCCCTATAGTGCCAAATACGCAGGCAAGGACGATGGTTTGAAGTCGTTTGATTGGTGACCAAGCCTCTTCATGACTTTGCTCCACTAGGAGTAGCCACGATACAAGCGTACTCTGTGGCCTCGCCCAACCAACTGCCACGCTGATATTCTGCTCGTTATCTGTCGTCAATTTGCTGTCGGCGCTGTTCACCGAATTTGGAAGGTAGTGTCTGAATCCATCGACAGCAGCAGGATATGATTTGAGGCTGAAATTGGAAGATCCAAATTCGGAGAGATTTTGACTACTGAAGTTAGAAGCGGCACGTAAGTCAGAAAGTCGAGGACATTATCTAGAAGATCATTACACGCGTCTACTTGTTGGGTACTAGACCAGATTTTGAGTGTAACCAGAAAGTTGCTTACAGATATCTTTGATGCCGATTTGATTGACCTTGAAAGGGGTTCGGGGGAAAGACATATTTGACATTGGCTTCGCCAATCGTTTCCGGGTCCGCATCGTAGTCTGGGTCAGACGGGCGCTGTTCATATCGAAATAGATTTTCTCGACGACTGGGACCAATAAGTAAAACGATTCCGGTCTTCGCCAAACCTTCGCGAGACTGTGTGACGCTAATGAGTGACGTTGCGGCAGCTACAACAGTCATATAACCAAGCACAATTTCCCGATTTAAGTTGTCTGTGATGGGCAGTGTAAGTGACACTAGGGCATACGAATCATTGATCTGAAGTGGCCCAAGCAGAAGCTCCGATGTGTTGTTTAGAGGCAGGTCAGTAAATGCAGCGGCTCTGGTTGCATTGACAGATGGGTCCATAGCGTCAGGCTCGTTGGTCTGTGTGTAGGTAATATTGGGGTAGAGCGCAGTTGGATATCCAAGGTCCGTATCGTCTCCAAGCATCGCATAGGTAAGGTTTGGATATTGGTAAGGCAATCGAATCCCAGGATTTGGTGCAGTCGCTTTGATAAGTCCCAAAGAAGCATTTTCCCTCCCACTCCCGCCAATGGTCGAGTTCCGAGAGAAGACAATAATCTGAAGTAAAGACGAGAAGCCGCCGCCTGAAATCACTGTGGTCAGCACAAGTCTAGTCAGCAGCTGGAATGACCCAATTCTCTGCCTCTTCCATGTTGTCGGCGAACCATGATTCAAGAACTCAGGAGAGCTGGACTGAAAAGAAAAATTCGGTCCTTACTATCCAGAGCACTCGACACATCATTCAGTGCGGCAGTCCAATTCATTGAGGTTCCGTTCCCCTTGTAATATGACTTCAACGCCTGATTCAGCAGAATTCTGGTGGTAATGGTCGCACATGTTGACTGTATGAGGAGGAGATCCGAAGCGATTTGGGATGCTTTCAAGCTCGCTGTGAGGCTGAGTTCCTGGGATGTGATATTGACCACGAAATTCTTGTTGTTGATCCAGACAGCGATAGACAGCACAGCGAGAGGTACGAGGGCTGTCAACAGTATGACTGCCCCCAGCTGCTCTCGAATGCCAATTCGCATCTTGGGATCGAATCGTTGGGTTCAAAGGTCGATGGTTCCGCCCTCATCGACCAATCGACATGGGCGAGGTCGTGATTCTACCGGTCTCGATGCATGTTCTGGAGCTTGATCTGAATTGCTGATGATCTGCGAGATGCAATTGAAGGGTATCGGAGCTCGTTGAGAGGAAGCAGTAGATGCGCGACAAAGAGGGGGTTGTCGTGTCTTCTCAACTCGGGTTGGATTGAGGTTGCTCAGTCAGGTTCTTGGGAGCGGCAGTCTCGGCGCGCGTGTGGTGCGGTGCGGCGCGGGAAGAGCTCTCAGTGAAGAAGAGGAGGTAGGGAGGGATTAGATGAGAAGAGTAGAGAAGATGAGACGGAAGCAAGCCACGCCACAGCCTAGCAACTTGGTTGTTGTGTACGGACAGGTCGTAATGTCATAGTATCGTCTGCCTTGATTGCCTGCCTCAGACGCTGAGCAAGCAACTGATTGTTCTGATGGGCGAGGCGGGACGCGGTACGAGATGTCGTGTGGTGTGGTGTGGTGTGGTGTGTCGAGACGAGAGTCTACCTAGGTAGGTAGGTAGATGAGTAAGGGTCTAACGAAGAAGAAGGAGAAGGAGAAGACGATTAAGATTAAGATTTCGAGTTGCGCAGGGAATCTGGAGCGGAGACCTGAGCGAGCGAGCGAGGAACGAAAGTCAGTTTGGAAAGTTGGAGAGGAGAGGAGAGTCCAGGCCGGTCTTTTCTTTTCGCTCAATTACAGGGGAGTAAGGTACGAGTATAGGTAAGTAAGGTAGGAGGCCTGGGCCTGGGCCTGGGCGTCGCCTGGGGGCTCAGCGAAGGGGAAGGGGAAGGGGAAGGGGAAGGGATACCTACCTCCTGTAGCTAGGTAGGTAGGGACGGGCTGTGGTTCAGTTCTGTATTTATCTTGCGCTCTTCGATCACCCCTCTCTTTTCTCTTTGCTCTGCTTTGCTTTGTTTTGCTGACCAGTCCACGACCCCACGCCCAGCTGTAAGTAGTCGAGATTTTCAATCGGTTATGGGCTACATGTACGTGCATCGCAGGCCCTGTTTGCTCCTGAGGTCCTCCTTCAAGGCTTCACGAACTTACTAACGAAGACCCTGCCCTGCCCTGCCCTACTACCCTGACCTGAACCTGACACTGACAGATGCCAATTAAGAAACTAAACGCGGACACCACTGGATTAGGCCAGCGCTACTGGGTTTGCGGTTGGCTGTCGCTGACTTGCTGTCTACTCCGTACCTAGGGACCGTCTAGGTAATTACCTGAAGAACTCGTTCTGCATTATTATTGTTACCGGTTCTTATCTTTTTCAATTTTATTCATCAAGCTGGGATCACCTTCCGCAATTATGAATCTTGCCATGAAATTCAATCATATCCACTTCCTTCAGGCCTCCCGAGTAACTCCGTCCTCCGTCAACCTTTGCACTTCACAACTTGAATAAGCAACGAAAATTTACCCTCCTTTAAAAAGGTAAAGCATCGCCTGTAGGTATCGTATCCACCAGTAAGCAAATGTTACGAAGCGAGCTGGCACAGTGAGACCAGGCATAAACCTTACGAGCTTATCCATGTCCGTCCGACCTTACGACGGTGTCGGCGGGGATGCTGCCCAAAATAAAGTATTGCCTGACAAGGTTCCGGAGGCACAACAGACTCCCCTGGAAAGGCTCGTCCCTACCCGGATTTCAATTTCCATCCGATCCCTCAAGATTCCCATGTTGGCGGCCCATGCCTGAACACTAGCCAGCCAGTGGAACCGGTCTGTGTTTGAAACTCGGTGGGTAAAATAAATCCACCCATCATCCCGGCATCAATTGTCTCTATCAATTCAATAAACAATATGTGTGTAAACATTTCTTAATACCGTTTAAAACCTCATCAATGACCCTTCTTAAAGTGGGGTTTTGAGCCCCTGTCCAATAGCCAGCTCTCACGCACAGCAGAATGCGAGAAGACCTCCTGCGCATCAGCCCACCGCAATATAATCGTTCAATCGGAATGACTGTCATACATTCGGAATCAATACTACCATTGGGACTTCAAACAGACATCCCAATGACATAATTGAGAAGCAATGTCGAGTATTGTCTTTCACCTTCATCGATTCTTCAGAGCTCGCTAACACATACTAGTGTCAGACTGATGTTGGCGCCATCTTTGCCCATCCCAAAGGAAGCCAATTACCGAAAAGAGCCATTGTCGTCAGAAAGTCAGCAACTATAGCAAGCTACCTTGGACCTCATATCCAGGAGGTAAGTCGGCATTTTGTTCCAGAATAAATGGCTTACACGGGAACAGTCTTCACTTGCCTCCCATACTTAACGATAAGATGGGCTGGGAGCAGTCGGCCGAAAAGCAAACCAACTTTCAGAATTGAAAGGACAGCGGAACAGAAAGAGCATGAGAAACCTTGGAAAATGAAGTATAAGTTGATACAGGTCAATGGTACAACTGAAGCAAAATCGAGGAGAAAACGCTCAACGCTGTAATGGCAAAAATCCGGGCATTCGGCCTGGTACGAGTACTTCGCCTCAATGAGATCCTCGCATGACCAACACAGAGGAAACCGAAATAAGAGAAAGACTCTTGTCGCCAAGACGAATACAATTCGTGATATAAGCAATTACGAGAGGAACGGGAAAGCAATGCCTCTGAGGGATCCTGACGACACCTGTAGCGACACCTTTTCGTCAGCTGAGGTAATGCCTAATCAATTTGATGGATGGATGGAGAAACTACGACCCCCGAATCGAAACCCCTCAGCGGACACTCAAGACGATAACGAAGTGGCAGGTTTTTCGACGAGAACGATTAGCTAAATGGTCGCAGTGCTTATCTTCCTCACCCACCGTTACAATGGCACATTGTGTCCGTAAAGAGCACAACCAACAGACCTCCGGACAGATTCAACCATCCCACACCATACTTATTGAAAGCTGGCCCGACGCGACGCACAAAAAGCAAGAAATCCCCAGCGACTGAAAGACCAGTTCATTAGAGACAAATCATATTCCTTCATTTGGTGTTGTTGAAATGAACTCTTCGGATGTGCTCATCGTCTTGATGATATCCAACACCACGAAGAGTGCAAACACACTTCTGACAACAAGTAAACAAGCCGACCCTCTCGTCAAGAAACTGGTCTTCGACTTGGCCTCTTTCGTCTGAGTTTGCAGACGATGGATTTGGTTATTCTGCATGCCGCAAAGGAGGAAGACAGAAATCAGGATCGGGATCATTGCCTCCGGAGGTAATACAGATTTTCTTCTGACGCATTGAAGCAGAGAGGAGATTATACAGAACGTTCCAAAGCTGGCTTTTTGTGCTCATGAGAATGATCACTGGCTATACCAAACTGAAAGACTGGAAACTTATCCTTAAGTCGATCGCTGAGGGCATGAACGATGCAAATCTACCTCGAATCATTACAGACGCATACCCTTGCTACCTGGCTCTTCCTGCCCTCGTGATCCGCCATAATGAGGCTGTAAAGAAGAAATCGATAATTGAAGAATGAAGATCTAGTCCAGTCCAGTCCGAAATATGATTGTGAGACTTCAGCAATACGAGCTACAGGCAAGCCAATATTGACTTCCTTTCACGTCTGGACAATATGTCCAGAAGAAAATGCGACAATCAAGACACGTTCTAAGTGTCGCACATCCAGAATGGCGAGAGGTGTCGAGACCTTCTCAGAAGTATTTAGAGAGGCTTTCACTTTGCGCAGGCCAGTCAGAACAAGAAAGCCGGGCAAGCAATATCGTAGTTGCTGTGAATCAACGCCACTTCCTCTCGGCATGAATCTCACTTGAGTTCCATATTCGTGAAACAGACGCGAGAAGATCTGGGGAAAACAACAATATGATCTCCATCAGACGCCAAAAACACCACATCAAGCACGGCCGCCAAGCGATCTTCAAGTGTAGCGCGACTTTCCGCGTCTGTTTCGCGATTGTGGTCCAGCTGTCAACAACGTGCCGCCCCAACCCCCTTCTATTCTCGACTCTCGATTGGATCTCATCAGCCTACACCGTCGTCCAGTCCTCTCGTGTGGGGGGCTGCCCTTTATCCGGCATATCGCCAACGCTGCACATTGAATGTTTCAAGTTTTATCATTGGCCCAGCCTTCGGACGATTGAAACGGACAGCGCCAAGGCATGCAGGAGCCTGCAGGTGGATGCATTTGAGCACTTGCGCCACTGATATTCGTTCCAGTAGACGCGGTCCTCACGCTCTTAAAGATGTGTCGCGATCGTGACATTTTCGTGTTGATATTCGCTACGACATGCAGGAGATGCATATCCAGAGGAGTCACAATCACGTTATGAACGATTTGCGACATTTTGTGCCATGGGAAAAGAGTGGGGTAGGCAAGTGCCTTCGGTATATGAGATGATGGCCTGGGACGGGTCGCCTCTTCATATCCATATTTGCTCTCATTATTGTTGCGCTGCATTGTAAAGTGTCTTCCTTCAAGTGTTCCTGCCTCCTATCTGACACCAAGTACTGGCCTCGCTTCAGTACCTTGCATCAACAACTTACCGTCTCAGCCTTCGTCACACTTCCAAAACAGATCACTACACATCTTGTCAAACACCGCCGAGAGTCAACATTGATTTGATTATCATTCCAACCACAGCCGGGTTTCTTCCTTGACGATATGCGCAAGCTATGGCAACTGCCAGCCCAACTTTCCTCCGCCTTTGGCGGGACGACAAGTTGCGAACAAACCTGCTCTCACATCTGGATACAACCTCCATCTGTGCCCTACGCCTCACAAATTCGGAATGTTGCGACCTCGCAACTCCAGATTTGTTCACTCGAACCCGCCTGACCTTCACCCCAAGTTCTCTTACTCGCCCTTCCAGACTCGAGGCCTTGTCTCGTATAGGTCGCCATATTGACCACCTTACATTTTCCATGCCACACAGCCCGGCAACCTTTCTACCACCTCTCATAAATCCCATGACCGGCCGAGAAGTTAATTTCCTGTACACACCTCATACTTCGGGGGGATCAGTCTGCCAGCGGCCAAAATATGGATCGCCAGAATTAGCCGAACTTCTGACACAACAATATCCTCCGATTTTCCATGCGGCTACCAATGTGCCTGCTTTCGTCAAGGCAATGACATATATGCCTAACCTTCGACATCTCACCATCTCTTGTCCTGACCAAGACCCAGCTCAGCGGTATCGTCGCGATGCGGTCGATTACGCTCTCATCAGTTTGCGAATTGCCACTGAGCGGGCACCGATTGAGAGACTTGAGAAGCTCTCGCTCAACCACATCCACCCTTCTGGACTTGTGTATCTGCGCCATATGCCAGGCTATGGATGCACGCCATCAGCTGGCCGGAGGTGGAAGCAGATTAAGAAACTCAACATAACCATGGACGCATGGGACTTTCAAGGGTCGAGGCCGGGTCGTGACCATCTCAAAATCCTCGATGACTACATTCGAGCTTTCTCGTCTAATCTTGAGAAGGTTAGTTTTGGATGGGGCGGAAGAAGAGGTCCTTGCCCCTTCACCCTTTTCACCGACCCTCTCTTTGCTCCGCCCAAGTCGACTACCAAGCTGTTTGCGGAGGTAACTTCACCAATGTCGCCGCTGCCAGCTGCACCTCTCCGACCAGCAATGGCATTCCCGAATCTTCGATACATGCAGATTCGGAACTCAGCGATGTCCACCGAGCAAGTTTCCGACTTCATTCTTGAACATCGTCACACCGTAAGAGAGTTCGACTTTGAGAACGTTTTTCTCATCAATGGCGGTGTTTGGGAAGACGCCCTTGCGCCTCTGACGAGAAGTAGCGGCAGCGATGAATGGCTGTCGCAACACAGCGGGTCCGAGACTGGAAGCTCGACCGGCTTCCAGAGTCAGGATTACCTAGATCAACTCGGTGACTATGATGAAGTTATCGATACAGCCGGTGAGATGCGGTCTGAAGTCCTGCGAACATCTGTTCTGGTGAAAAAGAAGAGAGTGCATCGCAGGCGAAGACGCAAGCACAAGCACAAGGAGTCTAGTGGGAAGCTAGTCATTTCAAGTCCCATTCCCATTGCCGGACCTATCGAGGAGGTCTTGATGCCTACAACGTTCAATCCACATGTACAGGGGGTCCAACGCAATGCTGAGATGGAGGCAGCACAGCAAGAGCTAGCCGATGACCCTGACAAGAGAGTGTCGGCCCTGAAGAAGGCAAAGGAGGCTGTTCTGAAGCAACTAGGCAAGGAGTATTGTAGAAATCAGGAGAGGAAAGAACACGTCCGAGGATTCTTCAAGAACACGTGTTCAGCTGGGAGGAAGGGCAGAGCGCTCGTGGGACATGAAAGCACGGCACTTGTTCCCTTGATGTTTAGTCGATATTAGGGCTTGTGGTAAATTCTCAGAAGAGTTCCCTCACGAATGTATGTTGAATGATGAAATGGAACTTGTATATTCCAAGCATCATATCCTTCGGTAGAGGTGTAACTGATACCGCATGTTCTCGATGGGTATTGGGTATCGAAGGCTTTCGTGTACCCGGAACCACTTCGAGTCATCTGAGACAACTTTCTCCCAGAGGTTGATCTGACTTTCTTGACCTCTTGATGTTTCATAGCCAAGCAGCGCATGTTCAAGTAACCACTTCATTGGATACTTCTTAGGTGCTTCTGTGTTGCCGGCAGGTCCAAAGGTGGTCTCGGAGTAGCTGCCGGGGCTATCAACAATGAGCAGTAAGGTCCCCGGATTGACAGCGGAAGTTATGTTGAGAAGGAATTTGGTAGTTTTGCTGATCGATGCTGTGTAGAGTTCATTCAATGTGAAGAGTAGAGTAATGAGTGGTTTCTCTCTCCCAACCAAGTCAAGAAGCTGCTGTCGATCCAGCTCGAGGGCATTTGCCATTAAGAATGTTGACTCGACACTTCCGTCATTCAACAACGGGATGTTTGTCTGCCTAGCTGCAGCATTGGCATATTTCGAAAGGATAGGAATTGTGAAGAGCCCGCTACTGAGTTTGAGAGAAACATCTTTCCAATCCGCACTGTCCACGAGCACGAGGTCGATTTCCCGATCTATGTAACCAGATCCTTCTCTCCCTGAAGCTACCCGAGTACCACTATCTGTGATCGTCAAGCTTTCCAGTTTCAGATCTGCACCGTGAATAGCCGGGGGTTGGATGGTATCGCGGACATGTCGTAGGAAAGCACCAAACGCAACCACCTCAGCAGCCCCACCGCCAAAGGCGATGACACGCAGGGAAGGGATATCTCTCTTCCTTTCATTATGACAAGCTGGAAATATTGCAGAAAGATATTGTAGAAGGTCAACAAGAATTGACTGGTAGCAAAGAGCTCGGCTGGGACTCCATCGAACAGAGTAGGCCTCGAGGTAGTCTTTTCGGCCAAACGCGCCTTCGAAGTCTCTTTCGTAAAGTCGACCTTTGATCTCCTGCAGCAAAGTCGGCAGCGATTCTGAAGTCAGCACCTCCGGGAATGTATCTTTGAAGATGTTGAGTGTAAGCTGCTGAATTTTGAGCGGTACCACACACTCGATATCAACTTTTCCCGTCTTGGCGACAGGTTTCTCCTTGGGTTTTGTTGAACTTTTCTTGACCGCGCCATTACGGAGAGATTCCGAATCGTCTCGGACCATCCTTCCACCGTCCTTGACGGCTTTGCCATGCTTGCCCATGATGAAATGCCCGTGTTGATCTGAGACAACGAGTGCAGTTGGTCAGTTGATCTCGAAGTGATGTTGAGTTGGGCGAGAAATATTGCTGCAGGCAATGTGGCTGTGGCTGTGGCTGTGGCTGTGGCTGGCTGGCTGGTCGTGATTCTTGTAGCAGGGGTGAATGAAGAGGAAAAGAAGAAAAAAGCAGTGACAAATAATGTTGTTTTCACGACAGATCGGTATTATGGAGTAAGTAGTATGACCTACTCCCTAAATACTAGATATTGCCATTTACTGTACGTGAACTTTATTGCAATTGACTTGTGCGTTATTAGGTAGGTAGGTAGGAGGTAGGTAGGATAATGAAGAGTCGATATGTTAGGCACCTACCAGCCGCCAGCTACCCTGTGAATACCTACTTATCCTAAGCTAGAGGGCAGGGCTCAGCTCGAAGCGAGTACTTTACCTACCTACCTTACCCTACCTTGGTGCCGTGCGCCGCTTTCTACCTTATCAGCTTATGCCCGCAAACTACGTCAGGACCGAGCCGAGATATCAAAGACATCACTCAAATTGGAGGGGTCATCAGGATCTCGTCTGATTACTGTCTTTACCCCCCTCTCTCTGCGTTCAGAATAAGCAAACCGATTCTTGGAAGAATCGCTCTTCGTTTTCCTGCCATTCCGGTGAAGTTTGATGCACCCTTCATAGCATCGCCAGCATGCCTGGCCTGGCGCGCAAACTTCTAATATCTGCTGCCGTTGACGGCCTTCTTATCACAGAGACCCGACCAGGTCGGCCTACTACGAAAATTGCGTACAAGGACAATAGCATCACACAAGTCCCCAGAGATGGCGCCCATGTTGAAAGCAGCGAAAAGGGATTTGAGGCGTTTGGGCTTGTCGGTACGTTTGCTGTTGTTGACCTCAAGCTGTTGGAGGGGACTAATCTGGCTTGTCTGCAGGAGTGTTGACCGTCTCCAAATCGTCGTTTCTGATAACCATTGTCAAACGGCAGCAGGTCGCACAGATTCAAGGGAAAGCGGTCTACCGTATCACAGATGTTGCCCTGACCCCACTGTCGTCGAAGACCGAGGCGGAACGATCAATTGCAAACACCAAGGCCTTACATCACAGAAGAGATGGGGACCTCAGCATGGACGAAAGCGATACGGATGGTGAAGAAGCCGGCATATCTACAAGAATCAGTGATGACGTTGAAGACGATAGCCTGCCACCTAGTTCTGCTCTGACACCACAACCACACAGAAGGACAACCAGCGTGGCTGAGGATGTCATAGCACGGAAAGGTGGGTATGGCAGGTTTGCTCAGAAGTGGTTCTCAAAGAAGGGATGGACAGCGGATCAAAGGAGGAGCCTTGGAATGACCAATGCCGAGTCCAATGTTGACGGCCCTAACGTACAAGGCCCAGCGGATTTACGTGCAAAGGCGGAAGATTTATCTGACAAGGACGAACATTCAGGAGATTCCATGGATGTAGTAGATTCTCTACTCCCGAAAATACTGCGCACAACGCAGATTCTTTTTGGCTCGTCACAAAGTTTTTTCTTCTCCTACGACCATGACCTTACAAGGAGTTTTGCCAATCGAAACACGTCAAATAAAGATGGCCCACTACATACTCGTGTAGACCCCATATTCTGGTGGAATCGCCACATTATCCAGCCCTTCGTTGACTCCGGGCAAAGCTCGCTTGTGCTGCCTCTTATCCAGGGATTTGTTGGGCAGCGATCATTCGAAATGGACCCAAATCCCCCAAATTCCATTGTTGGCGTGGATGGCGCTGCGAAATCCTCGGTGGAATTAGTTGATCTCTCTGCAAATCAGAAGAGCCATCATATCTCGGACCATGAGGATGACAGCGAACCAACGTCGAGTGACGGGAGTGCTTCTAACAAATCATTCTTGCTTACCTTAATTTCGCGGAGATCTGTTAAGAGAGCCGGCTTGCGATATCTTCGCCGCGGTGTCGATGAAGACGGCTCTACGGCAAATAGTGTTGAGACTGAGCAGATACTCTCCGATCCATCTTGGAGCTCAAGGGGCAAGGTCTATTCTTTCCTACAGATCCGGGGTAGTATACCGGTATTCTTCTCGCAGTCGCCGTACTCTTTTAAGCCAGTTCCGCAATTGGCGCATTCAGACGACACGAATTACAGCGCTTTCAGCCGCCATTTCAGCTACCTCTGTGGCAGATATGGATCTGTTCAGACTGTCTCGTTAGTTGAGAAGCATGGTGCCGAAGCAATTGTGGGAGACAGGTATGAAATGTTCATGAAGCGTTTCAATGAAGAGTCTAGAAAGGGTGTAGGATTCGAATGGTTCGATTTCCACGCGATTTGCAGAGGGATGAAGTTCGAAAATGTCAGCTTGTTGATGGACACACTTGGTGAGCGGCTCGACTCCTTTGGGCAAACAATTGAGGTCGATGGAGAGCAGATGTCAAAACAAAATGGTATTCTGCGCACGAACTGCATGGACTGCTTAGGTACGTATCGAAAGCCTGTTTTCTACAGTTCTTTCGGAGGTCGGTGTTTTATCGTGCCATGTAGTAAAGCTTCCTTGACCGTCACTCACCGACTAATCATTGCGTACAGACCGCACAAACGTTGTTCAGAGTGCATGTGGTATGCGCGCTCTTGAGGGACAGCTGAAAAGTGAGGGCATAGACATGAGTCTCCAACCAGATCAGACAACACAGTGGTTTAACACGGTCTGGGCTGATAACGGTGATGCAATTTCGAAACAAGTTGGTCTTACTCTCTTGAATGATGTTTTCTACTTCAAGATTGACATCGGTTCACCTTCTCCTGATTTAATTTGATTTCTTGGCCAGATCTGTACAAGCACTAACCAGTTCCAGTATGCCTCCACTGCTGCCTTAAAAGGTGACTTCACACGAACAAGAAAGAGGGACTTCCAGGGTGCCATCAAGGACATGGGTTTGTCTATTTCCAGGTTCTACAGTGGGTAAGTAAAATTTTCAGCTGATATCGTCATGGCTGCTGACCGTCAAAGTATCGTGAACGATTACTTCAGCCAAGTCGTCATCGACTTTTTGCTTGGGACAGTATCATATGTTGTATTCGAAGATTTTGAAGCGAACATGATGAGCAGTGATCCTGGGGTGTCGATGCAAAAGATGAGACAAGCCGCCATCGAGACAAGTCAGAAGCTGGTCATCGCCGACGAACATGAAGAGCTCATTGGTGGTTGGACTTTACTTACACCTCATTTGCCCAATACGATCAAATCAGTATCTCTAGAAGAGTCTATCCTCTTGCTCACAGACGCCGCTGTGTATTCTGTCAGATTCGACTGGGATACGGAGAAGGTGTCCTCATTCGAAAGAATAGATTTACAGCACATATCCCAAATCATATATGGTCCATATATAACTTCAACCCTGTCAGCACCTCAGGTGGACGAACGACATAACGTGGGGTTGGTCATCAAGTACAAGGCAGGTGCAGACGACATTACCAGGGTGAACACTCGATCGATGTCAAATATTCAAACAAGAGCTGAAACGGATCTACTGGCCGGAAACTCGGTATCTGGGCCACAATCTGTCCTCAAAAGTCTCACAGGTGCAGCTGCCGTATCGGCCGCTCAAGAGCTCAACGTCTTGGCACTCAAGGCCGTGCCTGTACGATCGGCTCTCGCTGGCAACGAGTCCCGACTTAGCGAAATGGAACAGGTGAAGGATATTTGCTCCGAGATTGAGCGGATGGCACTTCATGGCCAGGTCGTGGAGGTGGGCACAGAAAGGAAGAGGATCATCGAGAGCGGCGATATTATCTCCCTCTCTGATGCCAGAAAGAGCACAGGGCTACTGGAACAGCTCACACATAGTATAAAGAAGCTCGTCTGGGCCTGAGAGGCATAATGGTATACGACGTGAAAAGGTAGATATATAGTCGAACACAGAACCTCCAACGATAATAAAATACACTGAAAACTCAAGTGCGAATGATAATTGGTAAGCATATTTTAGAGCTCTTATGTAATCTCGCCTCTTGACTGCTGTTGACTGATTCCGTGATCCTGCTGCTGGAATAAATTCGGAAGCTACCTCTGAAATCTCCGAGGTGAAGGCTGTTTTGAAGCGGCACTTGCTTTCCGTATAATAAACATATTTGTGCCGAGTGAAATCTACTTTATTTCTCGCTGAATATTCTCGTGGGCCGCGTGGGCCGCATTACGAGAGGATAGTAATGGCCTCGAAGACCCTGGGTATTTGAGACAGACATACATCCTTAAAGCAGTTGGGTCAAGTCAATGATGAAGCTAGTGCCAAGTTCAAGTCTTGATTCCAGTCCTACAGATGTAATTCGTCTTCAAAGAGAACGGAAGTATCCCTTGCATGGTTGTGTAAGAAAGCTAGAACCAAGCATAATAGCTTCGTCAGTTTGAGATACGAGTGTGACAGCTCTGCATGTAGGCAGTCGCTTCCTGAGCACAACCATGATCATCATATGGGCTACGAGGGATCGCAAGAAAGGCCATAACACCTGCCAAAAGTTGAACATCGATAATTTGAATTCTGATAATTTGAATTCTTGAAGGTCCATTCAAGGCCCACGTTCCTGCATGCATTTGTGCAATGACCGACTTCGCCTTATTTTACAACCAGCACTCCATGTCCTTGCTATAGCCAAACGCCAATTGCTGAAACATTCCAGCCCAGCATGTGTAGCCCGTCCGTCCACACTCAGATCATGAGTCTCTCGACCTTGTCCTTCAAGCTTCTGATCTGGTTCATCAGGTCGGAGGCCTCGTTAGTGGTAATGCTGGCGGCAATGACGGCACGGCTGACTCCACAGGCGCGGCCAAGGGAGGTCTTGCTTGGTACATAAACGTAGGGAACATTCTACAAAATATGTTAGTACGTTTACATTACCTAGATTTCACAGGATCAGGGGCGTACCTTGTCTTCGCACAAAAGTGGAAGATGAAGAAGGATAGCAAGAGGGGCAGTGTCTGCTGCAAGGATGATGATCTCAGAGATACCTCTGTTCAAAGTCTTTGTAGCCTCGTTGGCCCCCTTTTTCAATTGTCGGGCATGGCTTGCCTGTTGCACAATGTCCAACAACTCCTGGGTCAATGCCGCATCGGCGACGGGCCAAGCTGCAAAATGTCAGTATACGAAACCAATTATCGTACATAGTAGGCACAGATGGAGAGTTGCGAGAGTTACGAGCGTACCTGCAGATCCGTTTTGTTCTTCTGCCATTTTGAGGAAGAATTGATTCGAGATGGGATGCTACAAAAAGCTGTCAGTAAGTGATAAAGTTGCAAGAGGCAGCAGGAAGATGCGTGGGCTTACTTATACGAAGAAGCTTGTGGTTTAGCTGGTGCGCGCGGCTGTAATACTCAGGGTTCCTTGCGTTGGCTCGCCCTGGTTTGTTTGCGTAAAGTGCAGTGGCTTTTTGCGATCTCGAAGATTTTCGTGGTGGTGCTGCTGGTGCAGATACTCAAAAATTGTCAAAAAGATTCGGCGGCGCGCAAGGATAGTTTGAGGTTGCGCCAGTCCGTAAATAGTATAGCGTAGCGCCGAGCCAGCCTTTGCCTTCTTCAATCCATCATCAACTTCCATCGACGACACCTCTCATCAAGCTCAACGCCATCAATCAACCTGTCAATCATCGTCAATTCAGCTTTCGAAAGCTTCACGAATACCCACAGCATACCAATCAAGCTCTCCAGAACCTTCAAGATGGACGTTGGCGACAGTTTGGTCTATTGGTGAGTTGCCCAAGCAATGAACAACAACAAGGTCAAGATAAGCTTCATCACCCAGGACATCGGTCGTGCAGCTTCATCTTGATTATTCTGTCTATCTCTGAGTGGTTGTGCTAACTTCTTTTCCATCAGCCCGGTCTACGCAGTTCGTACCCCCTAAGCTGCAGCTTCAACCAAGCTTCCTCCTACTCCGCATCATCCACAGAATGACAATACAGGCATCATCAAGCTGACATCAATACAGCCATTCTTTGGTGCAATGGGCTGCACATCGGCTATTGTCTTCACCTGCTTTGGTGCTGCATACGGAACTGCGAAGTCTGGCGTTGGTATTTGTGCCATGGGTGTCCTTCGACCAGACTTGATCGTCAAGAGTAAGCAGCTTCTGTGGAATGCATCATGGAGCAAAGAAGTCTAATTCACACTTCCAGACATCGTTCCAGTCATTATGGCTGGTATTATCGGTATCTACGGACTCGTTGTATCAGTTTTGATCTCCGATGGCCTGAAACAACAATTGCCACTTTATACCGGCTTCATCCAACTCGGTGCTGGGCTTAGTGTTGGTCTGGCTGGTCTGGCCGCTGGTTTTGCTATCGGTATTGTCGGTGATGCTGGTGTTCGCGGTACCGCACAACAACCTCGCCTCTTCGTAGGCATGATTCTTATTCTTATTTTCGCCGAAGTCCTGGGTAAGTTGCTCTCACACAGTCTTTAGAAGCTGGATAGAGCATGGAATATTTGGTGTTCTGTTCGAGGTTTCGAAATGTCGGACTCCATGCAAATGTACTGACAACTGACAACAGGTCTTTACGGCTTGATTGTCGCTCTGCTCATGAACTCGAAGGCCAGCTTGGATGTCTCGTGCTAAACGGGCTCGAGGCGACCATAAAGAGGAGCCATTGACAATCTACGAACGCACATTCTCCTCGACGACTATTGTGAATATTGGGTGGCGGTGACGGGAAATGGTACTGGCTGGCGTGGCGGATTTGGGGGCCGTCCAAGGAGGCTGTGAAGTGAGACGGGGCACGTCCGAAACTGTATGCTCTTGCTCGCTTTTAAGTTATTGGCGTTTCCGAATGCATAGAGTAGAGATGACATCGAAGGTGGGTCATTGCGACCGTGTATGCTAGTATTTCTATTGTTGGCATCAATGAAATGTTTTGCGCTTTGAAGTCTCTAGCCTTTGGGGGTGGCAGTGGTTGTGGACAGTAACTATCGAAAGTATCAGCACTACGGCTGGCAAGCCCAAGCTGCCAAGAAAGTACAGACCTTTGTTGTCATTAGATTTCGAAGCGCAGTGAGATGAGGCAATGGTGTGTTCTTTCAAGGCTCCCACAAATCAGAGAGCAAATCATCTGTCCGCTCTCATGGCACCGCACTAGCATGTCGGCGTCTCGTTATTCCTGTTCAAGTAAACAAAAATGCAAGCGATGCATCATGGCATATCTTGTCCCACGATACAGCTCTGGGCATGGCAAGTAGCCTGTCAGTCCCTCTTTCACCCCTACTCCTTCGGCATTCTCCTCGTGCTGCCAGTCGGGATATCCGGCCACTGTTCTTTTCATCCGCACTTCCCCTCGTCGTCCAATCACTATGAGTTCTTTCCCGCATCGACCCCGCAACTGTATTCGAAGGCGTTGCTGTCACCTCTTTAGCATTGCACCATCTCAGATCCAAACGCAACCCGCGCCAAGCACTCCGCAAGTTGTCTTTCCAATCAGCTGGCAAAAAATACGATCAAAAGAGAAATGAGCCGTGTGAAATTGCTCGGGGTGGGTATGTGCCACTGCCATGCGCCTTTAGTCCAAATTTTGATATCGCGATCGCCGGGCTTTTCTAGACCTGTATCTCAATAAGCCGTCTGATAGGAGCCGCGGTGGAATTTTTGTTACTTTTGCCAGGTCTACAAGTCTATAGCTTGAAATCTTTGCCTAGGGCCCTCCAGATATCGTTATCGGCAGGCAGTACGCTTCCTCCTTTGAGTTTCTCGGCCATATGTGATCGAGAGCCTGATGTTCTTAAGTAAGTCATGACTGTCGAGTTAAGGTTCAGAGGACAAGGGAAGGGCATCGAATCTGCGTTGACAGACGGAGGTGATTCGCTGCTGCCACCGTTCCGGCATGTGCCACATGGCGAGCACACATGGCAGGAGACCTTGAACATTGCATTAGGATCCATGACTTGCATGCCATCGTATCAGCCAGATCTTCTTTCTCCGTAAGTTGACCTTACAATAAGGAGCATGTGAGCCAAGATACTGCAATCTGGCAGATGGGGCATGCAAGAGTCGGCGTTGTCAAGGCGTCCAGTTGTTCAGCTGTATTGCTCAACTCGCCAGGTCTTCGCAAATAAAGTTGAGTTCATGGTCATACTGAGAGGTCTGTTGTATTCTCCGTCTTTTGTATCGTTCTCGGTTTCTTATCTTCTTCCCTCTTTAGCTTTCGTACTTCGAAGTGGTATCTTTGGAGGAAGCAAAGGGCTGTAAACGCAGTCCTTATCAGCAATACCATTTAACTTTTCTCCCATGGCCTCTTGGTACCATGAGGTATCTCCGGACTGCTCGTCAGCAGGATGAAAACTCGAAAGTATCCTGGTGGAACTGGATATTATTGTTTTAAGACTACTTGTTAATTTCAAATGATCAAAGGGCTTCAGAATCCGACGACCCGGTCCAGGAACATAATTCACTTGATAAAATACATCGCGTTCCCGTTTCAGTACCTCAAAAGCCCGTATACAAAGCTCAAGTGGTCTCATAACCCATTCAGGAATCAGGACCGGTTGTGACTGGTGGATGTATCCTTCTAAAAAGCGACTGCAGGAGTTGCGAATGGCAAGAGAAGTGACATGAGGTAGATCATCGGCAAGCATGTGTCTACAGGCAGATTTGCTGGTGAGTATCAAAAGAAGGCGGAGCAGTCACTCGTAACTGGTTGAGGACGCATGGCATGTGTGCCGAGTGCCGCGACGAAGAGCCGGACTTAATCAATTCCCATCTGCAGGGTCTTAGTAGGTGGATCTGATATTTTCATATTCGATATGCGGGTAATGGCCCACGCAGCTCAATAGGACATACAGTTCCAGGTGATGTCTGCGGCGTGAAGAGCGCATGGCAGTCAACCAGGAAATCATTGTTCGGTGACAGTTACTTACGTCCAGGTACCCGACCAACAACACTTCAACGGCATCTCGGTCTAACGTCGCCATGATCTGGACTTTTCATTCATTAGCATCAGGAACATCAGGTCTACAATGCTTGAGAAACTAGAGTCTCTTGTATAAGTGTTATTATAGCCTTCGTCTTGACTTTCCTCTTCCTTGGTCTCTTGCCGCGGATCTGTGACCTGGCCTGGTATTTGCTATCTCAACCAATGGTTCGGCCATTGATCAACTCACAAGCGCCATCGCCGTTGCTTCTCAACGCTCAATCCCCAGATCTGGTTTGTTTCGGAACGTGCTTACTTGGCATGGCTGTTAAACCCTGCATTTGTTCGTTCTAGAACGATGCACCATTTCGTGGACGAATGAGTGTTATCAGATCCTAATCAGGGCCTTCCTGGTGATCGTCATATCGTACGATCTTTCTCGATCCCCCTCACGCCCGAAAGAAGGACCTATTGTAAAGTAGTATGGTGTAAATTTACTGGAAAAACGTATCCTAGTCGCACCAGCTCCTAGCCTCATGCCCAGGATTTATGGTTTATGTCCCAAGAGGGAATATGAAGATTAGCGTAGCGGATGCCCTGCCCGGAACACCGCTCTGTATGATTGGACAGCGCATGTCTCGTTCTCGTCCTCGACCTCGAGCAGGCAAATGAAATGCATGGTCGGCGTTCTGGACGAATGAGTCAAAGTAAATGCTTCATGTCCTTTGCAGGACTGTTTAACTAGAAGCAGAATGCCGAATTGAGAACTCCTGAGGTACTTGGTCCCTGTTAATTGTTGCAAATTTTCCTCCATCCTTGCATTTACTACAAGTCATCAGACAGTCTTATCCAACAACAAAAAGGCATCTGGGTCTGTTGGAGCAGTAGGGACAGGCAGGTCCAAATACGCTTAACCCTAGCTCGCGCTTGGCCGATCAATTGTCGCACCGTTGAACGCAGAACTACTAGGAAGGACGATCAAAGGTTATGTCGACGTTCGGTACAGATGTTGCCCAAATAGCGACCCACGCAGCCACCATTCGAATGCTTCTCCAATTTGATCAGGCGGAGCAGCTCTAATGGTGTTGAAGTACTTATATCGAGCTCGACAGCAGCGTATAGTACATACTCTTTACAGAATGAAGTCCACATTCCAAATTGTTATGATCTAACTCCCCACCTAAATCAGCCATTCAGATGGGAGTGAGCGGGCTGTGGCTGCAGGACGACGGGCTCAGCAGTAGGGACGAGGGGGCCTGAAGAAGGCAAAGCCAGACCTTCTTGGGGAAGGGGAACCTCTGGCACTATCTATCCGACCATCATTACTAGGCCTGATCGTTACGGAGGACATCTTAAAACCAACCTACCTAGATTTTCTACAAGTTGCCTGGGCGGCCAGGCGCTAGATAGCCTTGTTGACTCGCGGGCTCCCCCGCCAAGTTACGAGGTTTGATCTTGCCAACTTCGAAATACAATACAATACTATACATAGCTGCTATCCTCACCGTGACTTCTGCCACTGTCCGATCGGATCAGGCATATTCATAGGGGTGATAGCGCTGTAGGAGGAGCTGGACATCCACCAGCTACTCTGAATCGGCTAACCCAGTCGCGGTGAGCAGAGGCAAGTGATATACGAGCCGCACAAGGGTACACGGGACTTCAGTATCAGGCTAATTGAGGCAGGCCGAAGACGGAGAAGTTTCTGTTTTTGTTTTTCTGATTGCCATCGGCACAGGCCTGGAGGCTATCGACGGGATTCATCTGTAACCTTGCTTTGCTCTTTAGCTGTGCCCTGGTGTCGCACTACATGTTACCTAGGTATAGGTAGGTATGTTACACGACACGCAAGACACTCACTCGAGGGTGCCATTTGGGCGATACTGGTACTGAATGTGCCTTTCGATACCCGCGTATGTCTTGCACTGCACTAGAGGCTTGTGAATTTCAGATCTGGCTGAGCGGAACTGCAACCCGCCCTTCAGTTTCTAATTCTGTATAGCTTATTTGAGAAAGGCGCAAGTCCGCTGTATCTTTGGGGCGAGCAGCGTCTTTTTCTAACACTGTAACGACCGCGGGCATCCATGCAGCGCAGCGCAGCGCAGCCATGTTCACTGTTCGCTAAAGCCAGCGGGTATGTAGAACTACTAAAATCCGAGTCTCTAGCTCTGTCAGCCTGCATAAAGACCATACTGAGACTGAAGACTGAGCCGTCGCCGTCGCCGACGACCGAGCTCGACACGAGGAGGAGGAGCAGGAGGAGGAGTCTTCTTGCAGAGCAGAGCGGAGCAGAGCAGAGCAGAGAGAGGGAGCGATGCCGTGCCATGTCATGCCAGCCAACCCTACGGAGGCATGCCACCCCCTCCATTCCAACCATTCCATCCACTCCAACCATTCCATCCATTCCATCCATTCCATCCATTCCATCCAATCTCGAATCCATCCTTCCACCCTTCGAACCTTTCAATCCCAGTGCCCGCCTACCGGAGTATCCAGGTGCATGGCATGGGCAACTGGCGGCCAACGAAGAAGGGATCTTTGCACTGTCAGCACAACGAGAGCAGGGGTGGTAGCAGTTTGGCCTTGGCGGCCGACAAGTCATCACTTCAAATTTGCGTGTGAAGATTTAGGTAATAAAGTTTGCGTGAGGTAATCCACAGCTATTGGCTGCGCCTTGTATATCCTCCCCTGGTCCCATATGCAGAGAGGGACACAGCGACGCAGATATGCATATGCAGATATGCAGATGCCACGAGATTTCTGTGCCCCCTCCCCTCCCCTCCCCTCCTGTCCTCTCCTCTCAACACCCCAACCCATTCTAGCCAACCTAAAGACGCCCTGCCTTCTGCCTCCAGCCTGTTGCCTGTCCTATCCTATCCCAAGCCCTCCCACCTCCCCCCTCCATCATCTCCCCCTCTTGTTCTCTCATTGCTCGATAGGCTGTTCCTAAAACGGCTCTTCAGAATGGGGCAGCGACACCCCCGTTCCATGCATCCCAGCGTGAAAGCTGTTACCGCTTCATCTGCAAGGCCCCGGGTACTTGATTGGAGAGAACAATATCCCCAAGGGGAATGAGCTCAAGCAAAGGCGGTATGCGCCATCGCCTTTGCGTTTACGTCCTCTCGCGGGGCCGTTGGGGTCGGATCACATTCTGAATTGCTGCAGGGTCATCTTAGTCCGAGTATATTCCATACACCGAGAATAATTCAAGCACCGATGGACCGGAAGCGATCATCCTCCTTGAACGATGACTTAAGACTTCGTCTCCCCTCGAGCTTTGTCAAAGGTTTTAAGGTTTGGTCAATCGCCACAGCCTTGCAGAACACTACTCCCTCTTCAGGTACTTGAAGCTTGGACTGAACTGCAGTATCACTCTTGTGTAAGGCTGAGTCCACCTTAGACCAAAGACTATCCACCGTCTACGTTATCGCTCTCCTCGACACATCACAATGGCAGCCGGACAGTATAGCGACAACTCGGTGGATAACCAGTCTTATCTTGTCGCGCCAGATATGAACGCTGGCATGTACGATGGAACTTCCAGTGACTCTTCGGCCAGCTCGCCATTAAATTGCAATGTGAGCAAAACGTGTTCTAGGTTCTTCCACTGGCTGATAATCATGCATAGAGCTTCGACAACCTCTATGGCTCAAATGGCTTCATGGCCTATCCCGCATTTCCAATGCAGTTTCCAATGGCGGGAGAAGGAATGACACCCATGGGTCTTATCCCAGTTGAGCTGGATATCGAGGGCCTCTATGAAGATCATGATCGCAGACGGAGGAAGAATGGAACTGAGAAGACTGTCTCCTCACATGTTCACTCGGTACACATTTCCCAGCCAATCATCTGAAGAATATAATTAACTTCGTTCAGCGTCGTCGCGCTCAGAATCGCGCATCGCAACGAGCTTTCAGGGATAGAAAGGAGAAACACATGAGAGAACTGGAGCAACGACTAGGAGAACTCGAGGGCCGCCATAGCGATCTTTCTAGGTCGTATGAGTCGTTACAAATCGAATATACTAGCGTCAAGCAGGAGCTAGACAAGCTCCGCAAAGACAGAGAAGGTTCGACAAGGAATTACCAACCGAGGGAATGGGAAGAGTCCAAGGGCGAGATCCTGGATCCCCTTCTCTTTGACGTGTCTGCGTTTTGCTTTGACCAGGATGATGGACAAGACAGGAAAGAATGAGCAATGCTTCCACTGAGTGTAGGTTCCGGCGTTGGGGATGGGGAGGGGATCTTTGGGTTTTTAAATCAAGGCGCTTATCCCTCCAGCTATATTGGGTTTTCCGGGCTGGGATATGTCTGGAGCGCTCTGCAACTTGTGGCCGCTTTTCAGAGCCACTGTGGCATTCTTGTCGATATTGGCCCTATCTTTAATGAATGATACTATTGAACGGAGACTTTGTGATCCTGAGATCATGTGATTCCAGGAATACAAACTCGAAAATGACAACCAGCCTCACGAGTGTCCTCAAGAGATGGCGTTCATCCGTACGTGGCTCCGATCATGATGCAGATAAAACACTCGGCAGGAAATTCCTGCGACCTACTTGTCTCAAACTGTGTCACAGACAGTTGCTTCGACCAAACCAATCACGAAGTCAGGCAAATCTAGGGTCCAACTCAGAACTGGTAGCCTTACAGCGCCAGCTCTTCGTTCCAGGGTAGTGCTGAGTAATGAGTATATATCGTACGATTTCTCATAGAGCCAGCCGTTGAGCCCAGGTTTGAGGAACGCCTGCATGAAATTCGAACGATAATGGCGTGAGGTCCACGTGGTATGGATGTGAAATGTGACAATTGGGCGATATAGGTGAATCTGGAACCGTGATAATGGCAATCCCATCGTCGGGGGACGGTTCGTGTGGTAAGATGCCGTCGTTGTTTTGGCGTTTTCGGCAACAGCTTAAACGGGCTCGCTTCGCTTGATAGTGAAGCTGGCTGGCACTTGATCCATGCTGGAGAACATGCAGAGTACATGACATCCCAAGTGGCACATCTAGCTTTTGCTTATTTTTCACGGCTGCAAGGACCTCTGCCTTCGGTGGTAATCCGTTGTCGGTCAGATATTTACAGAGTAGAGATGTGTCGACAAATACTAAACCTTTCCAGATTATAACATTCTAGACAGTCAAACTTTCGATGTAATGGCCAGGCCGCAGAGGAAATATGACAGAATCCGGTTATCAATCAAACTCCGACTACCTACCAGCAAACTCGACAGCTCGGTCTAGCATTGAGCCTAGTAACATAACAACACCAAATTCTTCACCTGTTTCGGTCGTCTTCCTCTTGCAGTACAGGTGGCAGGATTTTGATTGCTGCCGATCTATGCTTGGAGCAGTTTCCATTCTATGCTTTGACGAGTAAGTCTTTCCCTCGCTGTGGCTTCCAAGAAAGAGTAGGGACTCACTCACAGGTGGCCAGGGACTGTACAAGCAACACCTCTGTAAGCCTGCTGGACGGAAGTGAAAAACAACATAGGAAACTCACTCCTTCTTTCTTGAGCAGGCATGCTTATCACTTGAACTCGTTCACAAGAATGTTCTATTCCTGCTAGCATCCATGTGGGAGAACACTGAGTGCCATATCTCCACTTGAATGGTTTGGAGTTGCTGGGCATGCAATTGCACATCCACCGTCAACCGTGGCTGTTATCCCCGACGTGCTGATACTGGGACAACATGTTTAATTCCAGTGTTGTGTTGGCACATCATTTTGCACTTCTCGCATTTCCTGTGTACTGCTGGCAAGTGCAAGTCATACCCTGAGATCTGAATCTAGAAATTAGTTCGAGGTCCCTCGCTGAATGATAAAGTATGCCCCGTGGTGTGCATGACATGGTATATAAATGCAAGGACGAAAAGGTGAATGTTGACTCATTTCTGTCTGGCAATCTTGCCTTTTCAGCGTCATTGTTTGGTCCGTTCGTTACTGCGACAATTTCTCAACTTCATCTCATGCTTATCCAAGACCGGAAATCCTCAACGTTGATTTTACCCCGGTGTATTTTATGCAAGGCCGAATTATCTTTCGATCACTATGTTCCGCATGTTGAGGATCTACCATAATCTCCCTGATTTACTTATGTTATTCTCGATTCTTTGACCCTCGGAGATGCCTTGAGTCGGAGATAGTTCATCCAATGCCTCCACATCGTTGAAGCCTTTCAATACTCGGGTCTGGGCGTAGCACTCTGCAATATACAGCTTCTCATGTTGGAGCTAAGAGATTATTTTCTACTTCGAGACGTCCATGCTTCTCCACGGCCTGCTCCGGAGAATTTTTCACGCGATTAGTTGCACCTCTGCTGGCGGTTGTTGCAGGAGAAAAGATTGCGCCGATAGGCGTAGGTGCACATGGATTGTCCGGTCACTGACGAACGTAAATGGATCGAATCGTACTCAAGCCTGTGAGGCATAAACACCTAGGATGTAACACACGGATGGATGTGGACAAGTAGGGAAAGTAGCTTCAATAGAAGCAAACAAAGGTAGTGAGCGAGCAAGGTACTTACTTACTTCCTTGCTTGCCCGCCCGCCCTTTGACTCCCTCCAAGATAATGATAATGCTTCGACTCTGTCTTTTCTCTGGGAACACCAAAGCCAACCCAACCCAACCCCTCGTCTGAATTTCTCCTCTTTCTCCCCATCCTCTACCTCCCTTCTCCTTCCTTTCCCTTCTTCCCTCGTTCTTTTTTGGCCGCCCCGGGTCCAGCCTCATTCTCATTCTCATTCTCACGCGTCTCCGGGCCTCGCAGATGTTGAAGAGAAGAACCTTGAAGTCAGTGGAGCGCAGGCAATAGTGCAGCCAATCCGCAGCGGGCGCATGTAGCTACACCCCACTTACTCACGGCATCAGTGGCAGACTGGCAGTGGAATTGAAGTGCCAGCAGCGCCCAGCACGCCCACGCCCACGCTCGCACACCCCACCCAACGCTCCGGTCCCGTCTCAACATCCTGACCGGGACCTTCCATTCGCCTTCGCTTGCGCGACGTCAAGCAATTCTCCCTCTCTCACCCCTCCCCCTCCTCCATACCTAAAACTTCTTCGTCCTCCATCCTCAACACCACATCTAAATCTTTTATTGTCTGCCCCATTACCACACCTTCACAATCCGCAACTATGGGCTACACCGACGTTGATAAGCTGGCTATCAACGCCATTCGACTCCTCGCTGTAAGTCCAGAATTACTCCGGCCACTGAGCTCACCGCGGCCCCCGCCAATTTCTACCCCTCCATCGTGGCCCATTATCCTCAAGATTTTACCATCCAGAACCCGCCAATCTGCTATCTTACCTTCACTTGCAGCTACTGACAGCTGCAATCTCAGGTCGATGCTACCTTCAAGTCGAATTCGGGTCATCCGGGTGCCCCGATGTAAGTGTGCATGGAAAGTTGTTACAAATTCTGAGACTGACTTGACTTCAGGGGCATGGCACCCGTCGCTCACGTCCTCTTCAACAAGATCTTGAAGTACAACCCAAAGAGCTCCAAGTGGGTCAACAGAGATAGATTCGTTCTTTCGTAAGTTCATTTTATTCCATTCCAGCTCCTCTCCACTGCCAGCACTTCTTCCTTCGTCTCGCCCCTCCCCCCGGACCGCAGAACTCCGACTTCGCGAGAGCTTGTCAAACAGCTTGAAATCATAACGTTAGCGACCTTCTATAGAGGGATGCGCCAAACTGGCAGATCATTGTTATCTGGGGACAATCGATTTTTGATCCAAAGCTCAACGCGTTGGTCGATATCCATTCACTGACATTTTGCAACAGCAACGGCCACGCATGCATGCTTCAATATGCTCTCCTCCATATCGCTGGATATAAGCTCTCAATGGATGATATCAAGGCTTTCCGAGTTAGTTCATCCCCTGTCTAAGCCTCCCGATGATACATTCGTTCTGACAATGGTTTCTCAGTCGATAGATAGTATTACCCCCGGTCATCCAGAAGCTCACGATACCGATGGCATTGAGGTCACCACTGGTCCCTTGGGTCAGGGTTTTTCGAACGCTGTCGGACTGGCCATTGCTCAGCACCACGCAGCTGGGGAGTTCAATAAGCCAGGATTCGAGCTTTTCGACAACTACACATACACCTTCTTGGGTGACGGATGTATGCAGGAGGGTGTTGCCTGTGAAGCGGCCTCCCTGGCAGGTCATTTGCAACTTGGCAATCTGATCGCCATTTATGACGATAATCACATCTCTATTGACGGGGATACCAACTGCGCTTTCACCGAGGATGTTGCTCTCCGCTTCAAGGCGTACGGGTGGCATGTTGAGGTCGTCGAGGACGGCGACCACGACTTGCAGGGCATGGAAGATGCTATCAAGAAGTGCCAAGCTGTCAAGGATAAGCCATCCATGATCAAGCTTAGAACGACGATTGGCTTTGGTTCTTTGTTGCAAGGAACCGGAGGAGTACACGGCTCGCCTCTCAAGGCAGATGATATCAAGCAAGTCAAGAGCAAGTTCGGCTTTGATCCCGAGCAGTCGTTCGTCGTTCCCCAAGAGGTTTATGACTTATACAACAAGCACGGCGCTGAAGGTGCAGCAAAGGAGCAGGAGTGGGAACGACTTCTCGAGAAATACGGCCAACAATTCAAGTCCGAGGCCTCAGATTTGAAGCGTCGATTGACAGGCGACCTTCCAGAGGGCTGGGAAAAGAACCTCCCAGTTTACTCGCCATCTGATGCTGCAGTTGCTTCGCGAAAGCTTTCTGAGATCGTTCTCACCAAGATTCACCAGGCGATCCCAGAGTTGGTTGGCGGTTCTGCAGATTTGACCGGTTCCAACTTGACCAGATGGAAGGACGCTGTTGACTTCCAGCCACCCTCCCTTGGGATTGGTGACTGGTCCGGACGCTACATCAGATATGGTGTCCGCGAGCACGCAATGGGCGCTATCATGAACGGTCTTGCCGCATATGGTACTGTCATTCCATATGGAGGAACCTTCTTGAATTTCGTTTCCTATGCTGCCGGTGCAGTTCGTCTCTCTGCCTTGTCTCAAGTCCGTGTCATTTGGGTAGCTACCCATGACTCTATCGGTCTTGGTGAGGATGGACCTACACATCAACCCATCGAGACTCTTGCACATTTCCGTGCCCTGCCCAACTGCATGGTTTGGCGCCCAGCTGATGGAAATGAGACCAGCGCTGCGTACTATATTGCCTTGACATCCAAGCACACTCCCAGCATCATTGCTCTGTCCCGCCAGAACCTGCCACAACTCGAGAACTCCACTCTTGCGCACGCCATCAAGGGCGGTTACACCGTTCACGAGGCTGAAAAGGCCGACATCACCCTGGTCTCCACTGGATCTGAAGTTGGCATTTGCGTTGATGCTGTTAAGTATCTCAAGGAGAAGCACAACGTCACTGCTCGTGTTGTTTCTATTCCTTGTTTCGAGGTCTTTGATGCTCAGTCAAAGGAGTACAGACTCAGCATCCTACCAGATGGTATCCCATCTCTCTCTGTTGAGGTCATGTCAACCATGGGTTGGGAGCGGTACACCCACGAGCAGTTCGGTCTCAACAGATTCGGTGCTAGTGGTGCATATAAGGATGTTTACAAGGTATGTGCATCCTTAACATTTACCAAAAATCAGTACTAAATTCCACTACAGAAGTTCGAGTTCACCCCAGAGGGTATCAGCAAGCGTGCTGTTGCCACCATCGAGTTCTACAAGGACGTGCCCAATATCCGCTCTCCCATCAACCGTGCTTTCCAACAACTCATCTAATTTGCAGAAAAGGAAGCGCAGTGGGCGCTGTCCAATCTTTTATTCAAGTCAGGTGACAATATGTGTATAGCCTGCAGATAGATTACGAAAATGAACAATATATGAGCAAATGTGTAGTCGTAGATGCGGGATGGTTCTAATTCCCACATCGGGAAGTTCTCGCCCAGAAAGCGAATACCCACATGTGAGACGATCTAGAACAGCTTTGGAAGAGTTTTACAAGTCTATTATTACATGAGGCATCTCATTCGACAGCTACCTTAAGTACTTTAAACCTCGAAGATTTCTCCAACGCCGTCGCCGCCTCCTCTCCGGTTCTCGACGAGGTCTAATCTCCACCCTTCCCAGTTCTTGAGCCCGCGTTTGACCTCCTTCACCCGCTCGATTCGCTTTGCTGCCTCTGCTTCTTGAGCAATTCTAAATGCATCTTCGTCAAAGTCTAAATCTTCGTCATCTTCCAGCAATGCCCCATCACTCGTAGCAGCGTTTGGATTTGCGCCAGTGATTGCGTTGAATCCGCTTGTCAAAAAGTCGCCTAAGCCGCCCTTTCCACCCGGCGCGATACTCCTTCGTCTGCTCGGTGACGTTCCTCCACCAAGATCCACGTCTGTAAATCTGGCGCCCGGGCTTGTAACACCAGATGATTCTTCGCCATCTAGCTCCTTCCTCCGCTCGCGCCAAACCCCTCTGCGAAGTTCGTGGACCTCCCCTTCAAGGTCTCTGACCTTCTTTTCAAGGCGCTGTCGCTCTTCATTCTCAAGCTCATCAACGCCTTCATCGTCGATCCCCTGCGCATCTCGCTTTCGAGCACGTTCTCGTTCCTCTCTTATTCGTAAGTTCTCATTTTCGACACCAGCAAGTCGGGCACGTAGCTCAGAAGCCTCCTTTTCGGCTTTCTCTCGTTCTTTCTTTTGAGTCTGTGACCGGGCATCGTGCTCCTTGTGTAGTGTAGCCAGAGTGGAGACTTTCTTTTCTAGGGCATCAATCTTCTTCTGCAATTCTTCGTTTTGAGCCTTTGATTCCGCTGCCTCACGTTCTAATGTTCTGAGTTTTGTCTCGGCTGATATACGCTCACTGCCCTCTTTTACTGCTTTCTCTGTAGTACGTTCGAGGTTTTTCTTCAAATCGCCTAGCTCTCGCTGGGCTGTCTCAGCTGACCGTTCACTCCTCAGGAGTTTCGACTCGAGCGCTGTGATTTGTTCCTTTTCCGAAGAGCCGGATGCGAGTCGCTCAACTTGCGCTCGAAGATTGGAAATTTCAATTTCCATCGATTCGATGGTCGAGGATTTGGATGACAGGGCCGCTTCATAATCTGCGGGTACAGATACAGACACAGAGGGAGATGATCCATGTCGAGAGATTCGGGATGATTGTGCTTGAAGCTGAGTATTCTGACGTTGAAGAGCGGCAACCTCGGCTTTCTATGCTTTCCGTCAGCCAATCTACTTCGAATTTTCAACCGCCTTACCAGTTTCTCCAGTTCACTTGGTGATCCAGGTTCAGCTACGGGTTTCGCGGCATCGTTTCCAGATTCATCATCAGCCTCGCGGAGGTCTTCAAGCTCTTCTTCGGCCTTCTTCCAGCGTCGTTCTCCATCGCTCGCTTCTTTTGCTAGGCGTTTGTTTTCCTTTTCCAGCTCTTCGATACGCAACGCTTGTTTCCGATGTATGTCTGGGGCCGTATCACCTTCAGGTGAGAACCCGTAGCTGGGGCTTAGCGGGCCCCCAGACGAATGCCTGAAGGATGATGATCGCATCTTCGACTGGAGAGACAAGGACGGCTGCCGCTGGGGCAATTCCGTATTAAGTTCTGCGACTACCTCTTCCTGGTCTTTGTTCGCGTCATCGGGCGCTTCTGTATTGTTGTCTCCATTGGTGGATGCGGGTGCACTTTCCGTTGATATATCCGGATTGTTATCTGTCTTGGAAGATTCTGGGGCAGCTTCCTGCTTATCCTCCTTCTTTGCCCCAGCTTTCTTCTGCTTTTGCTTCTTCATTTGTTCCACCTGTAGACACCAAGGGTCAGCGAGCCGACGTTTGAGTGCCATCGAAGATAAGGATATTGATATATACACGCTTCTTCGCAGCTGCGAGCTTTTCAGCTTTTGCTTTATCTTCGTCCGCCATGATTGCTTGTGAGAACAGATCGTGAGGTTTCACTGGAAAGAGGTTGGATTCCAATACGGTCTATGCTGACAAATGCCGATGCCGATGCAGAACACGGTGAAGGTAGTCTTCCTCTTGCTTGTTGGTGTTGACTTGACTTGGACAGCTTGCAGTACCCCAGCCAAGCACTAGAGGCCAGGCCTAAGCTTGACGCTACGTTAGTTCCCGGCACTAGGATAGAATAAGCGAAGCAAGCTCCCCGGCCCCCGGCTCCCCTCCCCTCTTTCATCATTCCATCCTGCCCTTCTTCTACACTGCTCTGGTTATTATAATCTTTCTAACTTTCTCGTCGTTCACAAGCTTCATTCGACCTCATCTGAGCTTGCTCAAGTATCTACTCTATCAATATTGTCGCACGCCACACCCAGTCACGACAGATGCTATGGCAAAGGTTCCAACCTCAACCGAGCCTTTCGGTCTCCACCTTGCTGATCGGGCTTTGAATTCTATTCTTTCCTCCTCCTCCTCCACTCAGTCTCCATCAAGCCGCCATACCACTTCTCAGTCACAAAGCCAGTTTCAGTCTCTTTCATCTCTGACTACCACAGCGATCAGTGCTCACGACACCGCCCTGCGGCTTGGCCTCGGTCTACCTCAGAGGATCATGGTGGAAACGCACTCGTCAGGCCCTCTTGTGTTGACATCTTATCTACACTCACCGGATCGCAGCAGAGCAACATTAGAGCAGCCTCACGGGAATCAACATTCATTAGGGGAGACGTCGGATGACGGATGTTCCCCTGAGGACCATGCTAACGGGCTGGACGAGGAAGCTTACATACCTAGGGATGTATGTGTGGGCGAATTTGAACGGAGGAATCGCCCTCCTCTATTGATCGCAACAGTTGTGGCTCCGAGCGCTACTGAGATTGGGGAAGCTCGAAGATCAGCTGCTCAATTGGAGACAACGGGGCGAGATTTCCAAAGAGAATGGTCACGAAAGCAGGTCGAGGATTCGGGTGCGGTCACTATGAGCGGAGAAGATGGCTGATCGTATCAAAGAATAATTCCAGAACTGCCTTGTGTTTTGTACCAATATGGAGGATTCAAACAATGTACATCATAGAAGGACACGTCTTTCGCCACCCAAACCTGTCTGGATGAAAAGATCAGGAACAGGTACGACTGGCTGGTCTTGGGGAGCAGCTTCGATGCTTGAGTGGTCGCTTAATGTGCAGCACTGGGGTACATGCTATGGTTATCTTGGCTCAGCTCGATAGTGATTAGTGACGGGATGGGAACAAGTCTGTAGGCTCCCGGGAACCCTCGCGGACAGTCACGTGTGGGTATACTATTCAACTTTACCTATGTGTATCAAGCCAATCTGAGCACACAGCTTTGTAGGCGAAATCGTCTTGTTGTATACAAGCACAAGTGGTGTTGAAAAAGCTTCAGAAGGAAGCGATGGGAAGACTAGACAAGGTGCCCCACTAGAAAAGTCGGCCTGGCTGCTGATATTCTGCCTGAATGGATTAAACAGACCTAGGAAAGTCTGATCAACTTGCAAACATAATTTCTATGGTTTCTGCCCTTACAAGTCCTTGACTCCGACAACTCAAATCTCCAAACGATGAGGCAGTGCAAGCCATGGCTGACACTTCGCGGGCCACTCACCATCGCGTCCCCTTTCTCGACGAGGCTGAAGCCTATGAATCATCCCTGATGTGCAGGCTGAAGCCATAGGGCTGCATGAAGACTTGCATAACTCACAACGGTCTCTGAACACCGTTGTCTTTCTTGAGCCGCGAGAGCGATCTTGAGTGGAGACGCTGTTGGATTCGTCGAGATCAACGACGATACTCTTCCTGCCCCCGCAAAAATTCAATGCCTTTACGAAGATTGTCGGTGAGATTACTAGGGCGGGGTATGTTGGCACCTTTGAAAGCGACCGCATAGGTATTGCGATTTTCATCTTTGCATGTTTGCCTGAATCTGCCATATCAAGTTTACTGGATTGCTATGGAATTATCCTTCTCTTCCGAGGTGTCCAGCCTTTGCAACCGGCCGACACATTGAATTCAGTTGCTGCAAGTGTTTCATTCTTTACGGTCTGACCCGATTCTATGCTTTGCTTTCTTCTTTTGCTTCTGATGTTTCGTCGCAAGTCGATAAGCGGGAAAGTGGATTGGTCCCAAGGAAGTGGGAAAGTAATAACGTGAGTTGCTGTTCATATATACATACGAGTCAAAAGTGCATATTGTTGTTTCGGATGGAAGACCTTAAAATTGTATTTCTACCTTGCTTCGAGGCACAGGAGACTGAACAGATGGCCTTGCTATTACTGTCGCCTTTTCCCAATCAGACTTATGAATTCAGTGGCTTTGAATACTGATTCATTGCTTCCCAGATGTGCTCTTAACCAGCCGCCTAGATCGAATGGATTGCTGCCATCACGGGCTGTCCTTGCCGCGCAATGGAAGAGGCAAGATATTTCTCTTATTGCAGGATCTCTACAATGTGTCCGTCCTCCTTTGCTTTATTCTATGGTGTGTTCTCGATTCAAGCCCGGATTTTATATGTTCGCAGCATCATCCGTGTGCCTCTCGCTTACGTCCAAAGCTGTTCTAGTCGCAAGCATCACTGCAGTAGGATAGTGATTCGCCTCCAGGCATTATTCGGAATAGGATGGCTCTTGGAATGGCCAGGAGGTCGACCACCTTTGAACTCCAATTTGCTCATGGGCGGATACCAAGCCTTCAATTATTGCCCTTTCGGCCTTTGGGGGGAAGGGGGGTGGTTGTTGTAGCAAACGTCTCTTTTGCCAATCAAGCTTTGGTCCAACACCAGTCACAGCGAGATTTCGGCGAACTACTCTCTAGTAAGATTGAATCAGTTTCAAGGAATGGTAGGTGGACGACGACGGGCCGTTCCTTCGTTTCCATCGATAAAAAGCTGATCTCTTCGTCCAGATGGGTCCAACCCGGTCATCAAGGAAGAGGAAGAGGAAGAAAACATCAACCACTACTACCATGCTTTGGTTCGGCGTGACTATGCCAGGACTGGACACATTCTGTCGCCTCAGCTCCGCGACAACCAGGCTCCAAACAACGACCCGGTACACCATCCGGGACAGGCAAATATGTCTTGGGGCTCCCGGGCGACTTCTAGTCCTCGGGCTGGTGAGTCATTCCTGGAGCTCCTTTCAGGCGCCACCTGTATTTGCCTGCTGGTGAAAGCATGTGACTAACCTGGTTCCCAGTCACCGGCAGCCTGGATCTGAAAGCGAATACAAGAACAAATATAAATGGCCGCGTATGACCCGACGCGTATGAGATGAGAAGAGGAGCTAGGCAAATATCATCTTCAACTCCATCTGGGCATGAGACTTCTACTTCTACCTCTACCTACGTCGCAGTCGAAATCAAGACCAAACCCAAATTGCATAGTGGCAACTTCGACTACAAGTTCACGTGGCTCAGACTTAAGGTTACGCCAAGACGCTAATGAAGACCTCCACCTCAGCCTTTTTACCTTTGCATGCCTGAGGAACCAACGTTTCTCAGCTCACGCTTCGTCCAGACTCGCCACCAAATCCATTATATTTGTCGCAAGCTGCTGCCTCGCACCACTACTGGGGACCTTATTCTAATTCCAATCCAGGTCCCAGCTTCGACTTCGCATTAGACACGATGTCGCTCTCCTACGAAAATCGAACGTTTCCTGATTATCCACAATCTGCGTTGATGCACGATTCACATCAAGAGCAAGACGACAATAGTATGCAACATCACAGATACCCAAGCCCTCCTCCACCAATGAGCGACAGTACATTCATTTCTCAAGGAATGGATGCGACCGAGGGCCTGACATTGGATGATATGCCAGAGTTACCGTCGAAGGAAGATTCCGATGCGCCCAGTCCTGGAAGATCGAAACCCATTCCAAAGCCAGATCGAGAAGTGACCAAGGGAGACGATGGGCGTTTTGTTTGCACTTGGGTTGGATGTATGGAAGATGTGCGCGCGTTCAATAGGAAGTGCGAGTGGTCAAAGGTACGCGCTGATATTATTCCTCTGAGTTTCTGGTCCACTTGCTGACCTTCCCTCGATTCTTAGCACATGGACAAGCATGATCGTCCCTACAAATGCCCCTCGGAAGGATGCGAAAAGCTACCTGGATTCACATACTCGGGTGGACTGTTACGGCATCAACGAGAGGTACATAACCTTCACGGTGGCCCCCGAAAACAACTGAACTGTCCCCACCCGAATTGTAAGAGATTCTCAGGAAAAGGATTTTCACGTCAGGAGAATCTAAATGAGCATCTTCGCCGCGTGCACACAGATGCTGCAGAGATACTGGCGGCCGCCTTGGAGAGTGATGAGGAGGGTAGCGAGGTGGCTGGAACGAAAAGAAAGCGACCCCGGGACGACGGAGTGGATCTACGCATGGAGATGAAGAGACTTCGAAAGGAGAATGAGGAGCTGAAGAGACAGGCGGAACTGCAGACTTCTCAGACGAACGAGCTGATGAGGCAACTGCAAAATTTGCAGAACTTGGTTGGCACGAGAATACAGCAAGTCGCAGCGCATGCAACGCATCAAGCACCACAAGCAACAATGATGTAAGAGCGAAAACCCGATGTTTTCTTTGTTCTCATGGCGTGGATGTCAACATTAAGGGGCATTTGAGGGCGTTACAGGACCGTGGGGCGTTACAGGGATGGCTAGGCACATATTGCCTATGGGATTGTTTTGATGGTCTCTTCTCTTGCTATGGCAGAGCTTTTCTTTCTCTTCCTGTTCAATACCTGTACACATACTAGAAGGTCTCAATCAATCCCACCGGGACTTATTATATGGATTGCGTTGTTTAATAGTGAAGGGTGCTGCTGTTGGGCTTGCAGATACTTGGTGAACAGGGACATTTTGTGAGGACGTCATCTACACTTAGATGCAAACTCCTGCTTTCAATGACCTTGGGTCAAATAACTCACATTTCACATAGGCCGGTAACAAAACCGCGAGCAATACGGTGTTGCTGGAATTTTCAGAGTCCTGCTCTGGCGGAAAGACTTGCGTGGGTCCTGCTCCCTTGACTTACATCTGCACCGCACAATCTCAATGAGCTTTATTGTCACCAGCTGTAGCATTCTCGTATAGGAGAGTCCCAGTGACGGATGATAAGCCCCCAGCATGGAAGTCGATTTCCAGTTCACTTGACTATCTTATTGATCTGTCGCTATCTGCGAGCTAGGCTCTGGCATCCTTCACCCACAGATTATCTAGTACTGACGAGCCACTCTGCTGCTCCTGAGGGAAGTCCAAATGCTCATCTCCATAACTTCGGACCAGGAAAAGGATAGCGTGTCAGGCCATCATAGACACTGAAATGTATTCCTGGGTCCTCGGGCTGGTAGAAGGTTGTGGGCGACTGACCGCCCTCTATTGCTGTATCTCCTCCATTCAAAACATTGATGTTTATACACTGTGGATAGTTTTGTGCACCACCAACAGCCCACGCGCTGTGGAGCGCAATAATCTCATGCCGCAGGACATATGCGCCGCTCTTGAGATCTCTCGGGATCAAAATATCCCATTTGCTGTTCATATTACGGAAATCGTCGATGATCCACGCCTTCAGCCCTATCAAGATTGGCAAGTTAGTAAAGTGTAGCTTGTGCCAAGCGCGGCGGCAGCTCTAAGGCTAAATCGGAGCTTCTCTAGCCGACCAACATACAATCGGTACTGGATGTGACATTAGGCTTCAGTGCCTGCTGGGCGAGTTTGACGAACTTCAGGTCGGCCTTGGAAACATTCGTGCAGTCGTTCGCTGGGCATGGCGCTATATAATCGATGAGAGGCCCGACATGGCTCTCGGGCCACGGAGCTGGTGCCCATGTGAGAGTAATGGCTGAACCAGCTTGTATATCGACGTGCTTCAGACCAGGCATCGACGACTTATGACAAATGATGTCGGAATTATTGTAGCTCGTTGTCGGTACGAATCCAATATCTGGATTATCGGCAAACCCTGTGTAGAGAGGAATAAATCAGTTTTGTCTATGGTGAAGACTTGAAAATAGTGTTCTTTGGTAGTGAATTTCAGACTGCGACAACTGGCACTAGCAATCTCCACTCACATCCGGCCACTGCTGGCGGAGGTTGCTGGTACCTGAATCCTGGATCATAACCTAGTGATTGTACCCCATTCGCGATGATGTGCTGTACATAGCCGTGCGCACAAACGCTGTCGATGGCCAGTACGATCAAACTAAGATACAGGAGCATAGTCGAAATGGCCAATGTACCATTGGTACCGATAAAGAATCTTGAGAGATGGCGCTGCTACATATCTCACAAACAATATGACATGCTGCGGGGATTATATACAAAATCTTGAGAATTGATTCCGGCCGACATCTGCAGCCGGGTAAGAATCATTATATCCAAGCGATGATGACAACCGAGCCACGGACCTCAAAGCCGACCACGCGTTGGATAAATGGGTGGGATGGGTACATCGTGTGCCCAGCACCTGCGAAAGTACCTATCCAGTGCTTCGATCTGATCAACCGGCAGCAGCAGTTGATCCGCCGCTGAGTATAGTAGTCTCATTTGAGAGATCGACGGTGGAACCCTCGCTAGTTTCGTCCGCCATCTTGACCTTCCATTCGCAGGTGAATGGGTCATACGAGAGAAGGTACAAACTCTTTGCTTTTTTTCCCTCGTGGTATGCGTATGCGATCTCTAGCTTCGGTTCGTTATAGTGTCCCATGAACTCGAGCTCGACTTTCAATTCCGTGCCAGACTCCATGGGTCCGCGAAACCCAATGATAAACGGCTCTGATCGAACAAGCCGCCTGTTATTCACGAGCTTCACAGACTTTAAAAAAGTCACAGGCGTATTATCCTCGTCTACACCTGAAATTCTCATTTCGTGCCTCTGGTCGCTCGTTTCCACGCTAATCAACAGTCGGCGATGTAATATGAAAGGAGGGATTACAAGGCTGAGCTTCTGCATCACCTGAATCATCAAGTCGTCAGTCCTCGAATAGACACGAGTGACTCCGAGCTTGTCCAATGGTGTATCTTGGAGGTTGCAAACAACCAGTTTAGCATTTCTGTTGCGGCCTGTAATCTCCGGAATCTAAGACAGAGTAACATCAGCAGGAGCCTGTGCACTAGAACATTCCAACGCGAGCCACCTGATGGAGAGAACAGAAAGTACTTCGGCGTACCTCGTTTGCTGGAGAAACTGTAAGAGACGAGCCTAGGACAAGACAAAGGTCTGCCCTTTTCGCATGGTGAAAAGCACGTTGCAGGGCCTCGGCAGGTAGAGACTCTCCAAAGTTGACAATACTATCAATAAGAACACCGCCACAGCGAGCACATTTTCGCCCGGTACGATGATCTCTAACAGTCTTCTCATAGGTAGCAACGGCGCGAAAGTCTACTAACATAATTACCATACATATCAAGGTTGGGGGGGCAAAGAGTAGTGTGCATACCACGTATGAATTCTTTGCCGCAATCTCGACAAGACTCTCTGTTACTGTTCCCGTGAAGTTCGGATATTTTATCCTGCGTTAGGTAAAGACCGTCATTAAAGGTAGCAGTAGGCAGGTAAAGAGAATTACCATTGCAATGCCACTCTTTCTATGCAATCCATCACAATTCTGACTGACCAGATACTTCAAATATCCTCGGTTCTGTAGCTCGACAAGAGCCACTTGAAGGTGTCAGCACTCTTGAAATCAAACTGAATTTGCCAAATTCTCTCCTTGCTTGGCCCTCAATATCCTGGACGTCAAGCAGACAAAGAGTGTGATGATAGAACATACTGTGTGTGGGCGTAGGTATAGCTTGCAAAGTGCTGACAGTCTTTCCTGTTCGCTGTCTCCCCTGGGCACGTAGCGTCTAGTCGCAGTGTCAGTAGTTCCTTACGCGTCTCATCATACTCGAGCAGGGACAGGATGGTAGGATCTTAGATCCCCTGAAACTGGACTTTCTGGATGGGAAGCACGAACCCAGGCTCCATCTGGCCCTCGGAAATCAGGTATGCCAACAGATCAATTAGATCACCACACATGTACTTTGGAATGCCCCGAAACTCACCAGCTGAAGTAGAAACACCTGCTCCCGTGAAGACAATGAAGCTCTCGCTCCTTTTGATATGGTCTGCAATAATCTGTGCCTTCTTCTCGATCGCCTGGGGCGACTCAATATGTTCCTCGGCCGCAACTTTTGGGGCGGAGTCGGCCATAGTGGGAATATTAGGTCGTCAGAATGACTCGTTCCGTGGTACCTGCAGAGGGGACGTTGAGCTTGGTGGGCTATGGATGCTGTGGGTGTTTTTGTTTAGAATCGCTTGCAGCTTGTTGACTAGGTAATGAGCAACATTGACCAGCTGACTCAGCACCCGAAAGGACAGTACAGTTAAACAACCCCCCTGCCATATGCGCCCGCCCCATAGGCGCAGCGAGGTACGTCACTCAATTCTGCGGTCCTGTTGCGTTCAGCTTTGTATTCATATTTTCCCTCATAGCTGATATCTAGTGAAAATGCATCGGGCTTGAAATCAATTGACGTTTTACGTGACTTACGATGTTCATAAAGTACAGGGGCCTGAGTGGCCTCGCTCCTCTTCTGCTTGCTCTGGCTGTTTTCCAGGTCTTGTTCGCCAGATGTGCTGCAAAAGAGTCTCAGGCGCCTTTGAGCACGAGCAATATTTCCAAAGTACCATGGAAAAGATGTGGAATACTCAACGATCACACACTCGAATGTAAGCACCCTCGGCTCTTCTCTTTCGATTGGTATTGACAGTAGAAGGTTCCCGACTCGAAGTACCGATGGATCACATCGAAAAATCATCCAACGGAAGCTTTTCGATTCCACTCATAAGAATGATAGGGAAGAATGCCTCAATTAGTGGTGACAGGCATATTCTTCTTAATCCAGGTGGCCCAGGAGGTAAGTACCTATAGCACGCCAACCTACGAGCCGCCTACTGAGTTGTTATCTAGGAAGTGGGACTGAGTTTCTACGCAGCAGAGGCGAAAGTCTGAATAAAGTGGTTGGCGAGTCCTTCCATTTACTGAGCTTCGATCCTCGGGGCGTGAATGGTTCTGTTCCTAGAGCTATCTGCTACCCAACCGAGGGGAAACGCGCCGATTCCTTCCTGAATTCTCCATGGCATGTTGAATTTGAAGCTGGAGAGATGTTCACAATGGCTGAGAACAAGGCCAAGGCATGCCATGAGACGATGGGTGAGCATGGGAAGTATTTGAATACCCCACAGACAGCAGCGGACATGGACTTCATTCTGGATGCATTGGGCCAAACAAAAATGTTTTACTGGGGGTTCAGTTGTATGTTTTCCGTTGCGACTCCCCGAAGCTATCTGGCCTAGCTAAATAGCTTCCAGGCAGAACTAGGCTAGGATAGGCTAACGCGTGTAGATGGGACGACGCTTGGTCAAACGTACGCCCAGATGTTCCCATGGCGTGTTGAGAAATTAGTCATCGACGGCGTCAGTAATTTAGATGAGTGGTAGTAAGTGCTGTTGACTTTGTTACCCAATTCAGCATTGGGAAGCTGAAGGCTCCAAGCGCATCTGCACACCGTCTGCATGCTCGAGATGATTTAATAACAATATCTGACTTCGTGATTGTATAGCAACAGATTCACTGTCGAAGAGGATTTGGACGACACTGATAGAGTATTTACCGGCTTCGTGGAAGAGTGCTTCGCCGCCAACGAAGCGTGTCCGTTGAATTATATCAAGGATGAGATTTTCAAATCGTCCAACGAACTTCAGGCTTATATCGAGAACTTCCTGGATACGCTAGAAGAAGCACCAATACCGGTATATCTTAATAACTCCAATTACGGTGCTGTCACTCGTCGAAATCTTGTCACCAATGGAATATTCCCAGCATTGTACAAACCGTACCCTGCCTGGCCCCGCCTGGCAGCCAACCTTGCAGCACTATTGAACGGCAACAGCACCCTTGTATACAATGATTATTCTGATTCATGGATCGCGAGTGTTCTCGGGGACGAGGCGAACACCTTCGTTACTATGAACGATATAGTGCAAACCGGGACAAAGGCTCCTGTACATGGCATACAGCCGATCAAAAACTACACCCTCATGCACCCGAGACCTTCTAATCTAGTTTCAAAGTACTCGGGCTCAGTCGCTTTCGACCGAGCATCATGGGTGATTCCCACAACACATGCATTTCGACCCCAATACTACCCGAAATTCCCCAGATTCAAGACTGCAGAGCCAATTCTCGTCATTTCGACAACCTGGGACCCCGTCTGCCCCATCGTATCGGCAAGGAAGGCACACAATAGCTTTTCTGGTGCGGGGTTGCTTGAGCAATTATCATATGGCCACTGTAGTATCAGCATGCCCTCACTTTGCACGGCGAAGTATGTGAGGAATTACTTCAATGAGGGGGTTCTCCCTGGAGTTGGCGCGAAGTTAGTCCCCTAGTGTCGAAGTTGTATTGAGATGTACTGACACAACTTTCAGATGTAAGATTGATGCGGAGTATTTTCCAATTAATGGAAGGGAGCCACTTCTATCGACATTGAGCCAGGAAGACCGAGAGCTGCTAGCTGCCCTCAGCGAGCTGGCAATTCAAGGAACCAGTAGTCTATAAATATAAACAGGTGGCAGGGTCGGGCGTGAGAAAATTGCATGAGAATGATTGATTAAAAATGGAATTAGGATATATGATATATAATATATATTAGTAAACGAGCTTTCACGGCCTTTACGGCTACATATCAGATAATATTACACGGACATACCTATCACTTTACAGGAGCGTCTGAGCCGCCTGATTTTAGTAAGTTCACTACTGTGACGACAAACAGGTTCTTAAGACTCCGAGAGTTGCACTTTTTGATTTTTAATAAAGCTACGTATTAATTGCTTACTTAGTTATACGCCAAGAGAATTGATTATGCTTGAACGACAAGTGAAGGGTTACGCGAGTAGAAATTATACAAGAAACAGACTTGTATTTATTATATCTTATTTTAAAGCTTTTTGTTTACTTTTAGTTTTTAATTTAATAAAGAACTCGACTTAATAACATAACGTTAGCGCTTTAAGTAAAGTAAAAGTAAATAAAGGAACTTGTAAATAAAGAAATCGAGAAATTAGATAAATCGAGATATCGAAGAAATTAAAGAAATTAATTAAGCTTCACGGCTCGAATAACTTAAATAATTCGGGTTATTTAAAAAAAAAAAGAAGAAGAAAAAGAAAAAGAAAAAGGAAAGAAAAAGAAAAAGAAAAAGAAAAAGGAAAAAAAAATATTTAAAAAAAATAAAAAAATAAAAATTAAGAAAAGATAAGTATATTATTACTTTATTTTTTAATATTAATAAGCTAAGTATAATACTTTATGATTTTCATATATATTAAAAAGTCTTTTAAGATTTGTAATAAATTTAAAGCTAATTAATTATATTAAAGTTTGTTTACGATTGTTTGTTTAAATAACAAATAAAGGGTTATAAGAAAAAGAAAACATTTTAAAAACAGACTTATATCGAATATATCTTATTTAAGGCTCTTTTTATAACGAGACATTATAAGTTGTATTTCCTAATCGGATAATAATTAGCTTATAAGCGAGATTACTTTTAAAGCTTTATATAACTCTTTTCTTTCTTTACTTTCTTTCTTTTATAATTGTAAATTCTAAGAGAAGTTTAAATCTTTTTATTTAATATTTACTTAAATAATATTATTATAACGTGATATCAGCTTTTATAAATAAGTGTTATATTATTTACAACTTATTTCTACGACGTTAAAGATAATAAGAATTATTTCACTCCTTATAATTCTTTTTTAAACACTTATTATAAAAAAAGTTCTTATGAAAAAAGCTTATAATAAGTATAATTTAATAAATAGTATTTTCCTTACTAAAACTTCCTTTAAAGTTAAATAAATAGCTTCCGAAAAGAACTTTATTATTATACTGTTATAGTCATAGCGCTGGTACGGCACTACAGCTACACCTTTCTCGAGCACGTACTACTTCAAGTAATACACTCGCTTTAAAGTAGTAATATATCCTTTTCAACTTTACTACTACTACACTATAATAATAGTAATAATCCCGAGTTTAATTTATATCATTAAAAACAAACTATAAGACCGGCTCAAAGCTATTAGCTCGCGCGCTATTTATTATATAAAACCGGAACTATCGCTAAAAGGCTTCGGCTTAAGTATCGACTCGATTTAGTATTATATAAACCTCACTTTATACTACTTTATTATTAGCGTTACTATAATCTGTTATTATTTTAAAGAACTTGTAAATAACAGAAAAAGAGAAACTTAAACTCCTAATAACGTTTATTACACTCTTTTATTAACTACGATTTTTTAAAGAAACAGGGTATAAGTTAGCCGCGGATACTAATATTTATTAAGATATAATCCAGACGATTACTAATAAGTTCTTATATCACGTATAATAGGAATAAACTAAAAGCTACTTCTAATTACTTTTAATATAACTATAAAACAAATAGCTGTAAAAGAAAAAAGCGTCTTGAGATACTTTATAGCTAGTACCGAACTACTTTTAAAATTAAGCAGTAGATAAATTAGCACTTAGGGTTACAATTAAAAACTTCACTTGTAATATAAACAGATTTTCCCTTAATATATAATAAGAATAGCCTTGTTATAGTTTTATAATATATATAAAAGATATTATATATCTAGAAATATTATTAAATACTTGAAGTAATAGCAGAGCTATACCTTTATTAGTTAGAAAATGTAATAAATTTTAAAATATATTAGTATTATTTTTAAAAATATAAAAAAAAAATATCTACTCTAATAATATAAATAGTTTCCTAAGCTTTAAATAAAAAGAATTAACATTAGAGATAGCGCTTAAATATAGTAATAGGCACAGATAATAGCTTTAATAATAACTAAAGCTAACCTTCTTAGTTTAACCCCGCTGCTTTTTAATAAGAAAATATAATAATCGATCTTTTAAATCCGGATAATATCTTATAAAAATGGAATCCTGAAGATATTAAGTTCTTTAGATTAGATATATTAAATATTACCGAGTATATAAGAAAAGCGATAATATAGTATAATATCTTCCTATTCATCAATTCGTTTCGCTTAATATAATAACTAAACAAGAGACTATTATTCACATAAACTTGCAGTTATACTTTCGCAACTTAGCGTAATAATAATATATAAAAGAAACTAACGAGATTATATAACTAGTATTTCGTTACGCTTTTAATAGTTTTGATTTATAAATAAAGTACTTACTTTAACGTTTTAAGGACTTAAAAAATATAACGTTAAAGAAACTTAGTAAAAATAAGTACATAGAGTTTAATACTAAGAAAGGCCGAGATATTAAAAAGTAACTATTTATAGTTATTTATTATATTAAAGTAGCGGATATAAATTAAACTTACTAGTAATTATCTGTGATTCCTAATAACTTCGACTTGAGTTTCCGTTTTATAATATACTATCTTATTAAAACAATAATATTACCGAAATACTTAAAAGATCTTATAAAGAAGTAAGAAGCTTAAATAGAAACGCTTAAATAAAATTGCCCTTATTTTATTATAAAGCAGAACTGATGACTTAGTAATAATAACTCTTATAATCTTTAAAACTATTAAAGTGATTACAGCTTTTATTTTTATTAACTTTCTTAAACTTAAAATTAAGTCCGACTAAGTAATACTAATAATTAAAAGTAGAATTAGACTTAGTAAAGCTACCTGCTGTTAGTAAAGCTATACTTAGTATTACTACTATCTTAAAGCGGAAATATTACAAACGTAACTAAGTTAAAGTATAACTAGTTTAAATGATTTCGCTATAATAACACTGTGAACTACGTAATAGATTATATTAATATTATTAAAAAATATAAGTTAAAGTACAACTAAAAACTAATAAAAGCTAGCTATATTATTACGAAGACTTTTATATAACTAGAACTACCTTTAGATATACCTTAAGATAAAGATAATAATAAAGCGAGCTATTATGACGGAACACGGCTATTAAGGCTCTACTAACTTATATTTCCTAATCGGGTAATAGCTAGCCTATAAGCGAGATTACTCTCGGAGCTCTATATAGCCTTTTTCTTTCCTTTACCTTCTTTCCTTTATAATTATAAATTCTAAAAGAACCTTAAATCCCTTTACCTAATACTTAATTATATAAAGCTACTATTATAATATAATATTAGCTTTTATAAGTAAGTATTATATTATTTATAACTTATTTCTATAACGTCGGAAATAACAGGAAATATTTAACTCTTATATAATTCCTCTATAAGTACTTACTATAAGAAAAGCTCTTTATAAAGAAAGCCTATACTAAGTATATCTTAATAAATAGTACTTTTCTTACTAAAACCTCTTTTAAAGTTAAAAAAGTTAACTTCAGAAAGAACTCTTTTATCGACTCGATTAAACTAATAAAACTGTATTTCTTTTTATATTGTACTACTTCCTTTAATATGAATTATAAAAAAGAAACTTTCTAAAGAATAATACTCTTTAATTAATAATATTAATATATTATCTAGTTCTTTCTTTAATACTTTAAGTAATACTCCCTTACTAAGCTATATACTATTAACTACTCCCTTCTTCTCCTTTTGAATTCCTGTAAGTACTATATAAATACTTTTATAAAG